>CM062808.1:184414542-185614542 GCA_031772625.1 Pinus tabuliformis | reverse complement strand
AATGTTGTGTCATCAATTTTTATGAGTGTGTGATCATGCTCAAGTTTTATCCTTTCTTACCTTGACCTCTCTGATCCCACACTTAGTCAATTTTTTTCCTGAGCAACAATCCTTCACTCAGCCCTCTGGAACTATGCATTGTGTAGTCTCAACCCTCAAGCTTATCCCTTGCCTCTTGGAACCGTGCAATGCATAGTTCATGCCTTCCAAAAATTCACACTATGCAGTCTAAGTTCTCAACCCCTAGTCCCTTGAGATCCAGAACCATGCATTTCAGCCTCCTAGTCACCTCCTTCTACGCATTACACAATCTCAAGCCTCAAGCCTATAGCCTAACTACTTGAACTGCAAAATTACGCAATCCACTAGCCTCTCTCTCTCTCTCCATGAATGTGCAATGGGAAACCTCAAGCAGAAAGCCTCAAGCCTCAAGTCTACCTCATTAAGCTCCTCAATTGCACAGTCACTCTACACTGGATTTCCTAAAATGCATAGTATATAGTATCAAACCCCAATCCTTTCTCTTGGCATCTTGATTTGTGAAAGTGCACAATCCCTAATCCATTATCTTAGTCCAGTACTCAGTTCCAACTCAGTTAGTGAGTTACTGAAGCATGTTAGACAAGGATTTTTCAGACTGATGTCGTCTTGTCATGAGTGGATTTTAGTTGCAAGTATTATGTCTTGCCATGACAAGATGATGATGAAGGAGAAGAAGAAGAAGACACCTATGCAGTGACAAACACAATTTGATCATTGAAGAGAAGATTAAGATACACCAGCTTTTGAGAGAAGATCAAAGATTAGGATTGCATGAATACTCCATTTCAATCAACCCCTTGGAGGTTGAATATGTTAGAAAAGTATATATTACAGAGAAATGGTACACATAAAATATTGCGGAAACAAAAAACACAGAAAACACATAAAACAAGAGAGACATAGATATATGTGGTTTGCCCAATTTGGGTTACTTCCAACGAGAAACAACCAGTCCTTCCTTTTATATTATCCAACAAAATTAATAGGTACAACCTACAACAGATCCGATGTAATTTCCTCTTCACTCTCACACAATCTCCTCTCTCTTTCTCACTCAGAATACACACACCTATACAACCACAATACAATTCCCTCATATAAATCAAGGGGTTTCCTTCTGGGGAAAACAAGCATAAATTAAACATAACTTCTACCATCAGATCATCCACCTAATGATTGACCCAAATTGATTATGAAATTGCAATATTTTACAAGGCTGAAACAAAGACCTATGAATTAAGAAGGTAAATAGGCTCCACACCCAACAAAATATAAAGCACAAGAAATATCCATCATGAAGATGCAAATAAAGTAGCAAAAGGAGTAGCTTGGCAATGACACATCATCTTGAAGTTCCATGTCATCATTTTCAAGAGTCATATCAAGAGTCACATGTGGCATAACGTATTTCCACGTCATTCGTGGAATGTAATTATGTAATTATCCAGAATTATAAAATGTAAATATGTGGAGAACCAAGGGTCCCACATGGAATATGAAGGGTCACTATTGAGTTCTAAACATGGAAAATTTTAGGGGCTAATGTTCGCCCAGTGGGCTAATTTTCCATGATTTTTCCACAAAAAAGATTCGCCAATTTCCAATTTTATAAAAGACGATTCGCCCAAATTTTAGAATATAAAATTATTTTACTTTAAAAATCGCCAACATTGTATAGAGGCTATATATAAAATCATTATAAATTTGAATAATTTTACAAATATATCAATAAACGTTTTATAGTTTGCATATTAGGGATTAGTGAGATTCGCCAATGTTTTTAAACTTCAAGAAATTTTTCCATCCTTAAAATTTTCCTTGGTTCTAAAGTCATATAGAAGCTCAAAGGTCATGCAGAGATTCATAAATTCATTGTAGAAGCTCAAAAGTCATGAGGGAGTTTAAGAGTCACATGGGGGGTGAAGAGCCACCCAATTTGTTATAAATACACTTTCATAACTCAAGCAAAATGACTTAGGGAACATTTACTTTCACATTGGCTTCTTTGGCATAGGCATAGGAGAGAAGATATTTCTTTGGAGAAGAAAGTGGTGACTTAATGTTCCACTATTATGGTTAGTGTGGTAGTGTGGTACTTGTATATCTTGGTATTTCCACTTAATATATGAAGCTTGATGAGCCAACAAATTTTCATGCATGTATTGTGAATATTGTAGGATTATTATTTAGATGTTTGTGATACATGTTTCATTCATATGTTCTAAGGAAATTGAACTATTTTGGTGGCTTTGGTACTTATGTTGTTGAAGATGTTTTGTATTTGGTTTTATGATCGTGGTTTGCTTGTGAACTACTTTCCATACTAACTTGTGATCCTCTTATGTTCTTGTGTCTCTCTCTTAGTATGGTACTATTACTTTTCTTCTATAGGATCACTCTCTTTCTCCTTGCCATGAATGTAACTTGTATACATGGAACTTGTATGCCTGACAATGTCAACTTACTTGATTTTTTCAAAGAATATTTGTAGAACCTCTTATGTTAATAATGGCAGCCAAAGAAAATTCCGAAGGATAATGGACCGCAACAATATTTCCATTTGGGGCTCCTACTCCATACAATGTGAGGTTTAATTGGGACTTAACATTGGGGATACCCCTTTGGTTGACAAATTTCCAGTATCATCAATAGTTGGTGCTAGAAGGAGGGCCATGTGACAACCTATGCATATTGAGTCTATTTTAAATTTTATATTAAATTGTTCATTTCCAAATACTAATCCCATAATATTTTTCTAACCTATCCCCTTGTAAATTTTCCATATATGTACAACAGTTTCATGATTTCTCTCAATTCGTGTTTGATGGTGAGGGTGGTACATTCATAGCCTAACATATATCTGATTTTCTTGATTTTTTCAAATATGATGAAATCGATGACGAAGATGTTGTTTGTATATTATTCACCCTCACTCTTGAAAGTTGGGTTAAGAAGTGGTCTCCAACTTTACCATTTGTTTCCATTCATTTATTTGATCAATTTTTCAAGGGGCTTCATCAGGCCTTTGACAAGTGCGATTATCAAGATGTATGTAATAGGATCGATCTACTTAGAATGAAATCTAGAGAATCTGTTGTTGATTTTCTTAATAATTTTTTTCACCTTTGCTATGAATTTCGTGAGGGAGTGATTGATTCAGATTTTATCAGTGAAAAGTTTCAGAGCTTCATTATTCTCACCTTGAAATATTTCTAATCTAAATCCCCAGATGATGTTTCTCTTCCAACTTATGCTAATCATGAGACACCCCAAATTTGTGAGGAGGAACCTACTAGTTCATTTGTTCCTTGTCATCCTTCTTTTATAGTACCAATTTGGGTGCCTCCTAGTGATGATGTTAAAGTTAGGAATTCTGAAATAGAATTGTTGATCCATCCATTAAACCTCCACCCAATTCCCTTGATTCATATCATATTGAGGAGAATTTGGAATGATTTAGCAATTACACAGAGTCTGAAGTAAAAGTTGATCCATTACTTTTTAAAGATTTAATTAATGTACATAATCCTAACCTTGAAGATGATCCAATTGAACACAAAATTTCCTTAAGGGATACTTTTCAACCTGTACCATATATATCTCATAATTCCTTGTTTCACAATACACTTGATCAATCTACTTCAATTTTTAATGATGTTCAACCTATTATTTCAAGCAACAATCAAGAAAAAGGTAGTTTCATTTCACAATCAGAGAAAAGTGTTGAATATATGATTCATATTTCTTCCCTCTGTCAAGATGACAATATCACATTCTTAGCTAATCACGCATCTCCTAATATTGATAACATGTGAAATGATCTCAAATCTTTCATACAAGTTGAGAAATTGTACTGCCATCACCATGACACATGTTTCCATTAACGCATATGGTGATGGATATCTAAGTACGTTAGATGATATCTTTCCTTATTTTGAAGGCTTAGATTTTTGAGTTATCGATTTGGAACATGTTTCTCATAGCTTGAAATCTTCATTTATGCGATGGGAGCCTCTTTCAATTCAGAATGATTATGGATTTTTCTTGATCCATGCATCTTCAGATGACAAACCCGAAAGGGTAAGTTTTTAGGTTGTTGACTATTTGACATACCCTATTGAAGAAAAGAAAGGTCAATGTAAATGTTGCACTAGTATGCATGTCTTCAATCCATATGATGATGAAGATAATATCATGGAGAATAACATGCATGTTGATCTATTTCTCTTACAAGCTCAATTTTACTTTACAACTAGTGTTTCTCCTCCTCAGATTTTTCATGTTTCCTCACTTGTAGAACACTACTCATTGTACCCAGATATGTGCGATAAGTTTGTTACAACAACAAATTTTTATCCTGCTGGTCATGGTCGCAATCAGGTACAAGATGGAGGATGAAAATATTGAATCTATTATTCATGATATATTTAATTGTAAATATTTAATAAGTCATGAGGAAGATGTTACAATTCTAAATGATCAAGGGAGTTTCCTGATTGATGCATCTCAATTTTCCATCCATCAAGAATATGATATGTATAATTTTGAGTCCGATCAAACCAATGGAATTAACATGATTTTCATTGATATATTTGATGATAGTGGTGCATATCTATGTGTTGATTTGTCTAAGCCACCCAAATTTGATGATCCACCATTAGAAAGTTTAGAGATCTGTCAGGAAGTCGAGGAACTTCAACCCTTGCTGATGATTATGTCAGGTTCTCACAATCTTGTTGTAATCTTTGAACTAAGTCGGATCCAAATTTTCACACATAAATCATTCCCCAACAGTTTTCCACTAGTTATGGGTTCATTCTTAAATAACTTTCATTATTTTCAAGTTAATCTTCATGATTTTCACGATAGCATTTCTAATTAGATGAAATATGCTTGTTTAGTTAATCCTTCTTCATCATGTGAGTCCCCTGAATCACACTCAAGGTTGGAGAACACATATTTCATAGATCCCCATAGTTTTAAAGTCTGTCATCTTGATTATCAAGACAAGGGTCATTCTTCGATGGAAGATTTCTCCCCTTCAAAGGCTTCTCAGATTGGTCACCTTCTTATCAATTTTGTGCATGTCATGAATCTAATCATATTCTTCACACAATATCTCTTTTGAGTGATGGTAAATGTTTGAGTAATTCGGGGAATCAAGACCCATGTGTCGTTATGAATACCTGGTTTCAGTTAACCCTTGCTTCCAATCTTTCACCAACCTGGTATCCTAATTGGTTTCCTGAATTTGCGATGTCAATGATTATTTTAAATGCCTTAAGTTTTCATATTATTGACACAGTGTATAATCATATACAAATGGAACCAATGGAGAATCAAGGATCTTACAATCACTAATTTGATCATGGTGCTGGTTCTAACAACCATCTCTCAGTCAATCACTGCCCTATTAAAATATCTGATGATAATTGTCTTACATTGTTTGATTTTGTTGAACCTGTGATCTTTGTGGTTCATCATTTCACTGTTTAAATGCTTGTTGGATAGTTGAGACACTTCAACATGAATTGCGGTTATGTGAGGTTCTCACCATCTTCACAAAGTTTCTGGACGAGATGAGATTGAATTCCCCTCAGAATATTCTCTTTGCTATTCGAATGCATTAATTGAAAATTCATTTTCACATGGGAATCGAGGTTTTCAAATTGAATGTTATGAATATCAAGATCCAATCACTGAATGTTTGGAGAAATATTACATTGCAAGCTTCGTTGCCAAATAATAAGTTTTGATCTTTTCTGATGGTTGAAAAAACTGAAAACATGAATGAATGTACTTCTGTGAGCAACCTTAAAGGTTTGTATGATCGCCATTTCAAGATAAAAGGTACAACTCAAAACTAGTTAAAGCTAGTAATTATGGTACATGTTTCTATTGATAAGCAAGACCTTCAATTCATTATGCAAGTTTTTCAAGTTGTAATATTTTCTTGTGCACAACGCTTTATTGCTTTTAATTGTGTATATCTTTGTGATTACAAATCAAGAGTAGTTATGTTGGCTACATTGGACATTATACTTAACCCTCAAATTCTAGTTGGTGAGGATAGGAGTAGGTTTTGTTTTACTTACACACTCATCCGTGCATTTTCGCTCTTATATTGTCATTTTCATGTGTTTGTTTCTTTTGCTTGCATTCCATGCTTATTTTTAGTTAAGTTTTACTTCCACCTTAATTTTGATTTTTCTTTTGCTTATGTCTTGTATTTCTTTTGACTCTACAAGAAAATGCTCTCGATCGGCTCAAAAGACAATGTGGCAAAACTTCAAAAGGGAAATTTTGATGATGAAAAATGCTTGGATTATATATCATCCTATTCTCTATTTTGGGTTTACATATCTTTAAAGTCAATGATTTTTGAATGGAAAATATGATCCATTCAAGTTAAAAGCCTTTGGTCAAACCATAAATACTGTATATATTCTAGGATATTCATTCCTTGACTTGATTTTGTAATTAAATGGTGTTCTTCTTGATGATTCAATTGAGTAGAAGAAGGGAAGGGGAAAATGAATAGTGAGCAAACCAATATCATAGGTATATATAACCTTATCTGAAGGAACAACCTCTTTTTCTCTCAATAAGTTGGGATTCCTCTTCCACCCTAGTGAAATAAATAAGCGTCGAAGCACAATTCTATAAATAAATAAATAAGAGGGTGAAATAAGAGAAATGATTCTTGTGTAGAGAGGTGAAGCAAGTGACTTCATCAAGGTACAATTTAGGTTTTCTGATAGTGAAGCAATGTTTGTGTTCTTGTAGTGACTACGCCAGGGTGTAGTGACTCTGCTAGGGTATTTTCTAGGTCTGTTAGTAGCGGAGCAACACCAAAGATGAAAACTAAGACTTATTATCATAAAATCGCAATTTATATTACCTTTCTCCTTAACTGAATCAATTGCGATTTGGTAAGCTTTATGAATTTGTGTAGCAGAGAAAAGGAATATAGGAGACTATATCCATAACCATTCCGATGGGGACGCCAAGTTAATCCATGTGACGAATAAATACTTCCTAATAGAAAGAGGCCTTGTACTTTAGTGTGTCACCAAGTGTTGATGCTGCGATAAACACCCTCCAAAATTTTTCCTAGATTTGAATTTTGGAGCCTACTGAGGATCTAATGATCTATTAGCTTCATGATAAATGAATGTTATGCTAAGGGTTTAAGTCTTCTTCTCAGTTTTTGATAGTCAAAGCATACACATGTTTAGTCCTTAACAAGTTCATGAGCGCATACTTTTACGCAAGCTTGAAAAATCATAGCACAGTCCATCATGAAAATACCTGTGCAATTTTCAAACTATGTAAACAATTAGTTCACACTTTCAATTGGTAGTCTCTCACTTTTGGTTGCGATTGTACTTCTATTTTAGTGAGTTTTTCCAACTGTCTCTTCCACACACCTTCACTTTTACAAGTGTTGATTTCATGTTTACGACTTTCGATTTTGCTTTCCTTTAATTTAATAAGTGTTATTTTCATGTTATCTACGCTCTGACATGTGTCACTTTCAATGTCATTCACATTTTCCAAGTGTTTTTTTAACTTTTCTCTTACCGTCACAAATGTCATCTTTTGGAATGGGAAGTGTTGCATATCGCATAAGCATAGGCTCATTTCAAGGGGTAACTTTGGTTCTAGTGAATCCTATTTATCATATAGACATGTATTACACTCATTCCCAAAGTTTCATGCACTGTTGCACAAGTGTCATCATTGTTGTCGCAAAGTGTATCTTAAGTGTCGCACTTGGAGGAAGTTGTTGTATCTATCACATTGAGGGGATCATGTTGTTTATGTGTTCTGAGTGATCAATGTTGTGTCATCGATTGTTTTGAGAGTGTGATCATGTTCAAGTTTTATCCTTTCTAACACTAACCTCACTGATTCCACACTTAGTCAAATTATGAAAATCTCTTTCCCAAGCAACACTCCTTCACTCAACCCTTTGGAACTGGTCATTGCATAGTATAAAACCTCAAGTTTAGCCCTTTCCTCTTAGAAATGCACAATTCACAATTCCTACCTTCCAGGACTATGCATTGCACAATCTCAGTGCTCAACCATGGCCCCTTGAGCTCCAGAACTATGTATTTCAACCTCCTAGTGAGCTCCTGCACATTGTGTAGTGTCAAGCGTCAAGCCTCCAACCTGACTCCTTGAACTGTGAAATTGAACAATTCATTGGCCTCTCCCTGTATTGAGCTAGGCATTGGGAAACCTCAAGTCTCAGGCCTCAGGTCCACCTCCTTAAGCCCCTCAATTGTGCTGTGACTCTTCCTTGACCTTCATCAAAATGCATAATGCATAGTATCAAGCCTTATTCCTTTCTCTTGGCCTCTTGTGCTATGAAATCCTTGATCCATTCTCTCAGTCCAACACCCATTTCCAACTTAGTCAGTGAGTTCTAGAAGCATGTTAGACTAGGATTTTTCAAACTGATGTCGTCTTGTCATGAGTGGATTTTAGTTGCAGGTATTATATCTTGTCATGAACGGATGATGATGAAGGAGAAGAAGAAGGATACCATTATAGAAGACACCTATGCAATGATAAATACAAGTTGATCATTGAAGAGAAGACGAAGAGACAATAGCTTCTGACAGAAGATCAAAGATCAGGATCGCATCAAGACTCCATTTCAATTAGCCCTTGGAGTATGAATACAAATCACATGCAAGATCCAGCAAGAAGATGAAAATAAAGCAACAAAAGGAGCATCTTGGCAATGCCACATCATCATGAATTTCCATGTAATAATTTTCAAGAGTTATCTCACGAGTCATCTCAAGAGTCACATGTATCATAGTGTCTTGACACATCATTTGTGGAATGTAATTATGTAATTCTCCAAAATGAGAAAATATAAATATGTGGAGAACCAAGGGTCCCACATTGAATATTAAGAGTCACTATGAGTTATAAGGTAATATAGAATCTAAAAGGTCATGTAAGAATTCAAAAAGTCATTGTAGAAGCTCAAGATTCATGAGGGAGGCCAAGAGTCACATGGGGGTTGAAGAGTCATCCATCTTGTTATAAATACACCCTCATAACTCAATCAAAAGGACTTAGGGGAATTGTACTTTCACCTTGGCTTCTCTAGCATTGGCATAGGAGAGAATCTTTCTTTGGAAAAGAAAGTGGTGATTTAATGTTCCACTATTGGGGCTAGTGTGAAAGTGGTGTACTTGTATATCTTGGCACTGTTAGCTCTGCTACATTTTGTGACATTTGATGGATCAAAAACAGGTGTGGCAGTGCTGGTTATGCTTACAAGGGACCAACATTTGTCGGTCTTCTCCTACTCCTCCATTCTCCTTCTATTTTCTTAAACCCCCGCCATCTCTATTTTCTTCCAAAGCCCTGCATAAACCCATTTTCTTTAGCTCCCGAGTGCCAAGTTTATACTGCCATGTAGCCATGATCCCGTAACCGAGCGCTTTCGCAGGCTCTTTTTCACGTCACATCCCACTAAAACACGTGCTTTAAACCCACACCGTCCGATCTATTCCGCCGCGATCGGACGGCGTTCGCAACTCCCGATCCCGTAAGCTGCACACGTAATAATCCGCGGGGAAAGCGGTTTGCCATCGGTCCCATTGGCCATGCGTCAACCGATGAATGGGATCACGTGAGTCTGTACGAATACTTCCCACCTCCAAAAGGCGGTGCGGGGAATACCATTTACCGCTATCCCACCCGTCCCCTCCAATTAAATCCTACGCAGCTTCCGCCCCCGATCATCATTGGATCAGGCCATATGAGATCCAACGACCCTCGTCTATCCCGATCTCATGTCTCCTGATAGCCACTACAAATCAATTTCTTCCATTCATCTGCTTCATCCAACGGCCTGTGATCGTCTTCCGCCTCACCTTCCTGATAGCCCCTGTCGCGCTGTCTCCGCCGTTGATCTGTGTAATCTGACGGTCCACATTGTTCCTCTGTTCACTCTGTCCACCCGCCATGAAGTCCACACTCTTTTGACTGTTTTGTGCTCTCGGAGGACAACGACGACCAACTTCCAGTACCGAGCAGTTACTCCTCAACGAATGCATTTAACAGGAAGGATGGCCGAGAAGAAAAAGGACAGCTTCAGGCAGATTTCAACATTTACCAGTTATGGAACTTCTTCCATATGGCACCCTGCCTGCTCGAGAAGGACAACAGAGTATCTAAAAAGGCCAATTTTGTTCATTAAAGCACACAGTTTGCAGCAGAGACCCATATTAGATAGTTAATGTGGTTGGTGGTCCATTATGACCCCTCCTCGTATAGGATAGTAGAACATTTTTGTAAACAAACTCTATATATACCCAAACCAAAGAAGTAATGAGGGTTGATGGTTGTAGTTCTGATGTAAGGTTCAACTTCTGGAGACTGTAACTACTGTGATACCTGCAGCGTCTGGTCTTCATTTTCAGCTAATACAAGCTTCTTTTGTTGTTAATTGCTCACTTTCCATTTCTACTATGTTCTAGGCTGTGCCTGTTATGCATTTTTCATGTGATCTTGATGTTTAGCATTAGAGGGGCTGTCATCCCACCTCTGTGTTAGAATCCAGTTTGTATCATTGAATGTGCTATGTAGGTTTCTGTTTACTTAGTGCCAGAGAGCCGTCATCCTGTCTGTGCATTAGGAAATAGATTTGCAGACCTCTTTACTGGTTGCAGCCGGCCATCACATGGTCTTGTGCATCTGCTGGTGTGGTCAGTATTCTCCATGTTCACTTAATCCTCAAACTGTGAGTAATTGGTGGTCTAAAGCCTTGTAGTCTGGGGGTGTTCACCCATGTCTGGGGTTAAGCATAGTAGAAGTGGTTATCTGGCTTGAATATGCATTATTACTTCCATTCGTCCATTTCCAACTTTTGTTGAGTTTGTAATGTTCCCGAGCATCTCTGAGATACAACCTAGGAGAGTTTCTTGGGGTGATAATAGGCACTTCAACTTAACATATGAAGCTCGATGAGCCTACACATTTTCATGCATGTATCATAAATATCGTAGGACTCTTGTTTAGATGTTTCGTTCATATGTACTAAGGAAATTGAACTATTTTGGTGGCTTTGGTAATTATCTTGTTGAAGGTTTGTTGTATTTGGTTTTATGATCATGGTTGGCTTGTGAACTACTTTGTAGACTAACTTGTGATCCTTTTATGATCTTTTGTGTATCTTTTAGGATGGTACTATTAATTTTCTTCTAGAGGCTCACTATCTTTCTCCTTGTCATGAAAGTAACTTGTATACATCACAATTGTATGCCTCACAGTGTCAACTTACTTGCTTGTTTCAAAGAATGTTTGTATATCCTCTTATGTTAATAATGGTAGCCAAGGAAAATCCCTACGGATAATGGAAACCAACCATATTTACGATTGGGGTTCCTACTCCGAACAACGTGAGGTCTAATTGGGACTTCACGCCGGGGATACCCCTTTTTTTGACGGATTTACAACATCGTCAATAATTGAAACTAGAAGGAGGACCAGATGATGAGGAATACCTGTTGAGTCTATTTTAAATATGATCTTAAATGGATCATTCCCAAATCATAATCCTGGAATTTTTTTCTATAATATACCCATGTTAAAAGTTCATGTAATAAATTTAATAAAGGAAAAATAAGACTAAGGTCATGGGACACGTATTCTAAGCGGAACGTTGGACAAAACATCCTAGTGGGTGTTCATTTTGGTTTATTATGGCTAAGAAATCGGTAAATTCATTGGAAAAGGATTTGAAAAGGAAAAGAGACATTAATTGTTATTTTATTTATGAAAATAAAGGAAATTAGGAGAAAGCAAAGATGAAAGGTCACTTGTTTTCATTAGTGGAAAATTGAAGGAAAATAGAGGAAATTGAAGAAAATAGAGGCGTCATTAATAAAAAAGCTTCTGAGGATCAATTCACAACCTTTTGTCAGTTCAGTTTTGGAGCTCTCTCTATTCTCTCACACATAGAGAATTCTTGGAGCACTCTTTCTTTTAGGAAATAAAGCAAAGGAAGGTAAAGGAAGGACAAGGGAAGCAAAGGAAAAGTAAGGAAATGTTGTTTTCAAGAAGCTTCAATAGGAATACTTGCAGGTAATAGGTTGCATGTGTGATTTCCTAAATGATTTATGAATGTATGGTACATGTATGTATGTATTTGGTTCTTTTGTTGTCATTGGCATGGGTTTTTCCAGGTGTGACAGTGGTCTCAACATTCCCTTGCCATTTTCAGATAACCATGGTGTGACGGGGTTTGTCATTCAGTTGAATTTTAAATTTATGGATGGTTTTGGAACCAGATGAGGTGGTCCCAAGAAAAATTCCCAAGGCCCTAGGAATCCCTTTACCGGTTTTGGCGAGATTGTGGTAAAGCCTGAGGGTGGAGATGGGAAAATTCCTCAAGGTATTGGCAAAACAATTTGGAGTGATGCAAGCTTGTTTTGGGCCTAGGAATCCCTTGAATGATTTTGGCGCGATTGCGGTAAATCCTGGTTGTTTATGTATTGTTTGGGCCTAGTGATCCCTTGACCATTTTTTGCTGGGTTACGATAAATCGTGGTTGTTTATGTTCTCGTTTAGGCCTAGGAATCCCTTGATTGGTTTTGGTGGGATTGTGGTAAGTCTGACATTCATGCTTGGAATATGGCACAGAGTGATTAGATAAAAAAAATATTTGGTTTAGCCCAATCTATGGTTGGGTTGTATGTGGAAGTCCCTGACTTGGTTGGCTTTTGCATATGTTAATAATCTCTCTTAAACTTGTATTTAATGAGTATTGTTGGGAACGGGATCCCCCAAGGACAGTTTTGGGGCTAAAAGCCCATGTTTTGGGTCAAATTTTGTAATAAAGTTGTAAAGTCTCTGCATTTTGTGGCCACAGAGTGCGAAGGTGGCATGAGTCAGAAAGGGTTGTCCACCCTTATTTTGTAAAGCATAAATTTGGTTTTAAAGATCTACCCATGGTCCGCAGACCATGGGATTGCATAAAATGAGCTAAGTAAGTAAGCTCTAAGTAGTCATAAGTTTTTGGTAGTAGAAGACAAGACTTGGAGTCTTGGTAGAGAAGTCTAAGTTTTAGGTCTTAGCGTAGGTAGAGGCTTTGCATCTGAGTGCGCAGATGCATACGGTGGAAGTCCACAGCTAAGTGTGTGGGACCCTGCAACTGTGTGCATAGGGCTGATAGAGTCTATAATAGTCTGAAGATATCAATAAAGAGAAGTATTCTACAAATTCTATGTATCTATTTCTTGTTAATACATATGGTTTATTGCGTTTGGGGTTTAATATATAATGTTCATGTGATGCACGAATGTAAGTGACTGTATTAGTTAATCAAACGCAAGCAAGAATAGTTGTTTACATGGCGCTAATTGTGATCGTTTAATAAGATAAGTAATACGCTTAAGATGATTAGGGAATCTGTACAACACGTTGTCCTAGTAGTGCGAAAGTACCTGAATTGCAGGTTAGTGCTGTGCGAAAGTCAATCGTACCCCTTCACGGAGGTACTGAAGGGCGGAATAAAGGGCTAGACTGACAGAGCCCTAGAACTTGGTGACCTTCATGAAAGCAAGAACTAAAGGTATAACTCGAGATCACGATGATATCAGGGTGCGGAAACTTGGTTCCAGTACCCCCCCATACTGCTTCGGGTGAGACTTCAATCCGCGTTCCACGGGATGATGCCAAAAGGGCCAGTAGTGTAGGGATTTGTTCGGCTAACTAATGCTGAACCTGGGTCAGGCCCCATGCCACCAACAAATGATTCTGTTACCAGCACCAGAATCTTCATAAGAGATGTGTGATGTCGTATCACTGGAATCCAACTAAGAAAGAGATCAAAGACTAGTTGGATAGGAAGATCCACGTATTCGCGGTGCAGGAGAACATAAATCCATGACTAACAAAGGAACAGTGGTTAGAAAGGTACTTATATACAAAAATTCACGAGATCTTTTTTTGTTCCTTTCCGGTTGAGTTATACAAGTGGATCGTGAAGCTAGCGGACAACCGAGGAAGTTGGATACTTGATGTTCCTATTATCTGGACTCTGAAGCTGGTACAAAGAATGGAAGCCTCTGAGGATAAGATCACTCGTGCTGTCGATCATTGGCTCAATTGCATCATAGGAGGATTTGTGACTAAATTCACGGTCGATACCTTAGTTAGATACAATGAGGTGGAGCGACGCGTTTTCAAAGGTCCGCGAGGTAAGTACTTGAAGTCTTTGAATACCTGGATTAAGATGTTATTGTGCGAAAAACGGGTTATCCATCTACCTTGATGTTCAGAGCTATGGAAAGTGGAAAGACTTACAAGAACAAAGGGAGAAAGGGTCTTGAATATAGTCCATTGATTTCTCCTCCACTAGGTGACGAAGAGGGAGTAGCTATAAAAACCTTGGTGAAAATTCCATGTAAAAATATATAAATACCATGGATGATGGGATGCGTATTCCAAGTTGAATGGTGGGCAAGGCATCTTAGTGGGTGTTCATTTGGTTGTTTATGGATAAGTAAATTGGCAAAGGCAATGGCTAAGGCACTATTAAAGAGGCAAAAAGGCATTTTTGGCACATTTATTTATGAAAATAATGGAAATTAGGAGAAAAGGAAGGTGAAAGGTCATAGGTTTCATGTGAGGAGGAAATTGAAGGAAAATAATGGAAAATGAAGAAAATAGAGGCCTCATTAATAAAAAGGCTTATGAGGATCAGCGGGAAGGACTTGGTCAGTTTAGCTTTGGAGCTCTCTCATTATTCTCTCTCTCTCTCCCAGACTCTTGGAGATTTAGAGTTTTCTTGGAACATTCTTGGAGGGTGTCGCATACTTGGATTCTTGGAGAAAGAAGACAAAGGAAGAAGGGAAAGAGCAAGAAGGCATTGACATCAACAACTACATCAGATTTACTTGTAGAGTGGTACCAGAGCATGGTTCAAACACTTGGACTGGATGGGATCTATCATAGGTAAAATTAAGAATAAAGGTTAATTTTTAGACCTTTCTGTCATATCTGTTATAACTTTTCTTTTGTGGAATATTAGAAGTCGAAAATTTGTCCATACTGAAGGTAAATCCTACTGATAATGTGGTAAGATATATTGGTTCACAATACTTTAGGAATTATGATCTAAGGAAGATGACCTTTCTGAAAGCCCCTTTAAACAAGTCATGTTGACATTTCTGCAATAACTTTTCTTCTGTAGGCTTTCAGAAGTTGAAAGATCGTTCACATTGAGGGGAGATAGCAATTATTATGTGGTATAAATTTTAGATATTGGGTCACAATATTTTAATAGATATGAGCCTTCTGAATGCTCCTAAAATCAAGTCTCAAACAGGTCACGCTGACATTTTTGTTATAACTTTTCTTTTGGGCACTCTCAGGAGCTGAAATTTTTCCACAATGAGAGGAAATCCCATGGATATTGTGATAAAAATTTCAGACATTTTTTTCGCTATATTTGAGGATATATGACCAGTGGAATTCGAGCTTTTTGGATACTCCTCTAATTGTGCACCAAATAGGATTGTGTTGGTATTTTTGTTATAACTTTTCATCTATGAAAGATTAGAAGCTGAAACTTGAACCATACTGAGGGAAAATACCATTGATCATATGGTTAAGTTTCCATAACTTGTACTACTACAATTTAGGATATATGAATTGAATAATTAACTATATTAGTTTGCATGCAAAGTGTTTGATGAAATGCTTAAATGGTTCAATGATTAATTGCATACAAACTGTTTGATAAAATGCCCTAATGAGTATGTTGTATGTGGTTGGGGATACTATTGATGTGTAATAGTATTTCTGTAGTTGATATATTCTTACTTGTATGCAAATATTTTTCTATATTAGTTTTCATGTAAAGTGTTTGAATAAATGCTTACATGCAAATGTAATAATATAGTAGTTGTTTGTGGAAAATGTAAAAGTATGGTAATTGTTTGAAGAAAATGTTATTTTTTCTTAGATAGGATAATATTGTAGTATGATAATATGGATGTAGTTGATCTATGCCTATTTGCATGCAAATAATTTGAAGAGTTGCATGTAGGGAATTTGAAAGGTTGCATGCAAGGAATTTTAAAAGTTGCATGTAAGGAAACGGAAAAGTGGCATGTTTTTAGTTATGATGTTACAAGTGGAATAAGTGCAATATTTTTGACTTAGTGCGAAATAAAAATAAATTTCTTTTCAAGTATGGTTAAATTTAATAGAGATTTGTAGGTCCCATTTCCATAATTGGACATTGGAGATCAGACCATTATAGTAGCTTCCTTCTTCTACCTTAGTGTGGACCATGGATAGTAAGGGGGTATGCTTATAGGTTGTTAGTATTGGTGAATGCTGATTTCAAATTAATAGACACGGTGTATTGATTTTTGGAACATGTGACTGACTGTGTATGGATTATATGTTGCTTACATGTTGATTTCATGATACCTACTTACATCCTTGTATGTTAGGTTACATTTTTGAATATTTTGATTACATGCATCAGTCTTGTAGGTTGATTACAAGAATTGATCGATTATGTTCGACTACATGTGGTTATGCATATTGGTAGTTGGTTTAGAATTGCTTATGCATACTGTTGGTTTCATGTGGCAATGTGTACAATGGAGTAATGGTTGTTGTCATGCATGAGGTCATGGTTTGTGTAGTTGATATGGTCATGCATTGATGACTGGACTCTAGCTGGAATGATGTGTATATGGTTTGGTACTCATTTTTTGTGTGTGTATATGCAATTGTTATGCATGTATGGTCTTGTTTATGATTATGTGTGTATAGTAGGTAAAGCATGCCTTGTGAAGTCATTGTATGCAATTTAGGTCATTATGATGCTATTGGTTGTTATGATTCTAATGTGTTGGCTGAGATAGAGCAGGAGATGCAGATCATTATAATGAGGCTGCAACATTGGACTCTAGGGTAAGAGACGATCGTCATACAGGTATTGTATGTTCGACATGTAGGTATGTAAGTTAAGGGTTTTGTATGCGTTAGGTTTATATACATTAGGTTTATGTACATGTATTTTGATGTTATGGTTACATTCATGATAGATGTTGGTTGATTAGTGTAGTTATATGCACATGTGTCAGATAGTCAAGAATGATAGTAACTTGTAGTTGTATGCATTGCTATTGTTGTTTTATATTAGATAACATGATGATTATGCTATATGTTGCTGATGAGTATGTTATAGGTTAACTTGTTGATTGTTATATGACAATTAGCTTGATGATTCGGTTTTATGTTGTTGATGAGTATGATATATAGCTTATTGTTTTTATATGATATTAACTTGATGATTAGGGTCATTTCATTGAGATATTGATGTTATAATTTGGATTGTTCATATGCGTGATGGTTATGTTCATTGCCTTGAATATCTTGATGTTATATGTATTGTGTTAACCTAGTTTGACCTATGCAGATGGTTATGGTTGCGATATTTAGGTATGAACCGACATATTTTTCAGATGGTGTCATACTAATCTAGATTGAATTTGCATATGTGTATGAGTTTACGATATGAACATGTTAGTTAGATATTGTTATGGATATCATGATCTTATGAGTACTTGAGCTGATGTGTTGTAAAGTTATATCTTGCTAATTAGATTGATTGTACATACAATATCACCTCCCCTGAGATACATTAAGGTCTTAGTTGCTTATGTCATATATTTGGTGCTTGACTGTTGATTTTGTCATCTAGTTGATTTATTTAACTTGGTATGAATGTTTGATGAATTTCATAATATGAGTATGTGTTCAAATGATCTTGTTTTAAGATGATTGTACTAAAATATATGTGTTGAGATAGTTGATATGTACTTGAGTATAGTAGGTGATAGTTGTAGTATTATGACTGATGACTATGAGTTGAATATGGATTATGACATGATTATTAGTCTTGGTAACAGTGGATTTCAAATTGGTAAATATGATTGTCTTGATATTTGGAACATGTGTTTGACTTGTGTGAGCAAGATGTAGGGAGTTGCATGGCAAGAGAGGTTGCCTGAAATCTTGAAGATGGCTCAGGTTGAGCTTTTCTTGGGAACCATGGGGATTGAGTCATGGTGTTAGTCTTGTGATTTTGGTCTTTTGAGCTTGATTTGCGGTTTTTTTATGTCTCGTGCAAGGCCTTGCCACTTTGCTGTAGTGTCATATCATTATGGGATTTTGTGGTCTTCTTCTTGGTTTTTTTCTTGTCTCCTCTTTTATTATTTTGAGTCTTGGGAATTGGTTGGGAAAGATGAAAGTTGATGGAGCTCGGGGAGAGTTGTGTGGTACCCGAAAGGTAATGTAAGGTTTAGATTAAGCTCAGTGCATGAGCATCGGAAGGTAAGGCTATGACAGTCGGTTGGACTGGCTGTGTCCATTGTGGTAAATGGATGGTAGCAATATAGTCATGAGATAGGTAACATGAAAAGGTAAATTAAATGGTTTTGAGGCATTACATGCCTTGGTTATGTTGGGAAATATTGTTCTTAATGTTGCGCATGTGTTGCATGAATAAAGGAATTTCTCTTAACCTAGACCTTATGTTATCTGGTAATTATGTTATGATCATGATTATGCTGATGTTTATATATATATATACATGAATGTATGTATGTCGTTGTCTGAAAAGGTGATGATTGTTATATATGTATGTATGTATGTATCCATGTATATATGTTACTGTTTGACAGGGTTGTCAGGGACCATTCTTGTGAAGGAATAATTGCTTACGTAACTAAATGGCATGAAGAGGTTCCTATTTCATGAGGAATCAAGTGGGAAGAGTAGTCGTGACAAATATACAAGGTCAGTATTATGTGGTTATGAGTTGATATTATGTGATTATATGATGTCTATGTTATGGACATGTTATACCAAGGGATACATCAGCGAAGTGAAAGCAGTGTGGTCTGCAACATGTTAGGATGAGCATGGATAAGATGCTAGAAGCAAGGCTTCTTGGTAAGAACAATGTGGTTTTGGATGTCTGGTACTATGGTTGTACATATGTTGTATATGTTGTACATGTTGCATCTATGACGTGTGCGTTTTTGGTGTTGTATATACATAGCATGTGTAAATGTTATTTATGCATTGTTATGTATAGGATGGTACAAATAGGGTTGTGAAAATATTGCATATGGGGTGTTGTATACATATTTTACTATCTTCATGATGTATATGCGGCGTGTGTGCATATGGTGCTCTGTTAATGTTGGATATGCAGTGATGTGTATGGATGATGATATGTACATGTTAGATATGTAGTGCTATGTACAAGTGGTGTTGCGTGCATGTGGTACATTGGTACTATGTACATATGGTGTGGTGTGCATGATTTTCCAAGTGGTGTCGTGTGCGTGTGGTACTGTGTACACATTGTACAAGTGGCACTATGTGCATGTGGTGATATGTACATGTCGTGCATATGGCGTTGTGTACATGTGGTGTCACGTACATTTCGTATGTGTGGTACTATGTACATGTGGTACTATGTAAATGTGGTATTGTGTACGCATTATATAGTGGTGTAGTGTACATGTGGCGTTGTGTAGGTGGTGCCATGTACATGTGATGTTGTGCACACATTGTGTAGGTGGTGCGATGTATCGATGGTACTGTGTACATGTTGTACATATGGTACTGGTGCACGTGTGGTATTGTGTGCATGTCATACATGCTATGTTGAGGGCATGTGATTATGTATGCGCATCATGTAGTCGTGGTATTGCGACATGTGTACTCGCTGTGTTGTACACTGGCTGTAGGTGTATTATTTGTACATCAGGTGTAGGTGCATGTATCGCATGGTGTTGTGTGGCAGGTGTGGCTTATGTGTGTAATGCACACTATGTGTCTATTCACATGGTTGAGGAGAAGGCACTGGGTGTTTGTCGGGTGTAGAAACCAAGCTGGAATGCATATGGAATAAAGATGAAGGCAAAAGTAAGGATCGATGAAGGATAAGTATCAATATATTATTTCAGTTTTACTATGCATGTGATTTATGATTCTGATATATGATGACCATATGTGATTTGTTATTTTGGTCTATGATGGTTACATGTGATTTTCATCTATGATATTTGTGTTTGAGCTAACCTAATGTGATATCTTTATACATGTTGATTTGGTCAAATATGCTAGTTTGACTTGTTGTGATAGGAAGTGAACATGATTGCAAATGTACCTTATTGACAAGATACCCATGAGGTATGATGTGAATTTATTTCAATTTATTTTAAATCTAATGGAATTTATGTGCTTGGTACAAGAATGCATGAACATGCCTAGTTGAGAGGCCGAAATAGACTGCAAGAATTAGTAGTAGCAACAAAGGAATTGAAATAGACAGCAATATGTTGGTAAAGCACTTTAGGAGCAGAGCCATTGTGGGACACTCATACCCAATAGTGTCCATTGATTGCCATGAGCAAGCTATGACTGGTATGATGTGTTGAGGCAGGTATATGCCTTAGTTTTTGTATCTTCTGATGTGAGGAAGCCTTGCCAAGGGATGGATTGCCCGGGATGGGGGTGCCAGCAGAACTTGGAAGGTGAGTGACTGCACGGAAGGAGTGATCGGATTCTCGAGGGACTATGTAGAAGAGAAGGGAAGGTCATCGATGGATTTGTTTTGGTCATTAGCATTTCTAGATGGAATCAGATGCACATTGGGAGTGCACCTTGGAACAATGAGCTAGTAACTATTCGTTGAGAGGACAAGTGGCGTAGGATTATAGTGCTGGACATTGGATGCAGCTTTGACTTTGCAGTGGATTCTGGACTTCCTAGGAAGGAGGTGAACCCTGGTATTACTTTGCAGGTGGAGGTGTGAGCCTCTAAATTCCCTTGTTGTGGATTCATATTATTTTATTTGCTGGTTGAGAAAATATACATATGTGTATATGTATATGTGGTTATTGTAAATACCATAATGAGCTATGTTATAAAGCTTCAATATGCGGTATGGTTTTTATTTGGTCATGTTGTCATGATATTTTGCTTTTGAGTGGGTCATTCATTGTAAATACTGCAACGAGCTGTGTTATAAAGCTCCATGGGCAATATGTTTTTTTTTTCCAGCAGTCATGTTGGTTATAGGTGTCATTGGACATCGAGGACAATGTTCTCCCAAGGGGGACAGTTCTGTAACAGCCCTAGTGAAAATTCCATGTAAAAATATATAAATACCACAGATGATGGGACACATATTCCAAGCTAAATGGTGGGCAAGAAATCCTAGTGGGTGTTCATTTGGTTGTTTATGGCTAAGGAAATTGGCAAAGGCAATGGCTAAGGCACTATTAAAGAGGCAAAAAGGCATTTTTGGCAAATTTATTTATGAAAATAATGGAAATTAGGAAATTAGGAAAAAAGGAAGTTGAAAGGTCATAGGTTGCATGTGAGGAGGAAATTGAAGGAAAATAATGGAAAATGAAGAAAATAGAGCCCTCATTAATAAAAAGGCTTATGAGGATCAGTGGGAAAGACTTGGTCAGTTTAGCTTTGGAGCTCTCTCATTATTCTCTCTCTCTCTCTCTCTCTCTCTCTCTCTCTCATACTCTTGGTTACTTAGAGTTTTCTTGGAGTACTCTTGGAGGGTGTGGCATACTTGGATTCTTGGAGCAAGAAGGCAAAAGAAGAGCAGGAAAGTGCAAGAAGGCATCAACATCAGTTGCTACATCAGATTTTCTTGCAAGTACTGAGTTGCATGTATGATTTCTTCACTAGTTTTGGCATGCATGGCACATGCATGTGGTTTCTTGGTTATGATCTATCATTGGCATGGAGGATGGCCAGGATTGACAGTGGATTGCCTAGCCTTGCCATTTCCTAGATAGCCATGGTGATTGTGGGTTTACTTTCATTGATTTGTTTTGGTTGGTTCTCATTTTTCCATAGCTTGGGTTGAGTTACTAGTCCTAGAAGCCCTGGTTAAACAAACACTCTGGAAGCCCTGAAACAGCTTGGGTTGAGTTACTAGTCCTGGAAGTCCTGTATAAGTTGTGGGTTGAGTTACTAGTTTTGGAATCCTTGGTTGGAAAAATGCTCTGGAAGCCCTGGAAGGCTTGGATGGAGACCAATATGATGATGGTTTTTGGTGATGTCCGACCGTGAGGTGGAATCACTATTTTATGGGTTGAGGTGGGTGGCCTTTGGAAGCCCTGGATGAGTTTTGATTGATGTCTTCTATGAGATCCCACATTCATGCTTGGAATATGGCATGGGGGTGATTGGCTGAAGAGAGACTTGGCTCAGCCAATCTATGGTCGGGTGGAATGTGGTAGTCCCATCTTTGGTTGGTTCATTGCATTTATTAATGAAAAAAAATTCATTCCCTTGATTTTCATGTGCAAATGTACTAATGTATATATGGATTTTGATGGCTGATATGTTTATTGTATTTCTGTTCCTATTATGTTTTTTTTTCATATGCACATTTACCCTAGAGGTTGTTACAGTAGTGTAGGATTCTTTTCAAAGTGAAATTCAGTTAATAAGACAAGGATTCCCGTGATTGCCATCTCCACCCACACCACCTCCAACGTCACCACCATCACCTACAACTTCACCCATACCACCACCACCTCCACTGCAGTTCAGCATCGCAAATTTAGTGGAGCTGTCTTTGTTTAAAGGTGTGGGAAATGAGGACCCAGACTAGTTTTGGTTCATTGTGAAAGCTGTGTGGGAAGCGCAGGGCATTACAGATGATAACGTGAAGAAGGAAACATTGGTTAGTGCTTTGTAGGATTGCACGCTAACCTAGTACATTAAGTACTCTAATGATAACCCAAACGCTGGAGTGGCAGACATCCAGACCGTGTTGAATAAAGAATTCAATATGCCTAAGTCCGAGGCACAATCGATTGTGGGGTTCAAGGAAATCACGATGAAACCAGGCGAGACACCTTGGGAATTGGATTAGAGGTTGAAATGTAAAATGCGCGAAGCTGATATGAACTTAACAGATGGACAACACCGCAAGTTGTTCGTGGCTTCGCTCCTGCCACACCTACGGGTCGTGCTATCACAATAGAAGATTATGACTCAGGCAGAGGCCTTAGAGATTGCAATGAGACTGCATGAAACACTGATGCAAGATTTGAATCTGGGGGTTCAGCAGATCCATGCATAGTTGCAAAATATTTTCCTTGAAATGCAAAGTTTGAAGTAGGATAGAACAGTTCGACCGGAGGTGCGCGAAGAGGTATGGTGCCTAAAATGTAAAGGTCAGGGGCATGACAAAGACCATTTCCCAGTCTTTGCGAACTATATTGTAGGAGGAGGACTGATGCCTTTGAGGTCAGAAGCCCAAGCAAGACCAAGCATAGGGCCTGTGTTGTGGTGTGCTATATGTCAGGTAGCAGGAAAACACACGATGGATAATTGTCATTTGCTACAAAAGTTTGTATAAACACTGCAACAACTGTTTTGCAAATTCCGTAGGTTGGTAGGGCATGATGAGAAAAACTGCAAAAGTTATGAATTGATGATGGACAGAACACCCGCCTATAGGGTTTAGGCAGAAACGTGGCTCCCTGACCAGAGCACATGGATGGCTTGAACAGGGTTTCAGGGGTGTGGATGAGGACCTAACAGGGTTGGGGACAACTAATTTGCTACAATTGCAGACGACTAGGACACTATGCCCATGAATGCACTAACCCTACGTGACCGTCATGCAAAAATTGCACTCAGTTTGATCATGAGATAAAATATTGTCCTACGCTAATATCGAGGATACGCGACAAAGGAGCACTACCACCTCATCCGACACAGAACCTGCAGATGATGAGGTATAAGCCTCACGAAGAGGATCCAAATGTGAATATAGTGATCCAAAGTGGAATTGCAATAGGGGATGATAAGGGGAAATAACTCGAAGACAACGCACGGGTTCACAAAGCTCTGATTAAGAAGGCTAAGTTTGATTTGGAGTGCGCACAAGAAACATTCATGGAAGCAAAGAAGAGCTTCGATGAGGCCTCTACCTTAGGGAGAAAGGATAAGCCTGATCAGGAAATGGACCCTTCTATGCTTACGACCTTTCTAGAAACCTGCATGAAGTTGATGCGCGATAGCAAGGCTGTGAAGGGATTACACCAGCTTATAAATAAATGCACTAGAAACACTCCAGGTGAACCACGCATTGTACGAAATATTGGTAAGCATAAACCAAGGACAGGCTGAGAAATGAGACTGACCACGTAGATAGGAGAATATGAAATGGATCAAGTTATTTTGGATCTAGGGTCAGATGTGAACATCGTACCAGGTAGACTTGGGAGCAGATGGGAAGACCGACGCTGCAGTGGTCTCTGATTCAGTTAAGGATGGAAAATCAGTAGAAGATCATCCCCATGGGGCGGCTACAAGGGGTGACTATAGATATTGAAGGCGTGAGCATGTTGGTTGACTTTGAAGTAATAGAAATTGTGGATGACAACCACCCCTACCCTGCAATCCTTGGCATTGATTGGGCTACTGATATGAACAGGTTAATCAACCTAAAGAAGTGAAAAATGATTTTTGAGAAGAAATCGCTTCGCATAATAGTAACTCTAGATCCTATTGAAGGATCACGCTATACTGAACCAGTCCGCGATTATGAGAGGGATGATGATTTGGAATGTATATATAAGATAACAACGCGAGACCAAGATTGGGTGAATCCGGCAGTGGATGGATGAATTACATGGGATTGCGAGAGTTCATGCACCTTGGACTCCCATGAAGAATTAGAGCACTGGCAGAATCGACTACATGAAGTAACCACACTAAGTTTTAACATGATGGCCTGGTCACTACACTATGTGTTATTAGAGGTAAGGAATCTGCCCACTTATGATGGCCTGAATGATGTAGATGTATTTTTGGATGCATTTGAGAGGGAGGTACCAGAGAAGCAGTGCTTCCAGGCTTTGGACTAGGCATTGCATGCTACGCCTGCAGGGTGGTGGGGTATGCACAAGGGTAGCTTTGATGAATGGCGCGAATGTAGGAGGATGATGAGAACACGCTTTGGGAAACCGAAGGTATGAATGATAGACAAATATGATGGGAAGGATGATCCGCGTGCACACTTGGCTAGATGGGCTCAGGCTTATGGAGTGAAGCCCCAACCAGAATGGGTGCACTTGTTCTGCCACACCTTGGATGTCATCCCGATGAACTGGTACTTAGAAATAGAGCTCTACCATGGTACAAGTGAATGGAATATTCTGCACGAAGGATTCATAATGACATTTAGCTTTGAAAATGGGTTTGACTGCATCGACGAAGCGCTACAAGAAGTGAAAGCAACAATGTTCAGGATATCACAAGATCCACTGGATCTGATTCAAACCAATTGGACTACTCAGTTGAGTCACACACTGGAATGTTATAACGTGACCATGGAGATGAAGATGAGGATTTGCACAAGATTAACATCCTTGAAATAGAGGGTCACCACGAGGTTGACGGACAATAGATTAAGAATCCTGATATAACTGCGCCACTGAAAACAAAACAGGTAAATATTGGTACAGAGGCAGAACCCAAATTCGCGAAGATTGGAGATTACTGGGATGATGTGACAGTGGATAAGGTCGTTGAATTGCTCCACGAATACTAGGATTTGTTCCCTACCAAGTTTACGGATCTAAAAGGGATAATAGGAGACCTGGGCATTATGAAGATCACGTTGAAACCCGACGCAAAGCCGGTTAAGCAAAGACCTTACTGTCTCAATCCGAAGTATAAGGAGAAGGTCTGCTTAGAGCTAGAGAAGATGCTCATGGAAATAATCATTGAGCCCGTAGAAGAATCTGATTGGGTAATCCCAATGGTGGTACAAGAAAAGAAGCAAAAAGATGAAATAAGGATATGCGTGGATCTCAGGAAGTTTAGTGATGCTTGTGTACATGATCCTTTCCTGACTCCATTCACTGATGAAGTGTTGGACAATGTAGGTGGTCAGGGAGCATATTCCTTCATTGATGGGTTCTCTGGGTACCATCAGATCAAAATCATGCCAGAGGATAGGAGCAAGACAACCTTCGCAACTGAGTGGGGATGTTTTCAGTACACTGTAAGGCCTTTTGGATTGAAGAATGCGGTTTCAATTTTTTTGCACGTAGTCATTGTTGCGTTCAAGGAATTTATTCATAAGTTTATGGAAGTGTACTTCGATGACTAGACTGTGATTGGGCTGGTGAAACGCCATGTGGCAAGTTTGTGCCTGATGCTAGATACCCGTCAAAAGCACCAGATCGCGCTCAATCTGAAGAAGTGCCTGTTTTTTGTTCCTTTTGGGACTCTGTTGGGTCATGTCATTTGTAGATGGGGACTAATGGTAGATCCCGTGAAGATCGCGGTGATACTTAACTTGGAAGCGCCGAGGAGTGTGAAACAACTGCATGCAACCTTAGGAAATACTGGGTATTACAGGAAGTTTATCAAGGGATATGGCCAGATCACCGCGCCTATGGAGAAGTTGTTGAAAAAGGATGTCACGTTTTGTTGGAACGAGGACTGTAAGAAAATCTTGGGTGTATTAAAAGAAAGATGGTCACCTCGCCGATTTTAGTCTTCCTGGATTGGAAGAAGGAGTTTCATGTACATGTTGACGCATCATGTATAACGCTGGGAGAAGTGATGACATAGGCTGGAGGAGGAGAATTGGACCATCCTATAATGTTCGCAAGCAGAAGGTTATCCAAGGCGGAGAAGAACTATTCCAGCACCGAGCGCGGTGGTTAGCCATGGTATACGCACTCCAAAAGTTTAGACACTATTTTCTGGGTGGACATTTTAATACGTATACAGATCATTCCGTGTTGAAATACCTTGTCAATAAGCTTGATTTGGGGGGAGAATCTATAGATGGTTGCTATTGTTCCAGGAATATGATTTCGAAGTTATTGTGAAGCCTGGACGACTGAATGCGGGACCAGACCATCTGTCGCACATTGAAACAGGGGAAGAGCCCACTAATTTGGAAGAGGGATTATCTAATGTGAAGCTATTTGCAGTGTGTGTCGCGGATGATAATTTTGAAGATATAATACACTTCCTAATGACAGGAACTGCCTTGGAAGGTTACACCGTCCAGCAGAAGAAGGTGTTAGTGGTGTGCGCGACAGACTTTTCTGTCATTGCTCGACATATGTAAAAAATGGGGTCTGATGAAATATTGTGATGATATGTACTAGAGTTTGAAAGGAGTAGTATCCTTGTAGATGCTCATGGGGGCATTGCGGGAGGTCATTATGCAGGAAGAGCGACCGCGTAGAGGATTCTATGTGCAGGGTTGTGGTGGCCAACCCACCATCAGGATTCAAAAGCTTACTGCAAGGCGTGTGATGTATGTCAAAAGACGGGTAGGCCATCTTGGAGGGATGAGCTGCCTCTGAATCCACAGATGACATTACAACCCTTTGAGAAATGGGCGATAGACTTTTTGGAACCCATTCAGCCCCAAGGGAAGAATACGGGAGCATGGTACATGATCACCGCGATGGAGTATTTGACTCAATGGGCGAAGGCACAACCTGTGAAGGATTGCACAGGTGTGACTATTGCGAAGTTTCTCTTTGAGTATTTATTGATGCGATTTGGGAATCCAAATATTTTGATGAGTGATTGCAGTACGCACTTTCTGAATGAGACGATCAACGCACTGATAGAGGAATTTTAGGTATATCACCAGAAGAGCATGCCTTATCATCCATAGGCTAACGGGATGGTGGAAGCATTCAATAAAGTGTTGGAGAATGCATTGACCAAGGTTTGTAAAGCTTAGCGAAGTGATTGGGACCTTTGCATACTCGCAGTACTATGGGCCTATCAGATGACATGCAAGAAGTTGACTAGACAGACACCCTTTAGGCTTGTATATGGTGTTGAAGTAGTGATGCCCATGGAATACATTGTGCTTAGTCTGTGCATAGAGGCACTCACGGGTATGAAGGATCATGAAACCTTGGAAGAGAGCCTCACACAGCTGCCTGAGATTGAGGAAGAGAGATTTGTAGTTGGATTTCACGAACAGGTCCAAAAGTAGCGCGAAAAAGCATGGCATGATTCGCACATTAAGCTGCGCACCTTTAAGGTAAATGATATGGTTTTTAATATGACAGTAAGTTTGATAAATTTCCAGGGTAGTTTAGAATGCACTAGTTAGGGCCCTATGTCAGTAAGGAAATTACCAGCTGGAGCGGTTCAGTTGGTTAAATTAAATGGAGATCCCTTCCTAATAAAGGTGAATGATAGCAGATTGAAGCCATACATCGGTGGTCTGGCCATGTGACTATATGAGGGTAGCACAGTCTTAGCACTTTTGGCAGCTAAAAGGAGGCACGAGACTATAATCTACACTGGCCGGGTTGGGGAGCTGTGCAATTGGAGGATTGTGCGAATCAAGGAAGTGTCATAGGGTTCGCAACAACGTTAAGGGAGTTGCGCTACCCAAGGGGAACTCACGCAGGACGGTTGGAAAGTGACTGTTAGAGTCATTGTTCATGATTTGACGATACAAATGTGGCTAAATGGAGTGGGCGGCTGACATTTAAGATGGAATTTATGGGTCAAATGCTTGAAAATTTGCTACCAATCTGGCATTAATGAAGTGAATGTAGGGGAATGGTTGAATTTGAATTCAAAATGCCCTATAAATTACAGGTGGCCACCCAGCGAAACACACTTGGCATTTTGAGAATTGAGTTGTTGAGCTCTCAGGTGCACGTGAACCGAGAATTATTTGAGGCTTTGATGGTGAGTTCGGTGTTTAAGCAACTATCAGAGATGACACGAGACCTGTTGAATAGCGTTATGTCGACACCTACAACAGCTATGGACATCGAAGCAATGAAGGCCGAGGAGGCTGTGCTGAAAATAGTTGGGGAGGCAAAAGAAGGTGCTCCAGAGGTTGCCAAAGTATTAGTGGAAGTCCCAAAATCACCACGGACGTCGAGACCAAAGCCGACCCTAACCAAGGAGAGCGCGAAGGATAAAAAGGGAAAGCAACCTGTAATACCAGTGCACATGACACCGAGAAGAAAACCACCAAAGGACAAGCCCACCACATAGGAGAAGGGCAAAGCCATCAATCTGGAGCCGGAGTAGGGCAAAGCCATCAATCTGGAGCCGGAGTAGGAGGAAATAGAAGACATCCCGATGGATGAAGAGGACTTGGGGATAGATATGGAGGAAGTTGAAGCCCAGGGTGCTGACCCTATCACTCGGTTGCCTGATTACATCCCTCTGTGTAAGGGAAAGACTAAGGTGCCATAAGATATCGATGAGAGGAAGGTCCCCTTGCAGACCCCTTTGCTATCAGATGAAATTATCTTCTAAGGACCACGCTTGGGGTGGGTTCCTCTGTTAAAGCTCGAAGACTGGGACTTAGCTGACCATGAGAAGTTCCTGCACTTAGAAACTGAGAAGCTAATGTGTCACATTATTGACACAACCATGGGATGACTGCATTGGAGCCACGGAAGTGGCTCAGAGGAGTAGACAAGGCAGGTTTTCTCAACTTGCTATGGGTGTCGCACTACAACTGTACCCCAATTACAATCTTGGTCATCAAGCAGCTATTATGCTTGGTGCATGATGGGTTTATGTGGCTAGAGGAGCCAATACCCATCACTGACAGCTTGATCCATAGGATCATGCGTTTGCCCCACATAGGAGAAAATCCAGCCATGATGTTAGGCAAAAAAGGTGGCGAGCAAGCCCTCGTAGAGGCCATGAAGGAGAAATTTAAGCTTGTGAAGAAGTCGCACAGATATGCTATATCAAGTATCAATGATCTTGCAGTCAAGGTGGCCATGCAGATTTTGGCTAGGAAGGTGATGAGGAAGTGTCATATCGATGACGTGTTGGCACCTGTTGTCATGCTAGTATCTCAGTGTGCTGAAGGAGTCCAGTTCAATTGGGTGCACTATATTTGTGGTTAGATTCTTGCGAACTACCGCGAGGCACCGGAGCTAAGAAAGACGTTCCACTACGCGTGGCTCTTGTTGGCTATTGTGCTGGTAGCATGGGAGATGCTAGAGGACAACCAATTCCCCTCAGTGGTGCCGGACCTACCAGAAGCAGCGAAGTATGCTTCGCTTTGGGTGACCAAGGATGCGCAGCACATTAAGGACAACAATATCTTATGGATCTTAATGGAGATGAACATCCGCATGGCCATCAATCACAAACTACTGTTGTCGCCGAATGTGTTTGCCAACCTTCAGGGATATGCAGAGTTTAAGGCTAATTTTCACCATGTGTCCATCAAGGCGTGGAAGGACCCTGTGCAGAAATGGTATGACTTGCCTTACCTGGAAACAAATGATGCCATTGATGCAGTACTTGATCACTGGTCAACAGAGTGGCGCACTACAACAGACTTGGCTGTGGGAGGGAGCAAGTACGCCGCGCAACGCAAGAAGGAGGAGGCCAAGCTCAAGATGATGTAGTTGGCCAAAAATAGAAAGAAGGAGGCCACTGACACGGCCCAGGCAGAGCGCGATGCTGCTCTGCAGATAGAGAAACAAATAGGTGGATCAGAGCGGGGCTCTGGTAAAGGTGCGAGGTTGCCTTCGTTAGAGAGAGAGGAAGATACAAATGAGCAGACAAACCAGCACAACGTGGACCCGTAGGCGACGTCTACTCACATCAAGTGTCCAAGGGAGCAAGAGAAAGGAGGATCGAGGAAGAAATCCAAGGCCACTAAGACGTTGTTGGACCCAATCACCCTCACAGAGGGAAATTTGCACGACATCGAAGACACGGTGTGGGATGTCACTGTAGAGGCCCTACAACAGTTTGAGAAGCAACAAAAATCAATATTGGGGGCTATCTAGATAGGTCTGCAGGAGCTGCAGACCCACGTGTCACAGGCTGGCACGGTGTCCACTAGCCTTGCTATCGGCACTTCATAAGTTGCCGAGATGCTGCGCATGAAGTTCTCTAGTGCAATAGTGTTGCCCGATGGAGCACTGACCATGGAGAATGAAGCTGACAGGCCCACTATCAATGCCATTAAGGGAGTAGGGTTGAATCTGGTAGTGCTCCCTCGTGAGGTGCTCCACCTATTGCAAGATGGAGTAATCGTGGAGCTGATGGCCTGTGAACACCGCACTCTACAGGTGATCAACGAGTAGCGGATTAATAATAAACAGATGGCATTACAGAGAGACTCTGCCATCGCTATCATGAATGAAGTGACCATGCAAAACAAGTGAATAATTCAGGTCATAGAAGAGGCATGCCAAATGGTCCTAGAGTTGGCCATTCCTAAGGAAGAACCGGTCGAGGTGCGCGTCCCCAAGCTAGCTACAAGGGTGTGTGACGCTCGCACAGAGATGGCGAGGGTTCAGATGGAGTTGAACCTACAGATCACTGAATTACAGTTGAAGGTCCAGCCTTCAACTCCACAAGAAGTAAAGGAGCAGTTTGCAACCGCTGTCACAGAGGCAATAGTGGCGATTGACAGTGTGGTAGCAGACTGCACACAACTTTTTGAACAGTCGTTCGAGGTCTTGAAAAGCCTACAAGAGGACCCTAATGTACAACGACTGGAGACAGAAGCATGAGAACTGCAACAACACTATGATGAGGTAAAAGACACAATGCAAACTGTCGCACTCACACAGAGACTAGCAAAGCTATAGGAGGCCAAGCAGTTGAAAGAGCAGGTAGATGCAGCGCAGCACAAGGAGGCAGTAATGAAGGCGCGACTGAAGCCTTGGCTGGATGAGGCTTACACAATCACATCCTCTATTGAAGGAAAGACTATGACTCTGCAAGAAACTCAGCAGAAGATTTAGGCCAATAGTTCAGGAGTAGTGACTGATCAGATGGTTGAAGAAGCAAAGCAGGTGGCCGCACAATGCACTGCTGAGGTTGTGGTCATACAGGTTGAGCTGGGAGGTCTTCGCGCTAAGATCTCTGTGTCTGCAGAGGGACTCGAGGGCGAGTCACGATGTTTGTGTTGGGGGCCTGTTGAGAATGGGATCCCCAAAGGATATTTTTGGGGCTAAAAGCCCATGTTTTGGGTCAAATTTTGTAATAAAGTTGTAAAGTATCTGCATTTTGTGGTCGCGGAGCGTGAAGGTGTCATGAGTCAGAAAGGGTTGTCTACCCTTATTTTGTAAAGTGTAAAGTCAGCTGTAAAGATCTACCCATGGTCTGTGGACCATGGGATTGTATAAAAAGAGCTAAGTAAGTAAGATCTAAGTAGTCATAAGTTTTTGGTAGTAGAAGAAAGAATTGGAGTCTTGGTAGAGAATTATAAGTTTCAGGTCTTAGCATAGGTAAAGGCTCTGCAGCTGAGTGTGTAGAGGCCCAAGGTAGAAGTCCGCAGCTGAGTGCGTGGACCCCTAAAGCTATGTGTGCATGGTGGATAAAGTCTGTAATATTTTGAAGATATCAATAGAGAAGTATTTTACAAATTCTGTGTATCTATTTCTTGTTATTACATCTGGTTTATTGTGTTTTGGGTTTAATATATAATGTTCATGTGATGCGCGAATGTATGTGAATGTATTAGTTAATCAAATGCAAGCAAGAATATCTATTTATGCGGCGCTAACTGCGATGATTTAATAAGATAGGTAAGACAATTAAGATAACTAGGGAATCTGTACAACATGTTGTCCTAGCAGCACGAAAGTACCTAAACCGTAGGTTAGGGCTGTGCGAAGGTCAATCGTACCCCTTCACAGAGGTACTGAAGGGTGGAATAAAGGGCTATACTGATAGAGCCCTAGAACTTGGTGACCTACGTGAAAGCAGGAACATAAGGTATAACCCGACATCACAACCATCTCATGGTGCGAAAACTTGGTCCCAGCATCCCCCCATACTACTTCGGGTGAGACTTTGATCTGCACTCCGCGGGTAGATGCCAAAAGGGCCAGTAGTGTAGGGATTTGTTTGGCTAACTAACACTGAACCTGGGTCAGGCCCCACGTAGCCAACAAGTATTTGTACTTGTTATTGTGGATTTGATGGCTATAATATCATGGTTTTTATTTTGGTTATAAGGATGGTTTCATAATACGTTCTAGCTATGGCTCATTTCATGTTTTGATTGGTTGATGAATGGTTATTGAATGCATGCACTAATAAGTGTTATTGTAGCTAATATGAGAGGGCATTGGAACTTCTTGATGATTATAAGTATCTTACCCCTATGTTCAGATATGAATTCATGACCTGTAGATTACATGTTCTCAATATTCTTGATGAAATGATTGTCATGGTTAGGCCTGGTTAGGTCAAGTTTGTAGTTAAAATTTGTATATTTATCCTTGTCATTAAGTTATTTATCATTCTAGATAGTCTCACTGAGTTCTGGGAAATAGTCTGGATGATGACTTGGAATGTAGGCTTAGAATCGAGGACCCCATCCTTTGAACTGAACATTTTGGATCATTACCGTTACTTGATAGGTGTATGCATGCGGTTGGAGGCCCTAAACCACATGTAGGCCTTGTCATGCATGTAGTTTGGAGCCCAATTCAACGAAATGGAATTCCAGCTCAGGATTTGGGCACTAGGAGTGGTTGTTTGGCTCTGAGGTATCCTGTAGCTGTTGAGAAAGGTTAATATGGTTTCGGTTTTTCAATTCCACTTCCTTAACTACATTTAGGAGGTTGAGTCATGTCGAATAGTTAAAAATAACACGAAGAAAAATCCTAATTTAATTTGTTCCTTGAATTAAATTGGGAATAAAATTGTAACTCCACATCTCATGACAACTTGTAATAGTTAACTAAGTAAATTTAACTTAGTTAGCTCAGTTAATTCAAGTTGAGGGTCTAACTAAAATCATGTATAGTGTCTCCTCCAATTAGGAGCACTAGTTGAGTTTATTTTGAGTTGTAATTATTTAATTTAGTCTAACTGAGTTAAATTCAGTTAAACTAGTTCCAACTGGTGGAGGATATAGTGGGGTGCAACCTCCAGTAATGGGGTACAACCTTCCATAGTGATGTCCAACCTACAGTAGTGGGGTGCATTCTGTAGTAGTGGGGTGATGCTTGTAGTAGTGGGGTGCAACTTGTAGTAGTGGGGTGTTTCTTGCAGTAGTGGGGTGCAACCTACAATAATGAGGTGTTGCTTGTAGTAGTGGGGTGCAACCTACAATAATGAGGTGTTTCCTACAGTAGTGGGGTGTAGCCTATGGTAGTGGGGTGTTTTAGGTCGAATAGTGGGGTGCTTCCTAAAGTGTAATGTGGTGTTGCCTACAGTGATCAACCAGTAAACTAAAGATTCACTCATAATTAACTCATGCATGTCAGATCAGAGAAATACCCAGTTGAGATTGGAGTTTAGGAATAATGTACTATCAGTTGTAAAATAACCTAAATTAAACCTATGGTGCATGAAATCAGAGGGAGGCCTATGAGAATTGTGCAGTTCATAATTGAGGAATTTCCACATTAAATAGGGGCTAATTCCCAAGGGAATAGTGCAAGGAAGTAGGAGCTTAGAAGGCTAGGAATTTAGCTAAGTTGTGGCCAAAGGAAATTAGTCAGGCAGAGGATAGAAAATACTTGTGCAGGTTGAGCTTGAGGTTGAAAAGAGCATATTGAATTCATCCATATTCTTTGACTAATGAAATACACATATAATAGGGGTTTTTAGCTATGGATTTCCCTAGAAAATCATTGTGTTATGTGCGATTGAATTCTTTCTCTTATATGCTTCATGATTTCATCGATCCTTTATTATTTCCGCTGATGACTAGACTAGATTCAACTCAATTATTTTAGCATATTATAATTTGCATTTTGAATCTACAAAGAATTTCTACATGGGATTAGAGCTAGATTTTGTAGAAATTTCTACATGTTATCAGAGCTAGTGTAGAAATTTCTACATGGTATTGGAGCTAAAATCACAATAGAAGAGAAGAATTCAAATCTGTCCTTGCAGGTGAATAGAATTTGAAGAATCATTCTTTAGAGCTACCACGATGTCATTCTATAGATTGAGACTCGAATATTCCCTTGAGGATAGTTTGAATTATATTTCTCGGAAGGATAGGATGAAGTATTGGAAGATAATAAGCTGAATGAATTCATACATCATGATATCCCAAAGCCTCCAACATCTGATGCTAAAGATCTAATAGAGTTGAATAAGAGTGTAGAAAGATCCAGGAGGATTATCCTAAGGGCATGAGAGACCACATAGTCTTGAAAATACATGGAAAATAGACTCCTTTTTCTATGTGGAGGACCCTCAATAAGCTATTTGGAAATAGTAGTGAATCCAAGAAACTTGAACTGATTAGGAAATTGAGGATTGAAGCCAATGGGTATGAGGTAGTATTTGGAGATGGGAAGGCCTATTGTTGGGCACTGGAGAAGGTATGTTATTTTCATTTACTTTGTTATCTTTTCTTCAAAACTCACAAACTTTTCACGTCATGAGCTAGGCATATGACACAAGAATATGATAGAATCTAGAATATTTATGTGTAATATGAAATAGCTAATAATTACCCTTTTCTATGCAGAAAAAGGAGAAAACAGAAGACCGTCATCCCAAAAGGAAGAAGGAGACCAAGTTAACTACTGTCCCTTCGGCAGGGAACCGTGTTCAAACAAGGCGATCCAAATTGCAGCGTAACAGCCAAAAAAAGGAAAAGGAAATCTCTAATTGACACAAAAGAACAGAAGGATAATTGCAAATTAACAACTTGGAGAATCCCTCAGGATCATTCGATCCCGAGGGATTGCTATCTTAACAATTCTTTGTATTGTTGGTATCGTCGCTCAGCTGTTATAAGAAGGGGCAACACTACTAGCCCGAGGAGGACTGGTTGTTATCTTTTATGTAATTCTCCTTTGTATTTGAAACTTTGATCATCGATTCTCGTTGAAGATCGATCCACTGTAACTCTGTTTTGATGTTTTAATATAAATCTGGTTGCCGTTCCATCTTTGATTTTGGAGTAATTTCAAGCGGTGTGTCCCTGGAGGCTAAGGGCCTGACCTTGGTGGATCACTCGCTCCTGTATCATATTTCTGATTCATGTGTGGTTTGATTTCTTTCATTTACTCTGTTCAGTAATCTGATGTGCTTTACTGTTTTACATATCAACTCTGTTATATATACTTGGTTAAATACTATTGTTATCTGCAACAAGAATGCTATGTTATCATTTTAACGTTGTATCACATTGCTGTTCCTTTTGAAAATTGATATAACATTGTTATTCCTTACAGATTGCCATTCGATTACAGTTCAAATACGCTGTATGTTCCTAATTCGGTACTACGGTATGACTTATTCTTAAATCGTGACTGCTATTCATTCAGAATTGCTGTTTCGTTAAAGCTGTCGTTCCATTATAATTGTTGTTACTTTATAGATGTGATTCATGCGTATTGTATCGGAGCTCAGATTACTATCCCTTTTGATATTAAGTGTGTCGCGTGTTTAAATTGGGTTGCTGTACATTCAGATCTGAGTTGCTGTTCTATAATTTATTTATAATAGTCTGCTGTTCCATTTCTATTTGCTGTTCAATTCGAAAGCTGTTACTTAATTCTTGTAGATTATAATTATTGTTGCATTCATTTTCGTAGATTAAGGGTTTTCTGTTCAATCCTATTAAATAGAGATAGTTTCTGTTATATTTCTTGTCAATTAAATATTATCATTACTTTGGTATGCAGAACGTCTGAGACTGTAGTGAACATCGACATACGCTGTCTAGTTCCCAGTTTAATGATCCTTCTGTTAGGTAAACTTGACTCGGGATAGAGTCAAAGGAGGTTAAACAGTGATGGTTTTGGGGCACATAGTATTGTGCACCCATGGTATTCTACTCGTGGTATTATATGTAATGGAGCCTATAAAAGGCTAGAACGACTTCATTGTAATGCAAGGGCCTGGAGGTGAGCGGTGAAGGCTCACTTGGCCGGATTGGCCAGGGATAATGAAATTTCATTATGATCGGGTTTTTCCCCAGATTTGGGGTTTTCCCAGAGAAACATGTGTGTTTATGTGTTTATGGTTGCTGCTGGTTATTTTTATATTTATTCCTCTCCGTAACTATTTATGTTATGCAGTAAATTTCTTAACACCTTCCTTTGAGTGCCTTTTCGATTACATCAGTTTACAAAGGGAAGAGTTACTGTTACTATACCCTTGACTGATAAATTGTTTGAGCTTTCTGAATGCATGATTTGAGTCCTAGGTTTCTTTTTGAAATATATTTCATTCCAAGCATCCGTTTACTCTTGTATTGATAGCACTATACTACTAGCATTGCTCTGACAAATGACCGCCTCAAACTGAGTACACTCTTTGAAATAACAAGTCATTCTTGGATTGACAATTAATGTAGGGTAAATAGAGGTAATAAAGACCCTTTTTACTGCTCGACATTTTGGCGCCATTTCCGGGGAAGAGTTTAGCCATTTGTTTCTTTTCCAGAGTGATGTAAGAACCTACTAGGAGAGAATTGGATTTTAAAAACAGAAGGTAAGAACATGCGTACAGAGTATGTAATAGCCCTGCTCCCCTGCCCGCTTTCCTGTAGATTTGTTGCTGTTTTTTTTGGGGTAGAAATTAACAGTTGATTTGTGTGCATGACTAAGTAGAAAAAGCCCGAAAAAAATCCTAAACCTCTACCTAAGCCTGATAAAGCTAAGGGGCCGGTGACTCTTGGTTGATCGACCTTTATAGAAGAAATCCTTAAGAAAGCAGAATCTCAGCCTTCAGTAGGACCTAGAAAAGTTGCTTCTAGACAACCTAGTAGTTCCCTTTAGGCCACAAGATCACCATCTACAGCCTTTGCTGAGGTGCATAGTCACACTGAAGAGCAAGATTTTCAAGAAATTGAAAATTCTAGCCCAAAATCATTACAAGAAGGGAATCTTAGCAACCTCTGTGAAGGTAGAGGAGAAACAAGGGAAACTGAAGTACCAAGATCTCCTCTTGGGATAATTCAACCATTAAGTAGCCCAGATAAGGGAAGTGCCGCAAAAGTCGTTTATAATGAAGTTAAAGTATCTCAAGAACCAGAATCCCCCCAGACATTAGGCACTCTCATCATCCCAGATAAAGGAAGCGCTGTTAAGGCCATTCTCCCTCTACAATCTAGGAATACCCTCCTAGATATCCCAAAAGGTTATTGGCATATATTTGACCAAATGGCCCAGAACCAGCCAAACACCCAAACTTCTACACTGCAATACCCCATTGTGGATACTGCAGCTAATGCACCTATGAAAGCAATCCCTCTGCAGCATATCCCTACATTCCATGGCCTTACATCAGAAGATCCAGATGCATTCCTATTTGAATTTGATGTGCTGTGTAGAGGATATGACTATACCACCAATCCCTAGAAACTGAAAACTTTCCCCTCTACATTAAAAGGGGCTGCTTTAAGATGGTTTATGGGATTGGGTGTTGGTTTTATAAATAACTGGGATCAAATGAAAGAGTCTTTTCTAAAAAATATCAGGATTATTGCAGGTCTATAGAATTAAAAGATGAAATATTTCAGATGGTAGCTAGACCGAATGAAACATTAGAAGAATATGTTGAATGTTTTAAGTATAATCTTCAAAGATCTCCTTATGCATCATTACCCTTACTTGATAATGTATTAAAAACAACATTAATTAGGGGAATGAAAGAACAATGGATTGAAACACGAAATATTATGGGAAAAGGAGATATTTATCAGGAAAATTTTGCTGACATTATTAATTTCTGTATCAAGAGCTTGAGAGGCAGCACAAGACTAAAACCAGCGGAACATGACAGGTTTACAAGAGATAACAAGATCTCTGCAGAGGGAGTAACTCACGCAGAAATTGGAAATTTATTAGAAAATTTTAAAAATGACATATTGGGGACACTGACGACACAACTTGATATTAAGCAGGCCAAACAAAAGCAAGCAGAGGCAGAACAAAATTTGGCAATCTTCTGTCCCAGATGCAGAAAGAAACACAGCAACAAGGAGTGTCCATTAGATGCAATCCAATTTTGTGCCATTTGTACAAAAGACCATTCTACAGAGCGATGTCCCTCACTTCCTGGATTGAAAGCAGTATACAGGGAAGCAGAAGAAGAGCCAGAACTAGTGTACCTACTCAATAAGCGCCGTCAATGGCAGCTGTGACAATCAGGTATGTTCCCAGACCCAGCTTCTTCTTTTCAGCCTCCACAATATCATGCTCAACAATATAATACAATGTGGAAAAATCAACCTCCATTCTCAAATTGGTCACAACAACCATTTCCTTCATCATCGCCATGGCTGAATCAAGCAAGCCAACCCAATTGGCCAAATTTTCCCTATACCCCACCATATTGGCAAAACAATGTATGTCCAGCACAATGGTCCCCTCCTACTTCACAGAGTCAAGCCTGGCAGAAAAACTGGCAAAGACCGATGAATCAGCCAGTAGGAACCATTCCGCTCCCTCAACCTACGCTGCCAGCATTACAACAAAACCCCCAGTCTAATTTAAGACCACAACTTCCAGCCCAACCCAACCCTAATCCAAATAACAGACCGGTCCAATCTATTCAAATAATTGAAACACCAAAGATATCAACTGATCTAAGGGAGTGTAATGATATTCAATTAAGATCTAGGCGCATCATTGAAATAGAGGGAGATAAAACCGTTCAAGTTGAAAATCAGTTACCTATAGAACAACCACTACAAGAAGAGGATGTGATCAGACAACAAACTCATAATCAAGTAATCACATCTTCCCCTCCATTCCCAGAGCGATTAACTATACCTCGACCTCTACAACATCCTGATTTCGACATTCTGGGAGAACTTAAAAATATGTACATAAAAATTCCACTCCTCCAAGCCATCCAAGACATCCCAATATATGCAAAGACCATTAAAGAGCTATGTATAAAAAAGCCAAGGAGGAGAATAGAAAATAACCCAACAGTCCAAGTAGTTGGTACCTTATTTGATCTATTATCAGGAAAAGAAACACCCGTTAAATATGAAGACCCAGGAAATCCAATAGTAATAGTACAAATCAATGGACAAACCTTTTCAAATGACTTAGTTGATCTAGGGGCTACAATTAATATCCTAACAATCACCACTTGTCAAAAACTGGGCATCACATCGGTAGAACCAACCTCCACTTTATTAGAACTAGCTGACCGATCTGTGGTTAGGCCAGAGGGCACACTACATGATGTCATGGTATCTATTGATTCCTGGGTGTATCCTGCCAAATTTCTGATAATAAACCCCAAAAACCGACTTGATGGACATCCATTGATTTTAGGCAGACGTTGGCTTGAAACCGCTAATGCTTATATTAGTTGCCGATAAGGCAGTATGACCATAACTAGAGGAGCTAATATCAAGAATCTAGCTTTATATCCTCCAGCCCAACCAAGTGTTACAATAATAAAAACTAACAAACATCCTGCATCACACCTCACCAAAAATATTAGATCCCCATTAACCATAGAAGATGCCCTTGATTTCAAAGACCAAACAGAGGATGATGTCATTAACAACTTTCTTAGCCAGACTAAATCCAGATCCCACATACAATGTCACATGATAGAAGCAGCATTTGATAATGAATTAGAAGAGGACCCCCTTAAAGATACTCACGACCAAACAATACCTACTACCTCTATCTCAAATAGCAAAATTGTAGAAATTGAGCCAGGAAATACTTTAAACATCAATGCCAACTTGAATTTTGAACAAGAATACAAGCTAATCCAGCTACTAAGGAAATACAAAGAAGCATTTGCATGGGACTACACTGACATGAAAGGAATTGATCCCCACTTATGTACACACCACATTTACATTGAGAATGATGCAAGACCCGTTTTCCAACCACAAAGGAGGCTTAACCCTCATCTAAAAGAAATTGTAAAATCTGAACTTCAAAAACTTATAGATGTAAACTTCATCTACCCTATTGTTGAGGGCCCCGAAATCAGGTCAACAACAAGTGGGATACCCACCCGGTCCGGAACCTGGTTGGCGGCTCCTTGCCCGTTTGGAGTAGCGGGTCCGACTGGGGGTAATGGGACCAGTTTCCCAATGTGAGGGGTGTGTGTGTGTGTAGAGTTTGATGGTATTGATCTAGGGGTATTTTAAGCTAATTTAATTCTAACTTCTAAACTAACTCTATGCTATTGTAATCTAATGAAAAACAATACATCTAATCTACGCTAACCCGGGGTATTTTTCTTCTATTATACGATCTAAAAAGATTTCGAACAATAGCTGGTAATAAAGATCATTCAGCTATCATAAGAATAGAAATCCATTAAGATAAACCATTATGCATAAAAAGTTAGGCAAAACAGTTGTGAACAGCATATCGCATAATTAGTTATTCATATGTCAAGCACAAATAAATGACTCCACCGTACAGAAGTGCCAAATGGTAATACACACATTCATACATTAAAATATAAAGAACTCAGCTGCATATCACTTTAGGAATATAAGTAGAAATTAGTCAAGAGATAAAAGTACCATTTATGACTGATTTCACTAATAAACTTCAAGCAATAACGATTTATTTCTACTTGTTCTAATATCTGCTAAGAGTACAGAAGTGCAACATCAGTAACAGACATTAAAATGCAAACATAAATAAATCTCGATCCATCCATTCATCAAAAACCCCCTCCGAGGGTGCAAAAGTGCATGTTCTGAGGACAAGTTTTTTGACAGATTTCCAGACCCTTCTCCAAATGCCATGAGAAGGGTTAAATACTACTAACTAATTAATCTTAATTACACAAATTTAGGGAACGGCTTCAAATGACCGCCCTTTTACTAAAAGAAAATTTATTTCTAAAAATCAAATCTAATTTCTAACCGTTTTTGTATCTGCTCCTTAGTGTTGTAAGCAATGCAACGTTTGCCTGGGAAGAGTCGGCTGGCTGTCTTCTTCTTTCGTTTGAGTGATAAAATTGGAAACAACAAGAGCTGGCACCTCTTCCTGACAGACTAGAAGATATTTTTGAAAACCTTTCTCTAGCTGGGTGTATTCGCTGTGCGTATACTTAGTACAACCCAGGTTCCTTTCGAACTGATTTTGCTGTTGCTATTTTGGTTTCCGGTCATGTGAATGACTCAATGAGTTAGGAGTCGCGTTGTCTGGACAATCCCCTGTATCGAGAATTGCTTCCGTTCTTTGTTCCAGGCTTTTCTGGAGCGTCCTCCTTCTTTTGCGTTTCTCTTTTTGCTTTACCCAGTCTGAGCTTCAAGATCTTTTGCAAACACGCTGCTTTTGTGCGCCTTTGACTCTGAGTCTTAGATAGTCTATTTTCATCAGCGCCTGTTGGGTGATATTCTGGAATCCGCGGTCCTGCTGCATACGGCATCCATTTGCGGAGGCATCTTCTCTCTGTTACCCCATTGGTGCTTTCCTCTTTTCCTTAGATGTTTTCTGCATATAGGTTTATATCAGTTACATGTCTTGCAGTTTACGCAAAGAATAAGAGAAATGACGAAAAGATTGACATGAAAGCATTAAGTTCTAATGAATGCGTAATTCTGACACTCATCATGATTTGACTCTTCAAAAAACGCGATACAATCATTCTTGGATACTCAAGCATGCGATCATTAATTTCCCTTAAGGTGCGCGCTCAATCTTGGGTTTACCGTTTATGTCGGAGAATTCTTGCGATGAGTCCTTTCTGCGATTGGAATCGCAGTATCGAGGACTGCGACGTCATTAAGTGTTATCGCAAATTTCCAATATCGCAGATCACAGATCGTTGATATCGCAGATCGCAGATTTTCATTCAGTTACTTATGCTGTTTCAAGCGACGTTGCGATATGTGATGTCGCATATCGGCGATTCCTTAAGATTTTCTTTTTTAAGAGCACTTTGAATGTATGCGACGTGATGAGCTTTGCGTCGCTTCTTCGTAGCTTGTATTTTTTTGCGCTTGGGAAACGCTTCACTTTCTCTTTGCGATGCGATCAAGCCTTAGGGAGTCTAAAACACAAAAAACTTTAACAAAAATATTTTTTGGATTTTTTATTTAGGGTCCCCCCTTTTCTTGGTGTTATTGCTAATATCAAACAAAAAAGGGGGGGGTTGTTGGTGACCACAACAATGACGATTCACTGTGAAGAACCAGTTATCTCTGCTTTTCTATTGCATTTTCACTTCCAAAACAAAAAAATTTCCGTATGTCTAAATTTTGTTATGGACAGATAGAGTATATTACCCCTTATCCTGTCAATGATATTTCGTCACAACCTTTTTATTCCGATTGTCTGCTTCCTCTAGGTTAGTTCTTGCATTCATACCAGACATTACTCGGTCCTTTTTAAAGATAAAATAAGGTCTTCTCTGCGTACTAGCTTTCTAAAATATGCTCATTTGTCGTAGGTAGAGCCTCTGCTGCCCGCAAGCGTCCATAGCCTCGACAGGGTTACCATGTTATCCAGCAATGATCCGTTTTCTTGCTTGAGGTTATTTACAACATTTCAGAGAAAAATCCTTTTGACACTTTTTTTTTTTTTTTATTCTCTAAAGAACAATGTCTTGGTTTGGTGGCCAAATTATGACACAGTCATTCACTTGATTTACACTTCTGCTGAACAAGTTGGCTCGTGATGAGACCCCTTGTCTTTTGATTGCAACAATCTTGAGTCGTTGCCCTGTTTTGATAGACAGTATTGGCAAAGTCAGCAAGTTATAATATCTGTGATCATGATAAGCCGGCTCATGATGAGACCTCTTATTCTTTGAGATATAGTGTTTTCTCGGATTGTTTCTCTGGATGCTGCGATTTCCCTCAGCAGGGAGGAAGTCATTGTTTTTCCTTAAGAAAGCTCTGGACGACAATAATAGAGTTTGAAAACAACAGTTTTACAAAGAATGTTTATTTTATTATTGATGATACCTTTCATTGTGTTGGCATAAAACAATATTTTACCAAAAGTTGCTTTCATCCAAGATTTTCGAAGTTGAAACTAACATCATATTCAGGTCAAAGTTAACTCTATTTGTCAATAATAAAAGTCAGATTTTTCGAAAAGTTTTGCTATTTATACAAGTGAAAATAAAATCTGATAGAGAAATGGTGTGCTGTTTCATGAATACTATTTATGATCATTCACAACCAGTCTTATTTATAAGAAAAGAAAAACAAAAATAAAACTAAAACTATCCTACAAAAATAGAAGAATGATCTTCTATGGAAAATACATTTTGAGAATTTGTCCATTCACAAGCAGAGAATCTCTCCTGCCTGTCAAATCCTGCAACACAAAAGTCGATGGGCCTATGACCTCTACAATCTGAAAAGGACCAAGCCACAGCTTCTGGAATTTCGTATGTTTTCCCTTTTCTTCATGAGCCTTATCCCATTTTAAAACTAAATCTCCCATCTGAAAATTTTTTCTGGTCATTATGTTTGAGTCAAAAGAGGATTTTATTAGCGCTTGGTGGTGAGCATGGGTTTTCTTAGCTTGTTCTCGTCGTTCTTCTAGTTTGGTTATTTCCATTTGTCTTAATTGTAAGGAGGAAGTAGGTACTTCATCAATGTATTGAACTAAGGACAAAGAGGGGATGACTAAGTGAGTAGGAAGAACCGCTTCTCTCCCATAAACTAAATTAAAGGGAGAAGTGCCGATAGAAGCTTTCTTTGTAATTCTGTCTGCCCATAAGGCATTTACCAGTGCTTTGTGCCAATTCTTTTGGTTTTGGTTGACTGTCTTTTTAATAATCCTGATCAGGTTCTTGTTTGTTGATTCGGCCAACCCATTACCTTGCGGATAGTAGTTGGCAGAATATTTCAGTTTTAACCCTCTTTTGAGTGCAAACTCAGTCATTGCATTTCCAGAAAAATATGATGCATTATCAAACATTAAGGCTGTTGGCAATCCAAACCTAGTGATGATAAACTGATCTATGAATTCAATAATGTTTTCAGAATTAGCTGTCTTGAGAGGAACTGCTTCTACCCATTTGGTAAAATAGTCAGTTGCCATGAGGATATACCTATGTTGTTTAGAAGAGTGAGGAACGATCTCACCTATTATGTCTAGGCCCCATTGACTGAACGGTTGCTTAATGTTAACCGGCTGCAGTGGCATGGATGACTTCTTTTGTTTCCCTGCAGCAGTCTGGCAGACTTGGCATTTCCTTACGTAATTGTATGAGTCTTTGAACAGCGTGGGCCAGTAATATCCTGCACGCAAGATTTTATGTGCGGTGGCTTCTCCAGCATAGTGTCCACCTGCTGGTCCATCGTGAAGTTCCTGCAAAACCTTTTCAGCTTCAGTTTTCTCAAGACATCTAAGAAGCACAGAATCGTAATTTCTTTTAAACAGAACATCATTTATGAGCTGATATTGTTTAGCTTTCAATCTCAGGGCTCTCTTCTTGGTGTGATCCAGGTGAAATGAAGCATACCCATTCTTAAGAAAATAAATGGTGTCAGCAAATAATGATTCTGCGTCATTTAGGCTTACCTCATACGTGTGTACCTCTTCAGACGAGTTCTCAGGAATTTGAGATGCTCCAGCCAACATCTTGCAGAAGCCTTGACCTCTCACGATGTGTGCTGGCTTGATCTCAAGATCGTATTCTTGTAAGGCGGTGATCCAATTCGCTCTCTTTTCGCCCACATCCTTCTGTATCAGGAGGTTTCTTACCGCTGGGAACGGTACTATGACTTTGGTATGGGCTTTTAGCAAGAAAGGTCTGAAATATTTGATTGCTTTGAAAACAGCATATGCCTGTTTCTCCACGTCTGAATAATTGAGTTCAGCACCTTGTAAGTTCAAACTAAAAAAATGCGATTGGAGCTTCTGCCTTTTCTTGATTCGCTTGAGTTAAAATCGCAGCATAAGATTTCTCTGAGGCAAACGTGTATAAGATAAAAGGTTATGAAAAATTTGGGGTTGCTAAAGATGGAGCGTTGATGATGGCTTGTTTGATCAAGTTGAATGCTTCATGCTCGTCTAGACCCCATTTAAAGTTTGAATTCTTTTTTATCATTTTTTGTAAAGGAGAAATAATACGTGAAAAATCCGGGACAAACCTTTTTACAAAATTGATCTGTCCCAGGAAAGATTGCATGGTCTTTTTGTTATGGGGCATGGATATCTCAGAAATTTCTTTGATTCTGTCAGGTTCAATGTGAATACCAGATTTTGACACTATGAATCCTAGCAATTTCCCTTCACTTAATTCGAAAAAAGATTTCTTTGGTTTAAGTGAGATCCCATACCTTAAACATCTTCAAAATATTTGTTTCAAATCTTTGAGGTGGTCGCTTCGGTTCTTGGAGTACACTGTTATATCATCCAGGTAAATCACTACCGATTTATTGACTAAACCTTTAAATGCAATGTCCATGGCTCTTTGAAAGGTGGCGCCGGCATTGATCAGACCAAATGGCATCTTTCGATATGCGTAGGTACCCCATTTGGTTCGGAAGGTGGTTTTTAACTGATCATCGGGATGTACCAGCACTTGATTGTATCCTGAAAATCCATCCAGAAAAGACATTAACTCTGAGCCTGCTACTGCCTGTAATATTTGCTCCATAGGTGGGAGGGGAAAATTGTCTTTCTGGCAGGCTTTGTTGAGATTCCGGAAGTCGATACAGATCCTAATATCTCTGTTTTTCTTTCTAACGGGTACCATATTGGATACCCATTTGGAATGTCTAACCGGGAAAATTATTCTGGCTCTCAACAACTTGTTCAACTCAGTCTTTATCTGATTTTCCAAGTTGGGGTGGATTTTCCTGAGCTTCTGTTGGACAGGTTTTCATTGTCAATCATAGGGATAGTGTGTTGAATGATAGAAGTGTTGTAAGTCTTCAGCTCATCGTAATTCCAGGCAAAAACGTTTTTGTACTGTCTCAGAAGACGGATATATGCTGATTTTTCTTCAGGGGCTAGGCCCTGGCCTAGATTAACGTTTTGTGGCTTCTCATCGGTTCCTAGGTTCACCGATTCATAGTTCAGAGTTGAACTGTAGAGTTTGGCATTAGCTGACCTTTTGAACCGACTTTTCAAATCATATAGGTCTTCTAACTTGACCACCGATTTGGGTATAGCATTATCAGTGCTACTTTGTTGTACTTGGTGATCATGACAGTCTTCGTCGATTATCTGGTTTGAGTAGGATCCTTCAGAGGTGAGGAAACTTACGATGTCTGGATCGTCGTTGAATAATCTCCAGTTGGTGATGTTGTCAGGGATGGACGGTCTAAAGATGAATTCTATTGAGAATCTATCTGGACTAAAATCTTCGGAGGGAATAAGTCTAGAGGCTACGTTAGCTAACAGGTCTACGCTTGCATTTTGGAGTCTCGGGATTGATGAAATATTGAATGCTATGAAATGTGCAGGCAGATCTTGTACTAAAGATTGATAGTGCTTCAAATGACTTGACAGGCAGTGTATGGTGTTACGTACCTGTTTGACGACAATCTTAGAATCTCCAAAGACTTGAAGATACTTAACGTTCAATCTGATTGCTTTGTATAGGCCTTGCACCAAGGCCTCGTATTCCGCTGTATTGTTTGTACAATCGAACTCAAGTCTGCATGTAAGCATGGTCTTATTTCCGTCTGGGCTAATCAGAACGCATCCTGCTCCTGCTCCCTCGTTGGACTTGGAGCCATCAAAATATAATTTCCAAAATAAAGATGTATTTACAGAGTTATCTAAAAAACTAACACATTTTGAATCATCAGTTTGGGAAAAGTTTTCTACTTGGGACAAAACTGAATTTTCCAAATAATGTGATATATGAGCATTGAAATTTCCGAGGAAAGAATCTACCGAGTAGTTTCCTATGATGCTTCTGTTGTATGCTATTGCTTCATTCTCTCCTTCCAATTCCGTCACTATGTATTTTTGGTGCAACTCTCGTTCAACCTTTATTTGATTTGGTTTACCATTGTAGGGTAACTGCATGTGCGACCAGTCGGTTGAAAAGTATCCGTGGAGTTTTTCGGACCAGTCCCTGCTAAGAATCAAACCATAGAATTCAGGGATATCAGCTACTAGAATGTCGATAACCTGGCATACCTTGGGGTTAGACGACAGTCTTATGGTCACTTGATTAAGTTCACCTATCACTTCGACTTGTGATCGATAAAGTTGAACTATGCGCACTGCGGATTTTTTCGGTTGAACATTCAATTTGGCACATATTGACCTGGGTAAAATATTGGTTGAAGCACCAGAATCAACCAAGCAATTGTGCACGTTTTTATTGAAAATTTCATAAGTGAGGAGAAAAGGAGGAGTATGAGATCCAGATCTTCCTCCAATTAAGGCGATGTCATTTGGATCAATCTTATTGATCGTGTTGATTGGAGGTCTTCCCACATTGTGGGAAGCTACAGCCGTAGGTAAAGGTGTAGTAGGCACGACATGTAATTCTTTCATCATTATTTTCTGTTGATGTTTCAATTTGCTCAACTCGTAAAGGGTGATATTAGCCCTAGTCTTTTTCATGTCATCGATGATGTTATACTCCATTTCATCCGACACTATCAGTGTTCTTGATGGAGGCGATTGGTCTGATTGGATTGGGCTAAATTGGGTCGCTCTGGCGATTGTTTTCTTTGTTGCGACCTTAGCTTTTGCTGCAGGGCTTGCGCCCTTCTGTTTAGGGGTAGTTTGGGGAGGATCAAGTTGATTTTTGCTTCGTGTGCTAACCGAAAATGCTTCTTGATCCTCTTCTTGTGGGAGGATGAAATCCCACATTCCTTGTAGTTCCACCACTTCTTCATCGTCGGTCTGTGCTTCGATGGTATTCTCTTCTTCTTCTTCTTCAGATTCAACGTTTGAGACAGCGTTGGGTGGCTTCGTCTCCATGGGAGGGTTTCTTTTAAAAGTCCTGAAAGGCTTTCTTGAAGACGTTTCTGCTACTTGTTTTCTTATATCAATCATCTCATTGGACATGGCCTTTAATACTTTTTGTAATCCTTCCATATCGAAAGGATATTTCGTTTGTTTCTTCTTGGTGTCTTCTTTGAAAGAGATTTTCTTAGATTTACGTTCTTCAATTGCAGATCTCTTTTCAAGGGCTACTACGCGTTTTTCAACTGCTAACGCCTCTGTTAAGTTTTCAACTAAGGTTGTCTTGCTTGCCCTATCTACAAAGATGGCCAAGTTTGATGGTAAGGCCGTAATATACCATTCACATCTTACTTCCTCGCTAGGTTGAGAAGCAGCGGGGATTTTGTTGAGGATCTTATTGAACCGTAAATTGAAATCTTTAATGGGTTCTCTAGCCTCAACTTTAAGATTGGATAAGTCATTGATCAATGTCGCTGTTGATCTATCATCACCGAACTTGGTTAGAAATTGACTTTGAAAAATTTCCCAGCTCGTGATAGATCCGGAAGGTAACTAAAAGAACCATGACTTGGCTGTTCCTTGCATTGTATAGGGAAAAAGCTGGACAACAGCATCTTCGTTGGTAACCCCGTTGAGATTAACAGACAGCATGAAATTATTGATATGTTCTTCAGCTAGCATGCCTGTTTCTGGATTGAATTTAGGTAGCCATTTCTCAGGATGGGCCGGTATTGGACTCAGGGGTGGAGGCATTAAAACCCCAGGGTTGTTCCATGGAGACTGGGCCATCGTTGAGCTGCTAGTTAATAGAAGTGCAGAAGATGATCTATGATGCTGAGAAGATGGAGATATTATGATCTTCGATGATCGCGGAGGAAGGGTCGCGGAAGATGGATGAGTGATCTGGGGTGAAGATGTGGGTGGCTGACTTCGCGGTGAGGGAGTTGAAATGAACGAGGTAGATGAAAGAGTCTCTCTGTCAGACTTTGGAAGTGCTTTCCTTGCTCTTTTCCTAGTGGGGAGAGGGATTTCAGTTGGCTGGATGCCAAACTTTTCACTCTTCAATCTGGTAAGGGGATGAGCAGGATTGTACTGCGAAGTCACGCTGCCTTTAGATTTATCAGACCTCTGAGTAAAAATAGAGAATCCCTGGAGTTTACGAATCAAAGTTTGAAGTTCAGGGGGATCAATGCTAAGTTGGTCTGATATATTAGGGTGTGTAGCAGCGGTGGACGCCCGAGCGACTTCTAGCTCCGAGTTTAATCGTACCGGAGAAGTCGGGGGAGTTGGTGAGGGTGATTTTCTCTCAGAATGGTATTTAGATTTTGATTTATGCGCCATTCATAGCTCGAGCCCTCCTCGAGCCCTCCTTCTAGTGCCAAATATGTTGAGGGCCCCGAAATCGGGTCAACAACAAGGGGGATACCCACCCGGTCCGGAACCTGGTTGGCGGCTCCTTGCCTGTTTGGAGTAGCGGGTCTGACTGGGGGTAATGGGACCAGTTTCCCAATGTGAGTGGTGTGTGTGTGTGTAGAGTTTGATGGTATTGATCTAGGGGTATTTTAAGCTAATTTAATTCTAACTTCTAAACTAACTCTATGCTATTGTAATCTAATGAAAAACAATACATCTAATCTACACTAACCCAGGGTATTTTTCTTCTATTATGCGATCTAAAAAGATTTCGAACAATAGCTAGTAATAAAGATCATTCAGCTATCATAAGAATAGAAATCCATTAAGATAAACCATTCTACATAAAAAGTTAGGCAAAATAGTTGTGAACAGCATATCGCATAATTAGTTATTCATATGTCAAGCACAAATAAATGACTCCACCATACAGAAATGCCAAATGGTAATACACACATTCATACATTAACATATAAAGAACTCAGCTGCATATCACTTTAGGAATATAAGCTGAAATTAGTCAAGAGATAAAAGTACCATTTATGACTGATTTCACTAATAAACTTCAAGCAATGACGATTTATTTCTACTTGTTCTAATATCTGCTAAGAGTACAAAAGTGCAACATCAGTAACAGACATTAAAATTCAAACATAAATAAATCTCGATCCATCCATTCATCAAAAACCCCCTCCGAGGGTGCAAAAGTGCATGCCATGAGGACAAGTTTTTTGACAGATTTCCGGACCCTTCTCCAAATGCCATGAGAAGGGTTAAATACTACTAACTAATTAATCTTAATTACACAAATTTAGGGAATGGCTTCAAGTGACCGCCCTTTTACTAAAAGCAAATTTATTTCTAAAAATCAAATCTAATTTCTAACCGTTTCTGTATCTACTCCTTAGTGCTGTAAGAAATGCAACGTTTGCCTGGGAAGAGTCGGTTGGCTGTCTTCTTCTTTCGTTTGAGTGATAAAAGTGGAAACAACAAGAGCTGGCACCTCTTCCTGACAGACTAGAAGATATTTTTGAAAACCTTTCTCTAGCTGGGTGTATTCGCTGTGCGTATACTTAGTACAACCCAGGTTCCTTTCGAACTGATTTTGCTGTTGCTATTTTGGTTTCCGGTCATGGGAATGACTCAATGAGTTAGGAGTCGCGTTGTTTGGACAATCCCCTGTATCGAGAATTGCTTCCGTTCTTTGTTCCAGGCTTTTCTGGAGCGTCCTCCTTCTTTTGCGTTTCTCTTTTTGCTTTACCCAGTCTGAGCTTCAAGATCTTTTGCAAACACGCTGCTTTTGTGTGCCTTTGACTCTGAGTCTTAGATAGTCTATTTTCATCAGGGCCTGTTGGGTGATATTCTGGAATCCGCGGTCCTGCTGCATGCGGCATCCATTTGCGGAGGCATCTTCTCTCTGTTACCCCATTGGCGCTTTCCTCTTTTCCTTAGATGTTTCATGCATATAGGTTTATATCAGTTACATGTCTTGCAGTTTACGCAAAGAAGAAGAGAAATGACGAAAAGATTGACATGAAAGCATTAAGTTCTAATGAATGTGTAATTCTAACACTCATCATGATTTGACTCTTCGCAAAACGTGATACAATCATTCTTGGATACTCAAGCATGCGATCATTAATTTCCCTTAAGGTGCGCGCTCAATCTTGGGTTTACCGTTTATGTCGGAGAATTCTTGCGATGAGTCCTTTCTGCGATTGGAATCGCAGTATCGAGGACTGCGACGTCATTAAGTGTTATCGCAAATTGCCAATATCGCAGATCGCAGATCGCAGATTTTCATTCAGTTACTTATGCTGTTTCAAGCAACGTTGCGATATGCGACGTCGCATATCGGCGATCGGCGATTCCTTAAGATTTTCTTTTTTAAGAGCACTTTGAATGTATGCGACGCGATGAACTTCGCGTCGCTCCTTCGTAGCTTTTTTTTTTTGCGCTTAGGAAACGCTTCACTTTCTCTTTGCGATGCGATCAAGCCTTAGGGAGTCTAAAACACAAAAAATTTTAACAAAAATATTTTTTGGATTTTTTATTCAGGGTCCCCCCTTTGCTTGGTGTTATTGCTAATATCAAACAAAAAAGGGGGGGGGGGGGGGTTGTTGGTGACCACAACACCTATCTCTGATAGTAAATGGGTCTCTCCACTTGTTGTGGTGCCAAAGAAGAATGGAAAGTGGAGAATTTGTGTGGATTATAGAGAGCTAAATAAAGCAATACAAAATGACTACTTTCCCCTTCCATTCATTGACCAAGTATTAGCAGGAAAGATATTCTTTTCTTTCTTAGACGGCTTCAATGGATACAATCAGATTCAGATTACCCCTAAAGACCAGGACAAAACCACTTTTACTTGTCCTTGGGGAACATTTACCTACAGAGTTTTACCTTTTGGCCTATGCAATGCCCCTGTCACATTTCAAAGGGCTATCCTCAACATCTTTTCAGATTTAATAAATGAAGGGCTTGAAGTATACATGGATGATTTTACACCATACGGGGATGATTTCGACCCAGCATTGGACACACTAGAAAAAGTGCTGTAGCGATGCATTGCCACTAGGTTCTGTCTGAGCCATGAAAAATGATATATGATGATGACTAAAGGACTTATTGTAGGCCATTATATTCCAGCAGCTAGAATACATGTAGATCCGGCCAAAATTCAAATAATTTTGTTAATACCCGCTCCTACCACTCAGACAGAGGTACGCAGTTTTCTTGGGTTCTCTGGTTATTATAGAAGATTTATAGAACATTTTTCTCATATTGCTGCACCTTTATATGCACTGACAGGGAATGTTGACTTTGTTTGGACAAAAAAATGCGACCGTGCTTTCGAGAATCTAAAAAAATTGGTGTCAATAGCCCTAGTACTCCGAGGACCAAATTGGGACCTGCCATTTCAAATTTCATCAGATGCTTCAGACACAACTATTGGAGCAGTCCTTGGGCAGGAAGAAGATAAAAAACCATATGCAATTTATTATATTAGCAAAAATTTGATGCCTACTGAATTGAACTATACTGTTACTGAAAATGAATTTTTAGCTGTAATACATCCTGTCAATAAATTCAGGCATTACATTACTGGATATCATGTTATCTTGTATACAGATTACTCTGCCATAAAATATTTAGCAAATAAACCAATCACAAACGGTAGAGTAACAAGATGGCTGATTTTATTGCAGGAATTCGATATCACAATAAAGGACCGACCGAGAAAAGAAAATCCTGTAGCTGATTTTCTCTTGCGAATGCCAAAACCAGTGGATGCAACAGTGGTCGAAGATCAATTCCCAGATGAACATTTGTTCGCTGTTACTATTAAAACACCTTGGTATGCTGATGTTGCAAATTATTTAGCAGTAGGTAAATTACCAAAACATCTGACCCCCAATGAACGAAAGCAGATTGTCCAGCGTAGTACTCGATTTTCTTGGATTGGGGGCTACCTATTTCATATAGGGGTGGATATGCACATAAGGAGATGCGTCTGCGAAGATGAAATTTTTGACATTTTGAAAGCTTGTCACGATGGACCGTGTGGCGGACATTTCGTTGATCGAAGAACTGGACACAAGGTCCTGCAAACAGGGTATTATTGGCCTACAATCTTCAAAGATGCAAAGAAGTTCGTTCAAGCTTGTGACAGCGGCCAAAGAGCAAGACACCGTGGACAGGCTGATGAAATGCCCCTGAACCCACAACTAGTTATTGAACCATTTGAATGATGGGTGCTTGATTTTGTTGGTCCAATCAACCCATCGTCAAATCAGAAAACATACATTCTGGTAGCAACAGAATATGTCACCAAATGGGTTGAAGCAGAGGCATTGCCGAGAGCTATAGAGGATTCTGTCATTCAGTTCCTGTTCCACATATTTGTGCGATATGGCCTCCCAAGAGATATAATTACAGATGGTGGACCATAGTTTGCTGGTAACAAGATTGCTGCAACACTAAAAAACTATCATATCCAACATAAAATTACTACTCCATACCACCCACAGGCAAATGGTCAAGTAGAAAGCATGAACAAAATAATAGAAGCAATACTGACAAAAACCATTGCGTCACACAGACGCGATTGGGCTACAAGACTGCCAGAAGCATTGTGGGCATACAGAACAACATGGAGAAGTACTACCAGTTATTCACCATACCAGCTAGTATTTGGAAAGGAACCCATCTTTCCGATAGAATTTGAAATACAGACATTATGAACAGCATAAGAGGTCGGTCTAGATTTAGACGAGGCTCAGACTAATAGATTACAACAGATAAATGAGCTAGATGAAATCAGGCTCTCTGCCCTTCAACATATTGCGTTAATACAACAACAACGAGCCAAATGGAATGATGCCCTAATTAAAAAGAAAGTCTTCTACGAGGGAGATTGGGCGCTCCTATATGACTCTAGGTTCCAAAATTTTCCCAGGAAACTTTAGACTCACCGGCTGGGACCATACGAAATCCAGAAGGTACATGATAATGGCACCATTACTCTAACCACCATTGATGGATCCAGATATACCTTTAAGGCAAACGGTCATCGAGTTCGACTATACCGCAAACCACTTACTCGGGAATCCTTCTACCAGCAACTCCGCGAAGACTTCGACAAGCAGATTCTGGTTGAGGAAGAGAAATCTTCCTCACCTTTAGTTAAGTAATTCAACTACTCTTACAAATTGTACATAATTCTTTTGTTTTGTATATATATATTTTTTCTTTTCTTTTCTTGCAGATGTATAACATTAGCACTTTGTTGTTCCTTTCGAAAGGAACAACATTTTCACCATTTTTCTATTCCTTTTTCAAGGAACGACACTTCTACACCTTGCATTTTCACCATTCTGCTGTTCCTTTTTTAAGGAACAACACTTTTGCACTACTGCTGTTCCTTTCAAAAGGAACGACATTTCCACCATTTTGTTGTTCCTCTTTGGAAGGAACAACACTTGCATTTTTTTTGCTGTTCCTTTTCCCGAAGGAACAACATTTTAGTTTCTGCTGTTCCTTTTTCAGAAGGAACGACACATTCTTGTTTCTGCTGTTCCTTTTTCCGAAGGAACAAAATTTTCATTTATACTGTTCCTTTTTCCAAAGGAACGACACATTTTTGTCACTGCTATTCCTTTTTTCGGAAGGAACAACATTCTCGTTTTCTGCTGTTCCTTTTTTCCGAAGGAACAACATTCTCATTTTCTGTTGTTCCTTTTCCCGAAAGAACAACATTTTTGTTCTGGAAGACACATTTTTGTTTCTGCTATTCCTTTTTCCCGAAGGGACAACATTCTCATTTTCTACTGTTCCTTTTTCCGAAGGAACAACATTCTCGTTTTCTGCTATTCCTTTTTCCTGAAGGAACAACATTTTTTTTCTGAACGATGCGTTTTGTTTTCTTCTGTTCCTTTTTGCAGAGGAACAACACTTGCGATTTCCGCTGTTCCTTTTTCGAAAAACACAACATTTTTGCATTATTTCGCTTGCGCTTGTTTTCCTTGTTGATATTCTTCTTAGTGCACAACAGTTAAGAGTTTTTCTTCCTTTTTTCTTGCAATTTTGTACATAGCACTTGTTTTATCTTTTTTCTTTTTGTGTGTGTGTTCTATCATTTGGATCACTTCTGAAACACGGCTATACACTTATGCAATGAATATGAGAACTAGAAGATGCTGAAATCACCAAATTACATAAAAAGTCACTATCTTTACAAGAATTTTCTTTGAATTGATAAGAGAAAAGAGGAAAGGACACAACTATTGATTATCTTGCTGTCACTATTCTACTAATACCGATATGGTTGGTTATCTTTATCATGATGGTTCCTTCTAAAATCTCATAATCCTCTTTGATCACCATTAAGAATAAGAATGAAGGGCATATTTTTCTATTGAGATGTTAAGACTTCTTCCACCATCCCTACTCTTAAGGAGTGCTGAACCACCCTTTGTGTATAAATAGGGAAAGTACTCTATAAAAAGAAAAAGTAATAAAAAGAAAAATGTTTATATAATTTGCTAACATGGTTTGTCAATGAAGGATAGGGGGTCTCATTGGGAGCCAGCCTACCATGATCATAAGGAAGAAAGTGAAGTGGCATTCCCACTATGGCCACCACACCAGGGATATGATCTAAGAGGCACATTAGGAAAATAAAAAAGTCCTTGGAACAGGAGGTCTCATCACGAGCCGACCTACCCACCTTTCACTCCTTCCTAGTGAATGACATTATGATTTATCTAGTTACCAAGCCAGCATAGTGGCCTCCATTATGACATTCCACAACACTTTCCTATGCATACACAAAGGATCATGGTTCCATGGGTGAAATAAACAACTTTGTCAAAGTTATGGACACCTGTGGGCAGCAGAGCTCTGTTGATGGTATTGAGGTCACATTCTTTATACACCAATAACACTTATGAATCCCTTCTTCTACCTTTGTAATGGGTCAAATAATATTATGAACATAATTCTTTCGAACCCCTAATACATGAAATCTAATATAATCAATCATGACGGAAAAAGTTGATCATGACTGCACTGAACTTTTTGTGCACGTCAGCTGTCATATCCTCCAAATCTCACATCATATCACTGTATTCTCTTATTTATTAAGCGATTTTATGATATACCTTGATTTTGGTAATCCACTTGTTCTTGTAAACATGGAATCTCGGTAAATGTTGTTCCTTTCTGACCCTGTATCATTTCAGTCCAGCACGCCCCTCCCTCATTTGACGGTTGAGGACGGCCTATCACATTGCAGGGGGGAGCAGGTGACCTCATAATTCACTGGCATATGTGTCAGTTTTTCATTTGGAGAACTTTTACTTGGGAATAACAAGGCTTAAAGGTATATCGTTTTCCTATTTGCATGGCTTGCTGTTTCAAAATTATTTCCGTGTTATGCTCTGCAACAATTAGCAATAATTTGAACTCTAAACAAGTTTGATGTTTCATAATTTTCTCTATGGTTGCTAACAGCTTGAATAGCTCGCTGTTCCATTGCCGTCTCTATGTTTTTACAATTTTCTAAGCATGGGAGGAAGATCAATTCATAGAGAACCACAAGTGTTGACAGTCTCTGATGTCACATGGGGAATTCTAACAAGGGCAGGATGGATAGTTTATCTCGATTGTCTGCAACAATCCAACGAGACCATGGCAATTGAATTTTTGTAGAACCTATAAGAATATCACTCCATGGTAAGGGGGAGACAGATAGAAGTCACCGACAACATAATTGCAGAAGTTTCGGGACTTCCAACTGCTGGATCTGTGTGGACTCTGAAGAAAGTAAAGCTGCGAGACGCCATCAAAATCTTCCAAGATGAAGGTTAGAACCTGACTCGAAGTGGAAAGGGAGTTCTACCAGCAGCCTTGGGAGAACCGTGGGCAGAATTGGCAAGAGTCATCCAGAGCTACATCACCTGTGAAGGCAATAAAGATTTGGTAAGACCACGACACCTTAAACTTTTAGCCGTATTAAAACATAAATGCTCTATGAATTTGCCTACATTTTTAAATTCTTTACTACATGATGTTGCCCGAAGCATGAAAAAATCATGACACGTAGAATTGGTAGTAAGTCACCATGGGCTGATACGACTGATAGTTAGCTACAGTCTTGCTCAGCAACAGAGCAACTGGGAAGAACTAATTTTTACAATAGATGGGGGACTGGCTTTACTAGCCCCCAAATGAAAGCATACTACAAGCACATCAAATAGACCATTGAAATGAAGGAAATCCATCAGATTGGCATGGATCATAGGGAGGCTAGAAAATTCCCAAGGGAACACCAGTCAACCGGTGGAAATAGTTGATTTAGGGGATGAGCAACCCCCACAATTGGAAGGAGAAGAGAATGAAAGAGAATTGAACGATGAGGGAGAAACAGAGGAAGAGACTGAACAATTTGGTCAGGTTGAAGAAGAAACAGAGCAATGCGAGGAAAGCTTGTTGCAAAATCCGCTGTGAGAGGATGAATTGCCCAAATTTTGGCCAAGATGGGAGAATATACTCAACCTCTCAGCCCACTAAACCTCCACACTAAGGAAGAGCCACAAGAGCACTCTGTTCATGATAAGAGTGCATCTGAAGAGTTATGAGATGAGAAAGAAGAAGAAGAAGAAGAAAATCACTCCAGCCGCGATGAAAGTGCATTTGGAGAGAAAAATGATGAAGATGAAGAAGAGGAACAATTTGTTCCAAGTCAGAATACACCGGAAGAAGTCTATGAAGAAGAGAGGGGGGAAGAAGAGGTTACTCAGGAAATTTCAGAGCAAGATAGGGTTTCTACCCATGAACAACCCAATCAGCAAAATAATGATGAAGTACCTCAAGAGAAAAATCAAGAAATTGGTCAAGAAGAAAGTCCAGGTCTGAGTGTGCGAACCGCTGTTCCTTCGAATAAAACAGAAGAAATCAAAAAATTACGGAAGGAACAACAAATACTGCTTAATGTAATTGCATGACTTCGACAACAAATCAGGATTCTGAAGATGGGGAAGAGAGTGAAAAGGACTTTGGTGGTAAGGCATGCAACCACTCCAGTGAAACCCCTCAAGAAAAAGATTAGGAGGACTCAAGTCCAGCCTACTGTTCAAAACCAAAAGGAACAACATTCAACTGTTGCCCATGTTGAAGTACAAACAGATGACATAACGGCCTGTGACAAAGAAATTCAGATAGAGGCATAATCCTCTAAGGAAATTCAGACCATAATTACGGAACAACGCACTAAGAAGATTCAAGTGAACCTCCTGCTTACGACTACTATGTGGGACAGTGATCCGAGGACAGTAACCCTACGAGAGGGTTTGATGCAAGCCTAGCAAGTAGTAGAAAAACTTACGAAACGAATTGTCTCTTGAGAAAAGTATGAAGAATTACAACAACAGCTGAGGAATGTCAATTTATCTGAAAGTCAGCCTTTTTAAGGATGGCGAAAGGAAGATGAAACAGTCACAAAGGTAACTCATAGGTTAGATGTAGTTATCAAGCAAATGGATACCTTATGCTCTTTGTACACTGACGTCCTAGCATGTAGAGTGCCTGCTAAGAATTATGCCTTGTTTTTAATGGAATGATATTTGCAATTGAAAATTAAAGCTGTTAAAGCAGGAGCCCCAATAGAAAAAAATATTGTTGATGATTTCATAAATTGTTGTAAACACTATGGGGCAAAGGTTCAGTGATTATTATGCGATTTCTATTTGCACAACCTTGTGTTAGATCAAGAAAAAGAGTAGAACCTCGGCCCTTTCGTAGGGGACATCCAACTGCACACATTCATCTCGTTTGGAGTTAATCAAATAAAATGGCTTAAAACCTATAATGCCTTCCAAAGACAAGAAAACAAATTGGAATTATGGGTAAGAGCCGAGCCTAGAGATCTATTGCAGTTATGGAATAACCATAGAACCCTCATGAGGACTCCGGGCGTTATTGAAGCATTAGGACCCATTCATACAATAATCAATCGGCAAGGGATAGAATACCTTTTTACCATCAAAGACCTTGCCATTGCAGCTGCTAACTTTCGATATTAGACCTCTAATCCGAACATCCAACTCAGGGAACCGTTTAATTATGAGAAATTTAAGTTTGCTGCTGATCGCTTGAGCCTCTATGGCAATCTTATTTTGAGGGAAGGGCCATCTTGGTTAGGCTATAGGTTTTGCAGTCCAGTTATCTGGCACCCTGCACCTGGATACCAAGCCTTGTATGAAATTCCTAAGGGTCAGACAAGACATCTTTTTGAGCACCTAGCTAGGCATCATGGCTGTAGACCTCCTCATGAGATCTCGTCTCCAGCCTACTCTCTCACCGCCTTGCATGTCAACTACAATGTTTTCATGAGGGCATGAAAAAGGGTAAGTAGGGGGGTGTGTTGGGCACTGGAGAAGGTATGTTATTTTAATTTACTTTGTTATATTTTCTTCAAAACTCACAACCTTTTTACATCATGAGCTAGGAATATGACACAGGAATATGATAGAATCTAGAAGATTTATGTGTAATATGAAATAGCTAATAATTACCCTTTTCTATGCAGAAAAAGGAGAAAACGGAAGACCGTCATCCCAAAAGAAAGAACGAGACCAATTTAACTATTGTCCCTTCGGTAGGGAACCACGTTCAAACAAGGCGATCCAAATTGGAGCGTAACAACCATAAAAAGGAAAAGGAAATCTCTAATCGGTGCAAAAGAACAGAAGGATAATTGCAAATTAACAGCTTGGCGAATCCCTCAGGATCCTTCAATCCTGAGGGATTGCTATCTTAACAATTCTCTGTATTGTTGGTATCGTCGCTCAACTGTTATAAGAAGGGGCAACACTGCTAGCTCGAGGACGACTGGTTGTTATATTTTATGTAATTCTCCTTTGTATTTGAAACTTTGATCATCGATTCTCGTTGAAGATCGATCCATTGTAACTCTGTTTTAATGTTTTAATATAAATCTGGCTGCCGTTCCATCTTTGATTCTGGAGTAATTTCAAGCGGTGTGTCCCTGGAGGCTAAGGGCCCAGCCCTGGTGGATCACTCGCTCCTGTATCATATTTCTGATTCATGTGTGGTTTGATTTCTTTCATTTACCCTGTTCAGTAATCTGATGCACTTTACTGTTTTACATATCAGCTCTGTTATATATACTTGGTTAAATACTATTATTATCTGCAACAAGAATGCTATGTTATCATTCTAACATTGTATCACATTGTTTTTCCTTTTGACAATTGATATAACATTGCTGTTCCTTACAGATTGCCATTCGATTACAGTTCAACTACGCTGTATGTTCCTAAATCGGTACTACTGTATGATTTATTCTTAAATCATGACTGCTATTCATTTGGAATTGCTGTTTCGTTAAAGCTGTCATTCCATTATAATTGCTGTTACTTTATAGTTGTGATTCATGCGTATTGTATCGAAGCTCAGATTACTGTTCCTTTTGATATTAAGTGTGTCGCGTGTTTAACTTGGGTTGTTGTACATTCAGATTTGAGTTGTTGTTCTATACTTTATTTCTAATAGTCTACTGTTCCATTTCTGTTTTCTGTTCAATTCAAAAGTTGTTACTTAATTCCTGTAGATTATAATTATTGTTGCATTAATTTCTATAGATTAAGGGTTCACTGTTCAATCCTGTTAAATAGAGATAGCTTCTGTTCTATTTCCTGTCAATTAAAGATTATCATTGCTTTGGTGTGCAGAAGGTTTGAGACTGTAGTGAACATCGACATACGATGTTTAGTTCCCAGTTTGATGATCCTTCCTTTGAGTGCTTTTTCAATTAAATCAGTTTACAGAGGGAAGAGTTACTGTTACTGTACCCTTGATTGATAAATTGTTTGAGCTTTCTGAATGCATGATTTGAGTCCTAGGTTTCTTTTTGCAAATAGATTTCATTCCAAGCATCTGTTTACTCTTGTATTGAGAACACTATACTACTAGCATTACTCTGAAAAATGACCGCCTCAAATTGAGTACACTCTTTGAAATAACACATCGTTCCTGGATTGACAATTGATGTAGGGTAAATAGAGGTAAAAAAGACCCTTTTTATTGCTCGACACCTATCTCAAGCATATTGCTTCATGTCAACTCAAGAAATTTTGTGTCAAGTTTGAAAGCCTCTACAAATTATAGGAATATGCATGCACAACCTTGAGGAGCAAGGCATAGACTAGAGACTTGGGGGTTGAGAGTGAGCATGAATTATCTCTCAACATGCAGCCTCCGAAGCAACCTTAGCAAGTTGTGGGGAAACCACAATTGGAGAAGCAGAGAGGAGACTAAGTGGAGACATCCACTTAAGCGGAGACCTCCAATAGGGGAAATTTTTAGCCAAGTGGGAAGAGGGAGAACATGCAACCATACCTCCAGGTGTGAGATGGGGTGATGTGAAGCAATAGTCCCAAGAGTGTAGAAATTTGGGCAGGATCCATTTAGGTGTTCTTTGTCTCATGGATCATTACCTTGCTACGAGGGTCCATAGTATTCAGTAGGAGGATGATAAATTTTAGTAAGATACTGACAAGTGTAGAGTAGAGTTGATAGCAGAGTAGGATGCTCAGTAGCAAAGTCTGCAACAACACAATTTTCCTAGTAGACAGTTGCAGACACAATTGATTCAATTTATTTAGTTTGGATGCTTTTTAGTTGCAAATGTTGCAGTAGAAACACCAACAACGACAAGATTTGCATTCAAAACATTCCAAAGGTACCAAATTAGGATAGAGTTGAATTCCTTTATTGTTGAGAGGGAGTGTTGAAAATAGAAACAAGAAATGTTAAAAATAACATCAAGAAAATTCCTAATTTTATTTGTCCTTGAATTAAATTGGGAATAAAATTATAACTCCACATCTCATGAAAAATTGTAATAGTTAACTAAGTTAATTTGACTTAGTTAGCTCAGTTAATTCGAGTTGATACAGTCATGTAGAGTGTCTCCTACAATTAGGGGCACTAGTTGAGTTTATTTTGAGTTGTAATTATTTAATTCAATATAACTGAGTTAAAGTCAGTTAAAATAGTTCAAACTAATGGAGGAATTAGTGGGGCACAACCTATAGTAGTGGGGTGCAGCTTGCAGTGGTGGGGTGTTGCCTACAGTAGTGGGGTGTTTCCTGTAGTAATGAGGTGCTACCTGCAGTAGTGGGGTGCTGCCTGCAGTAGTGGGGTGCTTCTTGTCAAATAGTGGGGTGCTCCCTGAAGTGCAGTGTGGTGCTTCCTGTAGTGATCAACCAGTAAACTGAAGATTCACTCATAATTAACTCATGCATGTTAGATCAGAGAAAGGCCCAGTTGATATTGGAGTTTAGGGACAATGTAATATTAGTTGTAAAATCATCTGAATTGAACTGATGGTGGAGGTAATAAGAGGAAGGCCTATGAGGATTGCACAATTCATAATTGAGGAATCTCCACATTAAATAGGGGCTAATTCCTAAGGGAATAGCGCAAGGAAGTAAGAGCTTGCAAGGCTAGGAATTTGGCTAAGTATTGGGCAAAGGTAGTTAGTTGGGCAGAGGATAGAATATACTTATGCAGGTTGAGATCAAGGTTGAGTAGAGCATATTGTATTCATCCAGATTCTTTGACTAATGCCATATATGGATAGAAGGGGTTTTTAGTTGCAGCTTTCGCTAGAAAATCATTGTGTTATGTGTGATTGAATTCTTTATCTTATATGCTTCATGATTTCATTGATCATTTATTGTTTCTACCGATGAGTAGAGTATATTCAAGTCAATTGTTTTAGCATATTACAATTTTCAGTTTGAATCTACAAGGAATTTCTATATTGTATTAGAGCTAGATTTGTAGAAATTTATACAAGTGATGTCATAGTAGCCCTCAGCTCATGTTTATCCCAAAAAACCGACAAAAGTGGGTAAATGTAGGAGGGGTCGGTTACGAGTTGGTATAGATAGGAATAATGTGTTTGTCCTGCATGCATGTTAGTGTCTATGTGGTTTTTATGCATGCATTTTCATGATTATGGTTGTCGTGCATGAGGTCATTATGTGTAGTTGGTGTTATCATGAATGATGTTGATATATTGATATGAATATGTATATACATGTATCATGCTAATCTGGTTGATTTTGTAGATGAGATAGCCTCCCCTAAACTTCAGTAAGGCATGCTAGTTATGTTTGTATTTGGTTTATTTGACATATTATGTTTACAGTAAGAATCGGATCAAAGATGAATAGAAAAATGGTGGATTGCAATTCATGAGACTATCCTTACAAATCAGGTGAGTAGCCATGATAGGGGTACTCTGCTAACATAGAAGAAACTTTGAGATGTTTTAAGCCAGAGATCAGAATTTTCAATGTAGATAATGACATAATGATTCAGTCGCAAGAAATAATTGTCAAGGCATAGGAAAAACAAACAGATGTCAATGTAGTCATCCTTTAGAGTTTCTCAGACTTACAGAGACATGCACAACCACAGATAAATTATGAACAAGAAGACAAGACTAATGGGGCATATGGTAGCAGGTCTCATGGTGGGCACATGTCGAAAATGGATGAAACTGTCAAAGATGGTAGGTTCTTGTATACACCAGATAGGAGAGGTGATGGATATTGGTTCTACTCTAGTTCTAGTTTAGACAGGCATCATGGTCACCATCGATATCATCCTTATAGGAGGATTGATAGGGGATACTTTCCAAATGATTTCACAAAAGCTAATCCACCTACATTCGATGGAGAGTTGAAGAATCAAAAATATGCATAGGCATAGTTACTTGGAATGAAGAAATTATTTGAGATGCATGAATATACAGAGAACATGAAGGCCAAGATATCTATTTTTCAGTCTCAAAGGGAAAGAAACAATTTGGTGGGAATATGTGAAATGTGTCAGAGACATCAGGGCAAAGGAGTTGAATTGGCATGAATTCAAGAGACTCTTCAGGAAGAAGTATTTTTTAGAAAGATACTATGATGGAAAAGTTAAGGAGTTCTATGATATGAAGATGGGATCAACGATAGATGAGGAGTACACAATTAAGTTCCTGGAGTTTTTGAGGTATGTGTTGTATCTTAAGGATGAGAATACAAAAGTTTAGAGATTTATCAGTGGATTTCCATTAGAATTTAAGGATCAGATTGTGTATGATGAGCCTCGGTCACTGGAGCAAGTCATTAGGAAATTGAAGCATTGTTATGAGAAATCAAATCATAAGCCCAAATCCAAGCAAGGTGGGAAAGGGAATGATAAGACTAAAGGTAAATGATCATCGAAGTGAACAAGACCTCAGGATGTAGGTGAGGAAGAGAATGTTGCTCCTTACAAGAAGTTTAATGCAGTTGAGAAGGGATATGGGTCACAACTTAGAGATAAAAAAAAATATAGGTGATGGTAGGAAACAATTGTAGTGTTGGATATGTGGCAAGGAGAATCTCAAGAAGGACTGTATGTCATATCAGGGTGGTAGGCCCTAGATCTACATTGCTCAGGAGGCATAGAAATTTGGAGATGTTGGGAAGAGAATTCCTTAGATCTATGCAACATTTTATAATAGGCAGGCATATCACTAGGCATTTATCATTGAGATGGAAGGTAAGCTCTATGATCGAGTTGTTTTTATTTTGATTTACCCTAGATCTAATTATAGTTATGTTAACCCTGACCTGGTGGATAAGTGTGGTTTGAGGAAAGAAGTGCATGCACAGTCTTGATTGGAGTAGTTGGCTGCAGGTACTAAGAAAATAGTTCATCATTGGGTAATATCTTATGCATTTGAGTAGAATTGTATGCCTACATAATTGCATTTGAATGTGATTCTATTGGGTTCATAGAATATACTTTTGGGTATGGATTGGTTGTATATTCATAGGAATATAGTGGATTGATATGACAAGGCTATTGAGTGCTTGGATGACAATGAGGAAGGTAGAATACTACAAAGAAAGAAGAAGCATATATCAGTTAGAATGGTCACAACTATGCAGGCTAAGCGTAGTTGCAAGAAAAGGTGTGTGTTGTTTGCAGTGCATGTTTCCAGTGATAAAGGTAAGGATTTTGAGGATGCATAAGTATTGAAGAGGTATCCATTTTTACAATTGATCCAGATTTAAGCAGGAACGCAACAAATTACAGAGATAACCATATACACAAAGATGCAGCGGAAATAATACTTCATTTCATTAATGGAAAATACTGACATATGCTTACAAACAGAAATGGAAATAAACTAGCTAGGGCGATGGTAGCTTATCTTTGAGAAGAGATGTGATGGCTACATGCCTCTGAACTGTATTACAATGAGGCTCGAAGGCCTATTTATTGTTGAGAAACAATGGAAAACCCTTCACATACCGAAACCTAACCCTAGAAGATGAAACGCCAAATTGTGGGCCCCGTTTGGGTAAATTGGTACATCAATTTCCCGGGGTCGTAACTTTGGCATACGATCTCCGTTTGACGCGTACGATAGCTCGTTAGAAAGATCTATCCAAGTACTACCACTTTGGGAGGCAACATAGGGCTCGGTCACCCCAGAATTCCAAAAAAACGTCGTTTAGGGCCTCAAAATGGCTCCGGAAGTTCAGGACCCGAAAAACTGCTAAAAATAGTACACTGTGCTACAATTAAGGAAACTGAAAATGCTGAGAAAGACAATGGTGGGGGTCCAGGTGGACCTGGCAGGTGGCCACCAATATCCACCTGGATCATTCCTCCCCCCTTAGGAAGCAATGGTCCCCATTGCGTTGAGCTCCTCCATGAGATGAGGAAACCTCTGCTGAACTTGTTCCCTGGTGAGCCACTTGCCCTGCTGAAGGAGTTGGCTTGCTTTGACAACTCGATACAGTTGGATATGCTATTGGTGAGTGTTATTGATCTGTGTGTCCATGATCCGATCATTTGCAGCTTGTTCCATGCAATCTGGATTTAATTCTGTGGGTTTGAGCTGTTCTGCAATGTCGGATGTGTCTAGCAATGGTGGAAAGTATGGCCGAAGGCGGTCCACATTGAACACTGGGTGCAGGCCAAGGAATGGGGGAATGCTGAGCTCAAATGCATTGTCTCCCATAGCCTTAGTAATGGTGTAAGGACCATATCGAAGTGGTCTCAATTTCCGATAGGCTCCAGTAAGGCGTTCCTTTTGCAAATGCAACCAGACTTTGTCGCCCACCTGAAACTTGTGTGGCACCCGGTGTTGATCATGTCGCTGCTTGTACTTGGCATTTGATTTCTCAAGAATGTCATGGACCTGCTGGCGAATATGTTGGATGCGCTCAATGAAGCTGGTGGCCTTATCTGTTTCGGACTGGACATGAGCTGAATTCATGTGAGTAGCTGCAAGTGGCATGGCCACATCAATGGGGCATAGTGGCTGGAATCCTAAACCCACCTGAAAAGGGCTATGGCCAGTGGAGCTGTGAAGAGCTCGGTTGTAGCTGTGCTGAACATAGGGGAGGCTCTCGTCCCATGTGCGTGGATGCTTTGAGTTATACATGCGCAGAATGTGCACAATCATCCTGTTGACAACCTCTGTCTGGCCATCAGTTTGAGGATGGAAGGCTGTGGACTTCGTGAGTTTGGTGTCCAGCATTGACCAGAGACTGGACCAAAATGTGCTGAGAAACCGACTGTCCCGATCTGAGATGATAGACTGTGGGATCCCAAAGTGCACCCACACTCGTTCAAAGAAGAGTTTAGCAGTGGCTTCTGCTGTGATATTCTTCTTGCAGGCCATCATAATGGCCATCTTTGAGAACCTGTCGACGACCACAAAAACACAGTCATTTCCATGCTTAGTGGAAGGAAGGCCTGACATGTAATCCATGGAGATGGATTCCCAAGGTCGACTAGGGGTAGGCAACGGGGTATAGAGGCCTTGCTTCTTAATGGTCGGTTTGGCAATGGCACAGGCAGTACATGATCGGATGTACTTCCCAACATCCTGTCGAAGATTCGGCCAATAGAAATAGTTTTGCAGTACTGCCACTGTTTTCTCGACCCCGAAATGCCCAGCAGCCCGACTGTAGTGTGCTTCCCAAATCATCTTGGCACGCTCGCTTGAAGGAACACAAAGGTGACCGAGGTGGCATAATAGGGCATCCTGGAGGTGAAAATCTGCAACCTGCCGACCCTCCAAGAGTGTCTGGTATGTGTGGCCGAATTCTGGGTCGCTTTTGTAGAGAAGTGGCCAATCAGAAGTCTCGTGCCCGCAAGAGTTGAGCACGGTGGTTAGCGCCATGATCGGTGGTCGACTGAGGCAATCTGCAACATTATTGGTGCTGCCCTTTTTATACTTGATATTCAAGTGAAACTGTTGCAGGTATGTAGACCACTTCTGATGGCGATCATTCTGCAATTTCCCTTGGGTCTGTATGAATTGCAGAGGTCGGTGGTCTGTGTGGATGACCGTTTCCTTCCCCAAAATGTAATGCTTCCATTGTCGGCAGGCCTGTACAATGGAATACATCTCTTTATCATAAGTGGGGTACTTCCGGACTGTGTCTGAAAGTGTTTCACTGTGATATGCCACTGGATGTCCATGTTGAGTAAGGACTGCCCCAATAGCATAGTCAGAGGCATCTGTCTCGACCTCAAATGGTTGTTGTAAATCTGGTAACGCGAGCACTGGTGCCGTGCAGAGGCGATCCTTCAACTCCCTGAATGCCTTCTGTTGAGATTCAGACCAAAAGAATTTTGCTTTCGCCCCGCCCTTGGTGACTTGACTCAAGGGCCAAGAAATATGAGAAAATCCCAACACAAACCTGCGGTAGAAGTTGGCAAGACCTAGAAAGCTGCGGAGCTCTGTTAGAGTGGTTGGAGAGGGCCAATCCCGAATGACTTGGACCTTGGCTGGATCGACATGCACCCCTTGTTCATCAATGATGTATCCCAGATACTGGACCTCGGTCATGCCAAAAGTGCATTTCTCCAAATTGGCACATAGCTTGTGTTGCCGCAGTGTTTGGAGAACCTGTCGGATGTGGTGGAGGTGCTCTTCCCAACTCTGGCTGAAGATCAGAATGTCATCCAAGTATACTACTACAAAGGAGTTGGTGAATGGCCGCAAGATGTCATCCATTAGCCTCATAAAGGTTGCAGGAGCATTCGTCAATCCGAAAGGCATGACCAACCATTCGAAGAGGCCCTCCTTGGATTTGAAGGCAGTCTTCCACACATCTGAGGGTTCAATTGGTACCTGGTGATATCCTGACTTCAGATCGATCTTGCTGAAATATTTCGCCCCCTTTAGTTGGTCTAGGAGGTCATCAATCCGCGGGATCGGGTACCTATTACGGACAGTGATCTTGTTCAGCGCCCGATAGTCAATACAGAGTCTCCACGTCCCATCCTTCTTCTGTACCAACACTATCGGGCTCCCACAGGGCGAAGAACTCGGACGGATGTGACCTTTCTGTAGGAGCTCCTGAATCTGCCTCTTGATTTCATTGTTCTCCAGAACGGAGCGCCGATAAATTGGTCCATTGGGTAGCGGCGCACCTGGGGTCAGATCAATGGAGTGCTTGACTTGACAGTGCAGAGGAACCCCTGCCGGGGAGGTGAAGATGTCTTTGTACTCCTCCACAATCTTGTCCATTTGTAGCTGCCGTGCAGAGGGACCTCGTTTGGAGGCCGCGGCCACTGTCTTCTTCTTCCCTTGAGGGCGTATCATCAGGAAAACAAATTTCCTGGTTTTGGAAATGATCTTACTGCATTGTTTTGCAGTAATCAAAGAGATGGCGGCAGGTGGTGGTACCTCTGGTATCCTGAACAACTTATTTCCCAATGTAATAATAACAGCACGGGGCCTTGATTCATACACAGCATGTCGCTTCCACAAGTATGGTTGTCCTAGTAATACATCACAAACTTCAAGGGGAGCAATGTCACACAATACCTCATCCGTGAAGGGCTTGATGTTGTATGGAAGGCGACACTGCTGGCTCACGCGAAGATCTCGCCCTTGGTAAAGCCACCCAATGGTGTATGGTTGTGGATGTGCTGTGGTCGGTAAGCCCAACCGCTTCACGACCTCTGCCGAAATGAGGTTCTTTTGACTCCCGCTATCAACAATGAACTGTATCGGGGAGCCCTTGACCCACATCTGGGAGTGGAAGAGACGCTCCTCCTCCTCTGGATTTTCGGGTTCATTTTTCTGGATCTTTGCGGTAGCAACAGTGGCGCTGGGATCCGCATCAATGATCTGCTTCCCTTTTTCATACCCCTTATCGGGTTCTGACTCAGAGTCGGAACATGCATCTGATTCTGAAACCTTTAGCTCAGCCACCAGTGACTGTTTGGCCCGACACTCACTTGTGTTGTGAGTGGAGCTCTTATGGAACTCGCACCATTTTCCAGTGTCCTTTCTCGGCTTCGCGGCGTTGCTCTTTGCTTGCAGCTTCAGCTGGTTGTCTTGGGCTGTCCTGCCTTGGCTTTGTCCTTTGTTCTGTGGTTTAGGGGCACCTTTCCCCTGCTTTGGATTCGCAGATCCAAAGTCTCGCTTCTTTTGTTTAAACTTCTGCTCGACTTTGACGGCATACCGGTATGCTGCGCCGAGCGAGGGGATGTTTAGGAACTGTATTTCTTCCTGGATGTACTTGTGCAGGCAGCCACGGTATTTGAGTATCAAATGTTGCTCCGAATCCTTGATACCCAACTTTGTGCGAAGGGTATGGAAAAGATTGGTGAACTCCGGCACATCTTGGTCCCTTCCCTGCCGCAGCATGGTCCACTTTATGTATTCATCCTCATAGTTTCCGACAGGGTAGTACTGCTCCTTGATGGCATCCCGGAACGAATCGCAGGTGGCTGCGGCTGAAAATAGTGAGCCAGTACTTTCATCCTTCTGCTCGCAGTAGGTTTCCCACCAGTCCTTGACGTGGGGGGCTGCTTTGAGAAGAGCAAAAACAATCTTTTCCCGACTCGAAAATTCATGAACAGAAAAATAACCCTCTAGCAGATTTAACCATTTATCTACGGCATCGACGTCTATCTGACCCTCGAATATGTGGATTTCAAAATTAACTTGTACCTTAAAGGGTGTGGCATTTCCAGAGGAGCTGCTGGAAGTCGATGCGCCGCTTCTGGGTAGCTGCTGAAGGATCTGCGCAAAGCTGTCCATCATCGCGTTCCGTTGTCGCTCGACCGCTTCTTCGAGCAAGATTTTGATGGGATCTCCTGCCCCCTCGTCTTTCTTCTCGTCCGCCATGGGAGGCCGTCGGGATTTGCGAGGCTGGTCTTGCAAAGGTTCAACCAGTTCAAGCCCTAACTCCTTATATCCCGACCTTGTTGGGGACATGCAAAGAAAAACAGAGAAAAAGCAGACCGCTCTGATACCACTGATCCAGATTTAAGCAGGAACGCAACAAATTACAGAGATAACCATATACACAAAGATGCAGCGGAAATAATACTTCATTTCATTAATGGAAAATACTGACATATGCTTACAAACAGAAATGGCAATAAACTAGCTAGGGCGATGGTAGCTTATCTCTGAGAAGAGATGTGATGGCTACATGCCTCTGAACTGTATTACAATGAGGCTCGAAGGCCTATTTATTGTTGAGAAACAATGGAAAACCCTTCACATACCGAAACCTAACCCTAGAAGATGAAACGCCAAATTGTGGGCCTCGTTTGGGTAAATTGGTACATCAATTTCCCGGGGTCGTAACTTTGGCATACGATCTCTGTTTGACGCGTACGATAGCTCGTTAGAAAGATCTATCCGAGTACTACCACTTTGGGAGGCGACATAAGGCTCGGTTGCCCCAGAATTCCAAAAAAACGTCGTTTAGGGCCTCAAAATGGCTCCGGAAGTTCAGGACCCGAAAAAATGCTAAAAATAGTAAACTGTGCTACAATTAAGGAAACTGAAAATGCTGAGAAAGACAATGGTGGGGGTCCAGGTGGACCTGGCAGGTGGCCACCAATATCCACCTGGATCAACAATAGTTACAGGATGTATTCCCAAAACATATTTCAGATTTATCTCCTCATAGGGAAGTAGATTTTTCTATTGTGTTGGTACCAGGGGAAACACTAGCATCGAAGACACCTTACAGGATGAGCACTCTAGAATTAGTTTAATTGAAGTTACAGTTGAAGGAAATGCTTGACAAGGGATACATTAGGCCAAGTGTGTCACCTTGGGGTGCACCAATGTTTGTTTTAAAGAAGAAGGATGGAAATCTCATGTTATGCATTGATTATAGGCAATTGAATAAGGTGATGATCAAGAATAGGTACCCTTTGCCGAAGATCAATGGCTTGTTTGATCAATTGAAGGGAGCAGTAGTGTTCTCGAAGATTGATTTGAGATCATGATATCATTAGGTACACATCTATGAAGAGGACATATATAAGATTTCTTTCCAGAGCAGGTATGGGCATTATGAGTTTGTTGTAGTTCCTTTTGGTTTGACTAATGCTCCAACTACTTTCATGTGTTTGATGAATAGTGTGTTGTGTCCTTATTTGGACAACTTTGTGTTGTATTCATTGATGATATATTGATATATTTTAAGAATAAGGAAGAGCATGCTAGACACTTAAAATTAGTACTGAGATTGCTAAGAGAGCATTAGTTGTATGCCAAACTTAGTAAAATCCATTTCTTTCAGACAGAGGTACGTTACTTGGGACATGTTGTTTCCAAGGCTGGCATAACAGTGGATTTGGAAAAGATCAAACCTATGATGGAATTGGCAGCTCCTAGGAATGTGGATGAGGTCAAATAATTCACGGGGTTAGCAAGTTACTATAGCAAGTTCGTCAAGAACTTCTCATAGATTTCCTATCCTATTACATTATTGCAGAGGAGAGGAAAGAAATTTGAATGGACACGGGGAATGAACAACTATTTTTGAGAAGTTGAAGTAGTTTCTTACAAATTATCCATTTCTAAAGATTGAAAATTCATATAAAGAGTTTGTTGTGTGTATAAATTCATGAAACCGAGGACTTAGTCGAGTCCGAATGCAAGAGGGACAAGTGGTATGTTATGAGTCAAGGAAACTGAATGAGCATGAGTAGAACTATGTGACACATGATCTTGAGTTGGCAATGATCATCCATGCATTAAAGATGTGGAGACATTATCTTCTTTGCAAGAATTTTTTATTAATGAATGATCATAGTGGGTTGAGATACTTGTTTGACCAACCTAATATGAATGGCTAGAAAACTATATGGTTTTCCATGCTTAGTGAGTTTGACTTTGAGATCAGGTACATCAAGGGTAAGGACAATAGGGTTGTAGATGCTCTTAGTAGAAGAGTATAGGTAAATCATATAACAACTATGATTTCATATGGGACAGATTTACAAGATCAGAGGTTACACGTAGGACAATAGGATTACAGGTACAAAGAGCTTAAACACAAGTTACAAAAGTAGGGTATAGGTGAACAGGATGTGGACTATCATCTCACAGCAAATGGTTTGGTGAAATTTAGAGACAATATGTATGTGCCAGACAACATCAAGCTCAAGAAGCTTATCTTGAGGGAATTTCATGTTAATCCATATTCATGTCATCTGGGATATCATAAGACTCTAACAACTGTGAATAAATTCTATTATTGGCCTAATTTGAATAAAGAGGTAGTTGAGTTCATCGCAAGGTGTTTGGATTTTCAATAGGTAAAAGTAGAGTGTAAGCATCTAGGTGGTATACTACAGTCGATTCCAATTCTAGAGTGGAAAAGGGAGGGAAATTTTATGTATTTCATTATAGGATTTTCGAGGACATCTAGACAACATGATTCCATCATGGTTGTGGTTGAAAAGTTGTGTAAGGTAGCTCACTTCTTTCCAGTAAAGTCTACTAATTCAACTAGTAAGGTAGCTCAGGTCTTCATCAGAGAGATAGTGATGTTACATGGTATTCCTAGGAATATTGTATTAGAAAGATATTCTAAGGTCACATCTATGTTTTGGAAGAGTTATTTGTAGGTTTGGATACAGATTTGGCCTTTAGTACAACTTATCATCCAAATATAGATGGAAAAAAAAAGAGGGTCAACATGATTTTGGAGGACATGTTGAGGATGTATGTTATGCACCAACAGAGGAAGTGGTAGAAGTATCTTCCACTGGTTGATTTTTCTTACAACAATGGGTATTAGGAGTCATTGAGGATGAGTCCATTTGAGGCACTTTATGGGAAGAGTTGCAATACTCCCATAAGTTGGAGTGATCCAGTGAACAAGGAACTGATAGGAACATACATGTTGGTAGAAATGGAACAAGAAATGTAGATAATCAAGAAGAATTTAAAGGAAACACAAGATAGGCATAAGCGTTATCCATATCAACAGTGGGAATTTAAGGAGTTTTAGGTTGGTGAGCATGTGTACTTATGCATCAATCCCAAGAGGAACTCCTTGAGGATTAGATCATGTGCCAAGTTGGCACCTCAGTATTGTGGGCCTTTTGAGATCCTTGAGAGGATTGGACTACTGGTCTACATACTTGCACTATCTCCGAAATTGAAAGACTATGATGTTTTCCATGTGTCGTTGCTTAAGAATTATGTGAAATATTATTATCATGTGATTGAATGGTCTTTATTGCAGGTGGAATTAGAAGGAGAATCCTCGTTGAACCTCAGTGCATTTTCAGTGAAAATGACTCATGCTTTGGAACTGAGAAATTGAGCAAGTTATAGTGCAATGGAAGCAATTTGGGCCTGATGAAGCTACATGGGTGATGGATGATTAGATCCAGGCCATGTATCCTTCATTTTTTTTCAATTGAGGTGAGGCTTTTTACTATATGACATATTATATGTATCGTCGTTATTGTAAATACCACCATGAGCTGTGTTATAAAGCTCCAATCAGTTGTATGGTTTTCGTGTTGTCATGTTTTTCATGTTGGTTTTTCTTTTCAGCAAGTTTCTCACTGTAAATACTACATAGAGCTAAGATATAAAGCTACATGGGCAATATATTTTGATTTTCGACAGTTTTGCTGGTTGTAGATGTCATAAAACATCGAGGATGGTGTTCCCCTGGGGGGGAGTTTGGAACAACCTCGTGTTAAAAGTTCATGCAATAAAGTTAATAAAGGAAAAATAAGACCAAGGCAATGAGACACATATTCCAAGAGGAATGTTGGGAAAAAAATACTAGTGGGTGTTCATTTCGGTTTATTATGGATAAGGAAATTGGAAAAGGCTTTGAAAAGGAAAAGAGGCATTAATTGGTATTTTGTTTATGAAAGTAAAGGAAATTAGGATAAAAGGAAGATGAAAGGTCATAGGTTTGCATGACAGGAAAATTGAAGGAAAATAGAGGAAATTGAAGAAAATAGAGGCCTTATTAATAAAAAGGCTTCTAAGGATTAGTTCACAACCTTTTGTTAATTCAGTTTTGGATCTCTCTCTATTCTCTCACACTTAGATCCTTCTTGGAGCACTCTAGCATTTGGGAAAGGAAGAAAAGGTAGGCAAAGGAAAGACAAGGGAACCAAAGTAAAAACAAGGAAAAGTTGGGATCAAACAACTATAGTAGGAAGACTTTCAGGTAATAGGTTGCATGTGTAATTTCCTAGCTATTTTATGAATTCATGGTACATGCATGTATGTATTTGGTTCTGTTGTTATCATTGGCATGGGCTTTTCCAGGTGTGATAGTTGTTTCAACCTTTCCTTGCCATTTTCTGATAGCAATGGTGTGATGGGGTTTGTCATTTGATTGAGATTTAGATCACCTGATGATTTTAGAACTGGGCGAGGTAAAATTCCCAATGGCCTAGGAATCCCTTGACCAATTTTGGTGGGATTGCGGTAAAGCTTGAGGGTGGAGACAGGAAAATTCCTCAAGGTATTGGTGAAGAAATCTGGAGGCATCCAAGGTTGATTGGGCCTAGGAATCCCTTAATATATTTTGGCGGGATTGCAGTAAATCCTAGTGGTTTATGTCTTGTTTGGGCCTAGTGATCCGTTGACCAGTTTTGGTAGGATTGTGGTAAAGCCTAGCTATTTATGTTCTTGTTTGGGCCTAGGAATCCCTTAACTAGTTTTGGTGGGACTATGGCAAACCCTGAGGGTGAAGGTGGTTTAATCTCTGTGAAGCCTTGGTATTTTTGGTCTTAAGTACCACATTCATGCTTGGAATATGGAATGAAGGTGATTAGCTGAAAGAAATATTTGGTTCAGCCCAATCTATGGTTGGGTGGTACATAGAAGTCCCTGACTTGGTTTGCTTTTGCATATGTTAATAATATATCTCTTTCTCTTGTATTTCATGAGTATTTGTGCTTTTTATTATGTGGCTTTGATGGATATTTTATCATGGTTATTATTCTAGTTATATGTTGGTTATAAGGTTGGTTTCATAATAGTTTCTAGCTATGGATCCTTTCATGTTTTGATTGTGTTGATGGTGCTATAACCACTAACATTCAAGGGGTCTCCCTGATATGTGGTCCCAATTATACCTCACACCATTTGAGATAGGATCCCCATCCAGAATGTGGCCCCGGTTTCGGTTTCTTAAATATTTTCCTTGTCTCTAACTATCAGCAGGAGAGAGGGATGCACATGTACTTTTCAAAACCAAGTGAGTGTGCCTGGTGAGTGTTCAATTGTAGATGTGTCAAGGTTCTTCTATTGCAGAGGGGAAGAAAGGCAAGCCTCTATGATAGAGGTAATAGTACCACTCTAGCATAGACACAAATGCAAAGGAAGGATTTGTTTAACATCAAGTGGAATAGTCCACAAAGACATGATGGTCATTACAACCAACACAAAGGAGAAAGATTTGTCTAACATCCAACGAAATAGTCCATGAGTATGCGACAAGAATAACAACCATTACAACGCATTATCAATATGATATGCACTAAAATAACTGAAATAGTTCAACTACTTTAGCACAGGTGAAAACAAACATGAATTACAAACATTTATAGAACAATGTTACAAATATTCATAATCCATGCATGAAGAACGTGTTGGCCATTAGGCTTCATACATTAAGTAAAATTTCCGAGACATATGTATACAATGAACACCACTAGCTCCAATAGTGGAGCTTTGGAGCCACTCCTTGCTCCCCACAAAGACTAGTCTGTCTCTATAATACCTTGCAGGAGGAGCCAAGGTGAAAAGTTTTTTGCTCATACAGTGAGGGTGTATATCTATAAAGGGGTGATGCTTCACCTTCCGTGTGAATATTTAACTACCCTCATGAATTTTTAACTTCTTATGACTTTTCAAATTTACATGATTCTTCATATTTTAATTTTGTCCTTTGGACTTCCACTTTAGAATACATACATGATCTGCAATAATGATGTGGCATATGAAAACTCATGACATGACATTGTTGACATGGACTACTCGATGACATGGCAATGTCCAAACACTTTTTCTACTATTTTCTATATGTCTTCGTGAGGATGCTCTTTTGTTCACCTTCACATGGCTTAGAGGTAAGGAGTATTTAATGATATCAAGTCTTGAGTTGTGATCACAAACTAGTGTCCTTTTGCTTTTGCTTGATTGATCAACTTGCATAATTGGCTACAAATATGTCTTTCAACATGTTTCCCTTCTCCATCTCCTTCTTCATCATCATGTCATGGTATGATAGTGTACCCACATCTGCAATTTACTCATGACGAGATGACATAAGTCTAATAAACCCCTAGTCTAAGATGGTGCATGTTGATCCACTGAATGAGCCAGAATTAGGTTGTGGGTTGAGGGAGAGGCTCAATGACTGCACAGTTGCTTAGCTCAGGCAATGAGGGTGAAGCTTAAGCCCTAAGTTTGTGTAATGTGCAGTTCAAGCTAGACTGGGAAGGCTGACTGTGCAATTTTGAGACTCAGTTAGCTGAGCTGAGGGGTTTTGCACTGCTTGGGCCAATTGCACTATTATGGGAGGAAAATCAGGCCTAAGAACTACACAGCTAAAGAGCTCAAGGGCTGAGAATGAGTTGAGAGACTACACAATGCACAATTAGGGCTAGGTTGGAGTGTTGGATTGCACAATTCTAGGTGCCAAGGTCTAGACTTGAGCATTAGAACTATGGAGTGCATAGTCCTAGGAGGAAACAATTATGCATTGCATAGTTTAAAGGAATAGGGTTTCAGCATGAGGGTTGGAACTGCACAATGCACAATTCAAGAAGGCCAGATGAGGCTAGGTTGCTGGGAAATTTCTGGAAAATGGCTAAGTGTGGGATCAATGAGATTGATGTGAACAATGATATGACTTGACTGTGATCACACACTTAGAACACTTGACTAAATAACAAAATAGATCATCGATAGTTCTTAACCTCTTTGTGATAATATGGCCTAAGATATTTCCCTCAGACACTGTGAAAATGATCTTTTTGTGATTAAGGGATATCCTGTATTTGCGAGATCAGCGGAAAATTTTCTTCAGATGACGTAGGTGGTCATATCTCTTCTTAGAAAAAATCGTGATATTGTCCAGATATACTACTATTCTATTCCCGGTGATTCCACAAAATGAAATGTGCATGGTGCGTTGAAATGTCACATAGACATTGACCATCCGAAATGGCATTCTTTTGAATGCGAACATGCGCCACTTCATGTAGCAATTTGTTTTGAGTTTGTTAAGGTTTGAGACCATATCCTGGTTGTAATATGAATATTCATCTAACAAAAACAATATTTCTAACCCTGATATTGTTTTCAATATCTGCTCCATAGACGACATAGGAGAATTATCCTTGTCTGAGTCATAATTCAACTTGCGGAAATCTACACATAAGCGGATTTCCCCAAACTTCTTTCTTGCTGGGACCATATTGGATACCTAGGTATAATGTCACACTTTAAATATGACCCGAGCATCCAATAACTTCCTTAATGCCTTTTGAATCAAAGGCTCAAGCGTCTGATGTACCTTTCACAATTTCTGTTGGAAAGGCTTGGCCCCTTCTTTGATCAGAATAACATGATGAATTATTCACTAGTAATAAGTTTTGAGCTTGTCATATGTCCACATGAAAACATCTCGATATTGCTTGAATAAGTGGATGAAATCTTGCCACTCCTGTGGCATGCAACAAGTACTGAGATTGAAAAATTTCCAATCTTTTTCTGTTCCAAGATTTATTTGCTCATGTGAAAATGTTGAGCTATGGGTTTTTGCATTAACTGGCCCTTGAAATTTATTCTATAGGTCATACAACTTCTCAAGTGATACCACGCCTTTCAACAAGGGATTTTCCTTGCTTGTGAAAGCTACATCCTACAATGCTTTCTCGTGCTCGTTTTCATCAAAATTTGCATCCTTGAACACATCAACGTCTTCCATGAAGGACAATATATATTGGTAATAATTAAAAATGCGTAAATTAGTGATATTTTTAGAGATGGATGGTTTATTAATAATATCTATAGAAAAAGTGTCCTTAAGCAACAATAACCTAGTGACAACATTTACTAATGCATCTGAAGTTGTATTACACATCCTAGGAACAAAAATAATATTAAAATCTTGGAAATGAGAAATCAAATGCCATACCTCTTATTGATAACCTTTTAGATGAGGTGACACACAATGTATAGTATCACATACTTGTCGTATGACAATTTCTGAGTCACCTACTGCTTTGAGGACTGCAACATTGAGGTCAATGGCTCTTTGCAAACCCAAGATGAGTGCTTCATATTCTGTGGTGTTATTCGTGCACTCAAAATCCAAGTGGATGGAGATTAGACGTTTCCTCTGTCGCAGGTCTATTAAAACACAACTAGTTCCAGATCCCTCCTGCATCTTTGAACCATCAAAATATAATGTCCAAACATTGTATGTACAAGGAATATGTACTTCACTAGTACTACTATTACTAATAATACTAATTGTACAAATGTCATTTTAACCAGTTGGACTAGGAAGGAGATCCAACTGTGTGTTAGGTGGAACTAGGGATGGCTGAGCAAGATATTAACCTATATCAGTTTCAAGAAAGCAATTTCCAAAGATAAGATCTGCGAAAGCAACTAACTTATTTTTACCTTCGAAGGGAGTAATCGTGTGTTTCATGTACGACTTTGAGTTCACCCAGATGTAATTGTTCTTGCCTTTGTATGGAAGCCACAAATGTGACAAGTCCGTAGAAAAATACCCTTGTAACTTGTTGGACGAGTCTCTGCTGAACAATAAACTGTATGCTTTCGGAATGTCCACAATCACTATATTTATTCATTAGTGAACTTTTTCATCAGATGATAAGCATATTAACACATTTATGAATTCACCTATAGCATGTACATGATTCTGAGCTAGATGAATGATCTATGCATCTATTTTACCCCATTTTGCATTGATTTTATTTCCCACATATAAAGGCATTACATTTACTACATCAGAATCGACTAAGAAATTATGTATATTGTAATTGAAAATTTCAAATGTTAACAAAAATGGATGGAAAAGTGGGTTTGCATCTAATGTTAAGGAATTAAGTACAAATTTGAGGGAACTAGAGGACTTGCTAGATCCCTTCTATAAATATGCATCGTTACATGAGGCGAATTGCTCGAGTTTGTAGACAAGCAATTCCTGTTAGCTCACAATATTTTTCAGTTCAAAGAGAGAAATTTTTATGAGAGATATCTTCATATCTTCAACTATGTTATAATCCAATGCGGGAGACATTGCCAAAGTGTCTAGAGGAGTAACTCGGTATGCTACTTCTGGGATGGTGGACTTAATTTTTCTATTTGCGGTAACGTTTTTCATAGTAGCTGTATTTCCAGACTTATTCTGAGTGTTCTGAGCTAAGTTAATGAGTGATGTAAGACTTCTCAACAAGTTCTCTTTCAACTTCTGCCTCATCAACTCTAGTTCAGATACTGGCCCTTGGCTTCTTAACTTGTATTGAATTTTTTGTTGTTGGTTCGGGGCCTCAATCAATGGCTGTTCTTCAACACTCTTCTTCTTAGTTTTGAAAACACAACTAAGTGTATTTACCGTGTGTATGGCGTTCACAGTTTCTTCAGCTGCAATGTTATCTTCCTTCTCTTCCATTGGCTCAACCTTCTCATCACAAGTCTTGTATCAATAAAATGTGCAACAAAAACATGCATGATGTGGTTCCATTATGGGCATGTTTTTTCCAAATGATATTCTTGATGAAATGAATAGTACTGATCCATGCCCATACTCTCAACATTTAGAACAATGCTCGAGCTTTGTGTAGAATTTTCCAGCTAGTTACTGCTACTGTTGGAGTTATCAACCCTTCTCAGAAATTTTAACTTAGGAGGCTTACTGCTCACGGTGTTCTCACTTGACCTTTGTTTCAATTTTTCCAACTCATTTGACAAAAACGTGATGGTGCAGGTCAAGCTCTTAAGATTTGTTTCTTCCTTCTCCTTGGCCTTGCTTACGAAGGCCTAAGACCTTTATCCCATGTCTATGGAGTATTTTAATGGTTCATGATCTACGATGAATCTAATCTCATGCAAGTCCTTTTCAACTGTGATTTCCTCTTCGTAGTTTTTAGCAAGTGTCTCTTTCGTAGTTCTTTTCACGAACTATGCAATTTTGGTTGGTAAGGAAGATGTGTAATAGTCAATCGTGATGGAGTCATGAGGTTTTGCATTTTTCATAAATTTGCTCAAAATGTGATTAAACCTTTGATTGAAATCCTTCACTTTCTCTCTCTGCTCCATTGTAAGACTACCCATCTCTCTCAACAACATGGCAGGGGTTTCATCATCAACGATTTTTTCAAGAAATAGTTTTTTAAATGCCGCCAATTTTGGATTAAGTTCAGAAGGAAGTTGTGGTACCATATAGTTAATCTACCATCTAAGATACAAGGAAAAGGTTTACATGCAACATCATTGTAACATACGTCTAGCATTTGCAGATGTAGGTTAAAGTTGTCCAAATGGTCCTCTGCTTTCACTACTTTGTCAGGGTCATACTTTGTTAGCAGTTTCTCTAAGTTTTTGGGCATCTTGTGTAACATAGCTAGCAATGCAAGTGGACCTGGATACATCCAATCCAATTATTGGTCTACCATGTCTTTTTCTAATTCTTCTCTCTCTTCGTCAGAATCTGATGGATCTTCTTCTTCACCGCCTAACACATATAAAGTATCATTTGAGTGTACAATGTTGTATTTGTCACCACCTTTAAAATGTGGAGGTTGTTATAACTTTCTTGCATTCTCTACAAAATTTTCCAACTCTTCAAGGGTGGCGAGGACCAAATCTTCAACTATTCAAACCACTATCCTAGTAGGAGTGGTTGGGTTCTTCTTTGGAAAAAACAGAAGATTGTGTACTCCTAGAATCAATTTGATAGCTCTTTTAAAATTGTGAGTTATATGGTGGATGGCTCGGATATGGTCATCAGAGATTTCACAAGTTTGTACAATATTGGGTTAAGAAGGATACCAAATATAGGAATATGTGCAGGGGAGGTCATAGGAATATTATTTCCTTGACCAGAGGTTGTAGGATTTAGGTGGGTGAGGTTATCAGCCATAAACATCTGGCTGGCCTCCTTCTAGTGCCAGAAATGTTGATGGTGTTGGACCCACCAACATTCAAGGGGTCTCCCTGATATGTTGTCCCAATTATACCTCACATATTTGGGATATTACCCCCATCCGGAATATGGCCTAGTTGTTAGTTTTGTAAATATTTTCTTTGGCTTTATCTATTAGCAAGAGAGAGGGATGCACATGTACTTTCAAAAAGCAAGTGAGCATGCCTGGTGAGTTTTCAATTGTAGTTGTGTCAAGGTTCTTCTACTGTGGAGGGGAAGAAAAGTGAGCCTCTAGGAGAGAGGTAATAGTACCACTCTAGCAGAGACACACATGCATAAAAAGGATTCGCCTAACATCCAACAGAATAGTCCACAAAGACGCGACGATCATTACAACCAACACAAAGGAGAAATATTTGGCTAACATATAGAAAAATAGTCCACAAGGATGCGACATGCATAACAACCATTACAACACATTCTCAATATGATAAACACTAAAATAACCAAAATAGTTCAACTACCACAAGAAAAAAGGTCATTGGTGAGCGTCATGCTTATGATTGACCTTTAAGGTCCATCACCAATGTCGCATATGGTGACAGTACTTAAAAAAACGTTGTTGTAAGTGTATATAGTGATGGTCCTTTAATGTTTGTCACTAAAGCCATTTTCAATGACACTTTTGGTGAGGGTCATTAAAGGCCCGCCACTAATTCTCTCTTTGGTGACACTTTTGGTGAGGGTCGTTAAAGGCCCATCACTATTTCTCTCTTTGGTGACACTTCTAGTGACAATATTTTATTGGCCCTCACCAATTCTCTTTTTGGTTACTTTTGGTGATAGTAAAAAAATGTTTGTCATTATTGATCATTCCAATGCGTTTTTGATGACGCTCTGTACCTGTTACTATATTTTTTGTCAAAATATAGCGATTTAAGACCATTGTTGTGGAGTCCTTTTCATTATGTGTCCAAGGCCATAGTGGTTAGAATCAACCAATTTTTTAAGAATTAATTAGTGTGTATCATTTCCCTCAAGTAATAAGAATATAGTTTTCCTATGAGTCAACACATGATTCATCTCTATTAGGTTTATTATCTAGAAAATTCCCTTTAGATAAAGTTCCACTAATGTGTGTAGGAACTATAATATTTAATACATAATCAAGATCTGTCAATTCTATTAATGAGAGAGACCTAGCACTCCTCAACACTCATGGCACACCTTAACATGCTTTGGCACACACTAACATTCCTTGGCACCTTGCATGTCTTGGAACATCTTTGTACCTAGAACACCTTGCCATGAGTAGGATGCCCAAGCACATGTTGGCATTCCCTAACATATCATAACACTCCCCTAGCATGTGTTGGAATTCCCTGTAGTCCCTAGAATGGCCTGGAATACCTTGGAATAATATTGCATTGACATACATTAACACTTGACACACATTGGCACTTGGCACATTGGCACTTTTGCGACTTGGGAACCCAACCAATTCATTAGAAAAACAATATTGTGCCCAACCCAAAGTCTCCCTTTCTCTAAAATTGATTTGTCCCTGCCTTATCACAACCATAGGCTTGCCTCCTACAAGTCCTATTGTTAACTTCTCCGGAAACACTTCCTCCTTGGGACACTTGGAATTCACTAACACTCCTTGGCACACACGCTTATTCGTTCATTTCCAAGAATTTTGACCTAGTTCTCCCTTGTGTTCCCATGACACTCCCTAAAACTCCTCATCATCCATTAACACTGTATGCCATGTGTTAGCATGCCTTTTCATTACTTGGCATGCGCTGACAATCCTTGCTATCTTGCCCTCACAACTGCCTTTACTTTTTTTGAGACTTGGGAACCCAACTAAGTCTTGCCTCGACTACAACAACTTAACCAAGTTATAGTTACTACAACTAGACTATGCCTTGTGATGAGCCTCATCATTGGGTAATTATATGGTCCTTAATTCACCTCCTAGCTTAGTCAAACCAACTTTTCTCATAACTTATTACAGGTTTTTGATTATATTTTGTTTATGAGGTGAGTTAGAGTTGGATATTATGCTTATTGGAATAATACACATTGAATGCAGGATTAAAGGAGAGAATCAAGTAAATTTGGCAAAGACTAAGGTAAAAAATCGAATGGGACAAGGGAGAGGGATTGTAGGAGGTAAATCCTCCTCATTTACTACTCCTCCATTCATCACATCATCTCGGAGTGCAAACAACCAAATCACGAGGATTAAAGGGCATTTGAGCAAGTGAAAGACAAAGCACCAATTTATCTCGAGTTTGGGAGCTGAGCCTCCCTAATTTTAAGGAAGACTTTGGGGACTTCAGTTGTATAAGTAGAGAGGCCTAGGACTTTAGTAGGATTTAGATTTTTATTGTAAAACTCTAAGCCATTTTCAAGCTCCAAACTTGTGAAAGTTATATTGGTGTAATTTGTTGTTTTCGTAATAAGAATGAGTTTTGTTTTGAGCTAGCACTAGTTAAATCAGAGGGCTAAAGCTCTTGGGTTAGGGCCCAACCCTAGCACCCAAGGCTCCTCTTTCTTGTATATGTATGTTTAGTGTAGTTTCATAGCTTCATTGTTAATTTTCTTTTTGGATGCCTTTCCATTGCAAGTAGTGTAGATTAGATTGGTTGTTTATTAGCTTGCTTCCATTTGTGCCTGACTTCAGTAGCAGGTTAGCAGGGATAAAATAATCACCATAAGGTTGTCATCAGATGTCTCGGCCTCACTCCTCCCTCTGGGATCATGACTTCTAGTTTTTTCATGAGCTTTGGAGTTTGATGTCTTTAAATTAGTATTTGGTTAGTTTTGCAAGGTATATTTCCATTTTCATATTTTTCATCTTCATTTCTGTAATAGATCTCATCCATGGTTTCATTCCTTTCAGCAACTTTCCTCATGCATAGTGTAGGTAGTTAATTCATTAATTCTGCTTTTCTAGTTTATGAAAATGTTTCTTGTTTGCATAGATTTTTGGAAGATATACATGTTTTATGCAGAGCAGGTGCTTCAGGAGGAGACTAAGACTTCATATCCAACAACCACCTTCCACTCCATCCACCTTAGCCATCCCTTGTTTTCACCATCACCTTCACTAGTTTTTCATCATTTTTCATAGAAATTCTTCCAAGCACATTGAGCGAATCCAGCCATCTACTATCTTGGATGTTGACTTATGAGTGATCCTAGACCTTCTCCCACTCCATTCCACCCATCACACACCTTTCCTAGGCCTTCCATCACCTCCAACACCTCACATTTTTCTCTCGGCTGTATCCTGTAGGTTTCTAGTACACCCTGTAGGTTTTCTTGAAATGGCCTGTTTTGAGGTCGAATTGATGGAAAACCTCAAGGAAGTCACTAAAATCCTCCCATGGGTCTCCCCCACCATCCAACCATCTCATAACCCTTCCAGCCATCCTCAAACATCCTTAATTCACTTGCCACATCAACTGAGGCAATTAGTTTGCATACTTGATTTTGCACAAAAAAGACAAAAATGCAAAAACAGATTTAGTACAGTCTCTTTACTTGCACATTAGTGATGTTTGATGCTTCTTACTTCCATAACTTAGATAGTAGCATTTGGTTCATGTTGATTTAGCATTTTTGCCAAGAATAGGTTCTTAGCGATTAGTTAGGAAATGGTGTGATTTAGCATTACATGTCGACCTTCTCCATTATTGTAGTAGAGTATCTCTCCTTAGAATAGATCCACCTTTCTTCCATCAAAAAATCAAGCTTCTTCTGAATCCATAGAATTCTGGCTTGAAACCCTAGTGGTCTCTCGCCAATTGAATAGTGACAACAGGCAGAACCATCACTTTTACTTGTGTATACAACACTGTCACCTCCAAGTTTGTACGAACCCTGGGTTGATAAAGTAAAGCTGGTAGCCCAGGAGTTGCAGCATCCTTGCTGCAATATTGATGCTCATCACTTTTTGGCACCATTGCCGGGGAGGTGTCTGAGTAAAATGTGATTACTGCTTTCTTTTCTTCTATTTCTTGTCTTCAATATTCTGCCATTAGTTTATTTCTGCAAAAGTAATCTAGTTGTTTCCTTTCTTCCATTTTGCATTTTCTTCTTTCCTTTCCATTTTGCAAGCAAGATTTCAATTCAGCAAGTAGCTTTTTCATTTTGTTAGTAATCTTCATTCAATCAACAATTTCAAATCTCCAAATTACTTTCCAAGTTTGAAAAAATACAAAACCAAGCCAAAAATATTTCCTTCCATGCCTCGTAGGACTAAGGACAACTTAGGGAAATTTTTTCCAAATATCCCCACTACATCAAACAACCAACCTTCCCTCTTCTTTGGTGGCTGTGAATTGGAGGAACCCTTAGGTGAAAAACTTGACATATTTGAAGAACCAACAGGGGAAGAAGAGGAAGAAGAACCGATTCCTACTGAACCAATGGCTGAACATAGAAATGACAGAGGCAATAGAAAGAGAGTTGAGGGTGCCTTCCCCATCAGGGAAACCAATGGGGACACCAAGATGAAAAATATAAGCCCCTCTGCCCTCTCTCATTTCCATGGCCTGACCATAGCGGACCCTGACACTTTCCTATTTGAGTTTGTTGTTATATGCCAAAGCTATGGCTATACAGATGATGAGAAAAAGTTAAATATATTTACATCAACCCTCAAGGATACAACATTGTGCTGGTTCATGGGTTTACCTGGAGATAGCATCACAACTTGGGCTCAGATGCAGCAGGCCTTTAACAACAAATATCGGGACTACTGTCGGTCAAAGGATACTAAAGAAGAAATTTTCAGGATGACCATAGGCAATGATGAATCCCTAGAGGATTACGAAGAAAGATTCCAGCTTAGTTACAAAAGGGCTAGGTGCACACTTGACCCTGAGTCACTAAAGCTGGTCCTGCTTAGGGGAGTAAGGGAAGATCTTTTGGATACCCTACATTTGTTAACAAGAGGAGATATCTACCAATTACCCTATGAGGATATCAAGACTGTCTTTAGAAACCATTCTAGGATAGCTAGGAAAAATGGTAGGGGTAGTTAACCTATGGCTAGTACATCGTCTTCCAACTCATCCATCAAGGGTGAAATTGGAAACATGTTGGAAGATTTCAAAAGTGAGATGCTGCAAACCCTTGCCTTGCAAATGGACACCATGCACATTAAGAGGAAGCAGGAGGAAGTAGAGAGAGCCTTGGCCATTTTTTGTCCTAGATGCACCAGGAGGCATCCTAGGAATGAATGTCCAATGAATTCTATTGAAATTTGCTCAGTCTATGAAGAAAACCACTCCACAGACAAGTTCTCTTCTTTTTCTGGACTCAAAGATGTATATCAAGGAGCTAAAGAGGTCACTGAGCAGCTCTGCTACATAAACCAAAGGAGACCTCAGGGGCCTAGACCATACCAACAGGGCATGCAAGGGTCGTCCCATGAATATTACAACCCCAACCAAACCACAGCCATGCCTTCTTGGGGACCCCCTTCTCATCCTTCTTGGTCTACACCCCTCCTTGGTCATTTGCATCTCAGTATCAATCCCAGCCAGCCAACCAGTCATTTCAACCTTATGCTCCGCCACAACCTTAGTGGAATGCACCGCCCCATGGGTGGAGGCCCCAATATAACAATGCTCTAGCTCTATTGTATCCACCACCTCCCCAACCACAACTCCTACACTCTGCTCCACCCAAGCAACCCCAAATGCCTGCCTAGCCAAATCCGAACCCGAACAATAGGCAGGATCAATAAGTATACAGTGGAGAGACATCATATCTAGCTTATGTTGTGGAAATCTAGGAGATTAACCTACGATCTGGGAGAGTTCTCTCAGATAACCAACCTCCACCTCCACCTATGTAGGTTGAGGAGGAAAGAGAGGAAATCAATCTTGAAGAGAATCCACCATTTCCTAAGAGATTAGCCCAACCACTCCAGCCTACCCTAGACGAGATTGAACTTTTGGGAGAATTGAAAAATCTATGTGTAAAGAAAGTAATAAAAGATGTTCCTATTTACAATAAGTTGATTAAGGAGAAGTTCTTCAAGCATCCACGGAGGCGAAGAAAGGATGCCCCTACCATTAATTTCATTGGACAACTATCCAACTTAATGTTGGGATAGGTAATCTATCCAAAATATTTGGAACCTGGAAGCCCTGTAGTAGATGTGCACATCAATGGCACCATTGTCCCACACACTCTAATCGATATTAGGGCTGCCATTAATGTGATGACCAAGGACACCATGCTCAAGCTCATTCTCCAAGGTTCATTGAGGAAGACTACAATAGTTCTACAACTTGCAGGCCGCTCCATAGTAACCCCTCAGGGGATTGTGGAGGATGTGATGGTATCCATTGAATCTTGGGAGTACCTTGAATATTTCCTAGTTCTCTAGCCTAAGGCTAAGCAAAATAGTTACCCTATCATCCTTGGGAGACCATGGTTGGAAATTGTCAATGCTTACATTAGTTGCAAAGCTGGGAATATGACCATCAAGAATGGGCATATGTCCAAGAAATTAGTCCTATACCCTCCTTCTCAACCTTCTCTAGAGCGTGATTTACCTTTATGGTTGGAAGAGGAGGAAGAAGATGAAATTTATTCTGCCCAACTTTATACTTTAGAAGAAACCATGGGAGGAGGAAAACAAGATGAGGATGATTTTATTGAACAACTAATCCAAAGTCCAACTCCCAGTTCATCGCCCTTAGAAGATGCAGTAAAGTAAACTTAGAACAATCATCCAATTTGTTATACTCCTATACCAATAGGTGTCATATTTCATGATTGACTTGTTGAGCTCTGTAATATGTTCATCCCTTTCCTTGTTGCAAAGGTTTCCATATTATCAAAAAATAAAAAAAAATGTAAAAAATGTAAAGAGGGTATTCCCTAAAAGAAAAATCAAAGGGTAAAAATAATAAAATGGTCAAAGAAAAAAAGTGAAAGAAATGAACCCCAAACAAAAATAGACTAGGAAAGTGTGCAAGTCCAAAATGACCAAACAGCTTAATCTTGGCTAGTTCATGTTTGAATTTCCTGTTTTAGAGATATGAATAAAAATATGATCAAACTGTTTAATCTTGGCAGATAAGTAGATAGGTAGAGAAGCAAAGGAGCTCAACAGTTTAATCTGAGCCATTGGAAGTAATAAGTGCAGACTTGGATAGGCTTACCATGAGAAGACAAGGAAAGTTTAAAAGGGTTTGCTAGTCCAAGTGCACCCAAAGAAAGAAGGAAAAAATGCTAGGCCAACTAGGCAGGGTAGGTAGATTGGTGTTGCAGAATGACACTTGTGACAGATTTGGTCTCAAATTGTGTTAATCTTTATCTCTGTCTCAAGTGCAAGGCAGACATTTGACTTGGAGCAGCTCAAGCTAGGCATGGTTACATAACTAACTCCCCTTCATACTTTTCTCTAAAGATTTCACTAATTTCCCCAAAATATTGAGAATCTGTTCTTAATATCACTCATCAAACCACTCGTTCCATTTCATAACGTTTGCCTAAGTAAAAACCCTATTTCACTAAGGAAAGTGGCAAATACATCATATTAATCCCTCTTCCCCTTTAGCCTAAGTTTTTTAACCCTATAACTTAGCGCTTTCCACTTCAAGATTCATATTAACTCTAACATATATTATTTAATTCCTGCTTTATTTCCCGATCCCGTATTGTATAAATATATTGAAAACCCCACATATTAATACTCCTACCTTGGTCGAAATACGACCATATCACTGTTTAAATAGGAGTTAATAAGTTTATTTGGAACTTATTAAGAACCCTCCCCGCACGCGCAAAGGGATTAATCAACCTCCGGTTGATTAATAACCCAACTCCCCTGACCAATGAAAATAGCCCCGATACATTAAAACATTATTTTATTATGGTCGGGCGCACAAATTAACCTCCCGCCGTCTCCAACACGCATCTGCCGTTCGATCCTCGTTCGCTCATCCAATGGTCGACGATCATTTCGCGACCCCCCTTACCACCGAACGTTAAGTCGCGGGGCACCGGTGGTTTTGGCACCCGTACTTTGCCATGCGTCGCCCATCCGGGGTGCTCGCTCTCCTCCCGCCCGAAACCGCCCAGCCCCAAAAGCGGTGTGGGCAAAACCGCTTACCACCCCCCGCTGACATCACCGCCACGTCATCTGTCCCGTACCCCTGCTTACGTCATCCATCCAATCAAATAAAAAATTCCCGCCAAGACTTCATTTTGTGAAGTGAAAGGGTAAAAATATCATTTTTGCTGTATTTTCTGCATACATCGCTCTAGGCATTAAAATTGACCGAGTTCACTTTTTTCGACTGCCTCCTGACCAAAAAAGCTACAACGCAAGCTCCGCAGCCTGCCATTCAACCTGCATAGTGCAGTCTCCCTCTTTAATACCGTTTGAACCAACACCGAGGGACTTCCAAGCTCGTAGAAGAAAAAACTAAAGGGATATACAGGGATATTTTTCTACCCTAACCAGTGGACCTTCAGAGACATGATTTACGAGAGAAAAGTGGTGAGAGGACACATTAGCAGTTTTGTTTTACCAGAACACGATGGATAGATATGAACAAGGTTCAAAACACCGTCAAAGAGTATCATATCAGCATTAAAGTGTATCAGAACAGACATGAGTAGGGGAAAACAAGTCAAAGAGTATCAGATTCAACATTAAAGGTGTTAGAGCAGAATTAAAGAAAGCAGATCAGAATTAAAGAGCACAGTTAAGTCAGGCAGCTGGCGCAGAGTTACTACAGAAGACAGCTGCCAGCAGAATTAAAGAGCCTACCTCTAGCACAACACCAGTTTACCCTTTTCCTATCATAGAGACTAGCTGTTTCTATTTTTTTGTAAACTCTTATCAGTTAAATCTAGATATTATCTCACAGTTGTTATGAGATATTTGTTGTACATATTTTGTTGTATAAATACCCCCTCCATGAGAATTTTTAGGGTGGTGTGTGGATTTTCTTAGACTCTGTTGTAATACTGAAATTTTGGAATAAAAAAGCTGTTGGAAATCAAATTGTTGCATGGCCTCCTGGATGAAGAATTGAAGCAGAGGACTTGTCATAGATTTCTTGAATCAACCACTGGATCAATAAGTCCTCTATATCTTGTGTTTTACAGTTTTCTGAGTTTTTATATCATCTGTGTTTCATAATCTGAATGATAAAGAAAAGGATTAATTTCAGAATATGCTTGGTTGCACTCTGTTTTCAGTCTTTATTGTTCTCTGTGTTTTCTTCAGAATTAGAATAAGCAGTGAAATCTTAATTGCTCCTGTTTCCTGATTCTTTCATGTTGATTATTTGTTAAAGAATTCTTAACTGATCCTTATCAGTAATCATCCATTTTCCCTCTTTCAATAGGTTGAAGGATTCTTAACTGCCCTTCACCCCATTTGAGCCCATTCCATCTGTTTCAAGCCTTGATTTGTTCCATATTTGACTACCTTGCACTGTGAAGCCATCCTCTATTAAGAAACCAAATCTAGAAAGCCATGTTCTTTGACTCCATTAGCCCAATGGACTGAATTACTATGTTTTACCTCTCCTTTCTATTGAATCTCACCACCCAAAACTAAAACTAAAACCCTTGAACTTCATCACTAGCCTAATACCCTCCAAAAAAAAGATAAATTATAAAGAGAGAGCCCTCTCTGGATACAGATTGGCTAGATTCTGTATCTAAAAGATTGGTCTGTGGTTACCTCGGCATCCTTCCCTTTCTTACAACTTTGGGGAAAACCTGAGTGATAACATCATTGGCAACTCCAATGGGGATCTGAATAAATTCTTTGTTACTATTTTTTATTTCATAAGCTACAGATGGAGCCTGAAGTTAGCCAGGTAGCCTTTGAAACTGCTTTTGTTTTACAATGGCAAAAGTAAATGAATGCTACTTCAGTCTATCTCCAGTCTAGCTTTTAGATTGGATAGTTGGTTTCAGATACTTGATCAGTTCCTCTTTTCAAATAAGTCTTTAGGAAAGTTCAAAATTCCCACATCTAAAACCTCCTAGAAGAGATTGTTAAAGTTGTATTATCAAAGCTATTTCAAGAAAAAACCAAAAACATTCCTAGAAACTGGCTTCAGAAAGGATTCATTACACTAGATCAAATCCTGACCCTAATCCCCCACCTGTGTTTGAGAATCCTAATCTGATTCTTAGGATTCTTAGAACACAAGAGAGCTAAGAAAATTTTGTTATTTCTCAGTCTCTATATAGATCAAAATCCTGTCCTGTGAGATGGATCTACCCTCAGGACGAACCTGATGGTAAGTACTTTGAAAACTCTTTAATTAAGACCTTTTTAGAATCTGGGTTAACCCACACAGTTCAAAACCCAATATTCATTGAAAATTTGTAGATTGGAGTTGTTACTTCACACCTTGACAGACATTTGCAGAACTCTATTCAATCTGAGCTTACCTCTGAAAGAACACCAAACCTTGCTGTGATTACTACAGCTTCTCCGAGTTCACCATCAGCACCTCAAACTACCCTTTCCACTCCTCCATCCACAACACACATTCCCATTGTTATCCCTACTCCTCCAGTTGTCACATCTATTTCTGCAACCATGGCAAACCAATATACTCCCCTAAACTTACCTGCAAATACAGGGGCTCTGCCCCAAGACTATCAAGGTAAAATCACTTATTTTGAAGGTACTGGCACTTACACAGCTCAACAACATACCAAGAAAATGACCGACTATTTTGAAAGTTATGAGATTGATGCTGATGATGTTAGAATGGGAGTATTTGTTCAAATTTTAACTGCAGATGTTAGAACCTGGTTTAGAGCCCTCCCTGCAAATAGTATCAATGACCCACAAGCTCTTTATCAAACCTTCTTGAACAGATGGGAAAAGAAGAAAGATCCTCTCCACATTTTTTCAGAATATGAAAACCTAAGAAGAGGCACACAAGGAATTGTCCAAGATTATTGTACCAGATTCAATAATGTCTACAATGCTATTCCTCAAAATCTCAGACCTCCTCCAGATTTGGCCTTGATCAAATTCCCTGATGCATTTGATTCCGATATGGCATACCAACTTAGGGAAAGAGCTCCTTGAAACTTAGAAGAGATGCAAAGTATAGCTGTCAATGTTGAGGCCAACCTGATATCTAAACAATCTAGAGCCAGAGCTGAAAGAAGGACACCTTTCAAAGAAGAACCTTCTACCTTTGAACAGAAATTAGATGCCATTATTAAAGGAGTGGATAGACTTGGAGATAGAGTAGAAATGTTGGGTCCCTATAATACTAGTGATTACCCCATTACTATTGTAGTTATACCCCTTATTTATATTGTTGTGCCCCTATTACCCCCATTTTGTTATTTCTGTGCCCCATAGAATCCCTCTATTGTTATTTTTGTGGCTTTATATTATTATTGTTAGGTCGGCTGGATTATATTGTGACTCCTTAGACTCCTATATATAGAAAGGAGGTTTTGTCATTTGTATCATTAAAGAATTGTTCATTTATGTAATGTAAAGGAGGTTGTACCCTCGAAGAGGCTGAATTCTAAGGCGTTGATCTATCTTTTCTATCTTTCCTTGAGCTAGTTTCATAACATTTGGTATCAGAGCTTTGGATTCTAGGGTTTCGCTGCTCCAAACAGGTCATCGTGGAATTTTCACTATAACTTTTTCTGTGACGTTTCAGAAGTCATTAAAAAAACCCATTTGAGAAGAAATGACACTGAACCTTGGGTCCGAATTTCAGATCTTTTCGCGCTATATTTGCGGAGATATGATCTGAGGAAGTTGGTCTTTTTGCAGACTCCTGAATTACATTCAAAACAGGTGACCTGGGGAAAATCGTCATAACGTTCTCTCTGGGGATTGGATTTAAATTTCATAAGAAGGTACAGAAAGAGGATGGACTTTAGTTTCTTGTATGTGTGTTTCAGATTCGAAGGTTGAAACAGTGACTCGTGGCACGTCGTACAAGTTCACTCTACTGAACTAGTCTAAAAGCAAGTCACTGTGGGAGATTTCACATAACTCTTCCTTAGAGAATCCAATTTGGGTCAGACTTGTGGCATTGGAAAGAGGACACAGAATGCTACTATAGGTCGTAATTTCAGAACTGGATGATATGAAATTACAGAGATACATCAGATTCAATATCAGGCTTCTATAAAGTGAAAAAAGGTGTGTAGTTTTTTTTTTTAATTTTTGTGTAAGCTTGGTTTAACAGAATTCAAAGGGCATAGTAAAGCATTATTATCGGTAACTGATTCCCCGAGGAAAGAAAATGCAAACACCTAGTAAGGAACCTGAAAGCTCTAGCATGACTCATGAAGAAGAGGAAGAAATGCTACATGATATATCAAAATTACAAGAACAAGTGCAACAAATGTCACGCTCACAAAAGCTAACAGAAGCTAAGATAAGTGGCGTGGAATCTAAGATAAATGGCGTGGAATCTAAGATAAAGGGCATGGGAGCTAATATGGATGATTCGAAGATAGATTTGAAGACAGATTTGAAGACAGACATGGCAGATTTGAAGACAAATTTGACAAATTTTCTACAAGAAATACTTACTAATGGTGAAAAGGTTGTAAAGGAAACTCATGATGTGAACAAAAGTAATGTTAATCATGATTCCATAGATGCTAATGTTGGATTGAAGACCCAACATATTCCAAAAATCGATATGAGAAAGTTTGATGGCAAGGATCCCGCCACATGGATATTACAGATGGAGCAGTTCTTCGATCTCAATAATGTGCAAAACACACAAAAGGTACGTATGGCAACTGTATATTTGGAACCAAATCAGTTTTTATGGTATCAATGGCTTTAATCTCATAAAAAATTTATCACTTGGGCAATTTTTATGGAAGAATTGATAGCACATTATGAAGATACAAAAAGCAACACTTTTTTTAGCCAATTGATAAGTCTCAAACAAAAGGGTTCAGTAATGGAGCACATTGAGGAGTTCCAAAAATTGAACATAAGGGTAAAAGATATTCCAGAGGAGCATAGGATTGATGTGTTCATAGGATCTTTAAAGGATAATATCCAACATGATGTTCGCCTTTGGGAACCTGATTCATTAGAGAAGGCATTCAGGTTAGCAAGAAAAATGGAAAGCAAAATTATGGCAACTAGGAAGCATACCACTCACAACTATAAAGACAGAAGTGTTGTTGCCCCTAGTCTTCCACAACCTATAAGGTTGACACCACAACAATTGGAAGAAAAAAGAGCAAAAGGGCTTTGTTACAGTTGTGATAGCAAATACACTAAAGGTCATAAATGTGCTGAGAAGAAATTATTCTACATAGATTGTGAAGAGGAAGAAGAAAAGGAGCAAGAAAGGTCAAAAGAAGAAGATATACTCCAGGAACAAAGCCTAGATGAAGAACAAAAAAATCTGACCATATCTTGTAATGCATTGGCGGGAATTACCACTCCTCAAACCATCAAGATAGAAGGACAAATCAAGAAGAAAAAGGTAATAGTGTTGATTGATTCAGGAAGCACCCACAATTTTATTCATTGTAGGGTAGCAAAAGAATTGAATTGCTTCCTATATCCAGCACCAGAGTGTCAAGTGATGATTGCAAATGGAGGAACAATAAATTGCTCTAGAAGGTGCCATAATATCAAGCTATCCATGGGAGAATATGTATTGACTAGCCCAATGCTTTCCATTCCAATGGGAGGTGCTGATGTTGTACTAGGAGTCCAATGGCTACAATCCTTGGGTACAATAGCTTTTCAAGAAATTTTCATCAAATTTTCTACGGAAGGAAAGGAAGTTGAATTAAGGGGTATTGTAGGGAAACCAGGAAAGATAATCAGCTCTAATGGTATGACAAAGCTTCTAAAAAAGGAGCAAAGAGGTGTAATTGCACAATTATGTTCGCTAGATGTTTCCACATCGGAATCATCTATTTCTCCAGATCTCCAAAAAGTCCTGGACAATCATTCCAAGGTATTTGAGACTCCCAAAGGTCTCCCACCTATGCGTGATCATGATCATGCTATTCATCTGATTCCAGGAAGTGTTCTTCCAAACATCAGGCCGTACAGATATCCCTATGTCCAAAAAAGTGAAATTGAACGTATGGTTGCAGAAATGCTAGAGGCTGGTATAATTCAACCAAGTCAAAGTTCTTTCTCTGCTCCAGTAGTATTGGTGCACAAGAAGGATGGATCATGGCGCATGTGTCCGGATTATAGGGAGCTCAACAAGCTCACTATTAAAGATAAGTTCCCCATTCCTGTCATTGATGAATTACTAGATGAATTGCATGGATCAATTTACTTCACCAAGTTGGATCTTCGTTCGGGATATCATCAAATCAAAATGAAGATTGAAGACATTCCAAAAACATAATTTAGAACTCATGAGGGTCATTATGAATTTTTGGTCATGCCTTTTGGCCTTACTAATGCACCTTCAACATTTCAAGGTTTGATGAATTCAATTTTCAAACCATTCCTTAGAAAATTTGTGTTAGTATTTTTTGATGATATACTAATCTACAGCAAGTCTTGGAAGGATCATGTTGAACATGTTGACAGGGTGCTACAACTATTGGAGGAGAAAAAATTATATGCAAAAAGATCCAAATGTTTCTTTGGAGTCCAGGAGGTGGAATATTTGGGTCATATTGTATCTCATGAAGGAGTTAAGGTAGACCCTAGAAAAATTAAAGCCATTAAGGAATGGAAAATCCCCACATCCATAAAGCATCTGCGAGGATTTCTTGGGTTGACAGGGTATTATCGCAAGTTTGTTAAGAATTATGGGAGAATAGCAGCACCTCTAACAACATTATTGAAGAAAGATGCATTTTCATGGACTCCGGAAGCAACAAAGGCCTTTGAACATCTTAAAGAGGCAATGTGCCAAGCACCGGTCTTAGCTACACTAGACTTCACAAAAACCTTTATTGTGGAATGTGATGCTTCAGGAAATGGAATTGGTGCTGTTCTAATGCAAGATGAAAGACCCATTGCTTTTGAAAGTCGTCCAATCAAGGGAAATCTTTTACACAAAGCTATTTATGAGAAGGAAATGTTGGCAATACTACATGCACTTAAGAAATGGCGACCCTACCTAATGGGAAGACACTTCAAGGTAAAAATAGATCATGATAGCCTTAAATACTTTTTAGAACAAAGATTATCCTCTGAAGAGAAACAAAAGTGGGTCACAAAGATGTTGGGTTATGACTTTGAAATCATCTACAAAAAAGGGAAGCAAAATGTGGTGGCAGATGCACTCTCAAGAAAGGATGAGGATGTGGAAGCATTGTTGTGCGCCATTTCTATTATCCAACCAGATTGGATAAATGAAGCAAGGGAGGAATGGAAGAATGATGAAGAAGTGTGGGCACTTATTCGAAAGCTACAACAAGATTCCAGTACGTCTGATACATTTAGCTGGCAAAATGATTCATTATGGTACAAAGATTGCTTATACCTCTGTAAGAATTCCCAGCTAAAACAAAAGATTCTTATGGAATTGCACACTTCTCCCTTAGGAGGGCACTCGGGATTTTTAAAAACTTACCACAGGGTTAAGAAGGAATTTTTTTGGGATGGCCTTAAATCAGATATTCAAAAGTTTGTGGCGGAATGTTTGGTTTGCCAACAAAATAAAGTTGAAACAATTAAGACACCGGGTCTATTACAACCTTTATCCATTCCAAGCCAACGTTGGGAGGAGGTTTCAATGGATTTTATCACAGGTTTTCCCAAGTCTGAGGGAAAGAGTGTCATCATGGTGGTAGTTGATAGACTTACCAAGTATGCACATTTTTGTGCATTATCACATCCATTTAAAGCCAGTACAGTTTCTACTGCATTTATGGAAACAATTCAAAAGCTACATGGAAACCCAAAGATTATTGTAAGTGACAGAGATCCCATTTTCACTGGAAATTTTTGGACAGAATTATTTTCCTGTCTTGGTACTCAGTTAGCTCATAGCTCATCTTATCATCCTCAATCTGATGGGAAAAATGAGATAGTAAAAAAATGTTTGGAAGGATATCTTTGTTGCTTTGTATCTGATAAACAGACACAATGGGTCAAATGGTTGCCTCTGGCTGAATGGTGGTATAACACTTCCTTCCATACAGCAACAAAAATGACCCCATTTATGGCACTTTATGGGTATCAACCGCCATCCATCACATCATATTTAAGAGAAAATTATAAGGTTCAGGCAGTGGAACATCACATTGAACATCAACAACAAGTCCTCCAACTCTTAAAGGATAACCTCGTGTTGGCACAAAATAGAATGAAACAACACGCAGATCAACATCGCAGTGAAATAAGTTTTGATGTAGGTGATTGGGTATTCCTATGGCTACAACCATATAAGCCAATGTCCCTAAAGCAAGCTAAGAAGGATAATAAATTATCACCAAAGTATTATGGTCCGTACAAGGTGTTGCAAAAGATTCGTACTATGGCATACAAATTGGAGCTTCCTGCTGCTTCTCGCTTGCACCCAGTTTTCCATGTTTCATGTTTAAAGAAGGTTATAGGTGACAAGCTCCCAGTGCAAACAATATTTCCAGAACTTGATGAGGAAGAAAAATTATATTGGAACCGGAAGCAGTCACAGAAACAAGAACTCGACAGCTACGAAATCGATCAATTTCAAAGTATCTTATCAAGTGGAAGAACTTATCCGCTGAAGATTCCACATGGGAGGATGATAATTTTATGCAGAAGTATCCAGAACTACTCAAGCGTTGAGGACAACACTTTTTTGAAGGAGAGGGGCATGTTGGGTCCCTATAATACTAGTGATTACCCCATTACTATTGTAGTTATACCCCTTATTTATATTGTTGTGCCCCTATTACCTCCATGTTGTTATTTCTGTGCCCCATAGAATCCCTCTATTGTTATTTTTGTGGCTTTATATTATTATTATTAGGTCGGCTGGATTATATTGTGACTTCTTAGACTCCTATATATAGAAAGGAGGTTTTGTCATTTGTATCATCAAAGAATTGTTCATTTATGTAATGTAAAGGAGGTTGCCCCCTTGAAGAGGCTGAATTCTAAGGCGTTGATCTATCTTTTCTATCTATTCTTGAGATGGCTTCATAACAAGAAATGATTGAGAGAAAATCCCCTTGGGATGGTCAACCAAGCAATACTGGGAGAAATTCAAATTTCAGGAAGAACCAAAATCCTAACACTGGAAAGACAGGGCCTGACCAAAATATTAGGCCCCCATTTCAAGAAAATTATGCTGAAGCCTCAACTTCTGATGAACCAACAGAAGACATTCAAATTAATTTGATGGGACTCAACAATAAACAAGAAATTTTCTTGACCCAAGAGGATCAAGAAGCTCACATTCTTAAACAATTCCAAACCCAGTCAGGTGAATAATTTGACTTTAGGGAGGGATATGATACAACCATTTATGAAGTCCACAAACAATTTGAGGAGTAGAAGAATAGATGTCCCTAAAACCAGCAAATAAAAAGATGCCAAGAAGTCTAACAAAGGTAAGATCAATAACCCCCCTGTACATATTCTTTTTAAAACAGTCCCTAACCCAAATAATCCAATTTTTGAAGATGTATCAGATAATCAACCACCTAACAGACAACCTTCCACTTCTATTCTTTTCAAAGGAAACGTAGAAGAGCCTCTAGAACTTGGTTTGGAAACAACTTCAGCCCATAATCCCACTCTTGAAGAGGACAGAAACACATAAAATCCAGCTATCCGAAACACAAGAACTTAGACCGAAAAACCTTTCAATCTTAAGACAGAAGTAGGAAAACTAAAGATAGTTGTTCCATTATCAGAATTAGCTAAACATAATGTCTACGAAAGTCAAATGAGTAGATCACTCAAAATTTCTATGAACAAAGATTGAGTAAATGTTTTTGATGACCAGCCTGAGTTGATATTTGGCCCCAGAGTAAATGGAAAAACAGTAGAGGGAGAAGTTCCTCCTTTCTATATAGGTTTAAACATACATGATAAAATGCTTCATAATGCCATGTTTGATTCTGGTGCTTCCCATAACTTAATGCTTAAATATGTAATGGAGAGGTTAGACCTTGACATCACCAAGCCATATAAAGACCTTTTCTCTTTTGATTCAAGTCAGGTCAAATGTTTGGGTTTAATCAAAGACTTATGTGTGTCACTAGTCCAATATCTTGCCAAAACCATCTTAATGGACATAGTAGTAGTTGATATTCCCCCAAAGTATGACATGTTATTGTCTAAATCTTGGGGTGCAAAGCTTCAAGGATCTCTACAGTTAGACATGTCCTACTGTACTATTTCAGTGTTTGGTCAACCCAAGAGACTATACAAAGAAACCTTAATGAAGTATGTAGTAAGTAGTCAAGAGAAACCTCAAAATTTCCCTATCTACTCAGTACATTCAGATATGGCTTCTTTTATCCTTTACAATGATGAAATTGATCCCCCACATGAAATAAAAGTTTTAACAGATGAAACAGAAAAAATTGCAAATGAAAGGTCTAGTGGCCGAATCCAAGAAATTTCTGAAAATCATGAAAAATCAAATAAACCAGAAGAAACTGAAAAACCAGATTTCCCTATTGAGCAGATCCCTGAAACTCCAGATACTAAATATGAACATAAAATACTTTGGTACTTAGAATTTCATGGTTTTGTGAACAAATTAGGAGCAGGAGCAGGAGTCTGGGTGCACAATCTTGAAAACAATCATGTTGAAGGTCGTGCCTATAGATTAAACTTTAGGTGCACTAACAATATGGCTGAATATGAAGCTCTATTGCTAGGTCTTAAACTGGTCAAGAAATTGGGAGCAACTAGAGTATCAGTCCTAGGAGATTCTGACTTAATCATTCAATAGATAAAAGGGAAGTTCTTGAAAAATGATCCCAGATTAAGAGAGTACAGAGGGACAACTATAGAGATCCTCAATACATTTCTAGAAACTCAGCTTGCCAAAATCCCGAGAAAACATAACTTGCAAGCTCATAGCCTAGCAATGTTTACCAACACTTGTAAATTTTTTTTTTTTTAACCAAATCGGGTACTTTTGTATTATAAAAAGACAGCAATACAGAGTTTCAATACATCCGGAGAGTTTATATGAAGGGTGAGGATCAAAAGTGGGTACGCAGACCCGGATTCCTCCCTACTTCTTTGATTTAAGCAAAAACTAAAACAGCTACGACTATACTGTCTAACAAAAGAGCCTCCTATCCAGCAGTATTTGCAGTGCATTCCTTAAGGGAAGTGTTGGGTGGCTGAGTCCTCCGGGTTCCGAGCACTTGCTTTGGTTGATGTTTCCGCTTGGTAGCTTTGAGTGAGAGAGCGTATGTGTTCCATAGCTGCCTCCAGATGACTGCAACGGTCCTGCAATGCTTCGATCTCGTTCTTTCTCTTGTCCAGTTTCTTCCTCTTAGAATTTCTATCAGAGTGATAGTCATCCTGAAGCTCTTTCAGCTGTCTGGTCAGACTGTTGATCATTATAGTGTGAGCTTTGCACATTGTGCATTCTTTGTTGAAGAGGTTGTCCAAGAGTTTGCTGGGTTGGCCCGTCTCAGCGGGGTGTTGTTGCTCTGCCATTTCGCAATACAGAGGGGCGGGACAGTGAAGATTTGTGAACGGGGGTGGAGGGGAGAGGTTGCTGTAGAGAGATGCGCCGGAATTGGATGAGTTGAGGAAGAGGGCGATGGACCGCTGAGAGAGATTGGAGGGGAACGAAGGTCTTGGAGGGCCACGGGAGTTCTTAAGAGATTCCACAGAGTCCCTACAGCACTGAAAAAACAGAGAGATTAACGAGAGAAAGCCAGAAGAGCGAACGACAGAGTTTACCACAGACTTGGGGGTCGCTTCCTCCTGGAGAGGGCTGAGAATTCCCCCGATGCGCCTTCTTAAGCTGAGATCAAACTGCGGACAAGTGAACTGGTTTGCGAAAATGCTCGTGGCTCTACTGTCATATATAGAGAACTGGAGGGGCCTTGTGTGTTTGAAGCCGCGCCAATGGGCTCTGTTGATGGGAGGGGGGCAGTCAGGCGATTTGATGTGGCTGCAGGCCTGTCTTGTGAGAAGAGGTGAGTCACGCTTCCCGTCCCTGAGAATGGCTGCGCAAATCAGAAGGGAAATCCCGAGGGGGTAAGGGACAGAGATGGAGTTCAGATTGTGAGGACATCTTGAATTACGAGAGCTGCTAATGGTACTAGAGGGGATGATGGGCCTGGGTCGGGTGGGAGTGTGCCTGATGTGGCTTTGATTGATGGATGGGGGGGCAGGGGAGTCCTGCTCAGGGAATATCCTTTTTGTATATTCTATCATTCTCCTTAACTTCACAAAATTGCCTGTTTGAGGCCTTATTTGCATGGCTGTCTGCTTCCTGATTGTTGGTTCTGAGTACGTGCTTGAATGTGACATTGCCCAGGGACCTGGTATTTCCCATGATCCTTGCTTTGATGTTGTTTAACGCTGTTTGCTTGAAGTCCTTCCCTGTGGCCATGGCTGCAATGAGAATTGCCGAATCTCCTAGAATTAGAAGATTTCTCAGACCATAGCTCTTGGCTATGGAGGTCCCAAGAAGAAGGCCATAAGCTTCCGCCCTGTTATTTGTCATATTGCCCAACCCCCATTCGAAGGTGACTAAGGTCCTCCCTTGACAGTCTTTGAGGACTCCCCCAGCTCCCGCTAGTCCAGGATTGTTTTTAGAGGCCCCATCAAAATATAGAGTGGGGCGGTTTTGACAGTGTATCCATCTGCTGACTTCTTCCTTGGTTCCCCTAAGTTTCCAAACCTCGATTTCCCTCACTGTGTTTCTCCTCTTCTGGTGTCCTTCCCTCAGATTGAACTTGCTGATCCATTCTTTGGCGTTTACATCCAATTGATTTCCTTCATCCCTGTTGTAGCCATTTGCCTCGATGGTCTCGGTGATTAGAGCTATTGTTTTGGCAAGGACATTGGGAATGCTTGGTTGTTTGCCCTTGAAGATATATTTGTTTCTAGCCAGCCAGATTTGCCAGCAGAGGTTGGCTGGAATGCTTCTCCAAATCCTTTTGATTGGACCTTTGTAGTTGCCAGGGCCCGGGAGGTTGTTTCCCCATTGCTTCTGAAGAGTTGTGATATGATTGGGAAGAGCAATGGTGCTCAAGGGTTCTGTGCAAGCTTTCCAGCAAGCCTTAGCAAAGGGACACTCAATGAAGAGGTGATTTATGCTCTCTTCTGCGTTCTTACACATGTAGCACATTGACGGGCCTTGAATGCCTTTCTTCCTAAGGTTTTCAGCTGTGAGAATTTTATAGTGAAGAAGGGTCCAATTGAAATACCTGACCTTTGGAATACACTCAATTTTCCAGACTGCCCTATGAAGGGGCCAGTCATTGATATTTGAAGCTTTATGCAGAGCTTTATATCCCTCTCTGACTGTATATTTGCTGCCACTAGGGTTCCAAACAAGGTTGTCCTCGTTCATCCTGTTAGTAGGGGCTGAGCCCGCCAAGGACCTCTTGAGTTCATCCCAGAGGGGCTTCAGGATCTCCGGGAGGGGGAGAGGTCTCCAACCAGACCAAAGATCTTGATCCCAGAGGGAAATATCATACAGCGATTTGATTTTTGCCTCTATCATCCATCTCTGAAGAGGTTTGAAGCTTGATTGAGCTGCCCTTGGTTCCGAGCCCATAATCTTATCCTCCCATATGTTGGTATCCTTACCATTTCCTGGGGCTTTTGAGATGTTTGGAGTGAAGAAGGGGAGTGTCTTTTTGATCAGCTTCCAGACAGGAGTGCCTTGTCTTTCTGTGATATTTCCGGTCAGGATATTGTTATTGCTTCCACTGACATATTTTTTTCTTATTACCTCTGTCCACCAAGTTCCTTTCTCGTTGAGGATTCTCCAAACGAGCTTGCCCCCCAGAGCCATATTTGCAATTCTTGGAAGTTTGATTCCAAGCCCTCCTTTTTCCAAAGGGAGGGTGACCTTGTCCCAGCTCACCAGACTGAACTTTTTTGTTTCCTGCTTGCCACCTTGCCATAGGAAATTTCTAATGATCTGCTCCATATGATTGTGGGTGCTTGCTGGGGCGAGGGTGGAGGCAAATTGATAGATTGGGAGGGCTGAAAGGATGGCTTTGACTAGGATGGTTCTGCCAGCCAAATTTAGCCAGTGCATTCCCCAATTCTGGAGTTTTCCTCTCATCTTCTCAATAATTTTTGCCCAAATCTCAGCTTTTACTGATTCTTTGGCTAAGGGGAGTCCTAAGTATGTGAAGTGGGACCAATTTCCCTGAGCAGGGATGTCCATTATAGTGGATATTCTTTGGATTATGATTCTTGGCACATTCCAGGTGTATATCATACACTTTCTGTTGTTTAACTTTCCTCCTGAAGCTTGAAGGAAGAGGTCCAGGATTCTTTTGAATCTTCGAGCCATAAGGCTAGAGGCTCCCCCTATTAGAAGAGTGTCATCAGCAAAGAGGGAGTGGTTTATTCCTTTGGTCCCTCTGGTAATTTCCACCCCTATAATTTCTTTTAATTTGCGCTTGTTCTCAAGATGCAAGCTGAGGGTTTCAGCCACTATGATGTAAAGGAAGGGCGAAAGGGGGCAGCCCTGCCTCAGTCCTCTTGAGCTCTTGAAGGCTGCACAAGGTCTGCCATTGATGAGAGGAGCTGTCCAGTTTTGAGAAATGCATTCCATCACCCTACTTGTGAAGGAGTCTGAGATGCCAAATTTGATGAGGACTGCCCTGATAAAGGAGTGATTTACCCTGTCAAAGGCATTCGCCATGTCCAACTTGATGATCATACCCCTCTCCTGCCTAGTGATACTGCTGTGAATTGCTTCTTGAATGAGGATAACATTGTCCGTTATGTGTCGGTTGGGGACAAAACCTCCTTGATTTTCTGATATGAGAGAGGGAAGAACCTTTTTTAGCCTCTCCGCCAGGATTTTTGTGATTATTTTGTATGATACATTACATAAGGAGATTGGGCGGAATCGATCAAAGGATTGGGGATTCGGTTCCTTGGGGATGAGTGCTAGGTGTGAGGCCTTAACACTGCTGCCCATCTTGCATTTTTTGAAGAAGTTTTTGACCATTCTTATGTAGTCCTTCCTTATAGTTTCCCAATGTGCTTTGTAGAAGGCCACAGTGAGCCCATCCGGCCCAGGCGCCTTATCCAAGGGCATACTTAGGATTGTGCTTTCTATTTCTTCCTGCGTGACCTCCTTGTCAAGTTCTCCATTCTGTTCATCTGTGATTTTACTCTCTATTATATTTAGGAAGTCCGGATTTTCTGTGTACTGGGGGTCTGTGGAAAGGAGACTTTGAAAATGGCTGGTGGCTGCGTTTTTAATTTCCCATTGTTCTGTTAAGACTCTGCCTTCCTTAGTGATCTTACCAATGTTGTTTCCTGCTCTCCGAAGCTTGATGCTGTTGTGGAAGAATGAAGTATTCTTGTCTCCAGAGTTGATCCACAGGCAGCGCGATTTTTGTCTCAGCTCTTCCTCCTCTGCGCGGTTCTGCTTATACATCTCTATGTACAATTTGGTTTCCTCCTTTAAGTCTTCAGCTGTATCTTGACTCTTCTCTTTTTCTTTGTTCCAATCTGTCAGCTTCTCTTGAAGCTCTATTTTCCTTTTCTCCCTTTCTGTTGCATAGTTCCTTACCCATTGTTTAATAGCTGCCCGAAGAACTTTGATTTTCGTTTCCCAAATGTAGTGCGGGGAACCGATAATTTCTGTTGCCCAATTCTCTTTGACCAGTTTCATGAAATCTTCATTTTTTTCCCATTCTCTGTTGTATTTGAAAGGTAAAGGTCCCATGGTTTCTCCTTTAACTAGGTGCAAGGCAACAGGTTTGTGATCTGAGAAGTAACCCTGAATTATCGTGCTCTGGATCCTTGAGAAGTTGGCAGCGATGCTCTCTTGAACCAGAATGCGGTCCAACCTTTCTTTAATGTTGTTTCTGCCTGCTCTTTTGTTCGACCATGTAAATCGCCCATTCTGTGGAGGAACATCAACCATGCTGTATGTTTGGATAATATTCTCCAAAGCTTCCCTAGAGGGGTCTGCGTAAAAATTTCCCCCCAGCTTCTCATCTATGTTTCTTATTAAATTCAAGTCTCCACCCAGGAAGATATTTCGATCTTGTGCACTCATTAGATCCATGGTGATTGAGTCCCAGCAAGAGGCTTTGTCTCTGTAATGAGGAGGAGCATAGATATTGTAAATTGTGAGTTCTTCTTTATTGAGAGTGTGTTGCATGTCTGTCCTTATCCACCAATTATTTTGCTTAGTGTCCTTAAGCTTCCATTGGTTTTTGTCCCATATGGTTCCTAGGCCCCCTGAGGCACCTACCGCACTCATGCCTTTGCCATCTAAGTTTCTGTTTCTCTTTACAATGTATTGGAAGTCCTGTTCACTAATTTTGGTCTCCTGAAGAAGTAGGAAGTCTGGGTGTTCCGATTTGATTAGATCTCGGACTGCGTTGACTTTTAGGGAGGAGCCCATCCCCCTACAATTCCAAGAGACCAGCTTCATCATTTGCAGTGTTTGCTGTGTGGTCCACTTTTCTCCTTCATCTTCTCCCCGCTTCCTTTGGTCTTATCTAGAAAGGTATCCATTGGCTGTTGGGTCCCTGTAGCCATTTCTTTTGCTGCGTTCTCATCTCTTATTTCTTTGTTTGATTTTCTCCCTACTTTCCTGGGTGGATCTGTGGTCGGGATAGTTTCCTTTGTCTTGTTTCTGGTTAGAATTCTTTCAACCGTTGGGGGGGGGGAGGATGGGGGAGGGGAGGGAGGGGGGATTGAAGGACCAATTGGCGGGGAGGGGGGGGAAGGGGGGTCCTCGGCTGAGAGGGATTCGAAAGGGTTAGAAGAGGTGGGAATGGATGGACCCGGATGGAGGGGGGGAGAGGGGGGGAGGGGGGGATTGGAGGGATTTCCCGGGGTTGGGGTTGACTTCTTTCTCTTAACTTGTTCCCATGGTTCTTCTTTCTCTTAACTTGTTCCCATGGTTCTTCCGTTGTTTCAGCATTTTCAGATTCTATAGGTTTATTTTTACTGCATCTATTAGCGAAATGGCCGTATTCATGACATACCTTACATTTAAACGGCAGCTGTTCATAGTCCACCTGCTGGATGTGCGTCCACTGGTCCACTCTGAGCTTGATTGCTTCCGGTAGTCCTTTCCCTAGATCCACTTCTACGCATATCCGAGCGCATGCATGCATGTTCTCCTTTGGCTCTGATCTATCAATATATTTCCCCACAGCATTTCCAATAGCTCTGACCGATTCATCTCCCCAACAATGAAGGGGCAGGTGGGGGAGACGGACCCAGACTGGGACAGCGCTTGGAACATCCAGTTCCGGATCGAAGTCAGGGGTCCACCTGTTCAGATATAGTCCTCTTGTGTCCATGAAATATGGGCCATTTCTGAATATGAGGTTACGATCTTCCACAGTTTCGAAGAGGAAGGTGAAGAAGCCCCTTCCGCAAAACCGTATTGCTATCTTCCCTTGGACCATTGAGTTCCAGTTTCTTTCCACCCAGCGTTGGACGGTGCGAGGTGACGGCCATAACCCAGTGAACTGACCCACCAAGCCTCGATCTGCTAAGGCTACAGCAGCTCTCCTCGGAAGGCCGGGAGGGAGCGGAACTTCAGGTATTTCTGCAAGCTTCTTGATGAACTTTGAAGCTGAAGGGCGGATCTTTTCTGAAGAAGACTCTTTGGTTAAAGATGCAAACAAAGATTCCATATTTCCCGACTCATTGAGAGGCGGATCCATCGCGAAGGAGAACTGCTGGAGCGCAGTTCTCGAGCTGGGGAAGAGGGTGAGGCCGCAGGCCCCTGGTGCGGGCTGGAGACCCCAGGGTGGCAGGGGGAGCGAGCAGAGAAGGAGGCGGCCCAGCAGCCGGGCTGCCAGGCGCAGGCGCGCAGGGGGAGGCAGGCCGGCAAGCTAGGTCAGGGGAGCGGGCGCAGGCTCACGCGAACTTTTTTCCGAGCAACCCAAATATCCTCAGATCTCCGCAAAATATTATGACCCTTAATATTATCTCTTACTATTAAATTACATTAATATAATATAATAAACCACAATAGTAATATATATAATATGCTAAATACTTTAATATTATTGGCATAAAAAATAATTATTTTAATGAAACTTCAAATCTATTAGCTCTTATCTAATGTAGGTTCAAATATTAAGCTACTCTTGAAATGATATTATAATATTTGAAGTATAATATTTTCATCAAAACCACAAACATAGAAGATATTGAAACTTTATATTGCACTCTTATTTTGAAAATTTATATTGCATTCTTATATTTTTACCTCTATTTGAACAACAATTTCATTGTGATTAGATATCCATGCCTTGAAAACCACTCCAACCATCTATTAGATCTAAGTAGAAATTATAATAATGAACATACTAACTAGTCTTGGCATTTGTCCTAATCCTAGGCCAAACACTAAAATTCCTAAAAATTCCTGATGATTAGAAGGAAATTAAAATTATTGAAGTTATATATTAGATAGTGGAGGAAGTATTAGTATTGAGGTTTGGAGCATTATTTAGAAATGAAAATATCATAATTCATGAAGATTATCGTGCATTGAAGCATTAAACCACGGGAAATTGTATAGTTAACTATGAAAAAGACTTAGTTTATGGGAATTTCAACAATTATTTATGAATGGAATTATTCATTAAATTCTCCATATCCTAAGGCTTCATCCTGGAAAACCTAGAATCAACCTTTCCTTAAGATTAATTAAATTCATTATCTACCAAATGTTACCATTACTTTCATTTAGGAAAAAAACCATTCCTTACATTTTTGTTGACTTCCCCTCCACTCACACCATCTGCAATTCTTGTTGCCATTGTCAACGTTGTAGGAGAGAGTGGAGCTCCCTCCTATAGAAAATTTATTGTAGGGGACCATTGCCTCATTCAATAAACTACTGCTCACTTGATGAGGTTTCAAAAAATCCAAGTTTACATCTGCAACAAGGATCATCAAGGTAAGCTTCAACTACCTGAAGACCTCCAAGAAGTTTCCTTCCAAAAGAAGACACAAATCAAAATTTTGAGGTGCATTCAAATCAAATTAAGGAGTACATTCAACACATTAGAAATAACTTTTTAACAAACAAATTCTTGGGCATGTGGCCCTCAAAAAAAGATCTCACCTACTAGATTCATCACAAGAGGAATCCAAAAGGACAGATCAAATTGGAGTTTAGGGAAAAAGGATTTTACACCAATATCTTTGCCAATGTGGATGATTCCATGAGGATTTTAAAAAATTACCCATACTTATTCAACTTTGGAATATTATATCTTAGGGTTTGGATGGAGAGATTTGTTCTTGAAAAAGAGTTTTTTATGGTAGCCCTAATTTGGATCAGCATGTACTCCTTGCCTTGAGAATTTTGGGACGAAGAAATATTAGCAAGCATCATAAATTATTTGGGCCATTTTTTCAAAGTCTCAAAAGCCTATAAACAAGAAATATACATGTCTTACGCTTTCATATGCATATCTATGACTATCCTAGAGTCGTTTCTTAAGTCGATTAATTTCTACCATCAAGACAAAATCTAGAAGCAAACCTTGGACTATGAACACATTTTGTTCCACTAATGTAGATGTCAAAATATAGGCATATCTATAGAAATTGATGCATGCTAGTTCCCGAGACCATTCCATTAAGGCCAATCTGTAGTTTAGGATGGCTTCTCTAGACTGACTAATTGTTGTTGTTGACCCAAGCCTCCATTCCCATAAACAAAATCTGGGAAACACCCTATTACTAAAAACAACTTTGAACCACTTGAAAATATTGAATCCCCATCCCCTCCTCCAAACCCCGCCCCCCTACAGATAGACATGCATGATACTAGTAACCCCAAAGAATCCTCTAAGGTTCCCCTAGTTACCTCCTCGAAACCCTTGAATCTGGATCATTAAGAAACCTCATGGAAAGATTCTAAGTAACCACACAATAATGAGGGAATAAAAGAAATGGATTTGGACACTCTCGACCTCCCAAGAATTACTAAGGGATGAAAAGATAAAGACTCAAACTCGCTTAAAGAGCATTAAGCCAAAATACGAGGCATAGTCATTACCAAATCAAGGATTTAAGCCCAAAAAGTTTCAATAGGAAAAATCGGTGCCAGTCCTTTAGGGTTTCATGTCTGACCTATGAAAAAGACTACAAAGCAACACAAGGATGAAAAGAAAAAATATTATAAGAGAAATCAACAAAATTTGGAAGAACTAGGTAGCATTCTTGTCAACTCAAGTAGAATAAATTTGATCTCGAAAGTTTATCCCTCAACTCACCTCCCCCATGAAGATAATATCAAAGAATATTGGAGGCATCAAATGCAAGGGAAATCGAATGGTTCTCAAAGAAAAGTGGCTCATGGAACATCCAACCTTCTTGATGTTTCAGGAAATTATAACTTCCTGTGAAGTTGTATGCAAGTTGATAGAAAAATGGGGTTGAGGATGTCAATTGATAGCTCTTGATGCCTAAGGTTATATGTTAGGTCTTGTTATCATCTGGAACTCTCAAGAGGTATCCATAATTCACATCTTTTATTTTTTTTGGAATTCTCGTTATACAATTTCATTTCATGGGATTTGTGAGAAACTTATTTTCTTCCAAAAATATACAACCCTTCATTGCCCAAAGATAAGATGCATTTTCTTAACTCCATCAAGAATCTTAGTCTTCTCATCTCCCCAACATCTTGTATCCTAGAGAGGTATTTCAATTTGAAAAAATATTTAGAAAAGAGAGTTGTGTTAGAAAGCTAGAAGCAGGATCTGACCTCTTCCAAGATGTCTTGGCTTCTTCTTGTTTGATCAAACTCAAAACCATCAATGACACTTATACATGGAACAACCGTAGAGGTAGCTACCACAACATATATTCAAATTTTGATAGGTATATGTTACACATTATTTTGTTGCATTCATAGAAATTAATGTTATACCCCTATCCTTGGTCATCTAAAACATAATTTCCATTAATCCCTGAAGAAGATAGAAGAGAAAACTTACTCACGAAGATAATAATATTGTGAAAATTCTTTTAAAACCCCTAATTTTAAAAGATGTTCCAGGTTGGACCGTTATTAATTGTGACACTGCTAGGTTGGTTCGTTGTAAACACCTGATGTATTGTGACATTGTTGCACCTTTTCCAGTTCATGGGGTGCAGTATTGTTTTAACAAAGGTAAAACTAAAAAGAATATGAGAAGCATCTATTCTAGAAGTCTCGTGGGTGCCTTGTGGATGGAATCTCCTTTAGGTTGTTTAGATATAACTTTCCTCCCTAACTTGTTGGATCTTAACTTCCATCCCTTAACCTCCTCCTTGTAGACAAAACTCATAGATTCATAAGCTCATGCAATGTACTAAAGAACAAGACAAGAATCTACTTCTACTTTCAACCAGCAAAAGGCAATAGATCTATTAAAACAATATGAACAAGAAGAAGATAAATCAATGGCACATAACACAAGACATATGTGGGGAAAGCCACTACTTAAAACCCCACTATCTATATTTCATATATCATAAATATGAGTGAAGATACAAAGCTTGTTATTACTAGAACAATTCCTCACAAGTATGCTCAACTCTCTCAGGTCACAAGCTAACTCTTGGCCAACACTTAGCCAATTTTGTTTGACAGTGATAATCAGATCAACAACTTTTTGACCCTAGAAGAAGAATTTTCTAGCACTAACGTAGATGGAGATACAGTTAGTGAGTTTGATCCAACAAATCAGATAGAAACAGACATTTCAGTAGAAAATGCAACTCAAATGCTTTATCCAACGAAATTTACCAAAGAGGAAATACAAGATCTTAAAGAAATAGATGTTGATGAGATTATTGAAGGAGAATCTGAAAGTATCAATTTGAAAGACAATCATTTGCCCAAAGGATTAACTCCCTTGGAAGATCTCTTTGATTGAAACGATATTCCAAAGAAACCCTAGATGGAACCTCTAAAAGCAGACATTGAAGACTACAACATAGGAACTGAAGAGAATCCAAAAATCGTAAAATTATCCAAATCTTTGCCCCCTGATCAAAAACTTAAGTACATCGAACTGATCAAAGAATTCCAGGATGTTTTTGCCTGGAGCTATGAATACCTGAAATCTTATGACACCTCTGTAATTCAACATACAATACCCCTCCAGGAAAAGAAAAAACCATTCAAACAAAAGCTCAGAAGAATTAACTTGGTACTGCTTCCTTTAATCGAAAAAGAAATCAAACGAATGCATGATGCAGGGATAATTGCTCCAATCAGATTTTCAGAGTGGGTGTCTAATTTAGTGCCTACTAGGAAGAAAACAGGAGAGATCAGATTATGTGTTGACTTAAGAAATGTAAACAAGGTTTCTTTGAAAGACAATTACCCTTTACCTAAGATGGATCATATTTTACAAAGAGTAGTAGGTGCTTCTAGGATTTCACTTTTGGATGGGTTTCAGGTTTTAATCAAATTCTGGTTCATCCTGATGACCAAGAAAAGACTGAATTTACAATACCATGGGGTACATTCAAATATGTTAAAATGCAATTCAGACTTAAGAATGCGGGGGCAACCTTTCAACGAACAATGGACATAAATTTTGCAAAAGAGATTCACGATTTTCTGGTTGTATATCTAGATGACCTCACTGTGTTTTCTAGATCAGATCAACAACATTTAGATCATTTAGACAAGTGTTCTTAAAATGCAGAAAGTATGGCATTTCATTAAATCCTAAAAAGTCTTTGTTTGGTCTAGAAGAAGGCAAACTTTTAGGCCATATCATCTCCAAAGATGGCATCAGAATTGATCCTGCTAGAATAGAAGCTATTCTACAAATACTCCACCCCAGAAATGTCAAAGAAATTCACGCTTTCCTAGGAAAGATTAACTTTTTGAGAAGATTCATATATAATTTAGCTGAATTGATTAGACTGCTGAACAATATGTTAAAAAAGGATTCAAAGGTTAAATGGACAGTAGAAGCCAAACAAGAATTTGAAGAGATTAAAATGGCTTTGACCAGAACACCAGTCCTTACAAGTCCAAAGTTCGATGGAGACTTCATCATTTTTTCATTTGCATTAGAAGACATTATAGCAGCTGTTTTACTGCAAAACGATGATCAAGGATGTGAAAAACCCATAGCCTTTTTTAGTAAAGCACTTAGAGATGCACCTCTGAACTACAAAATCATCAAAAAACAGGCTTTTGCACTTGTGAAAGCTATTAAAGACTTCAGAGTCTACATATTGTACTCCCATGAGGTAGCTTATGTGCCAAATGCTGTTATCAAAGACATCCTCACTAAGGATGGAATTGAAGGCAAATGAGGTAAATGGATAACTAATATATTGGAGTATGATATTGAAATAAAACCTACAAAGCTTAGAAAAGGACAGGGATTGGCTAAACTCATGACTGAAACAAACTTTCAGGCCCTGGATATTAATGAATTGGATAATAAACAGGAGATGGCGACTCCACAAATCAGCCAGGCCTTCTTAGAATCACCTTGGTATGCTGATATAATTCATGTATTATTAAACCTGCAGGCTCCTCCAGGGTTATCCAGAACAAAGAAAAGGTTTTTAAAGATGAAAGCTTCAAAATTCCATATTTTATATAATGCTCTTTTTTGGAAAAATCATGAAGGTATTCTATTGAATTGTTTAATAAAAGAAGAAGCTGACAAAGTTCTCAAAGAATTTCATGCAGGGGATTGCGGTGGACACCTTTACTGGAAATCAACTGCAGACAAAATCCTAAGGGTTGGATTTTACTGGCCAACCTTGTTCGCTGATGTAAAGAAGTTTGTCACTGCTTGCCACAAATGCCAAATTTTTGAAGGCAAAAGGAAACTGTTACCCCTACCCTTGAGACCTATTTCTGCTGAAAAGCCATTTCAGCAATGGGGTTTGGACTTCATTGGAGAAATACACCCTCCCTCTTCTGGCCAACATAAATGGATTCTTACTGCCACAAACTATTTCACCAAATGGATAGAAGCCATTCCTTCTAGACAAGCCAATGATACAGTGATTATAGGATTCTTAGAAACCAACATATTGTCTAGATTTGGCTGTCCTGAAAAGATCATAACCGACAATGTTGCTACCTTCAAGTCCAAGAAAATGATAAATTTCTGTAACAAATACCATATCACTTTAGGCCATTCCACAACCTATTACCCTCAAGGTAATGGTCTAGCTGAATCTTCCAATGAAAGCCTGATTAATATTATTAAGAAATTGTTGAAAGAGAACAAGAAAAACTCGCACAAGAAACTTACAAATGCACTATGGGAAGACAGACTTACTACAAAGAGATCCATTGGAACTGGCCCTTATGAGCTAGTTTATGGCACGGAGGCTGTATTTCCTTCATCTTTAGGAGTTCCTGTAATGAAATTACTGCAAGAAGCTCAGGTGGAACCCAATGAAATTCAAAGAAGAATATATCAAACCATCCCTTTGCAGCAGACCAAAGAAGAAGTGCACCAAAGATCCCAAGTGTTACAATAAAAACTCAAGAAAATATTTGATAAAAGGACCAAAACAGAAGACTTCTACCTTGGAGAAAATGTTCTAAGGTGGGATTCCAGGAGAGAACACAAAGGAAAACATGGGAAGTTTTACTTCCTATGAAAAGGGCCATTTATCATCCAGGCATTGCAGGGGAACAATACTTACTTTCTAAAGAGCCTGGATGGTACAGAAACAGAAGAAGGACAAGTGAATGGTCAAATGCTTAAACATTACTTTGATCTAGTTTTTTGATGTATTCTGACTCTTACATGTACATACTATATCCTTGATAATGTCACAGTTTGGATTGGATAGTAACGTGCTGCAGTTGAAGCTCGAAGAGAAGGCCATAAGCTTCACAAGTGTGCTGTCATATATAAAATAAAGCAACCAACAAAAGGAAATTTCAGAGCAAAGTCTAAGTTATTCAGAAAGCCATCTGACCTGCTGTTCTTGACTTTCCACCAGGGAAAGCCATCCCCAAGTGGAACCACTGTTATACTCCTATACCAATAGGTGTCATATTTCATGATTGACTTGCTGAGCTCTGTAATATGTTCATCCCTTTCCTTGTTGCAAAGGTTTCCATATTATCAAAAACTCAAAAAATGTAAAAAGTGTAAAGAGGGTATGCCCTAAAAGAAAAATCAAAGGGTAAAAAGAATAAAATGGTCAAAGAAAAAAAGTGAAAGAAATGAACCCCAAACAAAAATAAACCAGGAAAGTGTGCAAGTCCAAAATGCCACTACTTTTTCATTTTTATGCAAATAAAGCATTGTGTGCAACTTTTTAATTCACGCCACAATTGATGAATGACCAAACAGCTTAATCTTGGCTAGTTCATGTATGAATTTCTTGTTTTAGATATAGAGAATAAAAATATGACCAAACTATTTAATCTTCGTAGATAAGTAGATAGGTAGAGAAGCAAAAGTGCTCAACAGTCTAATACGAGCCCTTGGAAGTAATAAATGCAGACTTGGATAGGTTTACCATGAGAAGAAAATGAAAGTTTAAAAGGGTTTGCTAGTCCAAGTGCACCCAAAGAAAGAAGGAAAAAATGCTAGGCCAACTAGGCAGGGTAGGTAGATTGGTGTTGCAGGATGACACTTGTGACAGATTTGGTCTCAAATTTTGTTAATCTTTATCTCTGTCTCAAGTGCAAGGAAGACATTTGACTTGGAGTAGCTCAAGCTAGGCATGGTTACATAAATAAATCCCCTTCATACTTTTCCCTAAATATTTCACTAATTTCCCCAAAATATTGAGAATCTGTTCTTAATATCACTCATCAAACCACTCGTTCCATTTCATAACTTTTGCCTAAGTAAAAACCCTATTTTACTAAGGAAAGTGGCAAATACATCATACTAATCCTTCTTCCCCTTTAGCCGAAGTTTTTTAACCCTATAAATTAGCGCTTTCCACTTCAGGATTCATATTAACTCTAACTTATATTATTTAATTCCCGCTTTATTGCCCGATCCTGTATTGTATAAATATATTAAAAACCCCACATATTAATACTCCTGCCCTGGTCGAAATACGACCATATCACTGTTTAAATAGGGGCTAATAAGTTTATTTGGAACTTATTAAGAACCCTCCCCGCGCACACAAAGGGATTAATTAACCTTCGGTTGATTAATAACCAAACTCCCCCCGACTAATGAAAACAACCCCGATACATTAAAACATTATTTTATTATGGTCGGGCCCACAAATTAACCTCCCGCTGTCTCCAACGTTCATCCACTGTCTGATCCCCGTTCGCTCATCCAACGGTCGATGATAATTTCACGGCCCTAGTTACCGCCGAAAGTTAAGTCGTGGGGCACCAGCGGTTTTGGCGCCCGTACTTTGCCATGTGTCGCCCATCCTGGGTGCTCGCTCTCCTTCGGCCCGAAACCACCTAGCTCCAAAAGCGGTGCAGGCTAAACCGCTTACCAACCCCCCACTGACGTCACTACCACGTCATCTGTCCCGTACCCCTGCTTACGTCATCCATCCAATAAAATAAAAAATTGCCGCCAAAACTTCATTTTGTCAAGTAAAAGGGCAAAAATATCATTTTTGCTGTATTGTTTTGCATACAACGCTCCAGGCATTATAATTGACCGAGTTCATAGTTTTCGACCACCTCCTGACCAGAAAAGCTACAACGCGAGATTTGCAGCCTACCATTTAACCTGCATAGTGCAGTCTCCCTCTTTAATACAGTTTGAACAAGCACCGAGGGACTTCCAAGCTTGTAGAAGAAAAAACTAAAGGGACATACAGGGATATTTTGCTACCCTAACCAGTGGACCTTCAGAGACATGATTTACCAGAGAAAAGTGGTGAGAGGACACATTAGCAGTTTTGTTTTACCAGAACACGATGGACAGAGATGAACAGGGTTCAAAACACCATCAAAGAGTATTAGATCAGCATTAAAGTGTATCAGAACACAGATGAGCAGGGGAAAACAAGTCAAAGAGTATCAGATCAACATTAAAGGTGTTAGAGTAGAATTAAAGAAAGCATATCAGAATTAAAGAGCATAGTTAAGTCAGGCAGCCGACGTAGAGTTACTACAGAAGATAGTTGCCAGCAGAATTAAAGAGCCTGCCTCCAGCACAACACCAGTTTACCCTTTTCCTATCATAGAGACTAGTTGTTCCTATTTTTTGTAAACTCTTATCAGTTAAATCTAGATATTATCTCACAGTTGTTATGAGATATTTGTTGTACATATTTTGTTGTATAAACACCCCCTCCATGAGAGTTTTGAGGGTGGTGTGTGGATTTTCTTAGACTCTATTGTAATACTGAAATTTTGGAATAAAAAGCTGTTGGATGGCCTTCTGGATGAAGAATTGAAGCAGAGGACTTGCCATAGATTTCTTGAATCAACCACTGGATCAATAAGTCCTCTATATCTTGTGTTTTACAGTTTTCTGAGTTTTTATATCATCTGTGTTTCATAATCTGAATGATAAAGAAAAGGATTAATTTCAGAATATGCTTGGTTGCACTCTGTTTTCAGTCTTTATTGTTCTCTTTGTTTTTTTCAGAATTAGAATAAGAAGTGAAATCTTAATTGCTCCTGTTTCCTGATTCTTTCATGTTGATTATTTGTTAAAGAATTCTTAACTGCTCCTTATCAGTAATCATCCATTTTCCCTCTTTCAATAGGTTGAAGGATTCTTAACTGCCCTTCACCCCATTTGAGCCCATTCCATCTATTTCAAGCCTTGATTTGTTCCCTGTTTGACTACCTTGCACTGTGAAGCCATCCTTTGTTAAGAAACCAAATCCAGAAAGCCATCTTCTTTGACTCCATTAGCCCAATGAACTGAATTACTCTGTTTTATCTCTCTGTTCTATTTAATCTCACCACCCGAAACTCAAACAAAAACCCTTGAACTTCATAACTAGCCTAATACCCTCCAAAACAAAGATAAATCATAAAGAGAGAGCCCTCTCTGGATACATATTAGCTAGATTATGTATATAAAAGATTAGTCTGTGGTTACGTCTACATCCTTCCCTTTCTTACCACTTTGGGAAAAACCTGAGTGATAACATCATTGGCAACTCCACTAGGGATCTGAATAAATTATTTGTTACTATTGTTTATTTCGTAAGCTACAGATGGAGCTGAAGTTAGCCAGGTAGCCTTTGAAACTGCTTTTTCTTTGCAATGGCAGAAGTAAATGAATGGTACTTCAGTCTATCTCCAGTCTAGCTTTTATATTGGACAGTTGGTTTCAGATACTTGATCAGTTCCTCTTTTCAAATAAGTCTTTAGGAAAGTTAAAAATTCCCACATCTAAAACCTCCTAGAAGAGACTGTTAAAGTTGTATTATCAAAGCTATTTCAAGAAAAAAACAAAAGCATACCTAGAAATTGGCTTCAGAAAGGATTCATTACACCAGATCAAATCCTGACCCTAATCCCCCACCTGTGTTTGAGAATCCTAATCTGATTCCTAGGATTCTTAGAACGCAAGAGAGCCAAGAAAATTTTGTTAGTTCTCGGTCTCTATACAGATCAAAATCCTGTCCTGTGAGATAGATCTATCCTCAGGACGAACCTAATGATAAGTACTTTGAAAACTCTTTATTTAAGACCTTTTCAGAATTTGGGTTAACCCACACAGTTCAAAACCCAATATTCATTGAAGATTTGCATATTGAAGTTGTTACTTCACACCTTGACAGACATTTGCAGAACTCTATTCAATCTGAGCTTACCTCTGAAAGAACACCAAACCTTCCTGTGATTACTACAACTTCTCCAAGTTCACCATCAGCACCTCAAACTACCCTTTCCACTCCTCCATCCACAACACACATTCCCATTGTTATCCCTACTCCTCCAGTTGTCACATCTATTTCTGAAACCATGGTAAACCGATATACTCCCTTAAACTTACTTGCCAATCTAGGGGCTCTGCCCCAAGACTATCAAAGTAAAATCACTTATTTTGAAGGTGCTAGCACTTACACAGCTCAACAACATACCAAGAAAATGACCGACTATTTTGAAAGTTATGAGATTGATGCTGATGATGTTAGAATGAGAGTATTTGTTAAAAGTTTAACTGCAGATGTTAGAACCTGGTTTAGAGCCCTCCTTGCAAATAGTATCAATGACCCATAAGATCTTTATCAGACCTTCTTGAACAGATGGGAAAAGAAGAAATATCCTCTCCACATTTTGTCAGAATATGAAAACCTAAGAAGAGGCACACAAGAAACTGTCCAAAATTACTGTACCAGATTCAATAATGTCTACAATGCTATTCCTCAAAATCTCAGGCCTCCTCCAGATTTGGCCTTGATCAAATTCCCTGATGCATTTGATTCTGATATGGAATACCAACTTAGGGAAAGAGCTCCTCGAAACATAGAAGAGATGCAGAGTATAGCTGTCAGTGTTGAGGCCAACCTGATATCTAAACGATCTAGAGCCAGAGCTGAAAGAAGGACACCTTTCAAAGAAGAACCTTCTGCCTTTGAATAAAAATTAGATGCCATTATTAAAGGAATGGATAGACTTGGAGATAGAGTAGAAACGATTGAGATAAAATCCCCTTGGGATGGTCAACCAAGCAATACTGGGAGAAATCCAAATTTCAGGAAGAACCAAAATCCTAACACTGGAAAGACAGGGTCTGACCAAAATATTAGGCCCCCATTTCAAGAAAATTATGCTGAAGCCTCAACTTCTGATGAACCAATAGAAGACACTCAAATTAATTTGATGGGACTCAATAATGAACAACAGGTTTTCTTGACCCAAGAGGATCAGGAGGCTCACATTCTTAAACAATTCCAAACCTATTCAAGTGAATCATTTGACTTTAGGGAGGGATATGATACAACCATTTATGAAGTCCAAAAACAATACAATCTGAGGAGCAGAAGAATAGATGTCCCTAAAACCAACAAATAGAAAGATGCCAAGTAGTCTAACAAAGGTAAGATCAATAACCCCCCTGTACATATTCTTTCTAAAACAGGCCCTAACCCAAATAATCCAATTGTTGAAGATGTATAAGATAATCAACCACCTAACAGAAAACCTTCCACTTCTATTCCTTTCAAAGGAAACGTAGAAGAGCCTCTAGAACTTGGTTTGGAAACAAATTCAGCCCATAATCCCACTTTTGAAGAGGACAGAAACGCAGAAAATCCAGCTGTCCGAAACAAAAGAACTCAGACCGAAAAACCTTTCAATCTTAAGACGGAAGTAGGTAAACTAAAGATAGTTGTTCCATTATCAAAATTAGCTAAACATAATGTCTACAAAAGTCAAATGAGCAGATCACTCAAAATTTATATGAACGAAGATTCAGTAAATGTTTTTGATGACCAGCCTGAATTGATATTTGGCCCTGGAGTAAATGGAAAAACAGTAGAGGGAGAAGTTCCTCCTTTCTATATAGGTTTAAACATGCATGATAAAATACTTCATAATGCCATGTTTTATTCTGGTACTTCCCATAACTTAATGCCTAAATCTGTAATGGAGAGGTTAGACCTTGACATCACCAACCCATATAAAGACCTTTTCTCTTTTGATTCAAGTTAGGTCAAATGTTTGGGTTTAATCAAAGACTTATGTGTGTCACTAGTCCAATATCCTGCCAAAACCATCTTAATGGACATAGTAGTAGCTGATATTCCACCAAAGTATGGCATGTTATTGTCTAGATCTTGGGGTGCAAAGCTTCAAGGATCTCTACAGTTAGACATGTCCTACGCTACTATTTCAGTGTTTGATCAACCCAAGAGACTATATAGAGAAACCTTAATGAAGTATGTAGTAAGTAGTCAAGAGAAACCTCAAAATTTCCCTATCTACTCAGTACATTTAGATATGGATTCTTTTATCCTTTACAATGCTGAAATTGATCCCCCACATGAAATAAAAGTTTTAGCAAATGAAACAGAAAAAATTGCAAATTAAAGGTCAAGTGTCCGAATCCAAGAAATTTTTGAAAATCATGAAACATCAGATAAACCATAAGAAACTGAAAAACCAGATCTCCCTATTAAACAGATCCCTGAAACTCCAGATACTAAATATGAACATAAAATCCTTTGGTATTTAGAATTTGATGGTTCTGTGAAAAAATTAGGAGCAGGAGCAAGAGTCTGGGTGCACAATCTTGAAAACAATCATGCTGAAGGCCGTGCCTACAGATTAAACTTTAGGTGCACTAATAATATGGTTGAATATGGAGCTCTATTGCTAGGTCTTAAACTGGTCAAGTAATTGGGAGCAACTAGAGTATCAGTCCTAGGAGATTCTGACTTAATCATTCAACAGATATAAGGGAATTTCTTGACAAATGATCCCAGATTAAGAGAGTACATAGGGACAACTATAGAGATCCTCGATACATTTCTAGAAACTCAGCTTGCCAAAATCTCGAGAAAACATAACTTGCAAGCTCATAGCCTAGCAATGTTTGCCAACACCTGTAAATTGCCATTTGAGCCAAATCATCAATTCACAACAAAAATTAGACACAGCCATACCATACTTGATAATGTAAAGAACTGGCAAGTGTTTGACAGTGATAATCAGATCAACAACTTTTTGACCCTAGAAGAAGAATTTTCTAGCACTAATGTAGATGGAGATACAGTTAGTGAGTTTGATCCAACAAATCAGATAGAAACAGACATTTCAGCAAAAAATGAAACTCAAATGATTCATCCAACAAAATTTACCAAAGAGGAAATACAAGATCTTAAAGAAACAGATGTTGATGAGATTATTGAAGGAGAATCTAAAATTATCAATTTGAAATATAATCATTTTCCCAAAGGATTAACTCCTTTGGAAGATCTCTTTGATTTCAATGATATTCCAAAGAAACCCCAAATGGAACCTCTAAAAGAAAACATTGAAGACTAAAACATAGGAACTGTAGAGAATCCAAAAATGGTAAAATTATCCAAATCTTTCTCCCCTGATAAAAAACTTAAGTATGTCGAACTGATCAAAGAATTCCAGGATGTTTATTCCTGGAGTTATGAAGACCTGAAATCTTATGACACCTCTGTAATTCAATATACAATACCCCTCAAGGAAAAGAAAAAACCATTCAAACAAAAGCTCAGAAGAATTAACCTGGTACTGCTTCCTTTAATCGAAAAAGAAATCAAATGAATGCATGATGCAGGGATAATTGCTCCAATCAGATTTTCAGAGTGGGTGTTTAATTTAGTGCCTACTAGGAAGAAAACAGGATAGATCAGATTATGTGTTGACTTAAGAAATGTAAACAAGGTTTCTTTGAAAGGCAATTACCCTTTACCTAAGATGGATCATATTTTACAAAGAGTAGTAGGTGCTTCTAGGATTTCACTTTTGGATGGGTTTTCAGGTTTTAATCAGATTCTGGTTCATCCTGATGACCAAGAAAAGACTACATTTACAATACCATGGGGTACATTCAAATATGTTAAAATGCCATTCGGACTTAAGAATTCAGGGGCAACCTTTCAACAAACAATGGACATAGCTTTTGCAAAAGAGATTCACTTTTATGGTTGTATATCTAGATGACCTCAATGTGTTTTCTAGATCAGATCAACAACATTTAGATCATTTGAGACAAGTGTTCTTAAAATGCAGAAAGTATGGCATTTCATTAAATCCTAAAAAGTCTTTGTTTGGTCTAGAAGAAGGCAAACTGTTAGGCCATATCATCTCCAAAGATGGCATCATAATTGATCCTGCTAGAATAGAAACTATTCTACAAATGCTCCACCCCAGAAATGTCAAATAACTTCAAGCTTTCCTAGGAAAGATTAATTTTTTGAGAAGATTCATATCTAATTTAGCTGAATTGATTAGACTGCTGAACAATATGTTAAAAAAGGATTCAAAGGCTAAATGGACAGTAGAATCCAAACAAGCATTTAAAGTAATTAAAATGGCTTTGACCAGAACACCAGTCCTTACAAGTCCAAAGTTCGATAGAGACTTCATCATTTTTCATTTGTATCAGAACACACTATAGAAGCTGTTTTACTGCAAAAAGATGATCAAGGATATGAAAAACCCATAGCCTTTTTTAGTAAAGCACTTAGAGATGCACCTTTGAACTACAAAATCATGGAAAAACAGGCTTTTGCGCTTGTGAAAGCTATTAAAGACTTCAGAGTCTACATATTGTACTCCCACGTGGTAGCTTATGTGCCAAATGATCTTGTCAAAGACATCCTCACTCAGGATGGAATTGAAGGCAAATGAGGTAAATGGATAGCTAATATATTGGAGTATGATATTGAAATAAAACCTATAAAGCTTAGAAAAGGACAGGGATTGGCTAAACTCATGACTGAAATAAACTTTCAAGCCGTGGATATTAATGAACTGGATAATGAACAGGAGATGGCGACTCCACAAATCAGCCAGGCCTTCTTAGAATCACCTTGGTATGCTGATATAATTCATGTATTATTAAACCTGCAGGCTCCTTCAGGGTTATCCAGAACAAAGAAAAGGTTTTTAAAGATGAAAGCTTCAAAATTATATATTTTAGATAATGCTCTTTTTTGGAAAAATCATGAAGGTATTCTATTGAATTGTTTAATAAAAGAAGAAACTGACAAAGTTCTCAAAGAATTTCATGCAGGGGATTGCGGTGGACACCTTTACTGGAAATCAATTGCAGACAAAATCCTAAGGGTTGGATTTTACTGGGCAACCTTGTTTGCTGATGTAAAGAAGTTTGTCACTGCTTGCCACAAATGCCAAATTTTTGAAGGCAAAAGGAAACTGTTACCCCTACCATTGAGACCAATTTCCATTGAAAAGCCCTTTCAACAATGGGGTTTGGACTTCATTGGAGAAATACACCCTCCCTCTTCTGGCCAACATAAATGGATTCTTACTGCCACAAACTATTTCACCAAATGGATAGAAGCCATTCCTTCTAGACAAGCCAATGATACAGTGATTATAGGATTCTTAGAAACCAACATATTGTCTAGATTTGGCTGTCCTGAAAAGATCATAACTGATAATGCTACTGCCTTCAAGTCCAAGAAAATGATAAATTTCTGTAACAAATACCATATCACTTTAGGCCATTCCACAGCCTATTACCCTCAAGGTAATGGTCTATCTGAATATTCCAATAAAAGCCTGATTAATATTATTAATAAATTGTTGGAAGAGAACAAGAAAAACTGGCACAAGAAACTTACAAATGCACTATGGGCAGACAGACTTACTACAAAGAGATACATTGGAACTAGCCCTTATGAGCTAGTTTATGGCATGGAGGCTGTATCTCCTTCATCTTTAGGAGTTGCTGTAATTAAATTACTGCAAGAAGCTCAGGTGGAACCCAATGACATTCAAAGAAGAATATATCAGACCATCCATTTGCAAAAGACCAGAGAAGAAGTGCACCAAAGATCCCAAGTGTTATAAGAAAAGCTCAAGAAAATATTTGATAAAAGGACAAAAACAAAAGACTTCTACCTTGGAGACAAAGTTCTAAGGTGGGATTCCAGGAGAGAAGACAAAGGAAAACATGGGAAGTTTGACTTCCTATGGAAAGGGCCATTTATCATCCAGGCATTGCAAGGGAACAATACTTACTTTCTGAAGAGCCTGGATGGTACAGAAACAGAAGGACCAGTGAATGGTCAAATGCTGAAACATTACTTTGATCCAGTTTTTTGATGTATTCTGACTCTTACATGTACATACTATATCCTTGATAATGTCACATTCTGGATTGGATAGTAACTTGCTGCAGTTGAAGCTCGAAGAGAAGGCCCTAAGCTTCACAAGTGTGTTGTCATATATACAATAAAGCAACCGACAAAAGGAAATTTCAGAGCAAAGTCTAAGTTATTCAGAAGGCCATCTGACATGTTGTTCTTGACTTTCCACCAGGGAAAGCCATCCCCAAGTGGAGCCACTATTATACTCCTATACCAATAGGTGTCATATTTCATGATTGACTTGCTGAGCTCTGTAATATGTTCATCCATTTCCTTGTTGCAAAGGTTTCCATATTATCAAAAAATAAAAAAATGTAAAAAGTGTAAAGAGGGTATGCCCTAAAAGAAAAATCAAAGGGTAAAAAGAATACAATGCTCAAAGAAAAAAAGTGAAAGAAATGAACCCCAAACAAAAATAGACCAAGAAAGTGTGCAAGTCCAAAATGCCACTACTTTTTCATTTTTCTGCAAATAAAGCATTGTGTGCAACTTGTTAATTCATGCCACAATTGATGAATGGCCAAACAACTTAATCTTGGCTAGTTCATGTTTGAATTTCCAGTTTTAGAGATAGAGAATAAAAATCTGACCAAACTGTTTAATCTTAGCAGATAAGTAGATAGGTATAGAAGCAAAGGAGCTCAACAGTTTAATCTGAGCCCTTGGAAGTAATAAGTGTAGACTTAGGTTTTTCATGAGAAGGAAAGGAAAGTTTAAAAGGGTTTGCTAGTCCAAGTACACCCAAAGAAAGAAGGAAAAAATGCTAGGCCAACTAGGCAGGGTGGGTAGATTGGTGTTGCAGAATGACACTTGTGACAGATTTGGTCTCAAATTGTGTTAATCTTTATCTATGTCTCAAGTGCAAGGCAGAAATTTGACTTGGAGCAGCTCAAGCTAGGCATGTTTACATAACTAACTCCCCTTCATAATTTTCCCTAAAGATTTCAATAATTTCCCCAAAATATTGAGAATCTATTTTTAATATCACTCATCAAACCACTCGTTCCATTTCATAACGTTTGCCTAAGTAAAACCCCTATTTTACTAAGGAAATTGGCAAATACATCATATTAATCCCTCTTCCCCTTTAGCCTAAGTTTTTTAACCCTATAACTTAGTGCTTTCCACTTCAAGATTCAGATTAACTCTAACTTATATTATTTAATTCCCGCTTTATTGCCCGATCCCGTATTGTATAAATATATTAAAAACTTCACATATTAATACTCTCGCCCCGGTCGAAATACAACCATATCACTGTTTAAATAGGGGTTAATAAGTTTATTTGGAACTTATTAAGAACCCTCCCCCCGCACGCAAAGGGATTAATTAGCTTTTGGTTGATTAATAACCGAACTCTGTAACAGTAAAAAAATAAATTAACTTCTTAATAGAAAAATATGCTGACAAATAATTTTATATCTATGTTACCTGTGATCAAGGTTTTCCAGATGAAAACAAGGTTGTGGGGACGACTCTCCACCCAATCGTAGGCTCGATTGTGCAAGGATTCTGCTACAACTGGCCACCCCCGAGCCTCAATCAACGTACTACTGCCAGTGCTCCTAAGTCTTAGTATACCATTCTCCCAAGAGAATGAAAGATAGAATCTCGAAATGATAGAATACCTCCCATCCTCCTCACCATCTATTAAATAGAACGAAACATTGGAAGGGGAACCACATGCACACACTCCATGTGTCTGCATGCAACTTTTTTTCTTGTTTTATTTCTTTACTTTTCTTTTGATTTTTAGCTTTCTTGTTTTATTTCCTTCTTTTTGATAGTTTTCTTGTTTTATTTCTATTTATTCTTATTTAGAGCTTTAATATGGTTATTACTATTTTTATTTTTATTATTTATTTATTTTTATATAATTTTTAATATCATTTATTATTTAACAGTTATAATTTATTATTTTTATGATTTATTATTTTTATTATTGATTACTATTCATTATTTTTGTTATTAATTATTACTTTTGTATTATTTATTATTTATTATTTATTTATTATTAATACTCTCCCACTTTGAGGAACTTCGTCCCGAAGTTAAGTTTTTATTATTTATTATTTATTATTTTATTTGCTTCATGTTGCCAACACCCTCTACTGAACTAGTATAACCAGCAGGCATCGAAAGTCCCCAACACCCTGGGAAATCTAAAGGAATCTCTATCCTTTTCCCCACTTTCGGCACCAGGCATAAGCCTGACCCAGTTTGTATCCTACTCCAAGGCTGGCCCCAAGGCTCGCGCCTGACTCAGACCTCATCTGCCCCAAGGTAGGCATCCGGTCCGGTACTCAATGACCCCGGGCATCTCGCAAGGCTGGCCCACTCCCTCCACAACTACTAAGGCACACAGCCCCAGGGATCGAAGTCCTTTACATCCCTTCGAGGCTTCGACATCCCAATCCAATACTAGGCACCTAGCCTAGAACATCAGGAACGTGGCCTCCTCAAGATGGTCTCATAGCTCTTCTAGAGCTATCCATCAAGAGCTATACACAAGACAAAGGAACCACTGGCATATGTAGTGTTGATTAAGTTTGTCCCCAACCCATATGATGTTACTTATTCTCCCTCATGCGTATGGGCTCACACGAGATCATCAAATAAACCGGCCCTCTCGGCCCATTATGGAGTTCTGTCAATCATCATACCTCAACATGCAACCAGTGCATTAGCTATACCATCATAGTATCATAGAAATTGCATTCATCATAGTTAATCGCAAATACATGCTTCATCTCATGAAATACTATCATAAGTTATAACATCAACATCAAATACCTATCATCATGTAGTAAATGAATATGTTAATATACCTCAACATAACATCATAATCATAAGGATACATCATCGCTATAAGAACCACATGTGCATCATTATTCCTTTACCATTATACTCAACATCTTAACAGTTAATTAAACTAAACGGAAATCATAGTGTATGTATCATAAAGTTTAAACAATAAAACATGATTTAGATTCTCCATAAAAGTATCTGTCTTAGCTAAGGAGCACTATTCACCACACATTTTAATCAAGTAAATAAGGAAAGTCTTGAAAAATAACAGCTGCATCTTCCCAGGTAGCTGACCCTGGGCTATATTGGTCCCATTGGACCTTGACTTGCTCAAACTCACGGTTCCTGAGTCGACGAACCCGGCGGTCCAATATACAGAATGGTTCGACTTGAAGGGCTCCTTCCTCGGAAAGCTGCAATTTTTCAAATTTCAAAACATGGGACGGGTCGGGTACATATTTTCTAAGCATAGAAACATGAAACACATTATGCATCCTTCTTAGATGGAAAGGCAGCTCGAGCTTGTAAGCAACTGGTCCAATCCTCTCTAGGATCATGAATGGCCCAACAAATCTATGCGATAGCTTTGTTCCCTTACCCATCCTAAAGGGACTTTTAAAGGGTTTGATTCTAATGAAAACTTGGCTTCCTTCCTCAAAGTTTCTATCAATTCTCTTTGCATCAACATAACTTTTTTGGTAATCCCTGGCTTCTTTTAGTCTCTGCTTAATTGTGGCCATTTGTTCTTCCATTTCTTGGAGCATTTCAGGTCCCAACATGACTCGGTCCTCTAATCAATCCCAACTTAATGGAGTACGACATGGTCTTCCATACAAGATTTCGAAGGGAGCTGCCTGTATTGAACTGTGGTAACTATTGTTGTAGGCAAACTCTACTAAGGGAAGGTATTTCTCCCATTGGTTTTGTTGATCCATGACATACATTCTTAGCATGTCCTCCAACACTTGGTTTACTCTTTCTGTTTGACCATCTGTCTCTCAGTGATATGTTGTACTAAAATTCAGTTGTGTTCCCATAGATTGTAATAGACTTTTCCAAAATCTGGAAGTAAAACGTGCGTCTCTATTAGATATTATCTTTCGTGGTACTCCATGAAGGCGAATTATTTCTTTCAGGAACATTTGAGTGATAGTTGATGCTTCAAAGGTGGTATTGACTGGAATGAAGTGAGCACTCTTAGTTAATTTATCAACCACAACCATAATACAGTCATGTCTCTGGGACGTCATAGGTAAGCCTCCAACGAAATCCATCGAAACAACTTCCCACTTAGTTTCTGGTATATCATGGGGTTGTAAAAGCCCTACCGGGTGACGATGTTAAGCTTTAACCTGTTGACATTCTAAACATCGAGCCACAAACATTGTTATATCATTTTTCATTCTTGTCCAGAAAAATGGTTGTTTTAAGTCTGCATGCATTTTCTGGACTCTTGGATGTGTAGCGTATGGAGCTTGACGGGCTTCCTTGATTATTAAATTTTGAAGATCATCATCTTCTAGGACATAAATCCTACCCTTATATCGTAGCAATCCATCATTTTCTAAGGTGTATTCCTCCCACTTGGTTGCCACAAGTACCTCTTCTTGTAAGGAAAATTTTATTTGTTGGTAATGTGGGTCTCCTACTAGATGATTTAGAATCCGGCTCCTCAAGTCTATCTTTAATGCCGACATTGAATGAAGTCTAGGTCTCCTGCTTAAAGCATTTGCCACTTTGTTCTCTTTTTCCTTAATATAGGATATCTTGAAATTATAATCACTAAATAGCTCACTCCAGCGTCGTTGTCGAGCATTAAGATCCTTTTGTGTGAAGATATACTCAAGACTTTTATGATCTGTTCTTAACTCAAATTGACGCCCCATTAGATAATGTCTCCACAATTTCAAGGCCATTACAACCACTGCTAATTCCAGATCATGAGTTGCATAATTGATTTCATGTTTCTTAAGTTTTCGAGAAGCATAAGCGATAACCCCTTCATCTTGCATCAAGACTGCACCTAATCCTTCTTCTGATGCATCCGTGCATACAAGAAAGTCCTTGTCCATGTCAGGTACTTTTAATATTGGGGCCGTTGTTAGTCGATGCTTTAGCTCATTAAATGCTTTCTCACACTCACTTGTCCATTCAAACTTAACCCCTTTCCTTTGGAGGCGGGTGATGGGATTAGATATCTGCGAGAACCTTTCTACAAACCTTCTATAGTAGCCTGCCAATCCCATAAAGCTACGTACTTCCTTGACATTCCGGGGAGAGGGCCAAGTCATTATAGTTTCTATCTTACTGTAATCAACTGCAATGCCTTTGCCACTAATGGTATGGCCTAGATATTGAATTTCTTTCTCAAAGAAGGAACATTTAGAAAGTTTTCCATATAGCTTATGTTCCCTAAGGCATTGTAGTACCAACCTCAAGTGTTCTAGATGCTCTTTCTCATTACGAGAGTAAATGAGGATGTCATCCAAGAAAACTTGGACAAAGCGGTCCAGATATTTTCGGAAGACACTATTCATCAAGTTCATGAAGGTTGTTGGGGCATTAGTCAAACCAAATGGCATAACAATAAACTCATAGTGTCCATAGCGCGTTCTGAATGCCGTTTTAGGTATGTCTTCCTCCTTTATTCTTAGCTGATGATAACCTGACTGTAAGTCTATCTTGGAGAATATTGAAGCTCCTTTTAGTTGGTCAAATAGGTCATCGATTCGAGGCATGGGGTACCTATTTTGAATGGTGGCCTTGTTTAGATCTTGGTAATCAATACATAACCTAAGAGTTCCATCCTTCTTCTTTACAAAAATTACTAGTGCACCCCAAGGTGACACACTGGGTCTTATAAAACCTTGATCAAGAAGTTCTTTGAGCTGTATAATCAATTCATTAAGCTCTGGAATAGTCATTCGATAAGGTGCTTTGGATATGGGTTCCACTTCTGGTTTCAAGGTTATGGAGAAATCAATTTCTCGAACTGGAGGCAAACCTGGTAACTCTGGAGGAAATACATCTGCAAATTTAGAAAGTAGTGGGTGCAATTTATCCGAGGACTTCTCATTGGTAGGAACCATTTCTACCGCATAAATCTTGCACCCTTTCCTCATACACTTATTAACTTTCTTGGCTGATATGAGGCGTAATGTAACACCACGTCTAATCCCTTTTATTACCTTGGTTTCTCCTTGGTCATTTTTTATGAGGACTGTCTTATTATAACAATACAGTATAGCTTGATGGGATTCAAGCCAATCCATTCCCACGATTAAGTCATACGTTCCAAGAGTTGTACTATATAGATTCATCTTGGTATCACACCCCCCAATGTTAACACTACAATCTCTTACCATTGACCCTACTGATTGCTGAGAGCCTGACGCCATTTCAACCATTCTAAAGTTACTTTGCTCATGAGTTGTCAATCCACATCTAAGTATTGTTGAAGGTGAAATAAAACTATCAGTAGCACCTGGATCAATTAACACAGATAGAGGAATGTTATTGATCATACCTGCAGATTATACTACAGTAGCTTGGTGCTCAGCCTGGCGATGGTTTGTAGCTACATGAATTCGATGTGGGTTTTGTGGTCTTTCTCCTTTTGCTTTGTATTCCTCTTGTTTAATCCCTGTTTGATAGCTTGGACAATCTTTTCTATAATGTGGACCTTTACAATGCCAACATTCTACTTGTGCCTGCTTCTCACGTTGTACTTGTCCTTGGTCACCAAATCTTCTACTCCTCCCATTAATCAAGTAGGGTTGACCCTTACGTCCTCTTGGAGGCGGTCGAGAAGTTGCGCTAGCGATCCGAGAAATAGTGTTTTGTCTTCCCTGGAATCTATATGGCTGCCCCCCTGGTTTATTCAGCCTCATTGTGGAATGCTCCTTTCCTGAACTTTCATCAACTACCATTTGTTTCTTCATATTGATTTTCCTCAAGACTTGTTTGGCTAAACTAGTGGTTGTTGCCATAGTGGTGGGTTTCCACATGGCGACTTCTGCTCGGACTAAGGGGTCGAGTCCATGTAAGAATCTTTCAGCTTGACGTCTATCATCAGCCATATAGTCCACGTGATGGACCAACGAATAAAATTCAGCTTCATAGTCCTCGATAGATCTACCATTCTGTCGTACTTCATGGAAAGCTCCTACTTGTTGGTGTTTGTACTCCTCTGATAGGTACCTAGTTCGGAAGGCTTCCTCAAACATTTCCCATGTAACTTGTACTGGGGTGACTTGCATCTTCATTTCTTCATTTACCCACCATAATAAGGCATCTCCTTTTAGTAGACTCATTGATATCTGGGCTTTTTCCGTAGAAGTGTATGCCTTAAAACTAAGTGCTCTTTTGACCGCCATTACCCATGCTTCCGCTTTTGAACCCCCTTCTAGACCCATAAATTATGCTAATTTGGATTTTTGGACTTCTTTCATAATATCAAGTGTTGCTTGTCCATATTTGACATTGAGTTGAGAATTTAGGTCTTGTCTCTGTTTTTGTTCCAATTCCTTTTGCACATTTCCTTGATCTCGTCCTTGGCTTGAGACCCAGTCCTTAAAGATATTGGTCATTTCTCCAAGGGAATGTAATATAGCTTGCTCAGCTGGGGTTCCTGTAGAGCATTGGGAAGGTATGTTTTAATAAATGATTTAGTGATGTTTTAAGCAATAGTTGTAATCTTTTCTTTATTATAAAGTAGGGGAAATGCAAAGACAACGAGTCTAAAATGATCCAATCACTAACAATTGTCTTCTCTACGCAGGAAAAGGTAAAAGCAGGAAGGCGCAATGCGAAACGAGGATTTGACGAGAAGATAACGGCTGTCCCTCCAATTCTAAATAAGGTTCAGACCAGGTCGAGTAAATCAAGGGAGATCAGTCCGAAACGAGATGAAGGACTGCCAGTTCGGAATTACAGGCCGAGTAAAGGGAAGCGTTAACAGTTTAGCGGATCCTGAGGGATCGCTACGATCAATCGTTTTGTCGACCAATGAACTCCGCTGTTAATTGTATAAAAGGAGGGTAGCATTGAAACTAGGGGATGACTTTTGTATCTTTACTTTCTGTTCATGAATTTTATTATCAGTTGAACTCAGACTATTGAGTCTCGCTGAGACTTAGTTTTGTACTCTCATTGATGCGTTAATATAATATCTCGGTGTTAATTTCTCCGTGCGTCTGAAGTAGTTTACGGCAGTGCGCCATTGGAAGCTTTGGGCCCGGCTCCAACGGACACTGGCTGATTGTACCATTACAATTCTGCTTTGTGTGGTTTGTTTCTCATAATCTGTTATGGTTACATGTTGTTTCATATTTACTCATCTGTAGCTCACCTGTTATAAATCTCTGTAACAAGTTCCTATTCTTCGCATACTGTTGATCTGAGTTGTTTGCACTAATTACAGAACTCATAAATAGAATATTTCAGCTACAGGTGACTGGGGTTAATGGATTGTTGGTGACTATTACAGATCGTGTACATATGAATGACGTTTCCTGTCTTTAATGATTTGCTGTTCCATTTGATATACATATGATTGACGTTTCCTGTCTTTAATAATTTACTGTTCCATTTAATCAAGCTGCAAACCTGTATAAATGATTGCTTTCCTTTTTGTATGCAAGTGTGTGCCAAGGATTGGAAGTGTAGACCTCGCGAGACTTAGTTTCTTTACTGCCGTTCCATTTACTGCTGTTCCATTTACTGCCGTTCCTTTTATTGCTGTTCCATTTCTGAAGATTGCTGTTTCATTCTGTTTTCTTGCTTGCGTTTATTGAAGTGGCATGAGAGGAGGTTCAAGACTGTTGTGAGATACAGCAGACGCTATAATGCTCCCAGATCATGATCCATACTCCTTCATCAGTTTCTAGGGGGATAGGTTATTAATTCCATACCCTCGACCGACGAAGTTGCTGCGTGTGTGATTTCTTTTATGCAAAAGTAATTTAGCATTAGCATTCGTTTACTCTTGTATTCTTTAGATCTATACTACGAAGCATTATCCTGACAAATAGCCTCAAATTAAGATGTCCCTTACAATAACAAAACGCTCCCGGATTGACTTGTAATGTGAAATAACTAGAGGTGAAAAAGACCCTTGTTACAGCTCCACATTTTGGCGCCGTTGCCGGGGAAGGGGCATAGCCATTTGTTTTTTTAACAGGGTAGTGTGTGAATCTGTTAGGGGAGAACTGGATTTTAAAAACGGAAGGTAAGAACCTGCGTGCGGAGCATGTAAAAGCCCTGCTCCACCGTCCGCTTTCCTAGCAGAATTGATTTAGTAATTTAATTGGAGTGCATGACTAAGCAGAAAAAGCCAGAAAAGAATCAAAAGCCTCCATCCAAAATCGAAAAAGCCAAGGGGTCGGCGACCCTTGGACGAAAGACCTTTATAGACGAAATTTACAAGAAAGCCGGATCTCCGCCATCAGTAGGTTATAAGAAAGTAAACTCTAAACAACCTGCTAGTTCCCTTCAGGCCTCAGAATTACCATCTGAAGCCTTTGCGGAGGTGCACAGTCAGACAGAGGAGCAGGACTTTCAAGAATTTGACAATTCGACTCCTGGACCAGTGCACGAAGGAAATTTTAGTAACCTTTGCGAAGGGGAAGGAGAAATAGGGGAAATCGAGGAACCTAGATCTCCTATTGAACTAAACCAGCCTTTAAATAGTCCGGATAAAGGAAGCGCTGCAAAAATCCTTATTGAGGGAATTCATTCACCTCAGACCGTAGGGGCCATCATTATCCCTGATAAAGGGAGTGCTGTAAAAACAGTTCCTGCTAAGATTACCCCTCCTCAACCAAGGAATACTCTATTGGAAATTCCTGAAGATTACTGGCATATATTTGATTCCATGGCGCAGAATCAGCCAAATACCCAAACCTCTACTTTGCAATATCCCATAGTAGATTCTGCTACGAATGCACCAATGAAGGCAATTCCGCTTCAGCATATTCTGACGTTCCATGGACTCACATCAGAAGACCCTGATGCGTTTCTATTTGAATTTGATGTGTTATGCAGGGGGTACGATTACACCACTGATCCCCAGAAGCTAAAACTGTTTCCCTCTACCTTGAAGGGAGCAGCTCTGAGATGGTTCATGGGTCTAGGTGGTGGAGTCATAAACAATTGGGATGAAATGAAAGCGGCCTTCTTAAAAAAATATCAGGATTATTGTAGATCAAGAGAACTAAAGGATGAAATCTTTCAAATGTCTGCCAGACCAAATGAAACTTTAGAAGAATATGTAGAACGTTTCCAATATAACTTGCAGAGATCTCCATATGCATCGTTACCTCTGCCCGATAACGTGTTGAAAACTGCATTGATTAGAGGTATGAAGGAGCAATGGATTGAAACGTTGAATATTATGGGAAAAGGAGACATTTATCAGGAAAATTTTGCTGACATTATTGATCTGTGTATCAGGAGCTCAAGAGGCAGCACACGGATAAAACCAGCAGAATATGATCGCTTCACTAGAGACAATCGAATATCAACAGAAGGAGTATCACGAGTGGAACTTGGAAATCTGTTAGAGAATTTTAAAACTGATATCATGGGGACATTAACAACACAGCTTGATATTGTGCAGGCTAAACAGAAGCAAGCAGAAGCGGAACAGAATCTGGCAATTTTCTGCCCACGGTGCAGGAAGAAACATAGCCAGAAAGAATGCCCGCTTGATACAGTTCAAATATGTGCTATTTGTACCAAGGACCATCCGACTGAAAGCTGTCCCTCGCTCCCTGGTTTAAAGGCGGTGTACAAAGAAGCAGAAGAGGAACCAGAATCAGCATATTTTATCAACCAGCGTCGTCAATGGCAACCTAGGCAACCTGGTATGTTTCAAGATCCCTCCTCTTCTTTTCAATCTCCGCAATTTAATGCTCAGCAACAGAATATGTGGCAAAATCAGTCTCAGCACCCGTTTTCAAATTGGCCGCCTCAAATGTTTCCTACTCCGAACCCTTGGATGAACCAAGCTGGTTGGCCAAACTTTCCTTATCCTCCGTCATATTGGCCAAATAATTCATATCCTCCGCAGTGGACCCCTTCCACTTCGCAAAGTTCACCCTGGCAGAGCAACTGGCCAAGATCGACATATCAAACGCCAGGATCAATCCCGCTCCCTCAACCAACTCTGCCAGCCTTGCAACAAAATCCCCAGCCCAACCTAAGACCGCAGCTCCCAGCCCAACCCAACCCGAACCCAAACAATCGGCCAGTTCAATCTCTTCAAATTATAGAATCTTCCGAGATTGAATCTGATCTACAAGAGTGCAATGATCTTCAGTTGAGATCTGGGCGAATAATAGAAACTGAGGGACATAGAACCGCTCATATTGAAAACCAGTTACCGATAGAACAACCGTTACAACAAGAAGAAGTAAGTAAAGACCAAGTTCATCAGCAAGTACTTACATCTTCTCCACCTTTCCCAGAACGACTGGCCATTCCAAGACAAATGCAATATCCGGATTTTGATATTCTGGGAGAACTCCAAAACTTGTATATAAGAATTCCATTCCTTCAGGCTATACAGGACATCCCCATATATGCAAAAACCATAAAAGACCTGTGTAGCAGAAAAACAAAAAGAAATATAACCCCTAACCCTAGAGTCCAGGTAGTCGGCACCTTATCCGACCTCTTATCAGGGAAAGAAACACCAATTAAATATGAGGATCCTGGAAACCCAATTGTCACTGTTCAAGTCTGTGGGCAGACCCTGACCAACGTTTTAGTAGATCTAGGGGCTGCGATTAACATCCTGACAACATCAACCTGCCAGAAGCTTGGAATCACATCGGTAGAGCCTACTTCCACTTTACTAGAACTAGCTGACCGATCAGTAATAAGACCAGAAGGCACCTTGTATGACGTCATGGTTTCAGTGGACTCTTGGGAATACCCGACCGATTTTCTGGTGATTAATCCCAAAACCCGACTAGATGGACATCCGCTAATTCTAGGTAGACCATGGCTCGCTACTGCTGACACCTACATTGGATGCCGGCAGGGAAACATGACCATAACCAGAGGACCGGATATCAAAAATTTAATCTTGTACCCGCCAGCCCAGCCAAGCATCACACCTCATATATCGATGACCAATCTGCGCCCTGCCTCATATATTATTGATAATATTAGACCACCATTAACAGTTCAGGAAGCGCTGGATTTTAAAGATCAAACGGAAGACGATGCCATTAATAAATTCATTAATCAAACAGAGTCCACATCGTATACACAATGCTTTATGATAAAAGCGGCATTTGATAACGAATTAGAGGAAGATCCTCTAAAAGATGACAATGACCCAAATATACCTGTAACCTCTGTTGCTAACAGCAAAGTAATACAAATTGAACCGGGCAAAACTTTAAACATTAACGCTAATCTGACACTTGAACAAGAGACCAAACTCATCCAGCTCCTACGAAAGTATCAGGAGGCATTTGCTTGGGACTATCCCGATATGAAGGGGATTGATCCCCAGCTATGTACACATCGTATCTATATCGAGAAAGATGCAAGACCAGTTCGCCAACCACAGAGAAGACTCAATCCCCATTTAAAAGATGTTGTAAAAGATGAGCTGCAGAAATTATTAGACGTTAATTTTATTTATCCTATTTCTGACAGCAAATGGGCCTCCCCACTTGTGGTAGTACCTAAAAAGAATGGGAAATGGAGGATATGTGTTGATTACAGAGAATTAAACAAAGCTACACAAAAAGATCACTTCCCGCTCCCTTTCATAGACCAGGTATTGGACACCTTAGCAGGCAAGAAATTTTTTTCTTTCTTGGATGGCTTCAGCGGATATAACCAGATTCAGATCGCCCCTGAAGACCAGGACAAGACTACCTTTACTTGTCCCTGGGGAACGTTCGCCTACCGAGTCTTACCCTTTGGATTATGTAATGCTCCGGCTACATTCCAACGGGCTGTTCTTAGCATCTTCGCAGATTTAATTAATGATGGATTGGAAGTCTATATGGATGATTTTACACCATATGGAGATGACTTTGATCCAGCCCTGGACACTCTCGAAAAAGTTCTAGAGCGTTGCATTGCTACCAGGCTTTGCTTGAGTCACGAAAAATGTTACATGATGATGACAGAAGGACTCATTCTGGGACATCACATCTTAGCAGCAGGAATTCAGGTAGACCCGGCTAAAATTCAAATACTCATGCTTATTCCAACCCCCACTAATCAAACAGAGGTACGCAGTTTTCTTGGTTTTTCTGGGTATTATAGACGATTTATACAACATTACTCACGTATTGCTGCACCTCTACATGCATTAACTGGAAATGTTGATTTTTTGTGGACAGAAAAATGTGATCGAGCCTTCACAGAATTAAAGAAGTTGCTATCTACAGCTCCAGTTCTCAGAGGACCTAATTGGAACTTACCATTCCAAATTTCAACCGACGCCTCAGACACAGCAATCGGTGCAGTGTTGGGCCAAGAAGAAGAGAAAAGACCATACGCTATCTATTACATCAGCAAAAATTTGGCTCCGGCTGAATTAAATTACACTGTCACCGAAAAAGAATTTTTAGCTGTGATACATGCTATTAATAAATTTAGACACTATATTACAGGCTATCCCGTTATTTTGTTTACAGACCATTCTGCTATTAGGTATTTAGCAAATAAGCCTGTTACAAATGGAAGAATAACCAGGTGGTTGATCTTGTTGCAGGAATTTGACATTACAATCAGAGACCGACCAGGGAAGGAGAACCCTGTAGCTGACTTTCTTTCACGAATACCAAAAGCAGTTGAAACAGCAGCAGTTGAGGACCAATTCCCTGATGAACACTTGTTTGCAGTTGCTGTTCAGACTCCCTGGTACGCTGATGTGGCTAATTATCTTGCAGTAGGTAAGCTTCCAAAACATTTAACTCCCAATGAACGAAAACAGATCGTTGCGAAAAGCAATCGATTTTCGTGGGTTGGAGGCTATCTGTTTCACACAGGCGCAGATATGGAAATCAGAAGATGTATTCGAGAAGACGAAATCTTTGATATCTTGAAAGCCTGCCATGACGGGCCATGTGGAGGACATTTCGCTGAACGAAGGACAGCACACAAAGTATTACAAACGGGATATTACTGGCCTACAATCTTCAAAGATGCCAAAAAATTTGTCCAGGCCTGTGATAGTTGTCAGCGTGTAGGACGACCTGGCCCAGCAGACGAAATGCCTTTGCGGCCTCAATTGGTGATCGAACCTTTCGAACGTTGGGCTCTGGACTTTGTCGGACCCATCAACCCCCCATCAAACCAAAAAACTTACATTTTGGTGGCAACTGAATATGTTACCAAATGGGTTGAGGCGGAGGCATTACCCAGAGCTACAGAGGAGTCGGTAATTCAGTTCTTGTTCCATTTGTTTGTACGTTATGGTCTCCCAAGGGAAGTGGTTACAGATGGAGGACCACAATTTGTGGGACATAAATTAGCGGCAACACTCAATAACCATCACATACATCACAAAATTACTACCCCATACCATCTGCAGGCAAATGGGCAAGTCGAGAACAGTAATAAGATAATAGAGTCCATCTTGACAAAAACTGTTGCCTCACACCGCCGCGATTGGGCCGCTCGACTACCGGAGGCACTGTGGGCTTATCGAACCACATGGAGAAGTACCACTGGCTATTCACCATATCACTTAGTGTTTGGAAAGCAACCCATTTTTCCTATAGAATTTGAGATCCAAACCCTGCGAACTGCCCAAGAAGTCGGATTAGATTTAAGTGAAGCACAGAAAAATCGATTACAGCAAATTAATGAGTTGGACGAAACAAGGCTCGCTGCATTATAGAATACAACACTCATCCAGCAGCAGCGAGCCAAATGGCATGATGCGCTCATCAAAAACAAGATATTTCACGAAGGAGACTGGGCTCTGTTATATGATTCTAGATTTCAGGATTTCCCGGGGAAGCTTCAGACTCGATGGTTGGGACCATACGAGATTCAAAAAGTCCATGACAATGGGACCCTTACTTTGATTACAATCGATGGATCTGGATATACATTTAAGGTAAACGGCCACCGAGTTCGTCTGTATCGCAAACCGCTCACTCGGGAATCATTTTGCCAGCAGTTACGCCAAGATACTAACATCAAGATTATGGGAGAGGAAGAAAAAACTTCCTCCCCTACAGATTCGTAAGAATTTCATTCTTTATTACCACATTTTGTATATAAGATTGTAAATTTTGTATATATGTTTCAACTGTGTGTTTTGCTGTTCCTTTTCAAAAGGAACAGCACTGGTGTGTTTTGCTGTTCCTTTTTAAAAGGAACAACACTGGTGTGTTTTGCTGTTCCTTTTCAAAAGGAACAACACTGGTGTGTTTTGCTGTTCCTTTTCAAAAGGAACAGCACTGGAGTGTTTTGCTGTTCCTTTTCAAAAGGAACAGCACTTGCGTGTTTTTGCTGTTCCTTTTCAAAAGGAACAGCACTTGCGTGTTTTTGCTGTTCCTTTTCAAAAGGAACAACACTTGTGTGTTTTTGTTGTTCCTTTTCAAAAGGAACAGCACTTGCGTGTTTTGCTGTTCCTTTTCAAAAGGAACAGCACTTGCGTGTTTTTGCTGTTCCTTTTCAAAAGGAACAGCACTTGTGTGTTTTTGCTGTTCCTTTTCAAAAGGAACAACACTTGCGTGTTTTGCTGTTCCTTTTCAAAAGGAACAGCACTTGTGTGTTTTGCTGTTCCTTTTCAAAAGGAACGGCACCCTTGAGTTTTGCTGTTCCTTTCCAAAAGGAACAACACTTTTTGAATTTTTGCTGTTCCTTTTCAAAAGGAACAACACGTTTGAATTTTTGCTGTTCCTTTTCAAAAGGAACAACACTTTTGAATTTTCTTATTTCGTTTAAGGAGCAACATTTGTGTGTTTTTTTTTCAATTTCTTTTAAAGCAAGCAGCATTCGAGTGCTTTTGTTATCTTAGGACATTGCATCAAAAAGAACCCTCCCACCCTCCCTTGTAAGAAAGAAATAGTATGCCCTCGTCCTTTCTATAAGAAGAAAACATTGTCCCGAGGCCATAAGTAGCAGCTATATATTTATGCAACAAATATAAAAGGCATGATATATCAAGATCAGCACATCATAAATCGCTATCTATAACAGCCCTAGTATTGATGCAACAAAGGAGGGAACCATACACTCATCATTCCTTCAGTCATAAGTCTCACTTCCTCTGCCTTGTTGGAAAACTTTATCATGATACGTTCCTACAATTTTTCTTATTATTACTCGGAAATAAGAATAGAAAATTTATATTTTCCTATTGGGATAACAAGACTTCTTCCGCCATTCCCACTCTTAAGGAGGGCTGAACCACCCTTATGTGTAATCATACAAGAGCAAAAGTCTATCTCAAAAGAAAAAGCAGCAGAACCAAAAGAAATTATTTGTCAAATGCAGGATAGGGGGTTTCATTAAGAACCAGCCTACTATGATCATAAGATTGGAAGCGAAGTGGCATTCCCATCATGGCCACCACACCAGGGATATGGTCCAACAGGTTCATTATATAAACAAACCTTGGAACAGGGGGTCTCATCACGAGCCAGCCTGCCCACGTTTCGCGCCTCTCTGGTGAATGGCGTCATGGTTATCTGGTTACCAAGCCAGCATGATGGCCTACATGTTGACAAGAATTGCTCTTCCAAACTACACAAAGGACTATGGTTCCATGGTGAAATAAACAACTCTGCCACGGTTATAAACACTGGTCGGCAACAGAGCTCTGTTAATGGTATCGGAGTCAAAACATATACACCAATTTGGATCTTATTAAATCTTTCTTTCTATCCTCGTAATAATTATATCTTACACCTCAAGGAATACGTCACATGAACATTTATCATTACCAAGTATGGCAAAGGCATTTGACTATGACAATTTCAGACTTTCCATGAGTGCTAGACGTCCTATCCTTATGTTCTGCATCACATCACGAAGGCTTATGTTAAACGCGATCTATCTGTCGCATCGATCTCGGTATTTCATTGTCTAATCTGAAACATGGAAAAATTTTAAAAGCTGCTCCATTATGACTCGGTGATGGAATGACCGCCTTCTTCTATTTGACGGCTGGGGCAGCCTATCATTTCGCGCGGGGGGGAGGTGACTTCATTACTCCACCGGCCACGTGTTAACACATCATTCGGAAATGATATGATACGGAGGTACGATATGCGTTAACGGCATGACAATGCTATTTTTTGAAAAAATTGTTATTTATGATCAATTATTCATGCATGCTCTGTATCTTTTCTTTTTGCCGCAATTACGTTCTTTGCATTGCTGTTCCATCTAGACCCTGAAACAGAACCATGGGGGGAAAGTCTATCAGAAGTGAGCCGAGCGAGCTCATAGTTTCCGAAGCCGCTCGGAAGATCTTAGAAAAAGCAGGGTGGTTAACTTATTTTGGCCGCCTGCGCAAATCAAACGAAATAGTGGCCATGGAATTCCTGCAGAATTTGCAGGAAGAACACTCAGTGGTAGGTGGGAAGCAGATAGCAGTCACGAAGGAAATAATCGCGGAAGTAACCGGATTACCAGACTTAGGTCCAATATGGACGACAAAGAAAGAAAGACTGCAAAAGATCGTAGAACTCTTCCAAGATGAAGGGCAGGAGCTGACAGTGAAGGGAAAAGGAGTGCTGCCGGCAACACTGGGAGAACCTTGGAGCGAACTGGCAAAGGTAGTACAGAGCTACATCACCTGCGAAGGACGAAAAGATGTGGTAAGGCCGCGTCACCTTAAGCTCTTAGCTGTGTTAAAAGGAAAATGTGCTGTGAATCCCCCTGCATTGTTAAATTCATTGTTGCATGATACCTCTCGGAGCCTGAAAAAGGCACACCATGAAGACGCAGTGGTTAGCCACCACGGGCTGATCCGCCTGATAGTGACATACAGTCTCGCTCGGCAGCAGACTAGCTGGCGGGAACTTCTTACAGCAATTGAAGGGGAAGTAGAATCACCATCCCCAAAGACGAAGCACCCCGCTAGCACCGCCGAAACACCTAAAAAACCCAGAGAATCGCCAAAACCTAAGCAACCCTCGGGCACAACCGAGCAAGCGAAGAAACGCATAAAGCTAGGGAAACAAAAATGCACCCCTGAAGCAACTAGACATGCAGAAAAACGTAAGGAATTGGCCGCAGAAAGACCTGCTACCTTAAAGCGAAGGCATTCCTCTGGCACAGAAGAACAGGTTGAAAAACGCAGAAAGATGGAGGCGGAGGAACAGATGGTCAGCACACCCGAACAGCCCGGGAGGCCTAGAAAGTCAGTTCGGTTGGCAAAGATAAGAGGTAGGCTGGAAAAAATCCAGCCAAACATAGGCCAGCCGATTGAAATAATAGAGGACCCTCCAGCGCCAGAACAAATACCTGGGGAAAACCTGGAACAAACAGAGAATGAAGTAGGAACTGAAGAAGGAGATAGGGATGACGACTCTGCGGCCGAGACCAGCTATCCAGAGGGAGCTGCTAAGCAGCCAATTCCTGAGAAGGAGATGGAACAATTGGGGGGTAGCCATCCACAAAACCCTGTGGAGGAAGAAGAGATGGCCACCATCTTGGCCAGCCTTAGAGGTTATCCTTCACCCTCCAGTCCGGCAGAGCCTCCTGAAGGACCATTTGAGGAAGAGACGCGTGACGAATTGCATGATGGAATGGCAGGGGAAGAAAACCCCACTGTCATCTAGAAAGAAAATGTGAATACCGATCAGGAACAAGCCGTTCCTAAAACACCAGAAGGAAATCCACCCGCTGATGGCGGGGAGGATGAAAATGTTTGTCGGGAACAGGACGTTCCCCGAATGATGGAAGAAACCCTCGATGAAAGAGGAGCAGAACTGAGGGCCGCCCATGTGCCCACAGCCGAGGCAAAAGAAATTAAGAAGTTGAGAAGAAAACAACAGAAATTGCTGACCATTATAGCCCAGCTTCGGCGGAAAATTCGAAGTCTGAAGGCCAGTTTGAGAATAAAGAGGACTGTGAGAAGAAAAAGGAGGACAAATACAGCTGGGTCCTCTCAGAGAGGAAGACAGAGCACCTATAGGCATCTAGTAGGTTGATATTCTGCTAGTAAACCTGCAGCTGTTCCAATTAATACTGAGGAACAAAATGCTGTTCCATCTGGAACAGAGCACCAGAATGCCGTTCCTATTGACATAGAGGAGCAGGCTGATATTCCAAACAGCCCATTAGAACCAACTGCCATTCCAATTAAAGTTGAGCCACAAGACGACATTCCAGTTACAGAAGGACCACCGTACCCCTTTGTACATGTCAAGAAGGAGAGGGAAACTAGAGCAGTTCACACTGAGACACCACCTTCAAGGAGAATTAAGCGACGAAATGTAAAGGTCCAGGCGAAACTTCCGGCCTCCAGGGAATTATGGGAAAGGGATCCAAAAACCAAGGCCTTGCACCGCGAGATGAGACAGGCCCAACAAGAGGCTGAACAGCTACGGGAACAAATGATCCCTCGAGAAAAATATGAAGAGCTGCAACAGGAAGTTGAGCAGAGGATTCCTCGAGAAAAATACGAAGAATTGCAGCAGAGGGCTGAGCAGTTAGAGCAACAAAGGATCCCTCTGGAAAAACATGAAGAACTGCAACAGCAGCTGAGAAACATGAGTGAATCGGAGAGTCGGGCTTTTGAAGGATGGCAGAAGGAGCAGGAAAAGGTTTCCAAGGTAACACGTCGACTAGATGCTGTTATTAAACAATTGGACACTGTATGTTCGTTGTATGATGATGTTTTGACTTGCAGGGCCCCCGCGAAGAATTATGCTTTATTCCTCCTTGAAAGATACCTAAGATTGAAAATAAAAGCTGTCAGGGCAGGTGCCCCCATTCAGATTAACACTGTTAATGATTTTATTGATTGTTGCAAACATTATGGGGTTAAGGTCCAACGATTATTATGTGAATTTTATTTGCACAATATGGTGTTTGAGCAGGAAACTGATCTAAACCCTGGCCATTTTGTGGGGGATATACAGCTGCAAGCCTTTGTTTCATTTGGGGTCAACCAGTTAAAATGGCTCAGGGCTTACAATGCCTTTCAGAGGCAGGAGCACAGCCTGGATCTATGGGTCAGGGCTGAGCCTCGAGATCCAGTTCGCCTATGGCAATCACATAAAAGCCTTATGAGAAACCCTGGCGTTATGAAACTACTAGGACCCATGCATGAGGAGTTGATCCGAAATAGCTTAGAATACTTCCTGGTTATTAAAGATTCCGCCTTGGAGGCTGCCAAATTCCGTTATCAGATTTCCACCCCAAGCATCCAGCTCAGGGAGCCCTTCAGATATGAGAACTTTGAGCTGGCTGCTGAACGATTGCCTTTTTATGGCCAGTGCATTCTACAAGCTGGACCATCATGGTTAGGATATCGGTTCCGTAGCCCAATTATCTGGCACCCTGCACCAGGGTACCAGGCCTTGTATGATATGCCTGCAGATCAGTTGCATTATTTCTTTGATAATCTGGTTGCCTATCATGGTTGCAGACCCCCTCATGAAGTACCCTCTCCAGCCTATTCTCTTACTGCTCTCCATGTTAATTATAACGGTTTCATGAGGCCATGAAACAGAGTAAGTCGGGGGGTGTGTAGAGCATTGGGAAGGTATGTTTTAATAAATGATTTAGTGATGTTTTAAGCAATAGTTGTAATCTTTTCTTTATTATAAAGTAGGGGAAATGCAAAGACAACGAGTCTAAAATGATCCAATCACTAACAGTTGTCTTCTCTACGCAGGAAAAGGTAAAAGTAGGAAGGCGCAATGCGAAACGAGGATTTGACGAGAAGATAACGGCTGTCCCTCCAATTCTAAATAAGGTTCAGACCAGGTCGAGTAAATCAAGGGAGATCAGTCCGAAACGAGATGAAGGACTGCCAGTTCGGAATTACAGGCCGAGTAAAGGGAAGCGTTAACAGTTTAGCGGATCCCTCAGGATCTTCGATCCTGAGGGATCGCTACGATCAATCGTTTTGTCGACCAATGAACTCCGCCGTTAATTGTATAAAAGGAGGGTAGCATTGAAACTAGGGGATGACTTTTGTATCTTTACTTTCTGTTCATGAATTTTATTATCACTTGAACTCAGACTATTGAGTCTCTCTGAGACTTAGTTTTGTACTCTCATTGATGCGTTAATATAATATCTCGGTGTTAATTTCTCCGTGCGTCTGAAGTAGTTTACGGCAGTGCGCCATTGGAAGCTTTGGGCCCGGCTCCAACGGACACTGGCTGATTGTACCATTACAATTCTGCTTTGTGTGGTTTGTTTCTCATAATCTGTTATGGTTACATGTTGTTTCATATTTACTCATCTGTAGCTCACATGTTATAAATTTCTGTAACAAGTTCCTATTCTTCACATACTGTTGATCTGAGTTGTTTGCACTAATTACAGAACTCATAAATAGAATATTTCAGCTACAGGTGACTGGGGTTAATGGATTGTTGGTGACTATTACAGATCGTGTACATATGATTGACGTTTCCTGTCTTTAATGATTTGCTGTTCCATTTGATATACATATGATTGACGTTTCCTGTCTTTAATAATTTACTGTTCCATTTAATCAAGCTGCAAACCTGTATAAATGATTGCTTTCCTTTTTGTATGCAAGTGTGTGCCAAGGATTGGAAGTGTAGACCTCGCGAGACTTAGTTTCTTTACTGCCGTTCCATTTACTGCTGTTCCATTTACTGCCGTTCCTTTTATTGCTGTTCCATTTCTGAAGATTGCTGTTTCATTCTGTTTTCTTGCTTGCGTTTATTGAAGTGGCATGAGAGGAGGTTCAAGACTGTTGTGAGATACAGCAGACGCTATAATGCTCCCAGATCATGATCCATACTCCTTCATCAGTTTCTAGGGGGATAGGTTATTAATTCCATACCCTCGACCGACGAAGTTGCTGCGTGTGTGATTTCTTTTATGCAAAAGTAATTTAGCATTAGCATCCGTTTACTCTTGTATTCTTTAGATCTATACTACGAAGCATTATCCTGACAAATAGCCTCAAATTAAGATGTCCCTTACAATAACAAAACGCTCCCGGATTGACTTGTAATGTGAAATAACTAGAGGTGAAAAAGACCCTTGTTACAGCTCCACAGTTCCTATCTCTGAAGTGGTGGGAGGTGGTGTTTCTACTGCAAGGTTGTTTCGGGTTTGTCTTCGACGTTTAGGAGCTATGATCTACCCTGTAATATTCAGTGGATTTATTCATTACCTTTATGCCAAAAGCTACAACAAATTTAGAATATGTTTGAATTTAAAATATACATTTAGTTACTCAATTGAAGTATAATACTTAAAGCATAGCTTATCACAAATTTCGAAGTATATATAAAAAAAACATGGAGTTTATGAGTTCATCAATAATCACAATTTTGTAGTATAAGCCATAAAACTTAGAGAATTGGATCCATGTAAAATAAAACAAAATTCGAATGAGTAAAGCATTATATGTCACGACAAAGAAATGAAGAGAGTACACCCCTTAGTGTGTGCTCACCAAATATACATCGAAGAAGGTTTCAAGATGGTTTGGAAACCTCAAAGGAGGATGAATCCAACTCTTAAAGATACTGTCAAAGAAGAACTGCAAAAACCGCTAGATACAGGATTCATTTACCCTATCTTCGACAGTGAGTGAGTCTTCCATTTGGTGTTAGCTCTAAAGAAAAATGGTAAGTGGAGAATTTGTGTCAATTACAGGGAGTTTAACAAAGCCACAAAGAAGGACCATTTCCCTCTACCCTTCATTGACCAAGTGCTAGATGGCATGGTAGGGAAAAGGTTTTTCTCTTTCCTAGATGGATTTAGCAGGTACAACCAAATCCAGATCAGTCCGAAAGACCAGGACAAAACCACCTTCACCTGTCCTTGGGGTACTTTTGCCTATAGGGTCCTTCATTTTGGCCTATGCAATGCTCCTGCCATTTTCCAGAGAGAAATCCTGAGTATTTTCACTGAATTAGTCCATGATGTGGTGGAAATTTATATGGATTATTTTACACCTTATGGCTGTGATTTTCAAGAAGCTTTGTCTAACCTATGCAAAGTACTGCACAAATGCATTGAAATGAACCTATCTCTCAGTCCCAAAAAATGTGAATTCTTGATGACTGTAGGGACTATGCTAGGTCATTCAATATTTCAGTAAGGACTACAGGTGGACCCAAACAAAATATATATCACCCAAAGGGAAGTAGAGAGATGTCAGAAGTTTCCTAGGGTTAGCTAGATACTACCGAAGGTTCATAAAGGACTTCAGTAAGTTTGCCTCTTCTTTATTTGGTTTCTTGGCGAAGGACTCTGAGTTTATATGGTCAAAAAGCTGTCAAGAGGCCTTAGACATCTTAAAGGACAAGTTAACCACTACACCAATTCTCCGAGGTCCAAATTGGGCCCTCCCCTTTCATATTCATGTTGTTGTCTCACACAAAGCCATAGGAGTAGCCCTAGGTTAGATAGATGAAAAATTACCTTGTGCTATCTATTTTATCAATAAGAATATGTCAATGGCGGAACTAAATTACATAGTGACCGAAAAGGAACTCCTGGCTGTTGTGCATTTATTGAACAAATTCAAGCATTATATTACAGGCTATCAAACATTTATGCATACTGACCATGCTACAATCAAATATTTAATTAACAAAACAGATGTGAATGCTGAGACTATAAGATGGTTGCTTTTATTACAACAGTTTGATCTAACTATTATTGATAAGCCTGCTAAGGAAAATGTTGTTGTAGACTTTTTGTCTAGAGTAAATTTTCCTTCAGGTGAAGAAGGAATGGTTGATGACCAGTTACCAGACGAGTACTTATTTTCTATTTCAGTTCTCTCTCCATGGTTTGCTGATATAGCAAACTATTTGGTATCAACACAGTTCCCACCAAACTTATCCTCCAAAGAGAAGAGCAAGATAGTAAGGAAAAGCACCCGATTCACTTGGATTGGGGGAAATATCTTCAAACTTGGCCCAAATAAAATCTTGAGAAGGTGTGTCATGGAGGAGGAAGTATTTAACATCCTTCTAACCTGTCATGGTGGGCCTTGTGGAGATCACTTTGCAGCAAAGAGGACAACATTCAAAGTGTTACAAGCATGCTATTATTGGACCACTCTTCGTTAGGATGTGAAAATATATACTAGTCAGTGTGATTGGTGCTAAAGGATGGGAAGGCCTACTCCAAGAGATGAAATGCCTTTGCATCCTCAAGTGACTTTCGAGCCATTTGACAAGTGGGGCATGGACTTCATTGGGCCTATTGACCCTCCTTCCAAGAAAAAATAGTACATCATTGTGTGCACTGACTATTTGACTAAGTGGGTTGAAACCAAGGCAATTAAGGCAGCAATAAAGGAGAAGGTGGTTGAGTTCCTAAGGGAGAATGTATTCTACAAATTTGGGTACCCTAGAGAGATGGTCACAGACTAAGGCAACCAGTTTACCTCCAACAAGCTTGAAAACTTGCTCAACCAGCACAAGATCAAGCATAGAACCTCCACTCCTTATCATCCACAATCTAATGGGCAAGTGTAGGTGACTAACAGAGAGTTGGAGGGTATCTTGACCAAAGTGGTAAGCAACAATAGGAAGGATTGGGCAGATAGACTAGTTGAGGCCACCTAGGCCTATAATACCACATGGAAGACCACCACTGGATTCACACCATATGAGTTGGTCTATGGAAAAAGGGCCTTACTGACCACGGAATTTGAGTATAACACATTAAGGATGGTAGCCAAACTAGATCTAGATCTCAACAAGGCACAAAAAGAGAGATTGTTCGAGTTGAATGGTTTGGATGAATTCAGAATGTAGGCCCTCCTACATACAGAGGTAATTCAACTTCAGAGGAAGATTTGGCATGATAAAAACATCAAGGAGAAGCAATTTCAGGAATGCGATTAGGCATTTCTATATGATGCCAGGTATAAAGACTTCAAGGGCAAGTTAAGGACAAGATGGATAGGACCTTATGTTGTGGAAAGATGCCATGATAATCGTTCAATACAAATCAGAACCATAGATGAAGAGGCCATCCCTTTACCTGTTAATGGACACCGATTGAAAATTTACAAGAGACCTTTATCAAAAGAAGAGTTCGTTGATGATATCAATAAAAAATTGATTATAGTGGAGCAAGTTTCAGCTTATCCCTCATCAAATCACTAAGAAAAAGAAAAAAATAAAAATAAGGACTTAGGTGAAAACCTCCATGAGGCGCTTGAGTCCCAACATTGGGTTGAAAACCTCTTGAGGCAGCCCAGTGGTGTCAAAAAAAAGGGAAAAAATAGAATAAGAAAGATCCCTATGTGAAAACCTCTCTTGAGGCACCCAGGGCAAGTAGCTAGGGTGAAAACCTCTCAGAGGCAGCCTAGTTGCTTTCAAAAAAAAAAAAAGAGAGAGAAAAAATCATTAAATTTCCGTTTGCAGGTTAGCAAGAAGGATGGTCAAAGCACAGAAGAGGATCGTAGAGAGACCCCTGTCACTCACATATTTATTTTGCCACTGATTACCATTCATTCCTCCACCATTTCTGTCATTTTTTCACTCCTTTACTTCAGTTTACAAAGGGACTATGTTTTCTACAGGATCCCCTGTAAACCTACAGGATCCCCTGAAAATCTACAGGATGATCCTGTAGGAATTACAGTGACCCAGAAATCCTATAGGAGGTAGTCCTAAAGAAATGAAACAACTTTCTATGCCAATAAAATGCACCCCCTTCATCAGTGAATCACCATACCTTGTCCACCATCATCACTCCACTCACCCTTACAAACAAAATCAGTTTCGAGAATATATATTTTTTTTAGTCTTCGAAAAGAAGGGAAAATAGGGCAGAATAGAGAGAATCACCTGAGTATTCCTTGTTATCCACACTTCTATCCTTTCTCTCCATCCATGTCACCATCCTCACAACCCTAGCAAAAAGTATGATTAAGATTTATGAGGGAGAAGCAGCTACAGGACATACTGTAGGAAATCCCATAGCAGCCTATCCCATAGAATACCAATCATAGTAGCAACAAGCCTCCAACATGATGATCCAGGAGCTCCAAAGCAGTAGCAACACCAACATATTCAACCACAGATACCTGCACAGACAAAGGAGTCATTAGGAAACAATAAGAGGAGGAAAAAGAATAGCATGTAGTCAATACACACAACAACACCTATGGTCTTCGATAACTGTAGCAAAGTATTGGCACCACATGTAAGTATCCCGCTCACTCTCTCATATGCATCACGTAGTCAAAAAAATGTAAGGGTTACAATTAAGTTGGTTTATAAGCGAAAAGGTGGCCAGTTAACTTGGCCACCTTCGTTCAATCAACATATACACAACATGGTGTCCAAACACACGTGGCAGCAGTCAAATCAAAGACAGAGAGGGAGAAGGACAAAATTTGTTAAAACTACAGATGCATCAGGTGGGAGCTGATTATGAGGAGTGGGGAATGATGAAGTGGTAGCGGGGACTAATGGTCCAAAAATGGAAACGTACCTTTGTTTCCAGCACACCACCTCACCCCAAATAACAATAGGAGGAAATAATCATCGTGCCCATGCATTCATGCATTCACTTCCTAGAATCTCTCTCTCACAGGTTTCTCTCATACCCAGGCAACCTACCGAAAGTAAAACTCCATCATTTTACTGCACAGGAATTCCTACAAGATGTGTTGTACCTCTGAGATAGTAGTAGGTTAGCTACCAATGCCAGAGCATCTAAAATAATTGTTTTTGGGTTTTGGGTTTTAGTTTTGGAAGACCAATGAATGAAGACAGATGTAGAATTGAAATACTTAATCCTTTGGATAATATTAATATCTTTGTAAAGGGCTACTATAAATCTTTACACAGTGATATAGATCAAATAGTGGTGAGAAGAAAACATAAAATAATATGATTATCACAGTTTCCAAACTGTAAAATAGAACAATCATAAGTATGAAAACCTTCTAAACTACGTTCCAAATATTTAAGGCAGTATACTTAAGCTTACAAAATATGTTGATGATTTATTGATTAGAGGAGATTAGCTAAACAGACAGTTCATTAATCCATTCTCTTAATAGATGATCACTTTAGGAGTCTATAGGAATAAATTGAGACACAATTATTCCTACCTAGATATCTCTATAAGCCATAAGCATATGAAGAAAAACATAATGATTGATAACAGGAAAAACTTACAGGATAACACAAACTGTGTAAAACCAAATTCAGAATCCTATGCTTTGTATTAAGGTTCCAGAAAGATTGAGTACATCAAGTGTCTATAAGAGCTTCGTTCAAAGGTGCAACTAGGTTCAAAGTAGAATAAACAGTCACAACTTAACAAGCAATGAACAATGAACCTTGAAATTAGAACAATTAACACCTCGAGAAGAGAGTTATTTATACAATAATGAAACTAAGAAAATATCCTAAAACTGATTAAGATTTATTCTAAGAAAGGAAAGATCTTCATGCAAGAAGATAGGGGCAACTATTGAATTGCTTCTTCTTGTCCCTTTTATTCAGGTTGTGCTGGTTTTGTTGTTTGATATTTTTCCCTTTAAGTTGCTTGATTTCTTCATTTGATCTTTTATCTAATACTCTTTAAACTTTGTGAATATCCTTTGACCCTACTGAGTAGCCTTTACTATGTTCTTTTTATTTACTATGCATTTCAGGTTTTTACTGTGTTATTCAACAGTAAATCATTTTAGATTTTATGCTACAGGGTAAAGTGATTTGATATGATATTCATATTTGTCTTCTAACTGTATGCATGATTTTTCTTTGCAAGCCTAGAACAAGAGTTTTTACTTGCAAAACACAGAAATCATTAAGAAAACATAAGTGTCCGAGAAGGTCGTCAATGGTTTTATTGAGCTTGAAAAGATATTGGAAGGAGTCCAGAGGGTATCAAAAGGTAAAACAATGGTTTTATTGGTCGCAAAGGCTTTATGGAGGTTTCTATGTGTAAATCGTAAAAAAAAAAAAGCAAAATGGTGTTTAAACGGAAAAACAGTTTACTTTTTGAATTATGGCGGACTTGAAATAGTATGAATTCAGGTGGATAAATAAAGTCGGGTCCAGGTTTATCGCATATCATAATCACAGTATAGCGGAGAAAGGCCCATCGCAAAGGAATGCGATAGGGGCTGGACGCGTTGTGAAAAATAAATCGAGGATAATACTGCTTCGGGTCCGGGTTCCCATCGCATATTGGAGATCGCAATGGTAGAGTAAAGTGCTTTAGCCGGTACTTGCGATGAGGAGCAGATTCGAAGTGGCAAATAAATTATGGAATATATTATGTTGGGTCCGGGTTCCATTCACATATCGGAGATCACAATGATGGATGGTATATGCTTCGATCGGGACTTGCGATGAGGGGCGGATGTGAAATGGCAATGAGTTATGGAATAATACTGCTTCAGGTCCGAGTTCCCATTGCATATCAGATATCGCAATGGCGGAGGGGAGTGCATGCTTGTTGAAAGGTTTGCGATCCGCCGATATGCGATATGTTATGGAATACATAGTTTTATAATAAAACTAATGGTTTCGGGATATTTTAATAAAGGGAGTTAATATATATGGGAAAGGAATTTTATGGATTTAATAAGTTAAGTTAGCGTTAATATGAAATATGAGTGGAAAGGGGATTTAACATGGGGTTTTCACTTTTCCTAGGTAAAAAGGATTTTAACCTTAGGAAAAGGGATTTTTATGGAAAATGAATGAATATGAACTGTATGAAGGTGGGAAGGGTAAATTAGTAAATATAAGGATGAATGGGGATGAGTGAAATTAATTAATTGATCTTGTAGACCTTCATTTGCTTTGTGTAGTTGCCTCATGGACATAGAAACATATGGTAAAACATGATAAATGTACATTTTGTCCAATCAATCATCATACTTCTGCAACCTTTCTTCTACTTACCCTTTGCTTATCCTATCATTTTTTCTTCACTTAATGTGTGAATTTAAGCAAGCATACCCTTTTCCTTTCTTTTTATTTAAAAAAAAATAAAATAAGCTATCTAATTCTAACCTTATAACATCCAAGGGCTCAGATTAAACTGATGAGCACCTTATTATTCTTTACCTAACTATTGATCTACCAAGATTAAACAGTTTGGCCAAATCTTTATTCTCTAATTATAACATCAAACTTAAATCATGAACCAGTCAAGATTAAACTATTTGACTGTCATGGGTTGTGGCATTTATGACAAGCTGCACACAACCATTATTTTGCGGAAAAAATAGTAGTGGCATTTAGACTTGCTCACTTTCATAGTTTATTTGTTTTCTTTTCTTTCTAACCTAACATTTTCCTTTTGCCTTGATTTTTTAGGGCATCTAACCTAACAGTTTCTTTGATATGGACATTATGATCAAGATATTTTCAAAAACATTTTATTCAAAATTGTTTTGTCCATATCCTAACTTAACATTTTTTCTATATCTATCTCTCTCTCTCTCTCTCTCTCTCTCTCTCTCTCTCTCGCTATATATATATATATTTATTCTATTTGATCAAAACCAAAAATGCTACAACATTGGCTCCATCTGGCGACTGCTTTCTCCTGTATAATGCAGAGAACCTGTAGATCCATGTGCCTTCTCCTTGGGCTATGGAGTCCTTGTTGTAAAAAAGATCACCGTGACATCTTGAAAAGTAAAAGAAAACCAGAGTATTTACAATGAAAACTATTTCAACTTCTTAGTACTCAATGTAATGTTTGAGAAACCTTCCATTTACAGGATAAGTGGAGTATAGCCCCTCAAGATTCTGCAGCACAAAAGTGTTGTTACCCTTTACTTCAACAATTTCTAAAGTTCCAAACCATAGATTGTCAAATTTGCCATGCTTTCCTTTCTCTTCTCTCCTTGCATCCCATCTTAGAACTAGATCGCCTTCCTTAAAGTCCCTTTCCCTAGCTCTTCTGTAAAACAGGGCCTTCATGTTATTCTGATATTTCTTCAATTTGTGTTGAACTTCATGTATGTTTTCATTAAGTTCAATAATCTAATTTATTCTTCTTGAAAAATCATCAGGTTTGTCTGTTGAATCCTGCAAGAATTTTAAAATAGGGAAGGCCAATTTGGTAGGGAATATTGCATCTTTCCCATAGACTAATTGAAATGGAGACTTTCTAGTTGATCTCTTTGGAGTAATTCTGTTTTCCCATACTGCATAAATCAAATGTGAATCCCAACTCTTCTTATGATCAGCTAAAGTCTTTTTGATTACCTTTACCAGACTTTTGTTTGATGACTCTGCAAGGCCATTACCTCGAAGGTAGTATGGAGTTGAATGATGTAACAAAATCTGATATTTTTGACAAAAGTCAATCATTTTAACACTAGAAAAAGCTGCTACATTATCATTGAAAATTTGAGTTAGGCAACCAAATCTAGATAATATATTGTCCTCAATAAACTTAATTAATACTGAATCAGAAGCATTTCTCACTGGAATTGCTTCCACCCATTTAGTAAAGTAATTTGTGGTAGTGAGGATCCATCTATGTTGATTACTAGAAGTGGGATGAATCTCTCCAACAAAATCTAATCCCCATTGAGAAAAAGGTGCTGAAACTATTGATGGAATGAGTGGAAGAGCTGCTAATTTTTGTTTACCAGCGAACATTTGACAAGGAACACAACCTTTGACCTTTGCCCCTACTTGTAAGAACAATGTGGGCCAATAAAATCCTCCCCTTAGAATCTTGTACGTTGTTGCTCTCTAAGCATAATGTCCCCCACAAAATCCTGTATGAAACTAATCAATGATTCCTTCAGTTTTTGATTCTGTTAAACATAATAAAAAATATTCAGTGGATCTTTCCAGTATAAATTTGCATTTATAATGCAGTACTTGACTGATTTTAACTTAAGGGTTTTACACTGGATCTTTTAGAATGCTGCTGGACACTCAAAATGGATCAAGAAATTTACAATATCTTGATACCAGTTTGACAACAAGAATTTTTAATCAATGTGTATAGGACTGATTTGCTCTGAAGGTAGAGGATTTTGTGCATTATTTTTTTTAGAATGAAGGGAAGGTTCTTGTGGATTCTCCCCTTCTGCAAGGACAGAAGGTTCTTGTGTATCCTTCCCTTATATTTCTAAAACAGAATTGATTCCAAGTACTTTGCAGTTGGATTCAGCTAGAAGCTTGGCTAATCCTTTACCTTTTACTAGCTTGGTAGTCTTGATAGTTAGATCAAACTCCAGAATTTGAGTGATCCATATACCTCTTTTCCCATCAGTGTCTGGTTGGGTTAGGACAATTTTCACAGCACTATTAGGGACATAAGCAGTAATAGGTGAATGTAAGACATACATTCTGAATGATTTCAGGGCTTAAATAAGGGCATAGGCTTGCTTCTCAATGATGTCATACTTAAGATGAACATCTCTCATAACCTTGCTGAAAAAGGCTATGGGTTGGTCATGGGAATCTTCATTTTTCTGTAATAGAACAACAACAAGGGTTGTTTCAGAGGCAAAAGAGAAAATACTAAATGGCTTAGTATAATCAGGGCTGGCTAAGGTGGGAGCTTCAGAGATAGCCCTTTTTATTTGTTCAAATGCATGCCTAGAAGAGACAATCAATTTGACTTCATGGTCCTTTCGGAGCATGTCAGTTATATCTTTTACAATCTCTGCATAATTGGGAATAAATCTCCTTAGAAAATTAATCTTGCCTAGAAAAGCTTGAATCTCCTTCTTGTTTCTAGGTAAGGTCAATGTTTCAATGGAAGATACTTGTTTGGGGTCAATTACTACTCCCTCCTTTGAAATTATATGGCCCAACAGTTTTCCTTCTTTGATAGCAAACAAGGACTTCTTAGGATTTAATGATGTTCCAAATTTTCTACACCTATCAAAAACCTTCATCAAGTGCTTTAGATGTTTTTGATCAGATTTAGAAAAAACAGTTATATCATCAAGATAAATAACCAAAAATTTATTTACCTGACCCATAAAAGCTATGTCTATAGCTCTCTGAAATGTTGCTCCAGCATTGGTTAAGTCAAATGGCATCCTAGCGTACATGAATGTACCCCAGGGTGTCGTAAAGGCTATCTTCTCTCTGTCTGTTGTATCAACATTCACCTGATTGTAACCTGAAAAACCATCAATCATAGAAAGTCTTTGTGCTCTTGAAACCATTTGAAGTAATTGATCCATTTTGGGCAAAGGATAATTATCTTTTAATGATGCCTTGTTCAAATTTCTAAAATCCGCGCAGAGTCTTATTTCTCCATTTTTCTTTCTAATAGGAACTATATTTGCAACCCAATTAGAATATCTAAGAGGGAGGATGATCTGAGCATCTAGAATTTTCCTAATTTCCCTTTCTACCATTGGTAGAAGGGTTGGATTTATCCTTCTAAGTTTCTGTTGATAAGGTTTTGCTTCTGGTTTCAAAGGAATTTTATGTTGTATTAATGAAGTATCATAGGTCTTTAGATCAGCATAATTCCAAGAAAAAACATCCTTATAATTTTGCAGTAACTTAAGATATTGAGCTTTGATCTTAGGGTCTAGAGTTGCACATATTTTGATGTTTTTGATATCTTCATCAGTTCCAATGTTAATCTCTTCTATGCCATCTTCTGAAGAAATGGACTGAAAGTTTCAGAAGACATCATTTTGATCAAACAAGTTTTCCAAAGGAATGAGTCCTTTTGGAATAAATTATTAGATAATTGAATAATGTCATGATTAGAAATTTGGGTTTTAAAATCTGAAGTTTCATTTCCATCTGCATTTTCATTTATTTCAGTTTTATCTTCATCAATTTGTAGAAATGAAAAATCGTTTATTACCTGCAGAAATGATTTCAAATGTTCACCATCTTCGAATATTTGCCTATATTTGACTTGTATCTGATAGAGTACATCAATATGATCAGGAATTTTAAAAGAGCTAGAAAAGACAACTAAGTCATCCTCATGAATATTTTGATCTCTGGGAATATGAATCAAATTAAAAGCATCAAAGAAGTTTTCAATTGAATCCCATACTTCATTTCGGTAGGAACTAAGTCTAGGGTGCTTGGTCTGGCAAACATTTCTTACTGGCTTAACAATAAGTTCTAAATCAGCAAAAACACTTAAGTTTTGAATTTTTAAGCTTTTGGCTAATTGTAATCCTAAAAGGAAAGATTCATATTCAGCCACATTATTTGTAACTTTGAAGTCTAATTTACATGTTGGGTTATATTTTCTTTTTCAGGTGAAATTAAAACTACTCCAACTCCTTCCCCATATTTTGTGCAAGAGCCATCAAAGAGCAGTTTCCAAATATCAGTTTGGTTTGGTTCAAGACTTTCAACTACCTCTTCAATTTTGACTTGAGTTTTATGTTGGTTTGAAGTTTGAAAACAACCAAAGTCTTGATCTATTGCATAAATTGGATGGTTCCTTGGCTGGTTAGTCTTACAAACAGTATGTACAAATCTTACCTCTCTATATAATCTTAATTGCTCTCCTCCATAAACATGAATAGTAGCATATGGCATATCCATCTGTAGAGTTCCCCCTAATTTGGCACAACAAGACCTAGAAAGGAGCATTCCAAAATTGGGTGAAATATCTATGACAATAATATCAAGTACTAGACTTTTCACTGGAATTTGGGAAAGGGTAACCACTAGATCCTTGATCAATCCCAAACAGAACACCTTTTTAGAATCAAAGGTGTACAGGTCATGGTAGGATCTAGTTATGTCGAGTTTCAAATGGTCCATGATAGATTTTGGCATAAGGTTGTGTGATGCTCCTAAATCAAGCATACAATTATACAACATGGAATCATTTGTTTTAAGAGTTACATAGAAAGGAGACACTATCTCATCTATCATGTCTGAACTAGGGCCAAAAACTACTGCTGGTTTTTCATCTTGCAGACTTATGACATCACCTTCAGCATCAACCGAGGTATTTTGTATCCATTTTGTCACTTGGCTTTTATAACTAGGGTTTTTAGAAAGTTCTGACAGTGGAATTGGAATCTTAACCCTCGTTAATACTTTTTCAACATTAAATGTAGTCAAAATGTTTTTACCAGTTTGGGTAGTATCAATTGACTGATCTAAGGGCTGAATAAGAGTTGTTTGAGCTTCAGCAGTTTTGGTACATGGTTCAATTATTGGATTTTCCTTTGGAGGTCTCCCAGGACCAGGCCTAGGCCTAAGATCATATCTCTTGTTTAACTCTGCAATTAAAAATTCAGAGAAAGCATGATATTTAGAGACCTGTGAAGCTTCCTGATCTTCTTGAACCTGATTTTGTTGTGAGAGAGGAATGATGGCTGTTTGATTGGAAGAAGAATCCATATTATTAATATCTTCAGTAATTGTCATAGTATTATCATCGGGTTGTTGGTCATGTATCAATAGAGGAGTAGGAACCTGTTGATCATTGCTACGTCTCTGAAGAATTTGTAGTGGTGTATCTCTTTTATACTGACCTTGATTTTGGTTTTGGGGTCTAGTCACTGTTTGTTGCATTGAAATAGTTTGGGTCTCAATCTTTGAAATCCTATTTGATAGGTTTCTAAGAAGAGATGTTATTTCATCTATTTTTGAGTCTTCTGATTTAGTCTTAGAGGAACTAGAGGCTTCTTGAACAGATTTGAGTTTTCTTTGGGCCTTTTCTTCCTTATGTTTTAAAGAAGTTGAGGCTGCCCTATTTGCTTCTATTTCTATAGCGTTTGTTTTCATATCTTCAAGAGTTCTTGAAGTTCTGTCTCGTAGCATAACAACAAAGTCATCATCAACAGCTTTAGAAAATCTAGACTTAGTTGCTACTACAAGGGGATTACAATCAGTAGGCATTTTGTGATAGATTTTATTGAATCTTCTAATAAAATCTGATACTGGTTCACTAAATTTCCTTTTAAGCTCTTCAAATTATATGAGGAAGTAAAGAGGATCCTTTTTCACACCCCATTGATTTTTAAATATGGTTGTAAGCTCTTCCCAATTTCTAATGGAAGCTACTGGTAACTGCCTAAAACAAATCCTCTCATTTCCTTCAAGTAACTGTACAAACAATCTCATATAAATGTTTTCTTGTTCAATATTCATGTTGTCTGCAAATGGTAGGAATGCTTTAAGATGGTCCTCAGCTGAGGGATCAGTTTCTCCATTGTACTTGGGAAGGTATTTTAAGTATCCATCTGGGAATGCATCAAGGTTATTAGGTAAGACTAAAGAAGCATATCTAGCCTATACAATAGGTCGGAAAGCCATAACAACAGGTGGTGTATGAGATTCTTGAGGTGTATGAGGTTGTCCAGGTGGAGTATGAGGTGTTTGTGTGGATGTAAAGGATGAAGAAGAAGTAGAGGAAGAAGATGGTGATTCAGGGGTTGATGAACTAGTTGGAGGTGAAGGAGGAGGAGATCTCCTAAAAGTCTTCAAAGGAGTCTTAAGAACTAACTTTGGGATCTGTAAAGGAATACATTCTTTTGTTTCAAAGAGAGGATTGGTATATATAGATGTCTCCTCAGGTTGTTCAGAAGAAGAAGCTCCAGGTCGGCAAAAATGGAAGGAAATGAATAGGTGGTAGGGGATATGAAATATGTGGGTTTATATTCTGGTAGATCAACACTCAAATCAGATTCAGTTTTAGGTAATCCTGGTGGTAATGTGGGTATTGGATGAGATTCTAATTAATGAATAAGGTAAGCTGACTTAAATCAACTCCTCTATCTAGAAGTTCAGCAACCCTAGGTGATAAATGGGAGAAATCAGGATCACATGGGATATTACTATAGGGATCAAATGATTCTAATTCCTTAGACTGTAGGTTTGAAGAGGAAGAAGAAGATGGTTTGTGTCACCTTTTAGAACTAGCTTTTCTCAGAAGCCTTTCAGGATCTGACAGAGGACTAACTGTGTTGGCTTCTAAATGAGATCTGGTATGTTTAAAAGGTGCCAGTTGTTAGGTTCCTATACCAATAGGTGTCATATATCATGATTGACTTGGTTTAGCTCTGAAATATGTTCATACCTTTGCTTGTTGCAAATGTTTTCCATATTTGTGAAACATAAAAAATTTAAAAAATGAAAAGAGGGTATGTCCTAGGAAAAGAATAAAAAGACAAAAAGAATAAAGAAAATGTCAAAAAAGGAAAGAAAATGAACCCCAACAAAAAGAAAATACCATGAAAGTGTGCAAGTCTAAATGCCACTACCTTTTTACTTTTGTATAATAAAATATTGTGTGCAGCTTGTCACCTATGCCACAATTCATGAGTAGTCAAACAGTTTAAGCTTGACTAGCTCATATTTTCAATTTCATGTTTTAGAAATAGAGAATAAAGATCTGACCAAACAATTTAATCTTGGCAGATAAGTAGATAGGTAGAGTGAATAAAAGGAGCTCAACAGTTTAATCTGAGCCCTTGGATGTAATAAGGTTAGACTTAGATAGATATCTATATGTAAAAGAAAATAAATTTTGATGAGGGTTTGTCAGTTTAAGTGCACCCTAATAAAGAAGTAAAAATGCTAGGTTAAGTAGGTAGGGTAAGTAGATTATTGGTTGCAGAATAATGTGTGATGAATGGCCAAGTTAAAAGCTTAATTTTTTTTTCTTTCATCACTTGGACAAAGCATGGATGATAATGAAGACAACATATCATGAAATCAAAGTCAAACTAATTAACCTCCTCACTCATTTTTCCCTAAATTTTCACTAATTCCCCCGAAGTACTAAAGGCACCTATAACATGTTAGTGGAGCTTAGAGCATTTCTCTGACTTCTGGAGGGACCAGACCCTTGGCCCAACAATTTGTAATTCCTAAAGTACTTAAGTCCCTTTCATCAATATTTACCCCTTCATAAATTCATTCATCCCCTTTAAAAGGTTTTCCTAAGTAAAATCCCCATTTTACTTAGGGAAATTAAAACATTCTATATACAAAAACCCTCATATTCAATTAGCCTAAGTTATAAATGTTGTATGATGAATACATTTTCAGAAACATTTAACTTAGCGCATTTCACATTCCATAAGTCATATTAACTTTTAACTTGTATTATTATTTAACTCCCGAAAATGAATTACCCCTTCCCCGTATTATTATTAAAAAATTACATATCCTACCCCATGGTTTGCGAAATAAACCACAATAAAAGTCAATAAGTGGGATTAATTAGTCAAACTGCAATTAATTAAGAACCCAGTCCCCGCCATATTAATAAAGTGATTAATTAATCATCCGGATTAATTAATAACCTTCTCATCCAATCACATCACCCCCGATGTAATTAAAGACTTTTTAATTACCATCGGGCCCCTCCGTTAACCTTCCGCCACTTCCCGTTGCCGACTACCATCCGATCGGCCCTTCTAGATCAAAAGGTTATCGCGCATATCGCGCGAGCCCTTTGGTCAGACGTTAAACGCGTGATATGAGAGGTTTTCCAAAAAGCGCCGACGCTACGTGTCAATCTATCAATGGAATCGTGCGACCCTCCTCCAAAACCACTCACTTCCCAAAAGCGGTGCAATGAAATCCACTTACTGCCCCCACCTCCCACTCTCTGCATATGACAAATTTTCCACTGTTCATTCAAAGTTTACCCGCCAATATCAACCATTTACCCGTTTAAACACAAAACCCTCAATTTTGCTCATTTTCGCCTGATTGTGTAGTAAAACCCTATGTAACCCATCTACGCCACATGAAGCCTCTGTTAACCAATTCGAGCATTGTTTACCTCCCAAAAAGCATTCTTGACTCACTCCACATACCTTTCAAGCTCAAATGAGACCTTTTCGACCTCCCTTGCAAACCAATGCTTTCTTAACAGTTTGTTTTGTTTTACAGGTGATCAGAAGACCACAACCTTGGATACACAAGTCTTAATACTAGTCACAAGACCTGGTTACTCCAAGATTTTTATTAAATCTATTTAAATACAGATGGAAGATAAAACATACAGTAAAAAGACAAGCAAAGGAAACATGAAATTAAATGATTTACTGTTGAAACAGACAGTAAAAACCTAAACTACACATTGAAGGTAAAAGGACACAGTAAAGAACAGTCAAAGTGTATCAGGATTAAAGAGTATCAGATTGAATACCAAGTCAAGTAAATCAGCTAGCATGAAGATAAACAACAAGGAAGATAGTTACAAAACAGAGTATACAAATTCATGTCAAAGTGAAGACCGATGAAAAAACAGAGTGGTAAAAGTAAAAAGTAAATAGTAAACAGTAAAAGTAAACATGAAGACATTAAGGGTTAAACAAAGATGAAAACGATTTCACCAGCTACAATTAATTTTATCCAAAGTAAAAGTGAAAAACAGTCAAAAGAAATTTAAGGTTAAAAGATGAAATTAGAGCAAAAATGGTACATTCTTCAGAAATTTCCTGTTTAAGTCATAATTGTTCAGAAACTATTTTGGCCAATCCAAGACGTATTTCAAGAAAATGGAGGAGGTTTTTGTTCCTAACCGGCTAGCATACAAAAACCTATCTCACGTTTTACACAGTTATTACCAAAAGGGAGATAAGTGCATGTATTCATAGGTTATTTTTCAGTTTGTGCAAAGTCCTGTTTTTGACATCTTTTTTGCAGAGAATATTGTGACCAGCTAGAGCTGAATTTTGGAAAACTGAGAGAGGTTTATCTCAAAAACATTCCTATCTACAAAAACCTCTTTCATTGTTTACATATATATCATGGATTGAGATATACAAGCGTATCATTGGACCCTACGTTTGCATAATTTCTGGGGAAGAATGCACAAAGGAAGGATGCAGTTAGTGACTCGGATGCCTCATCATCAACTAAGAGTTGCTATCAAATTCGACTTTCTCTTCTTTGTCACCCATAATCCATAGAAATAGTGCCAAATAGATTCATTAGTTTTGAATGTCCTTTATTTAAGTTCTATTAATGTAAACAGTTGGAGATATTTGTGAAACTAATCTTGATATTTTTTCAAGATATTTTAGTTTACAATTTGTATAAATACTTCTTCATTTGAAGTATTTTGGGTGGATCCTTAGACATTTCTGTAGACAATGTACTTTTGGAATTGAAGTTCTGTTGAACAACTTTTGAATGGTTGACTGGAACAAAGTAATAAAGCAAAGGACTTTTACAGGATACCTGTGTCAAACGAGAAACAAATAAGTATTCTATATCTTGTGTTTTTATAGTTTTTCTGGTTTAATAAATATTCATATGTGTTTCATATCTGAATGATAAATGAAAAGTTATATTTCAGAAAGAGCTTTACTGCATTCTATCTTTAAAATATTTTTTTTCTTAATGTTTTCTTTCAGGCTATTATAAGTAGGGAATCCTTAATTGCTCCCTGCTTTCATAGTTTATCATTGTGACCATTTACCAAAGAATAATTAATTTCTTTTTGTTAATGAGTACCCACTTTCCCTCATCTTGGACCCTGTTGAAGGATTCTTAGTTTCCCTTCCTCCCTATTCAAGACCATTTCACCCATTTGAAGCTATCATTTGTCTTTTGTTTAGCTATCTTGCCCTGTGAATCTCTCCTTTGTTAAGTCAACCTGATCTAGTTAAGCCATCATTCAGTTGACTCCATAGCCCAATGGCCTAAAATACCTTGTTCTATCCATCTGCTCCCGAGTTCCACCACCAAACAAAATCAACACCCCCTAAGCTTTCATAACTAGCCTAATCTCCCATAAAACAAAGCTAAATCATAAAGAGAGAGACCTCTCTGAGTACAGATTGGCTAGATTTTGTACTTAAAAGATTAGTTTGTGGTTACATCAGACCCCTTTCCTTCTTCTAACAACTTCAAGGAAAATCTGAGTGATAACATAGTGGCGACCATATTGGGGAAGAACAAATCCTTAGTTAAAATAAACCTTTAAGAAACATAAAGTTTAATTTTAAAGCATCTTAAAGGATTATTAGAAGTTATTTTGAAAATTCATAAAAAAAAATAAAAAAAACAATCATAAAATACTCTAAATTTGGCTTCCTGGAGAACTAACTTTTTCTTCAGACTTGTTTTATAGGTTTAGATCTGATATATGATGGTGGACAGGGATCAGACACATAAAGGTTAAAATCATCCACCTGGCGACTCCAAAATCAATTCTACAATAAAGACTCCACTGGAGGAATGAACCTGAAAGAACTATGTGAAAAGATCAGGCTTTTAACTTGGATTGTTATCCGAGACATTATGTTCTTTCTCATCAAGAAAATATTTCAATATATATAGTATTTTAGAGAAGATCATAGATTAGCTTTTAATTATTTGCTTTTGGAAATTGTATATATAAAATATCCTTGCACATTTGAGCATCATTCTTCTGACTCTTTTGATGATCATTTTCCAATCAAGAAGCCCCAAAAAATCAAGACTCCATTGTTCAAAGATCCAGAGCTTCAAATTTCAGAGAAATTCCACAACCAAATAATCCACTTTCCAAAGTATTAATAGTGAGACAGGATGATTAGGTTTTTGGAAAATCTTTCATTTGATGAAATTTTAAATGGATTCAGGGATGAGTTATCAAAATTTCAGCTTGATGAAGTTTTTTTAAGAGTTGTGTTTATAATTGTCAAAATAAGAAAGTACTCTCATGAAAATAAAATATGTTTTCTTAATTTAGTTGTTGAAAAATATGAAAATGAAATTAAACTTTTTCATTCTCAAATTTAGTCATATATTTTTCGAGATCCTAAAGAATTCTTACAAAATCTTCCTTCTCCAAACGAAAAGGAAATTGTACTACCTTTTGATTTATAGATTGAGGATGATTATGATTTCGAGAGCAAGACTGAAGAAGTAGTTTCAGAGTTTAGTATTTGAGGATACAGCTAATCATTTAGACATTGAAGGCCTAGAAGAAACTATAATACTTTATGCTTTTGTTGATCCTATAGCAGATTATATGGAGGTTCTTCTCAACTCAAATTCTTTAACATGTTTTCTCTATGAGGACCAAATACATCAGCAGTGGCCTTTATATATCACAATTTTGATTATGTGGGTACATGATCAAATTATGCTTCTGACTTTACTGACAATCAATCAAGCAGTTCATTTGTTTCTGCAGTTGCTTGATTGGCTTCATTGGCATTTTTGTATTATTTAAATCAGCCTGATTCTCAAACAATATAGAGTAGGTAGGATTTAATTAGATTATGAAATAAATCCTAAAAGATTTGAATCCAATAAAAAAGCTCTAAGATCTTGATGATTTACTAATTTGGTTTGAAGGTTGCAGCACCATTTAGTTCCAGGTCAGATCTCAAAGTTGTGAAGGAAAAGTTTAAAAAGATTTTCAATAAAAGGACCAAGGCTGAAGATTCCTACCTAAGTGATAAGGTGCTCAAGTGGGATTCAAGAAGGGAGAATAAAGGTTTGGTGTTGATTGGATGGTAATTTTGGAGTTGAAGCCCAAAGAGAAGGCCCTAAGCTCCAGAAGCGTTACTGTCATACATACAAATAAAGTAGCAGGAAAAAGGAGATTTGCAGAGCATAATCACAGTTTTTCAAAGGCCACTGATCTACTGTTCTTGACTTTCCCCAGCAAAAGCCATCCCCAAGTGGAGCCACTGTTAGGTTCCTATACCAATAGGTGTCATATATCATGATTGACTTGGTTTAGCTCTGAAATATGTTCATACCTTTGCTTGTTGCAAATGTTTTCCATATTTGTGAAAAATAAAAAATTTAAAAAATGAAAAGAGGGTATGTCCTAGAAAAAGAATAAAAGGACAAAAAGAATAAAGAAAAGGTCAAAAAAGGAAATAAAATGAACCCCAACAAAAAGAAAAGACCATGAAAGTGTGCAAGTCTAAATGCCACTACTTTTTTACTTTTGTATAATAAAAGATTGTGTGCAGCTTGTCACCTATGCCACAATTCATGAGTAGTCAAACAGTTTAAGCTTGACTAGCTCATATTTTCAATTTCATGTTTTAGAAATAGAGAATAAAGATCTGACCAAACAGTTTAATCTTGGCAGATAAGTAGATAGGTAGAGTGAATAAAAGGAGCTCAACAGTTTAATCTGAGCCCTTGGATGTAATAAGGTTAGACTTAGATAGATATCTATATGTAAAAGAAAAGAAAGTTTGATGAGGGTTTGCCAGTTTAAGTGCACCCTAATAAAGAAGTAAAAATGCTAGGTTAAGTAGGTAGGGTAAGTAGATGATTGGTTGCAGAATAATGTGTGATGAATGGTCAAGTTAAAAGCTTAAATATTTTTGCTTTCATCACTTGGACAAAGCATGGATGACAATGAAGACAACATATCATGAAATCAAAGTCAAACTAATTAACCTCCTCACTCATTTTCCCCTAAATTTTCACTAATTCCCCCTAAGTACTAAAGGCACCTATAACAAGTTAGTGGGGCTCAGAGCATTTCTCTAACTTCTGGAGGGACCGGACCCTCAGCCCAACAATTTGTAATGCCTAAAGTACTTAAGTCCCTTTCATCAATATTTACCCCTTCATAAATTCATTCATCCCCTTTAAAAGATTTTCCTAAGTAAAATCCCCATTTTACTTAGGGAAATTAAAACATTCTATATACAAAAACCCTCATATTCAATTATCCTAAGTTATAAATGTTGTATGATGAATACTTTTTTAGAAACATTTAACTTAGTGCATTTCACATTCCATAAGTCATATTAACTTTTAACTTGTATTATTATTTAACTCCCGAAAACGAATTACCCCTTCCCCGTATTATTATTAAAAAATCCCAAAAATTACATATCCCGCCCCATGGTTTGCGAAATAAACCACAATAAAAGTAAATAAGTGGGATTAAGTAATCGAACTATTTTTAATTAAGAACCCAGTCCCCACCATATTAATAAAGGGATTAATTAATCATCCGGAGTACTTAATAACCTTTTCGTCCAATCACATCGCCCCCGATGTAATTAAAGACTTTTCAATTACCATTGGGCCCCTACATTAACCTTCCACCACTTCCAGTTGTTGACTACTTACTGTCCGATCGCCCCTCCCAGATCAAACGGCTATTGTGCATATCGCGCGGGCCCTTTGGTCAGACGTTAAACGCGTGATATGAGCGGTTTTCCAAAAAGCGTCGATGCTATGTGTCAATCGATCAATGGAATCGCGCGACCCTCCTCCAAAACCACTCGCCTCCTAAATGTAGTGCAATGAAATTCGCTTACCGCCCTCGCTTCCCACTCTCCGCATATGACAAATTTTCCATTGTTCATTCAAAGTTTACCTGCCAATATCAACCATTTACCTGTTTAAACACAAAAACCCTAGTTTTGCTCATTTTCACCTGATTGTGCATTAAAACCCCATGTAACCCATCTATGCCACTTGAAGCCTCTGTTAATCGATTCGAGCATGGTTTACATCTCGAAAAGCATTCTAGACTCACTCCACAGACCTTTCAAGCTCAAATGAAACCTTTTCGACCTCCCCTGCAAACCAATGCTTTCTTAACAGTTTGTTTTATTTTATAGGTGATCAGAAGACCACAACCTTGGATAAACAAGTCTTAATACTCGTCATAAGACCTGTTTACTCCAAGATTTTTATCAAATATATTTAAATAGAGATGGAAGATAAAACATACAGTAAAAAGACAAGCAAAGGAAACATGAAATTAAACGATTTACTGTTGAAATAGATAGTAAAAACCTAAACTACACATTGAAGGTAAAAGGACACAGTAAAGAATAGTCAAAGTGTATTAGGATTAAAGAGTATCAGATTGAAGACCAAGTCAAGTAAATCAGCTAGCATGAAGATAAACAGCAGGGAAGACAGTTACAAAATAGAGTATACAAATTCATGTCAAAGTGAAGACAGATGAAAAAACAGAGCGGTAAAAGTAAAAAGTAAATAGTAAACAGTAAAAGTAAACATGAAGACATTAAGGGTTAAACAAAGATGAAAACACTTTCACCAGCTACAATGAAGTTTATCCAAAGTAAAAGTGAAAAATAGTCAAAAGAAGTTTAAGGTTAAAAGATGAAATTAGAGCAAAAAAAGTAGATTCCTCAGAAATTTCCTGTTTAAGTCATAGTTTTTCAGAAACTATTGTGGCCAATCCAAGAATTATTTCAAGAAACTGGAGGAGGTTTATCTCAAAAAGATTCCTATCTAAAAAACTCTTTCAATTTTTTCATATATATCACGGATTGAAATATAAAAGTGTATCATTGGACCCTAAGTTTGTAGAATTTCCGGGGCAGAATGCACAAAGGAAGGATGCAGTTAGTGACTGGGATGCCTCATCATCAACTAAAAGTTGCTATCAAATTCGACTTTCTCTTCTTTGTCACCATAAATCCATAGAAATAGTGCCAAATAGATTCATTAGTTTTGAATGTCCTTTATTTAAGTTCTATTAATGTAAACAATTAGAGATCTTTGTGAAACTAATATTGATACTTTTTCAAGATATTTCAGTTTACAATTAGTATAAATACTTCTTCATTTGAAGTATTTTGGGTGGATTCTTAGACATTTCTGTAGACAACGTACTTTTGGAGTTGAAGTGCTATTGAACAACTTTTGAATGGCTGGCTGGAATAAAGTAATAAAGCAAAGGACTTTTACAGGATACCCGTGTCAAACGAGAAACAAATAAGTATTCTATATCTTGTGTTTTTATAGTTTAATAAATATTCATATGTGTTTCATATCTGAATGATAAACGAAAATTTATATTTCAAAAATATCTTTACTACATTCTGTCTTTAAAATCGTTTATTTTCTTAATGTTTTATTCTAGGCTATTATAAGTAGGGAATCCTTAATTGTTCCTTGCTTTCATAGTTTATCACTGTGACCATTTAAGAAAGAATACTTAATTGATTTTTTTTAATGAGCACCCACTTTCCCTCATCTTGGACCCTGTTGAAGGATTCTTAGTTTCCCTTCATCCCTCTTCAAGACCATTTCACCCATTTGAAGCTATCATTTGTCTTTTGTTTAGCTACCTTGCCCTGTGAATCTCTCCTTTGTTAAATCAACCTGATCTAGTTAAGCCATCATTGAGTTGACTCCATATCCCAATGACCTGAAATACCTTGTTCTATCCATCTGCTCTCGAGTTCCACCACCAAACAAAATCAACACCCCCCAAGCTTTCATAACTAGCCTAATATCCCATAAAACAAAGCTAAATCATAGAGAGAGAGCCCTCTCTGAGTACAGATTGGCTACATTCTATACTTAAAAGATTGGTTTGTGGTTACCTCAGACCCCTTTCTTTCTTCTGACAACTTCAAGGAAAATCTGAGTGATAACACCAGCTTGGGAGTGTGGACTCCCCTAGGTGAATGATTTTAACCTTTCTAAACCATTTAATCACCTTAAAGGAAAAGAATGAATGAATATCGTTGTCCCAAGGGAAAATTAAAAGAAATTTGAATCCCCGATAATGGCACCAGTCTGATGTTGTACCTCTGAGATAGTAGTAGGTCAGCTACCAAGGCCAAAGCATCTAAAATAATTGTTTTGGGGTTTTTGGTTTTAGTTTTGGAAGACCAGTGAATGAAGACAGATGTAGAATTGAAATACTTAATCCTTTGGATAATATTAATATCTCAGCAAAGGGCTGCTATAAAGATTTACACAGTGATATAGGTGGTGAGAAGAACACAGAAAATAATAGGATTATCACAGTTTCCAGACTGTAAAACAGAACAATCATAAGTATGAAAACCTTCTAAACTACGTTCCAAATATTCAAGGTAGTATACTTAAGCTTACAAAAGATGCTGATGATTTATTGATTAGAGGGGATTAGCTAAACATATAGTTCATTAATCCATTCTCTTAATAGATGATCACTTCAAGAGTTTATAGGAATAAATTGGGACACAATTATTCCTACCTAGATATCTCTATAAGTCATAAGCATATGAAAAAAAACATAATGATTGATAACTGGAAAAACTTATAGGATAACACAAACTGTGTAAAACCAAATTCAGAATCCTCTACTTTATATTAAGGTTCCAGAAAGACTGAGTACATCAAGTGTCTAGAAAAACTTCGTTCAAAGGTGCAACCAAGTTCAAAGTAGAATGAACAGTCATGAAATAACAAGCAATGAACAATGAACCTTGAACTTCGAACCATTAACAACTCGAGAAGAGAGTTATTTATACAATAATGAAACTAAGAAAATATCCTAAAACTGATTAAGATTTATTCTAGGAAAGGAAAGATCTTCATGCGAGAACATAGGGGCAATTATTGAACTACTTCTTGCTGTCCCTTTTATTTAGGTTGTGCTGGCTTTGTTGTTTAATATTTTTCCCTTTAAGCTGCTTGATTTCTTCATTTGATCTTTTATCTGATACTCTTTAAACTCCATGAGTATCCTTTGACCCTACGGAGTAGCCTTTACTGTGTTCTTTATATCTTTACTGTGCATTTCAAGTTTTTACTGTGCTATTCGACAATAAATCATTTTAGACTTTATGCTACAGGGTAAAGTGATTTGATATGATCTTCGTATTTGTCTTCTAATTGTATGCATGATTTTTCTTTGCAAGCCTAGAACAAGAGTTTTTACTTGCAAAACACAGAAATTGTTAAGAAAACATAAGTGACCGAGAAGGTCGTCATTGGTTTTATTGAGCTTGAAAAGATATTGGAAGGAGTCCAGAGGGTATCGAAAGGTAAAAAAATGGTTTTATTGGTCGCAAAGGCTTTATGGAGGTTTCTATGTGTAAAACGTAAAAATAAGCAAAATGGTGTTTAAACGGAAAAACAGTTTACTTTTTGAATTATGGCCGACTCGAAATAGTATGAATTTGGGCGGATAAACAAATTCAGGTCCAGGTTTATCACATATCACAATCACAGTATAGCGGAGGAAGGCCCATCGCAAAGGAATGCGATAGGGGCTGGACGCGATGTGAAAAATATATCGCAGATAATATTGCTTTGGGTTTGGATTCCCATCGCATATCGGAGATCGCAATGGCAGAGGAGAGTGCTTTGGCTGGGACTTACGATGAGGGGCTGATGCAAAGTGGCAAATAAATTATGGAATATGTTGCGTGGTGTTCAGGTTCCATTTGCATATCGGAGATCGGAATGGCTGAGGGTATATGCTTCAGTTGGGACTTGCGATGAGAGGCGGATGCGAGATGGCAATGAGTTATGGAATAATACTGCTTCGGGTCCGGGTTCCCATCGCATATCAAATATTGCAATGGCGGAGGGGAGTGCATGCTCGTTGAAAAGTTTGTGATCCGCCAATATGTGATATGTTATGGAATACATAGTTTTATAATAAAACTAATGGTTTCGGGATGTTTTAATAAAGGGAGTTAATATATACAGGAAAGGAATTTTAGGGATTTAATACATTAAGTTAGCGTTAATATGAAATATGAGCGAAAAGGGGATTTAACATGGGGTTTTCACTTTTCCTAGGTAGAAAGTATTTTAACCTTAGGAAAAGAGATTTTTATGGAAAATGAATGAGTATGAACTGTATGAAGGTGGGAAGGGGAAATTAGTAAATACAAGGATGAATGGGGATGAGGGAAGTTAATTAATTGATCTTGTAGACCTTCATTTTCTTTGTGTAATTGCCTCATGGACATAGAAACATATGGTAAAACATGATAAATGTACATTTTGTCCAATCAATCATCATACTTCTGCAACCTTTCTTCTACTTACCCTTTTCTTATCCTATCATTTTTTCTTCACTTAATGGGTGCATTTAAGCTAGCAAACCCTTTTCCTTTCTTTTTATTTAAAAAAAAAAACAAACTATCTAATTCTAACCTTATAACATCCAAGGGCTCAGATTAAACTGATGAGCACCTTATTATTCTCTACCTAACTATTGATCTGCCAATATTAAACAGTTTGGCCAGATCTTTATTCTCTAATTATAACATCAAATTTAAAGCATGAAGCAGTCAAGATTAAACTATTTGACTGTCATGGGTTGTGGTATTTATGACAAGCTGCACATAACCATTATTTTGTGAAAAAATAGTAGTGGCATTTAGACTTGCTCACTTTCAGAGTTTATTTGTTTTCTTTTCTTTCTAACCTAACATTTTCTTTTTTCCTTGATTTTTTAGGGCATCTAACCTAACAATTTCTTTTTATATGGACATTATGATCAAGATTTTTTCAAAAACATTTTATTCAAAATTTTTATGTCCATATCCTAACTTAACATTTTTTCAAAATATTTTATATATATATAGATATATATATATATATATATATATATATATATATATATATATATATCTTATCAAAACCAAAAATGCTACAATAGGAGACATAGAGACTGTCTACATGATTTTTCAAGAGGAGTTTCAGAGGGGAAAACACGGGAGTTGGCCACTACAAACACTATGAAGAGGTAGGCTCTGTAATTACATCCCTCTTTACAAGTAATTGAACCAGAAATCCTCTAAGTTTGAGTGAATTTAGCAGCTGTGTAAGGGAATTATATACGTAGTCATTTCAGTTTTGGTTCTACATTTGAAGATTGTCTCAACCCTCTCATCTCCTCAAACTTCACGAACCAAGATGACAGGCGGGTTTAGTAGGAGGGAGCCCTTTAACACTGTGAAATCCAACAACACCCCCAAGTATTTGAAATCTTCACAAGACATAATTGGATAGGGTTTTTCGAAAAATTTGGAGGGCATGATGATGAGGTGGCCTGAGAATTTCCTCTCTCCCTCATTCGACTCACTAGAATCCATGCCACTGTTGTGATAAGAGGCATCTCCATAGAACTCACCCCTAAGCTCATCAAAAGGGTCACCACACTTCCCCTAGGAATGCCATGGAGGAAAGAAGTCAAAGGAGATAACCAGGTTGCCAAAAGGAAATTATTTTTAGAAGGCGAGGAACCCATTGTGGACAAAAATGGAGTAAGGAGGGAAAGTCTGCCACATCCATGGAATGAGGTAAGCTACCAACTGACGAAATACATTTTATGTGAGGATAGATATAGTGTGTTCTATGGCTATCATTTTAGGCTCCTTGAAGAATTGAGATTTGGAGTAGAATCACCCCCTCACCAAAGGCTCAACATACCATACTTCCTGCTGCAATCACTAATAGACTCAAGCATCAAAGTGCAAGAGGGAAATTCCCAACAGTTAGCTCACCATGGGTTAATAAGGATCCTTATAGAAGATGCCCTCCAAAACCTCTGAATTCCTATAACATGGTCAGTTTTCAGAGACATGAAGGTAGAGGATGACATCAAAGTTCTCACATATGATGTTAGTCGTACTATCAGTAAAGAGGAAGAGGAAGAGACTGAAGTAGAGGAAGAAGAAGTAAAGCAGGGAGAGGAAGGAACAAAAGGAGATGAAGATGAGATGGATGAAGAAGGAGATGAAACAAAAGAAAATGAGGAATATGAATAAGAAGAGGAGAAAGAGAAAGATGATGATGAAGAAATAGAGGAGGATGTTAAGGAGGAAACTGATAAAGATGTTGAATATCTACAAGAGGAGGAAGAGCAAAATGACATAGGTGAAGAAGGCAATGGAAAAGGGGGAACATAAAACAAGGAGGAGTCATATAGGGTGTCTCTAGAACCCACTAAGAGAGAGGTAGCAGCTGCCCTCACTACTCTTAGCAGCCCCATCAAGCAAAAAGGAAAAAGATAGAGGCAGACACCCTTATATTTTAGACAAGGAAAAGCACAAGAACAAGACAGGGGAAACCCCAAACACCAACCAAAATTGCTATTGTGATTGAAGACTCCCGTGAAAAAAAGGAGAAAATGCCTTCCCCTAAGTCTCTTATCACCTATGTAAGAAGGCCTATGACTAGATCAACCTCCTACAAGGGAAAGGAAGTCCTACAGGATACCCAACAGAATCTACAGGAAGCAGAAACAGTATTATAGGATACTCTGCTAAACCTATAGGAAGCACACAAGTTGGAAAGGAGGTAGGGGAGAAACAAGAAACTAAAGAAGGGAACCTAGAGAAAAAATAACCTAGCACCCAACATAACCTGGACTCCTACTACAGGTTTATTGAAGGAGGAAGGGTCATACCTAAAACATTTGATATCCCACTGTTCTTCAAGCTTGAGAAGGAGAGGGCCAGAACTCACTGATGGATGCAGATCGCTAAATCAAAGGGGTGGAACACATTGGGCACATGGAAGAGAAACTCAAGGAGATGGGCAGAGAGCTAAGTGGCTTGAGAGACACAGAAGCCATAATGAGAAATCAACTAGAGACAGAAAATGCATGGTTGAGAGGACAACTGCATGAAAGAGAGGATCAATTGGCATGTATGGCCAGTCTCTCTTTGGAAGCAATCCAATGTAGGATGTCAGCTAAATCCTATGCCATATACCTCAATGAATAGTGGCTGCAGTTCTAGATCAAGACCCTAGCATAGAGAGGCACCATGAAATTTCATGACTACAGGTAGTTCATTGATCTTTGTGATCATAACACACTAGAAGATAGGGCCAAGATGGATGAGTTTTAATTGCACAACATGGCCCTAATAGACATTAAGGTATGGGACCTTAATGCCAAGCTAGGATATTTACAATGGATGGCTTTGGCATCATGTATCAACCATGAGGAGTCAAGGGCTGCAGAGATGAAAAGGATATTAGCAAGAGAGCAAACTGAACCTCTTGTGATCAGAGCTGAACAATCAAATCCCATGGACCTCATCAGTACCCATAATTTGATTGCAAATGATCCTCAACTTGCAACTAGATATCTTGCTGCCCAAGAGAAAGAAATTTCACATTTTGAGGACATGTTCAGGCTATTAGGAGATGATAGCATACATGCTTGCCTGAGGAGATGGAACACACTGCCACATAGCTTAAAGATAAGAGAGTATCACTCTCCTCAATGGTTGAGAGAGGCACTAAATAGGACACCCATGTATTAGCAATCTATGCAAAGGCTGAAAGTCAATTGGATTGGCCTAAAACTTAGTCCACCACTACTCTTAGGGATGCTAGAAGGGATAAGAGAAGAAGAAGAAAAGAGGAGGGGGAGGAGGTAGAAAAGAAAGCAGGCTTCTATAAACAAGAGGAGGAGAACACAACAGGATCATGGGATGTCAGAGAGGCCACTAGAGCCATGAAGGATATGGATATTGATTAAGTTTCTCAGAGGATGAGAAACACTCTCAGTAGGGGAGTTGTTGGCTTGATAGGGCTTGACCAAGGTTTAGTCGTGAATTAGCCAAAAAAATCTCAAAACTACCAGCCCTTTCAGCAACAGTCCGCGGAGCACGGATTGAGGTCTCACCTAAAGTAGTATGGGAGGGTGCTGGAACCAGGTTTCCGCACCCTTGGGATGTCTTGACGTGTCTTGGGAGGCTTGCGATCCAACTCTGCATGTTGCGTGGCCTTCGTGCAGCTGTCTATCCTGAGTACCTGCCTTCACGAGGCTTAAATAAAGAGCGCGAAGATTCTTTACCACTTTACTGTGCTTAGTATTACAAATCTTTAATTAAATTAAGTAGGCCCAATACTTTCCTTTATTATTCAATATAAACATATATTTGCATAATCTTGAAACTATAAAAAGATGCATATAAACACAAAAATGTAGATACACAGTATTTCCAAATCAACTTATCTTTATTATAACTTCTCTCCATTACAATCCCAACTCCTACCCTATGCACACAGCTGCAGGTGTTCGCGCACACAACTGCAGACTCTACCAGTCTTCCTCACACTCAACTGCGGAACCTTTAACTACTCTCCAACCCAAGACTCTAACTTACAGACTCAGACTTGCTCAATCTTCCCCAAAAATTCCTACTTTGCATCTTAGAGCCTCGCTCTATTTATACATTCCCATGGTCCATGAACCACGGGTAGGCCGACATACTTTACATCAAATTCTGTTATTTGAGGGTGGACAACCCTTTGACTCGACCCTTTACCCTTCGTGCTCCGTGCACTTCGTGAATCCTTTACAATACAATTTACCCAAAATCGTGGGCTTTAAGCCCCAAAACCATTACACGAGGGATCTGCTGCCCAACAAGCCCCCACCACAAACATCGTGACTCGCCTTCGAGTCACTGCGTGGCAATACTAGTGTGCAATCCTTCCAACTATTCTTACGTTGTGCGAAGGTCTGTAACGCATTGTTATGCCACCTGTTGAATCTACCCTAGTCACTCGGCTGAATGTTCTCTATCCTACAGACATTCCTGTCTGAGCACCTGCACTGCTTTCATCTGTGTGAGCTTCTCTTCAATGGCGACGGTGATGAGGAAGGCCCCATCAATCCACGGTTGCATGCGTGCTTTTAGGATAGCCTCTCTCAAGCACGCGACATCCACTTGCTATTTCAACGCCTTTACTTGATGGAGCCTCGCAAGCTGCTGGGTCCAGGCTACTATCTGCACTGTCCCACACACATTGTAATATTGTACTTGAAGCTCTCGTGCCTCTGTTTCTAGCCGCTGTATGGTGGGGTCCTCCTATAACATTGTGAGGACCTCAAATGATTCTTCTAACAGCTTGGTACAGTTCTGTACAGCCTGTGCAATTCCTTCCAGGCCCATCTGGATCTCTCCTATGCGTTTTTATAGCCTAAATCTACCTCAGGCTGAGAAAGGCAGTTCTAGGGTAACATCAAACCACACTTAACCTGGTAGCTATCCCTACTAGGTCGGGAGAGGGCTCTCTCTTTGTCAATCTCAAAGAAAATATGGCAAGTAAGGCTTGAGATGACTAGTATGAATACTAATTTTAGGCTAGGTATATGCTCAGAGGATTTTGATTGATTTTAATGGTTGGTTGCTAGATTAGATGAGGAAGGCAGCTTTGGGTCTGGGAAGTCAACTCAAATTTGCAGAGGTTTCTGTGGGCGAGGTAGGAAAGTGTTTTAGCACTTTGAAATGAATGTGATGGTGAGTCTAAAGACTGGTGAGGAGTTAAAGAGGGCATGCAAGTTTCATGAGTCCTCTTCAAATAGCAGAAAACATTTAGAACCAAATAAAACCCCAAGGCAGAGCATTGAACATCAATGGATTCCACGCTTTAATATTGATTCATTTAGTTATGCAGAAAAAGAGAAATGATGGCACCTATCCACATAAGATAAACTAAATAACAGAGGAGGAAACATGCTAATTCACATTACCACAACAATCCCACAAAATGCTGCAAAACCCTAGTTCATATCCTTGCCAAACTGCAGAAGTGATTTACGATAGTGCTCAATGCATCCACAAGAGTCCAACATTGACAAACGACTAAGAAAGTACATGATATGGGCATCAAACCACCTATGCTAGCCATCAAGGGTCGAATCCATGAGTCAAGGAGTTGTTTCAACAAGATCTAAACTAGGAACTGAAAAATAGGCAGTGGAACAGTTTGCCTCTAAAATTATGGAAACTGATTCATTCATCCTCTAGGCAATTCTAACTGATGTATCTACCCCCTCAAGTGATTTTTCATCATATTTACATCATAGTACATCATATCGCATCATATTACATCATTAATTTACCAATGGGAGAAGAAAAAGTCAACTGACAGCTAAACTGGGCGAAATTATGAACAAACAGGCAAAACCGACAAAATTTCTCCTATATACAAGGCCACTGATCCTATGCATATCGCCTTTTCCAGGCCATTTTTGGAAGGCTTCCCGAAGTCCAAATCAGGTGTAGAATATTTCATTGGAAAGCTTGGTGAGTCTACTTTCTGGGAAAATTTGAATTTTTTGATTTGGAGTCCATTTGCCCCTCCAAAAATGAAATCTCCCAAGACTGCTTCCTGTGTGGCAAAAAAGTGGCAGAGAGGGCACTTTTTGGGTGTTTTTGGCCCTTCTGGAGGTCCAGAACTTGTCAAAATTTCTCAGCCATTTCTGAGCATGCATAAATTTTCATGTTGATTCCAAAAATGTAAACTTTTTTGCAAATGGAGGCCCCCATCAAAAGCGTAGCACCAGTGGCGCTACACACCTGCTGAAAAAACCTGTTTTTGCATTAAAAATTTCAAAAATGACAAAAAATGCTCCAAATTCCTTGAAATTTGGCATGAGTGATCCTTTTTAGGTGCTTTGTTGGGCCAATGATGCTTTAGCCAAGATCTTGAGTTTATCATGCTCTTTCTTTGCTCCTTAAGGCCTTCCATGGAACTGTCACTAAGGGTTTCTTCCTCCATTTCATACTCACTGTCCATCTCCATTGTTTTCCCTTGGTTTTGAAAAATGTGGTTGTATATGGATGTTTTATGGATAATAGTGTGGAAATAAGGTGAAGGAATGAAATGGGCAGAGTGTGTGTGAAAATATATGCTGAATAGAGTTTAGGGATGAGTAGGGATTTAGGGAGAGTGGGTAGAGTTTGATGATGTGAGTAGGGCTTGTAGGGTTTGGGAAGTAGTGTAGGGTTTGGGAGAGTGGGTATAGTTTTGGAAATTATATGTGGAGAATGGGATTAAGGGGATAAGGTATACAACCACTAGTGCAATGAAGAAAACTAGGGTTTCACTCTAGAAGCTAGGGTTTCAGTTTGAAGAACACAAAACACCAATCTTAGTAAACAAACCATAACACACAAGATAGAATTCATGTCCTTACTTGTTTAGAGGGAGAAATTGAAGTTTTGAGGAAAAATGGTGAAATTTTAAACAATTTGTAGCCCAACTGCTAGGTGCATAGTGCACTCACCCAGGTGCGTAGCGCCCATTCATTTTTACATTGCAGAAATTACCCAGGTGCGTAGCGCCAGCTCACAGTGGCATAGTAATTTTTGAAGGACACTTTTGGAGGCCTTCCTGATGTCCAAATTGGGCATGTGATAGCTCGCTGGAAATATTATCGAGCCTAATTTCCAGAACATCTTGAATTTTCCAATTTTGTGGTCATTTTCCCTGTCAAAAGTCCAATCTCCCGTGACTGGTCAAAATGTGCTAAATGAGGCTGCCTAAATGCAGAGTGTTGTTGCAGTCAACCTTTGAAGGTCTTACTCAACTCAAAATCCTCCCCCTCCTACTAAGGGAGAGCTACTCCGTTCCACCGCCATTCACGACATCCCTTGAATATAGATAGATATCAATTCCTCCATCCTTGTATATTCTTTCTCTGAAGCTCGGGTACGTACGGTCATTGAGCTCAGGATAGCTCATTGGAAATATATATTTGTCTAGATATACTTTCACTCATCAGGAAAGTCATTTGGCCAACCAAGCTAGGAGAAATCTTGATTTTCCCAAGGCCACTCCAGAAGTGCAGCAACCCTCCTGAGGCAACTTTATTTTTGAAATTTCTCTAAAACCATGACACCTGTATACAAAGTGAAGGAGGTTTTTGTTCCTTGGCCTATTGTAGACAAAAACCTCTCTCATGTTTCCCAAATTCAGTTTTTCTTGCTCAAAAACATCATTTGAGTAAAACCTATCCCGATGTGTGGAACAAGGGATTTGTAAAAATGAAGTGAAATGAAGGGGATAAAGGGCTTCTAAATTCTTCAGGAAATTTTGGGAATTAGGGAGGGATGTTAGGAAATATGGGAAAGTGGAATTTCAAAGATTGAGTGAGGGGAAGGGGTCCAAAAGGGAAAAACACAGGCTTAGCCTAGAAATTGTCAAATTGTAGCAAGAAACTAGGGTTTGTGGAAAAATGGGGAATTTGAGGGATATCAATGATGGGAAGGGTTTAATAAGGTACATTAAGGATAGGGGAAGGTGTATGAACATTAGGACACAATTTTTGTTGATGATTTGACCATCCAAGAGAAATTATCTTCAAAACCCTAGGAGAGGGAAATGAGCCCTACCTAAGCACAACTGAAGCACGAACAAGGTGTAAAATAAGCCATTGGAATCTGAAATGATGATGACAACTCTATAAATGATGGCACACTCAGATGAATGGTGACATGGATCGACATTTGGACAACTTTGAAAGGAGTGAAAACAAATCCTAGACCTAATACCTAGTGACCAAATTTTACTTGAAACCTCACTGAAATGACAAAATTTGACTTTGACACCGTAAGACCACTTTGTAAGAGCATATTTGATCAATGGTGGAAGGCTTCAAAGACTGACACTAACACACATTGTTCACGAACCTCCGGGGGTGTTGAAGGCTGCACCTTTATCCATAGCTCTGCAATTTGCAAGTTCAGCTCCAGTTGAACCCTTGTCATTTCCTCCCGGGCTTCGCGGACTCCGGCTTCCAACCTATGGACCCATTCTAAAACTGGGAGTACTGCTGACATGGCCAATTCAGGAATGATTCTGTAGGTGTCTTCGATAGCCTATTCTAAGTTGCGAGCCTGCGCAACCCACTCATCTTTCTGGATGCTAAGCTGGGCCATTTGGATCCTTTGCTCGTGCAAGACCTGGATTTCTCAGCCTTCCTGACCATGGAGCTCTGTGATCACCCCATCCTGCATCTAGTACAGGATTTCGCGTGGTAGAGCGACCAAGTTCAATCCAACTTGTGTCATGCCATTGTGCACAGCTCGGTCCTCCGCCCTTGCTGTTGCGAGCACGCCTTCGGGTAAAATGAAAGTTATATCCATGCATATGCGTAACATCTGCTCGGTTTTAGCGGTTTCTGCTGCAACATGCTGGGCCCCGGTATCTGTACGGTGTTGTTGTAGCTGCAATCCTTGGATTTGTGTGCTGAGCGCCCCCAACACAGTGTTTTGCTCTATCCGCATCTCCTGGAGCATGTCCTTTGCAACGTCCCGAATCTCTTTGCTGATATCTAACATATTTCCCTTTGTGATCGGATCGGCGGTTGTCTTGGTGATCTTTCCCTTCTTTCGGGGAACTAGTTCCTCAGAGCCATGCAGCTGCTTAAGCTGTGTTGATGTGAACCGTGGGTCCGTGTGATCCTCTGGGCTATCCTCTTCCTCGGTTTGCTACCCTGTGGATATTTCCTGTTCCTCCTCAAGCTCCTGGTGTGGCATGGATGTAGGTTCTATCAAATCTATCATCTGCTCCTGACGCCTTCTTTCAGCCAGTTGTGCAATGCGCAACTTGGTTGCCTGCTTTCGTTGCTGCGTGGCGATTTTCTCCATCTCTTCCAAATTTGGAGCACACCATTTCAGAGCCCATGACTCCATTACCTCAAAGATGGCATCATCTGTTGTGATGAACGGAAGCCTCATCCATGTTTGCGCGGGATCCTTATGCGCCCAGATATATAGGTTATCCATATCTACCTTGAATTATGTTGTGCCTTGTAAACTGTTGTGAATGGTTGGGGACAACTGTGGCCGACGATGGATCCATGTTCATATCCGCGCTTCCATGAACGCCCAAAATACCTTGATTTCATGAATCTTCATTGCGTCTTTTGTAGCCCAGAGCGAGGCATACCTCGCAGCTTAGGGTAGGTCGCCGCCCACCATGGGAAACTGGCTATCCGCCGGCGGCTCCCTGACAAGAGCACCGACGCATAGTGGAATGTCTTACCCTGCTCCTGGGTCTCTCTACAGTTTGTCGAAAAATCGTTACAGAGGAACTGCGCCTAGTTGAACTGCACCCCCTCTACGCACTGCTCAGCTAACGCGATTACAGATGCTGGCACTTCGTCGACACGACATTTCCTCATTAACTTTCTGGCCAATAGCTGGGTGGCAACGCGCACCCCTCGGTCCTTGATACCTGTTATCACATACCCTCGCTTTTTCTTTTCCAGCTTATACTTAGCCTTCATAGCTTCTGCGAGGGCCAAGTCGCTACTTTTCATTGCGATGGCTGCGGGATTGCTGCCTTTGATTGGTAATTGAGAGATTCTATGAATTAGGTCGGTCATGATGGGTATTGGCTCCTCCAGCCAGAGATACCCATCATGTACTAGGCATAACAACTATTGAATGATAAAGATAGTGATGGGCACACGATGGTAGTGGGGTATCCACCACAGATGTAGCAACTCAACCTTCTCTACACCGCGCATCCACTTCTGCTGTAGTAATTTCTCCGCAGCCAACTGTGGGAACTTTTCGCTGTCCATGAGGTCCTAATATTTGAACTTTAGTGTTGGTATGCATCCTAGTGGTGGACCATCAAATCTTATGTCATCGGGAAGGAGCGGGGTCTAGAGCACACTCTTCATAGCCTCCAGGTCTTTCAAAATCTTGGCTTTTCCCTTCCACGGGGGGATGTAGGGAGGTATATCTATCGCAGAGGGTATTTGGGAGACATTCTCGACCTCATCATCTTGTGCCTCAATTTTGGCGATCAGAGCTTTCAAATCTTCTTCCTCCTCTGGTGCAATGGTTTTTCCCTTTTCTGCCATCAACAACTTGTTGAACCGTCGTGCTGACACTCGGACTGGCCCCATGGGTTGTTTGTCTCTCTATGACCATGGTGTGTGTGGTTATTTTGGAACTTCTGGTTTTTCAAGGGTCATATGGGGCTCTGCATTGACTTCGATAAACCACACTCTTATTCTTGCAGTCGACGTCATGTCTATACTCAATAATGGTAAGGGTACGCAACATTCAGTGCTCTGTATTTGCTCAATTCTCAAACAACCAAGTGTTGCCTTGTGGCGAGCCTTGGTGTTTTTATAATGTCTTTTGAATTGAATTCAACCTTGCCCCCCTCGTTTGCAGCATTAATGCATTTTTGTCGGCAGAAAATTCCAAATCTAGCCTTTAGTTCGTGTCTTGATTGCCCACTGCCCGCTCCTTTTTGCCTTAATTTCGACCTCTTGTCATGAACAGTGACACCAACAATCACTTCCCTACTTATTCACACAACAGCGTAGCCCCCTCTGTGCGACCACAACCTTTGTGACATACTAACCCTCTGCACACTCCTGTTGTCGCGCAGCTCCCAGATAGACTGGTTTATAGTCGCGCGCTCTCTTCCAACTGTCTAGAGTGGTGAGACTGTCTCCTCTTCGGTTAGTCAAGTGGTCGCACCTTCCTGGTGCAACGCTAGCACACCTCGTCGAATAATTTGAGAACCATTCTTCATAGTTGTCACCATGCGTGCTACTGAATGCAACGTGCTTTCCTGATTTCCATCTTGAGTAAGGTGGGGTCTTAACCATGACATTCGACCAACTCGCCCGTGATGATATTCCTCCAACCTATCCCTAGGTTTGTGCGTATCCAGCTACACCTTCCTAGGTGTTTCATTCAGGAAGACTACCTTGAGTTCATTTTCCAGCTGTTTGACCTTCGTGTCCAGCAGCATACTCTTTTTTCTTAGCAGTACCCTTTTTTCCTCCAGTTTGTAAAGTTTCTTATTCCCTTGTTGAATGGCCTCCCGAATCCATTCATATTGGTCTTTGCGCAGCTTTGTAATTTCTTTAGTCAAGTCTTCACGCGCTGTTCCTTCCATTGGCATTATTATACCCAAGGTCTTCTATGGGGTTTCTTCAGGGACACCAGTTCCTATGCCATTTCGCAGCCTTGGAATCAACTTCGCAGCCAAGTTTTTGCATATTGCCATGTACGCCCATTTGACTGCTGGGACGCGTAGGTACCATGTTATAGATTGTATCTTCTGCCCCTTCCTCATGACTTCGTACACCTGATCGAATGCTTCTTTTTCAACATTTAGTAGTGCGATCCTTCTTTCCTGCCCATGTGCCCTGTACTGATTTTCTAACTCAGGCTACTGGAGTGCGCTGGAACAACCTTTCTGTGATTCGTCCATACCCATCGGAAAAGGTGTGCTCGTAAGCTATTTTGCCTCTTCCAACCTATTTTTATTACAAACTGAGGTTTTGCAAACTGCGTACACATCAGTTTCTTACATTTGCGCCAGCTTTCAAATTTTCCCTGACACGTATCCGACCACTTCGTGGGCATAGCAGACAATGCCTAATTCAATGCATCAACCCACTATTGTTCAGGTACTGCATTTTCAGATTTGCACAGGAAGTCTTCCACTGTGGTTTTTCCATCATATATTGGTAGGTTGTGCACCTCTGTAGTGATATGGCGCAGAGATATTATCAACGCATTGTAATTAAGTGTTGTCACCTCGTGCAATCGATTCTGCCATCTTTCTATTTCTTCATCCGAATCTAAGGTACAAGAGTTGTCGCGTTCCCAGGAAATTCTTCCATTAGTCGTCGAATTCACTGAATCATGTTCGCACGTAGTGATTTGGTAAATACAGTAAATCTCATCCTCATTATCTTCGTCATGCACCTTCAGCAGGATCTAATGGCACGACCACACGTAACACCTTCTTTTTGAAAATCATCTTACACTTCTTTAAATTAATAACACCATTCATATCCGTAGCCCAATCGATGCCTAACAGCATAGGATAATGGTTGCTATCATTCTCAAGATCGATTACTTCAAAGTTTTCCAGCGTGCTTGCACCTTCAATATCAAGAGTTAACCCCTGTAGTCTCCCCATTGGTATGATTTTCTACTGGTTCGCCATCCACAACTACATGGGAGACCACTGCAACGCGGGCTTCCCCATTCGCTCCCAAGTCTGCTTCGGTAGTACATTTTCATCTGACCCTAAGTCCAAAATTACCTAGTCCATCTCGTATTCTCCTATCTGCGCAGTCAACCTCATTTCTCTCCCTGTGCATGAAGCATGCTTTCCTACCTTTCGGACCATCCGTGGTTCTCCAGATCCTGCACATCGAGTAATCAGTTCTTGTAAACCTTTCACCGCCCTACTTTCACACAAAAACTTCATACATGTCTCGAGAAAGGTAGTGAGCATAGAAGGATCCATTCCTAGCTCTGCTTGATCCTGGCTACCTGATGTGGAGGCCTCCGCGAATCTCTTCTTAGCTTCCATAAAGGTTTGCTTCGTGTGCTCCAATTCGAATTCTAGTTCCTTTGCAGGAGCCTTTCAGACCCAGTGATCTTCTTCAGGGTGTTTCCCCTTATCATCCCCTGTCACGTGACCACTTCTAAGCATCATATTCACTATTGGTTCCTCTTCGCGTGGTTCCAATCTCATCATCTGCACATTCTGAGTGGGTGGTTTTTGAAGGACCCCTTTCTCGCGCATATGTACGATCAATGTAGGAAAATTTACCGCTTCATGATCAAATTGAGAGCAATATGAACAAGATATTTTGGTCATATTCATACAGTCATACGCATAGTGCCCTGGTCTACCACAATTATAGCAGATTAATTGTTCGCGACCCCTTTCGGGTCCTATTCCTCCTCTTCCCCTTTTGCGCCCTTGAAATCCACCGCGTACTACTGCGTTCGTGTCCAAGACTCATGGTCCTATGTGCACTCTATACACCGGAGTTCAGTCCATCATTAATTCATAACTTCTGCAATTTCGCTCGTCGTGTCCTACTGATCTGCAAAGATTACAAAAAAGTTGTTGCAACGTCTATGTGTACTTCTGTAACAAATGACAGTTGTTTGTATTATGCTTCCCTCCTATCCAACATATTGCGTACCATAATGCAGGCATTATGGAGGGACCTACTAGCACCTCGGGCCTTATAGGCATAGGCCCCCCTCCTACTAGGTAGTTCGCAAAAACAGGACAATGATCCTTGTCATGGCCCTCTCCCTTACACTTAATACACCATACCTCCTCACGCACTTTAGGTTGCGATGTCCTTTCTTACTTCAGATTCTTCATTTCTAAAAAAATATTTTGTAACTGCACGTGGATCTGTTGGAACCCCAATGCCGGATCCTGTATCGGTGTCTCATGTAGCCTCATCGCCATCTCCAACGCCTTGGCTTGTGTGGCCAACTTCTATTGGGTCAGTGCTATCCTCAAATGTGGTGCTAATGATGCGATAAACCAAGCATGGTAATTTTAATTAGTCAATGTCATATTTGTTTCGTGAATCATACTCTTCAATCTCTGATCCAAGTCCCGGGGGATCTCGCCCGGGAGCATCGAGCTTTCCTTGAGCCCGATAATCGTCTGTGTTTTAGATTTCGGCCTGCTAAAATCTCTGTCCAGCGCAGTTTGTACCTCCACGATCCCCGCATTCGGGTGATCATTAGAATATTTGATATACCACATCAGGCGTGGCCCTGCAATGTGCTCACCAGAGTTGCCTTCTTGATGTTGTCGTCTATTACACCGTGCGCTTCCCATACTGTGTGTACCACAAACCAGAACTGATCTGGATCCTCATTTCCTACTCCCTTGAACACTGGTAGCTTAATTGTGTTTACCATATTGAACGGTGACGGTCGCGTAGGTGGAGTGGGTGGAGAGATCGGGGTGAATGGTGAGGTGTGTGACGGTGTAGATGGTTGTGGCATTCGTGGGATCCCCTCCCTTATTAACCTTACCGCGCTCCTCGGCGAAACTGCCGGAATCTCTTTCGCACTTTCCTTTCATGATGAAATCAAAGGAATATCCTTTATTTCTTCATTTTTGTAGGGTCTTCTACTTCGCGTAGTTCCCAACATCAATTTACCCGAATCATTTCTCGCACAACAACATTTTAGTCCAAGTATTCAAAGATTTGATGTACTTACCTTGTGGTCCTTTGAGAAACTGTCGCTCTGCCTCGCTGTAACTGATAGTCATATCTACTGCTAGCTCAGTGATGAATCCATCTATGATTCGATCCAACCAATGATCTACAGTGCATGCGATCTTATCCTCCGAGGCTTCTAGTCTGCGCACTAACTCTGGAGTCCACACTATTGGTTTATCCAATCTGCACCTCCCTTGGCTATCTGCTAACTTCACGATCCACTCATACAGCTCGACCGGGAAAGATGCGAAGAAAATTTTGTGCCCTTCTATATACAGGTAGCGATCCAACCACTGCTCCTTGGATATTTGCAAATTCCTGTTCTCCTTTTTCGCGAACTCGTGAATAATTAATTAACTAGTCTTCAATCTCTTTCTTCGTTGGGTTCCAACGCTCCGACATCAGACATCCCTTAGGCAGATCCCACTCCTGACAACAGAACCATTTGTTGGCTTAATAGGGCTTGACCCAGGTTTAGTCGTGAATTAGCCAAACAAATCCTGAAACTACCGGCCCTTTCAGCAATAGCCCGCAGAGCGCATATGAGGTAGTATGGGAGGGTGCTGGAACCAGGTTTCTGCACCCTTGAGATGTCTTGACATGTCTTGGGAGGCTTGCGATCCGAGTTTGTGCACTGGGCGACCTTCGCGCAGCTATCTGTCCTGAGTACCTACCTTCGGGAGGCTTAAATAAAGAGCACAAAGATTCTTTACCCCTTTACTGTGCTTACTATTATAGATCCTTAATTAAATTAAGTAGGCCCAATACTTTCCTTTATTATTCAACATAAACATATATGCGCGTAATCATAAAACTGTAACGAGATGCATATAAACACATAAATGCAGATACACGGTATTTCCAAATCAACTTATCTTTATTATAACTTCTCTCTGTTACAATTCCAACTGCTACCCTGCGCACACAGCTATAGGTGTTTGTGCACATAGCTACAGACCATAGAAAATTTTAGGGGCGAATGTTCGCCCTTTGGCAAAATTAAGGGGTTTTAAATTTTTAGTGGGCGAATATTTTGTATCATAGTACATTTTTACAAATCACCTCAAATAGCCCACCTTATTTTAAGGGAGAGGGTAAGAAAGGTAAATTTAGCCCTTGAAATTAGGAGTTACAACTTTCCATTCGCCCATTTCAAGAATAGGTTTTATTTAAGTGAATCCTATGGGCCAAAGGCCCAAATACCATATTTATAAAAGAGGTATGGTAAATTAATACAAATATAAATAAATTAGAGGTATGGTAAATAAATAAAACATTTTTTATATTTACTCCATAAGTCACCTTATATACATGTAAGGGTGTAAACAAATAAAAATATAAGTAAAGTGGAGGTATGGTAAATAAATAAAACGCCTTTTTATACTTACTCAAAAAGTATGGTAAATAAATAAAAATATAAATAAACTAGACTAAATAAAACCTCTTTTTATATTTAGTCCATAACCCTTGTTCTATTTATGAAGGCTCAAGAAAGAGGTTTTATTTAAGTGAATCCTATGGGCCAAATACCATATTTGTAAAAGAGGTATGGTAACTTAATAAAAATATAAATAAACGAGAGGTATGGTAAACAAATAAAACATTTTTTTATATTTACTCCATAAGTCACCTTATATTTACGAACACTCAAAAAATGTGTTATATTTAGGTGAAACCTATGGGAAAAATACTATGGGACAAATACCATGGACTAGATTGTTATTAATACCATGTAAAAAAACATTATTAACCCTAATATTAGTATTAATAAAAATAAAAATGGCACATGGTATTGACCCATGGTATTCACCAAAATGGCACATGGTATTTATCCATGGTATTCACCTAGAATGTAGCCTATTTAAATGGGGGAATGAAACCAACATAGATCCATCTTTACTCTGGATCTACTAACCCCCGAGAGGTATCAAATATCGTGATATGAAAACTAGTATAGAGTGAAAAAATATTTGATCCGATCAAGAGTAAAAATGGATATTGTAATTTAATGTATGTTAAACATTTTAGCTTGGTTAAAATAAAAAATAAAATAAAAATCAACTATTAATTTTATTAATTTTTATAAATTACTAATAATAATTTTTAAGCTCCAGGTTTATGATAACCCATGGTATTGGCCCATGGTAATACCATGGTATTCATGTGAGCATAGACTATTTAAAGGGGAAATTCTATCATCTTAGATCCATCTTAATTCTAGGTCTACCAAGTGCTCAGAGGGATAAATAGATTTCATCCCCCTAAGAGTGGTAGCTATGGAGTTAAGATGGATATAGGTTGGTTTTTATGATAATGAAGATATTAAATAGACTTATGAAATTATATTGTAAAAACATCTTAAGGTGAATGGTTAAATCATAGACATTGGACAAGTATATTTGTGTAGATGTGGAGTTAAGATGGATATAGGTTGGTTTTTATGATAATGAAGATGTTAAATAGACTTATGAAATTATATTGTAAAAACATCTTAAGGTGAATGGTAGCATAGACATTGGACAAGTATATTTGTATACTTGTGTTTTAAACTGAAACAAATCTAGGGCTAAAACGAATGGATTGATTGCACTAGTCATCCTTCTATAGCTTTCCAACATGGGCTAAAAGGAATGGATTGATTGCACTAGTCATCCTTCTATAACTTTCCAACATATGCTGGAGTAAACATATTGTAATTTGGGTAATTTTTCTAATTGCAAACAGGAACATACTTTTGTATTGGTAGGGTGGTTACGAGGTCCCTAGAAGTGATGAATTTGAATTTTTCTTGGTTTTATATATAGTATTAGGTTTTTTCTCATGCTTTCTGTGAATGGCACGGGTGAATTTTATCCTACACCCACTAGGCTATCGATATGTAATTTCGGTAATTTTGATTTCAAAAGATATTTTAAAGAAATGCAATGATTTCATTTGTGTATTCAATAAACACAAGATTTTATAATTGAATAAAATATTCGCCATGCCTGGTGAGAGATTTTCCAAAAAATTATATATACATATCATATTATTGATAAAATCACCTTCTATTTTTCCTATATACCATGGAGATTCGCCCATTTATTATAAATGTAAATTTAGGGGGGGTTCTTAAAATTTTCCCTGCTACAGACTCTACCAAGCTTCTGCACACTCAGCTGTGAAACCTCTAACTACTCTCCGACCCAAGACTTGGACTTACAAACTCAGACTTGCTCAATCTTCCCCAAAACTTCCAATTTTTCATCTTATAGCCTCGCTCTATTTATACATTCCCATGGTCCGCGAACCATGGGTAGGTCGACATACTTTACATCAAATTCCATTACTTGTGGGCGAACAACCCTTTCACTTTACTCTTTACCCTTTGTGCTCCACGCACTTTGTGGAGCCTTTACAATACAATTTACCCAAAATTGTGGGCTTTAAGCCCCAAAACAGTTACGTGGGGGATCCGCTTCCCAATAGGGGTGATGATGAGTCTCATCATTAGATAATTATATGGGCCTTAATTCACCTCCTAGCTTAGTCAATCCAAATTTTCGCATAACTTATTACATGTTTTTTATTATATTTTGTTTATGAGGTGAGTAAGAGTTGGATATTATGCTTAGTGGACTAATATGCATTGAATTCAGGATTAAAGGATAAAATCAAGGAATTTTGGCAAAGACTAAGGTCAAAAATAAAATGGGACAAGGGAGAGGGATTGTAGGAGGTAAATCCTCCTCATTTACTACTCCTCCATTAAAATATTCCTCAATTCATCACATCAGCTCGAAGTGCAAACAACCAAATCACGAGGATTAGAAGGCAGTCGAGCAAGTGAAAGACAAAGCACCTTTTTATCTCGAGTTTGGGAGTCAAGCCTCCCTAATTTTAAGGAAGTTGTTGGGGACTTCAGTTGTATAAGTAGAGAGGCCTAGGACCTCAGTAGGATTCAAATTTTTATTGTAAAACTCTAAGCCATTTTCGAGCTCCAGACTTGTGAAAGTTCTATTGATGTAATTTATTGTTTTGGTAATAAGAATGAGTTTTGTTTTGAGCCAGCACTGAGTTAACTTAGAGGGCTGAAGCTCTTAGGTTAGGGCCCAAACCTAGCAACCAAGGCTCCTCTTTCTTGTATATGTATGTTTATAGTAGTTTCATAGCTTCATTGTTAATTTTCTTTTTGGATGCCTTTCCATTACAAGTAATGTAGATTAGATTGGTTGTTTATTAGATTGCTTCCATTTGTGCCCGACTTTAGTAGCAGGTTATCGGGGATAAAATAATCACCATAATGTTTTCAGCAGGTGTCTCGGCCTCACTCCTTCCTCCGGGATCATGACTTGAGGAAGGGACCCTTAAGCAACCACAAAAACAAAGATTTATAGTTCTTTCATGAGCTTTGGAGTTTGCTCTCTTTAAATTAGTATTTGGTTAGTTTTGCAAGGTATATTTCCATTTTCATCTTTTTCATCTTGATTTTTGCAGTAGATATCATCCATGCTTTCATTCCTTTCAGCAACTTTCCTCATGCATAGTCTAGGCAGTTAATTCATTAATTTTGCTTTTCTAGTTTATGAAAATGTTTCTTGTTTGCATAACTTTTTGGAATATATACATGTTTTATGCAGAGCATGTGCTTTAGGAGGAGACTAAGACTTCATAGCCAACAACCACCTTCCACTCCATCCACCTTATCCATCCCTTGTTTTCACCATCACCTTCACCAATTTTTCATCATTTTTCATAGAAATTCTTCCAAGCACATTGAGCGAATCCAACCATCTACTATCTTGGATGTTGACTTTTGAGTGATCCTATACCTTCTCCCACTCCATTCCACCCATCACACACCTTTCCTAGGCCTTCCATCACCTCCAACACCTCACATTTTTCTCTTGGCTGTATCCTGTAGGTTTACAGGGGATCTTGTAGGTTTCTAGTACATCCTGTAGGTTTTCCTGAAATGGCTTGTTTTGAGGCCGAATTGATGGAAAACCTCTAGGAAGTCACCAAAAGCCTCCAAAGGGTCTTCCAAACCATCCAACTATCTCATAACCCTTCTATCCATCCTCAAACATCCTTAATTCACCTACCACATCAACTGAAGCAATTAGTTTGCATACTTGATTTTGCACAAAAAAGACAAGAAAGAAAAAACGGACTTAGTTCAGTTTCTTTACTTGCAAATTAGTGATATTTGATGCTTCTTACTTTTATAACTTAGATAGTAGCATTTGGTTCATGTTGATTTAGCATTTCTACCAAGCATAGGTTCTTAACGATTAGTTAGGAAATGGCGTGGTTTAGCATTACATGTCGACCTTTTCCATTATTGTAGTAGAGTAGCTCTCTCTTAGAATAAATTCACCTTTCTTCCATCAAAGAATAAAGCTTCTTCTAACTCCATAGAATTTTGGCTTGAAACCCCAATGGTCTCTCACCAGCTGAACAGTGAAAACAGGCAGAACCATCACTTTTACTTGTGTATACAACATTGCCACCCCCAAGTCTGTACAAACCCTGGGTTGATAAAGTAAAGCTAGTAGTGCAGGAGTTGTAGCATCCTTGTTGCAATAATAGTGCTCATCACCTTGTTCACCTAAGAACTTCCTATAACACATCTTAGGTAACTCATGTCCAATCTCAACTCATCACACTTAACAAGTTACCAAGTCAAGTCTCACATCCAACCATGGCCATAAAACAACTAAGAAACACAATTTTGATCTTGACATGCCATAGCACCTAGCATGTCTAACAATCTCGTAGCACTATGTGGTGTGTGTTAGTATCCCCTATATTACTTGGCATGCTTTGCACTCCTTAGCACACCCTAGTACTCCCTGACATGCCCTGTCACTCTAGCATGTCTTGACACTGCCTAGCATATAACCTTGTCACACCCTCCTTAGAACACTTGGAACTCGTGGAAACTCCCTATCACACACTCTTCTCTATTCATTTCCATGCATTTTGAGCTATTTCTCCCTTACTTTTCCATGGCACTCCCTAACAGTCCCTCATACCTGGCACATCTTGGCATGTCGCCTTGACACTCTAACATTCCTTAGCACTACTTAGCATACCTTTTCACTCACTCCTTAACACACCTATAACTCACTCATAGTTCCTGTCACATACTCTTATTCATTCATTTCCATGCATTTGAAACTAGCGCTCTCTTATGTTTCAGTGGCACTCCCTAACACTCCCTGGCATGAATTGGCACACCCTAGCACTTGGCACATCTTGGCATATCATTGCTCTAGCATCTATCATGCCTTAGCATTGCAAAGAATATCTTGTCACTCCCTCAACACACCTTGAACTCATTGACACTCCTGTCACAAAATATTATTCATTCATTTCCATGCATTATTTTGACCTAGTGGTCCCTTGTGTTTCCATGGCACTCTGTAACACTTCCTAGCATGCATTGGCACACATTGGCACCTAGAAAATCTTGGTCGGATGTTTCCCTCAAACTCTATTATGCCTTAGAATTTCCTAGCATACCATGTCACTCCCTCCTTAACACACATGGAACTTACTGCAATCCCTATCACACACTCGTATTCATTCATTTCCATGCATTTTGACTTAGTGCTCCCTTGTGTTTCCCTAGAACTCAATAACATGTAGAATGCATTGGAACACCTTGGAACTTGGCACATATTGGCATGATTCCATAGCACTATAGCATGCCTTGGCACTGCCTAGCATACCTTGTCACTCCCTCCTTAGCACACTTGTAACTCACTGTTAGGCCCCTATACTACTAGTGTAACCCCTTATTGTTATTAGTATAACCCACTTATTATATTGATGTACCCATGTAGTGCCCATAGTGTTACTATTGTGCCCCATAGAAGCCCACTATTGTGATTATTATGCCCTTACATTATTATCGTTATGTCGGATCTGATTATGTTATGACCCCTTAGACTCCTATATATAGAAAGGAGGTCTTTTCATTTGTATCATCCAAAAATTGTTCATTTATGTAATGTAAAGGAGGTTTCCCCCTCAAAGAGGCTGAATTATAAGGCGTTGATCTATCTTTTCTATCTTTTCTTGAGCTGGTTCCATAACATTTGGTATCAGAGCTTTGGATTCTAGGGTTTCACTGCTCCAAACAGGTCATCGTGGAATTTTCGCTATAACGTTTTTTCTGTGATGTTTCGGAAGTCGCACAAAAAACCCATTTGAGAAGAAATCGTGCTGAACCTTGGGTCCGAATTTCAGAGCTTTGCACGTGATATTTTCGAAGATACGATCTTAGGAAGTTGGTATTTTTGCAGACTCCTGAATTACACTCAAAACAGGTGACCTGGGGAAAATCATCATAACTTTCTCCCTGGGGATCGGATTGAAATGTCGTAAGAAGGTACAAAAAGAGGACGGATTTTAGTTTCTTGTATGCACTTTTCAGATCCAAAGGTTGAAATAGTGACTCGTGGCACGTCGTACAAGTTCGCTCTACTGAACTAGTCTATAATCAAGTCATCTTGGGAGATTGTGCATAACTCTTTCTTGGAGAATCCAATTTGGATCAGACTGGTGGCATTGGAAAGAGGACACAGAGGTATACTACAGGTAACAATTTTAGAACTTAAAGATCCGAAAGTACAGAGTTACAGTCGTTTCAAGGTAGAGCTCCTAAAATAAAAAAAAGCAAGATGAGGAAGTTTGATGGCAAGGATCCGGTAAATTGGATACTTCAGATGGAGCAATATTTTGATATACATGATGTACAACTGTTGCAAAAGGTATGTATTGCATCTTCATATTTAGAACCAGATCAATTTTTATGGTACAAAGGGCTTTGCTCTCGTAAACAACTTGTTACGTGGTCAATTTTCACGGAGGAAATGATAGCACATTATGAGGATACAAAGAGCAACACCTTCTTTAGAGCAACACCACAACAATTGGAAAGAGTAAAAGGGCTTTGTGACAGAGTGGAAAGCAAAATTATGGAAACCAGGAAGTGTACCCCTCACAACTATAAATATGGAAGTGTTGTTTCTCCTAGCCTTCCACAACCTACAAGGGTTACACCACAACAATTGGAAGAAAAAAGAGAAAAAGGGCTTTGTTACAATTGTGATAGCAAATGCACTAAAGGTCATAAGTGTGATGAGAAGAAATTATTTTACATAGAATATGAAGAGGAGGAAGAAAAGGATCAAGAAACAACAAAAGAAGAAGATATACGCCAGGACCCCACCCCAGAGAAAAAAGAAATGAATCAGACCATATCTTGTAAAGCATTGGCAAGAATTACCACTCCTCAAACTCTCAAGATAGAAGGACATATCAAGAAGAAAAAGGTGCAAGAAGTGAAAGATCACATCGAGAAAGAAGAAATGAATCCAACCATATCTTGTAATTCATTGTTCGAAATTACCACTCCTCAAACTATCAAGATAGAAGGACATATAAAGAAGAAAAATGTTCAAGAAGTGAAATATCACATCGAGCATCAAGAAATAAATCTGACCATATCTTGTAAAGGATTGGAAGAAATTACCACTCGTCAAACTCTAGAGATAGAAGGACATATCAAGAAGAAAAAGGTTCAAGCAGTGAAAGATCACATCGAGCATCAACAACAAGTTCTCCAACTTTTAAAGGATAATGCCACTTCGGTGCAAAATCAAACGAAACAACATGCACTTAAAAAATGGCGACCTTACCGAATGGGAAGACTCTTCAAGGATGAGGATGTGGAAGCATTGTTTTGTGCTATTTATATTATCCAACTAGATTGGATAAACGAAGCAAGGGATGAATGGAAGAAGGACGAAGAAGTATGGACACTTATTCAAAAGTTGCAAAAGATCCCAATTCAAACAATATTGCCAGAAATTAAAGAGGAAGGAAAAATCATATTGGAACCTGGAGTAGTCATGGAAACAAGAACCCGGCAACTAAGAAATCAATCAATTTCAGAGTATCTCATCAAGTGGAAGAACTTACCCGCTGAATATTCCACATGGGAGGACAAGAATTTTATACATAAGCATCAAGAACTACTCAAGCGTTGAGGAAAACGCTTTTTGAAAGAGAGGGGCATGTTAGGCCCCTATACTACTAGTGTAACCCCTTATTGTTATTAGTATAACCCACTTATTATATTGATGTACCCATGTAGTGCCCATAGTGTTACTATTGTTCCCCATAGAAGCCCACTATTGTGATTATTATGCCCTTACATTATTATCGTTATGTCGGCTCTGATTATGTTATGACCCCTTAGACTCATATATATAGAAAGGAGGTCTTTTCATTTGTATCATCCAAGAATTGTTCATTTATGTAATGTAAAGGAGGTTGCCCCCTCAAAGAGGCTGAATTCTAAGGCATTGATCTATCTTTTCTATCTTTTCTTGAGCTGGTTTCATAACACTCACTAACACTCCCTATCACACACTCTTATTCATTCATTTTGATGCAATTGAAACTCGTTCTCCCTTGTGTTTCCTTGCACTCCCAAACACTCCCTAGCATGTGTTGGCACCACACCCTAACACTTGGCACATCTTGGCATGACTTAGCACTTGGCACGACTTGGGATGCCTAACATGCCTTGGAACTATCTAGCATGTGTTAGCACTTCTTGGCATTGTTTAGCACATGTTGGCACTCCCTAGTTGTCATGCTTGTATAGATAGCCTTACCTTTTTTGCAACTTGGGAAACCAACCAAGTCATTGAAAAAATAATGTTGTGCCTAGCACTGACACTACCCAACACTCATTGGCATGCATTCACATTTTCTGGCATGTGTTAGCATGCCTTTTCATTCCTTAGCATGCCCTCACAACTACCCTTACATTTTTTGCAACATGGGAACCGAAAAAAATCTTGCCTCAACTACAACAACAACTTGAATATAACAACATCTTGACCAAGTTACAACTACTACAACTAGACTATTCCCTGTTCACCTAAGAATTCCTATAAATCAACTTAGGCTAATTGTGTTGAATATCAACTCATATAACTTAACAAGTTATGAAGACAAGGCTCACATCTAGCCGTGGTTGTAAAACAACTAAGCAACAAAGTTTACATCTTGACATGCCATAACACCTGGCACACCTAAAAATTCCTTGGCACTATGTAGCATGTGTTAGCATCCCCTGCATTTCTTGGCATGATTTCACGTTCCCTAGCACATCCTAGCACTCTGTTAGAGTCCTATAGTGATATGATTCATAATTTTGAATTGGCTAAGGTTAAGCCTTGTAATATTGTACATACCTTTGATTTCTACAAATGTTTTCCATATTAAAAATTAAAAAATGTAAAGAGGGTATGTCCTAAAATAAATATCAAAGGACAAAAAGAATAAGAAAAGATAAAAAAATGAAAGTATATGAACCCCCAAAAAACAAAGGCAGACCATGAAAGTGTGCAAGTCTAAATGCCACTACTATTTTACTACTTTACTGTCTTAAATAATGGTTTTGTGTAGCTTGTCATATATGCCACAACCCATGGTAGTCAAACTGTTTAATCTTGACTATTTCATGCTTTCAATTTTATGTTTATAGTTAGAGAATAAAATCTGACCAAATAGTTTAATCTTGGCAAATCAATAGTTAGGTAGAGAAATAAAATGTGCTCATAAGCTTAATTTGAGCCATAGGATGATATAAGGTTAGAATTAGATAGTTTACTTTTTAAAATAAAAAGGATTGATAAGGGTTTGCTAGCATAAATTCACCCAAATAAATGAAGAAAAAATGTTAGGGTAAGTAGAAGAAAGGTTGTTGAAGTATAAAGTTGATTGCACAAAAGCACATTTATCATGCTTAAACATATCTTTCAATGTGCATGAGCAGTAAAGAAAGCATAAAACAATGGTTTACAAGTTGATTTAATTAACTCCCCCTCATTCATTTTATCCCTATACTTACTAATTTCCCCATCTACAAGTATGTTATAGTACTAAAAATCCTTCAAGTCATAAAGGCTCAGAGCATTTCTCTGACTTTTGGTGGACCGGACCCTCGGATTAATGACTTATAGACATCAAGTGTTAGAATTCCCTTCATAAAATTCATTTCCATTCATTACCTTAGTAAAACCACTTTTCCTAAGGTTAAACTTCATTTTCCTATGAAAACTAAGCAACTCCATGTTAAATTCCATTTTGTTCAAAAAACCCACAAAAATATTTTATCCTTTGTATAAAGCATATGTGAATAAAATGCGTAAAAATTACATTTATGCTTAGGGGTATGTTCACTCTGCTTATTTCATTTCATATTAATTTTTTAACATAGTTATATAAATCCCAATATACCTTTCTCGTATATTAAATAAATCCCGTATATAAATATCCCAACCCTTAGTTTAATTATAAACTATAATTTTACCCCCTATTTCATACCCCCAATCATTTAATCCCATCATTAACTCTAAATAATCCCAAACCGCCAAGGATTAAAGCCTTGGGTCCCCCCTGAAACCTCTGCCCATTTCATTCGTGCACATTTGTTACCTGACTACCATCCGATCATCAGTGCCCACATCTAACGGTCCACATCCATATCGGGTTCACCCAACGCCCGACCTTTACTCGCCCGATAAAGTGGTTTTACCCCAGACCCCATATGCTACGTTTCACGTGCTAACATAGATTAGGTGACCCCTCCAAAATACCACCTCCTCCATAAAAGCGGTGCAATGGCCTGGGAAACCACCTCCCTGCCCAACCCAAAAAACTATCAACTATTCATTTGTAATTTACCCGCCAAAAAGTGATTGTTGCTCAATAAAAAGGCTGAAAAGCCCTATTTCTCCTTTTTTTCTCATTTTCTTTGTAAACCTTTGCAAACCATTGCGACACCTGCAAACGTTGAAGTCACCAATTGACCTCAAATTTCACTCCTGAAGAAGTTGCAGAGAGACCAATCATCCTCTCAGTCTGTATCAGAGCTATTCAAACTTCTGCAGTTGCCGAGAACACCAAATTTGAAGTCAATTCACCCAAATTCCAGGTATTTGAAGACAAATAACTAGACACCCTTTCAATTTGAAAATGTTCAGTCTTAAAGTGTTTTAATTAAGTAAAATTAATTGAAAATTACTTTAAAGTTAAAGCACATACCCAAAACCATTCTGAAAGTTTCCAAATTGCCTTCAAAACCTCTGATATAAACCTATACTGCCAAATTCAAATCCACAAGAACTGAATTATGGCTGCCCCCATCGCCATGGATGTCCAACCTTTTACAACCCCCCATTTGGACCTTGACCACCTTCCCCTTGCTGACAGGGATTTCCAAATCAAAGACACAACTACCCATACACTCCTGCTAAAAATCAATTGTTTGAGTAGGGACAAATATCTGAACCATACTGATGATATTGGCCTGTGGGAGTCAAATTTTCCCAAATACTAGTTTCCAGAAGTACATGTCTTTCCTGAAATTGTTCATATGTGCCATGCTTGTTACATTCCCAGTGAGAGATCTATAATTTCCCCAAACCAAAAAGTCTTGTTTACTATTATAGCTGAGTCAATAAATGAGATGTTGCAAGCTCAACCAGGTCCAAACCTGACCCCACTCTCCAATGGGGATTTGTTAAACCAATACACCAAAATGAATCCATCCAGACTAGCCCAAATAATCCAAACTTTCATTGTAGAGGAACAACACATTCCTACAGATGTCCCTCCATATGTATTTGCCATCTTCTCTGAAAGGGGGAACCATATTGTAACCATGATATCATGTATTCTAGGCTATACAATTGATGAATTCATTTATGAGCTTATCCTAGCCTTCATGTCCATTTTTACCCCAGGAAAGCCTCCTACTACTTTGTATAATTATGACCAGTTCATAACTTAAAGGATGCATGAACAATTCACCAGAATGCGCAATGAAAGAGTATTCAAATACTCATATGTTCTTTACCACATGTTTTTATACTATCAGCGATACATATTTCCATTCACCCTCAAGAAGCTGGATACTAAAGGCCAGCCCAGGTTTGTTCTATTTTGGACCCCAATTTTCCATAGGTTTTCATCACCATACACCTATACAGACTTCATTGACTCTTTTTTCCATCCAGTCATGACCATCCTGACAGGAAGCCCTCCACCTAGAATAAGTCAAGAGATCAAAAGAGTGCTCCAATTGTCTAAGAAAAGCAAGGTGGGAGATTGATGCCTTTACCAAAATCACACTAAAATAAATATCTATGATTGCCAGCGTGCCCCATACAAACTGCCCAAATACCTCCCCATGAGGTTATTTTCTCTAGAGTATTATAGGAAAATAATGAACTCTGATGAGATCAACTTTGTCTCAGCCAAGAAAAGGTCTCAGTTCAAGGTCAAAAACCAGTTAGGCCCTTTCATTTGCAATTCTAGAGAGGCAGGGGAGGAAGCAGATCAAATTCTGCAACAAATGAAGTTTCAAAAAAGTTTCATGTGGAGGTATGACCCTCAAGAGTTTATGACCAAACTGAGAAAGAAGGTCAAGTTGGGACCTTACATTCATCACCCTATACCAGAAATAGAGAGATATGCCAACCAGTCTGAATGGTTGGAAAACACTCATAGACAGAGATAGTACAAAGGTAGATGTTGAGAATACCTTGATTGATTTAGAGAGACAACTTGATGAAAGCTCATTTATGCAGGCACCACAACAAGAAAGAACCATGAGCACCCCTCCTATTATGAAAACTCCTTAGAATGAGGAAAACAATCCAAAAAGGAACAGAGAGGAAGCCTCTAGTTCATGGATGGACACTTCCAATGTATAGTATGAAGCTAGCAAGAGGAAAAGGCCTAGGCTAAATCCTATTTCAGAATAGGAAGACATAGAAGGCTCAATAGAAATAAATGATACTGAGTTAGATAGAAGTGAAGGCACAACTCCATCTCGAGAAACACAAGAGCCATCTACATCACAAACTCATATTTTAGAAAGGCAACTCAGTGTAGAAGTCTCCTCATTTAATAAACTTGGTTATAAATATAGGGACATTAAGGACAGGTTCAAAGAAATCAAAATGAGAAATGAGAAACTAAAGGCACAATCCTATGCACACTATCTCAAACTTACACCCACCAATCAAACTAGGTTGATGTCAGCTTTTGACATCAAGGAAGGAAACATGAAAATGTCCTTCATAAAGCCAACTACACAGCAACCAAGAACATCAACAGATTTTAAGAAGATTGATTTTGAGGTATTGGTAAGGGATATTCATCCCATTGACCAAATTTAATTTCACAAATAGGCTGGAGAAATGATTTACTCCACCCTTACAGGAAAAGCCATAGCTGCACATCAGTTGTAGAATTCATTGAATAACATTTCAACCCAATATCAATTGGAAAAGGCCTCCTCACAGGCCAAAGACACCAGAATCAAGTCTTTGGAAGAATTAGTAATTGAATTGGGACATGATCCCAAAGACATCAAGGCTACTGAGCAACTGATCAAAAAGAAGAATGAGGACATTGCAGCCCTCAAGAAACAGTTGAAAATGCCTCAAATACAGCACCCCTAGACACAAGAAGTTTTGGAAATCCAAACAAAGCATGAAGAGTTGATGGACTTGGTCCTTAAGCTAAATGATCAGTTGAGGGAGATAGAAAAAGAATTGGACAACTTGATCCAATCAAAGCAAAATGACCTTGGCACCACCTTGGTGAATGTTATCCCAATAGTCACCACGACCGTTCCTTCCACATTGGCAACCTCATTGACTCCCACAGCTCCAATAGCCACAACACAGACAGTTTATACAACATCGACATCAGCAGTAGGTACAATAAGTACAACAGGTAATGAATCAGCAAAATTGGTTAAGTCTATGGAAGACATGTATATACAAGCCACATAAATGAATAAGCTCAAAGAGAAAGTGACAAGCATGGAAACTGATTACAAGCTTGTCAAAATCATGAAAAAAGAAGAGGTACGGAAGGCTACTAGGATGAGTGAAAGGTTGAAAGCCTTAGAAAAAGACTTGGCAATGAAAGAACCCCTATGGCAGGCTAAGGAACAACTATGGGCCAATATCATTGACTCTGTCAATGATATTTGTCCATCTATTCAGGTGATTTTTGAGCAAATAGATTTGATAAAGCTGGCTACAGAGGCCATCCAAAAAGTCAAAGAAGAATTAGGAGAAATGCCAGAAGAGGCTACCAAAATCATCCACTTCCTTAACAACAAGAATAAGTATGAACTTCAGGAATTGGAAATAGAAGACAGAACAGAGACCATTTTGGAGGTCAGAAAGGTCCTCTCCAAGAGAAACTTAATGCAAAATTTGGAGGACAAGTGTCAAAATATGCAGGTAGCCATCGACAGATTTATGGCTAAGTTCCAAATTTTGAGAGAAAAGGGATTACCCAGTCCCTTAGTGATAAATGACAAGCTCATGACACAGGAGGATTACAACAGGAAAATCAGAGAGGTAGCAAAGGATCAAGTGAATACATCATCAATGAAGGCATTGCCAACAGGCAAGGTACTCTACCAAACATTTGAAAACTTGTTTTACCTCCAGCATGAGGTAAAACACTTGTTCATCAATAAACCTACTTTTTCCAAATACACCGAGGAAGATGAAGTATATAGAAAAATGTTAAAATCCAATTACCTGATGTTGAAACATGGAAAAAATTGACTAATTTACTATAGTAAAATGTAGTAAAAAAAGTTAATGAATAGTGAATGTAAAACAACAGGGTAAAAGGATGAAGATGTGCCAACAGAGTTAAAGTGTATCAAATTCAGAGTATCATATGAAAGCCTAAAGTAAAAGAAGCTTCCAGCAGAAAGATCAAACAACAAAGCAGCGTAAAGGGCTAAAAATCAAAGCATAAAAGCTAGCAGTACCAAAATAAAAGGGACAACATGAAACAATTCAATAGCTATCTCTATCTTCTTGCAAGAAGATTTTATTCTTTCCTAGATTAAATCTCAAATGAGTTTGAGATATTTTGTAATAAACTTTCGTATAAACACTTCAAAGTTCGAAGTATGTAGGGTGGATTCTATTAGACATTTCTATATACTTTTTGATCAAGAAGACCCAAAAGGTTATTGTATCATTTGATGAGCTAGCAAGCTAAATTGATTAATAAAGATCAAACTTTTCCAAGGATTCATGTGTTGAGCAAATTTCAGACAAGCATTTTCATGTGTTATTGCCATCTTTCTCAAAGTTACTCATAATCTTAAATGTGTTTCTTAATCTAAATACTATAACTGGAGTAATATTTCAGAACTCATTTAATCACACTTTGTTTTAACAACTAAGCATTTGAATGTTTTCTTCTGATATTTAAATTAAATAATTCTTTATTTCTCTTTGGTTTAAATTGATTTTCATGAATAATCTAGGTTAAGGGATTCTTAGCTACCCTTTGATATCGGTTACCCTTTCCTTCCTCATTCATTATCCGGGTCTAAGAACCCTTAATAGCTCTCTCACTTGGGTGAAACCCTTTCACCCCTCTGTCTCAAATATCTGAAATACACTCTTCTATCTTGCCCTTGGAACATCCCCTTTCCTAAGTTAATCTAGTTTTTCTCCCTTATTAGTTGACTCCATAGCCCAATGGTCCAAAAGACATCAATTTATCCATATGTTTAACATATCCCACCACCCAATCTCAAACAAAATCAAACACCCCTTTGAACAATCATAACTAGCCTAAAAACATATTAACTAAACAAAGTTACATTGTGAAGAGAGATCCCTCTCTGAGCATCAAGAAGGCTAGGTCCTGATCTCTGGTTTTTCCTTCCTATTACTTCAAAGGAATTACTAGAGTGATAACACATTCCATAACACTTAGCACACCTCGTACTCACTAACACTATCTATCCCACTCTTATTCATTCATTTCCATGCATTTGAAAATAATGCTCCCTTGTGTTTTCCTGGAACTTGGCCCTAACACTCCCTAACATGTGTTGGTGCCACACCTTGGTGCCTAGAACTTCATGGCACCTCTTGGCATGCCTAAAATTCCTTGGAACTATCAAGCATGGATTAGTACTTCCTAGAATTCCCTGGAACTCATTGGAACTCCCTAGATGTCATGCCCTCATAGATAGCCTTACTTTTTTTGCGACTTGGGAACCCAACCAAGTCATTGACAAAACAATGTTGTGCCTAACCCAAATTCTCCCTTTGTCCAAAACTACTTTGTACACGCCTTATCATAACCATAGGGTTTCTGCTTGCAAGTTCTATTTAGAATTTCTTGTAACAAACTTCATCCTTGGGACACCTGGAATTCGCTGACACTCCTTGGCACACACTCGTATTAATTCATTTCCAAACATTTTGACCTAGTTCTCCATTGTGATGCCTTGGCATTGGCTAGCATACCTTTTCATTCCCTCCTTAACAGACCTGGAACTTGCTGACACATCATTTCTAGGCATTTGAAATGAGTGCTCCCTTGTGTTTCCCTAGCACACCTTGGTACCCCCTAGCTGTCATGCCCTTGTAGATAGCCTTACTTTTTTTGTGACTTGGAAACCCAACTATGTCATTGGAAAAAGAATGTTGTGCCCAACCCAGAGTCTCCCTTTGTTTGAAATTACTTTGTCCAGCCCCTTATTGTAACCATAGGCTTGCCTCCTACAAGTCTTATTCTAACCTTCTCCTGACACACTTTATCCTTGAGACACTGGAATTCATTGACACTCCTTGACACACACTGCTATTCATTCATTTCCATGCATTTTGACCTAGTTCTCCCATTTGATGTTATGGCACTCACTAACACTCCTCAACATACATTGAAACTATCTGGCATGTGTTAGCACACCTTTTCATTCCTTGGCATGCCCTGGCACTCCTTATCTATCATGCCCTAACAACTACCCTTACTTTTTTTTGGACTTAATGCTGCTTAGCATACCATTTCACTCTCTCCTTAGCACACCTGGAACTCACTGACACTCCCTATCACACACTCTTATTCATTCATTTCCATGCATTTTCACCTAGTTCTCTCTTGTGTTTCTCTGGAACTCCCTAACAATCCTTAGCACGCATTGGCACACCTTGGCACTTGAAACATCTTGGTATGCTTCCCTAGAAACTCTGGCATGCCTTGGCACTACCTAGCATACCTTTCCACTCCCTCCTTAGCACACATGGAACTTGCTAACACTTCACTTCCATGCATTTGAAACTAGTGCTCCATTGTGTTTCCTTAGTACTTGGGCCTCATGCTCGCTAGCATGCATTTGCACCACACCATAGCACCTGGCACATCTTGGTATGCCTTAGAACTTGGCTTGTCTTGGCATGCCTATCATGCCTTGGAACTATCTAGCATGTGCTAGTACTTCCTGGCATTCCTTGGCACACCTTGGCACTCCCTAGTTGTCATGCCCTCATAGATAGCCTTATTTTTTTGTGACTTAGGAACCCAACCAAGTCATTGGCAAAACAATGTTGTGCCCAACCCAAAGTCTCCCTTTGTTTGAAATTGCTTTGTCTATCCCCTTATTGTAACCATATTCTTGCCTCCCACAAGTCCTATTCTGACCTTCTCCTAGCACAATTTATCTTTGAGACACCTAGAATTCTTTGACACTCCTTGGCACACACTTATTCATTCATTTCCATGTATTTTGACCTAGTTCTCCCTTGTGATGTCCTAGCACTCCTTAACACTCCTCATCATGCATTGACACTGTTTGGCATGTGTTAGCACGTATTTTCCAATACATGGTCCTATTTTGTCAACAATTTGGGCCCTTTGTCTCAAGATATCTTATCTTCTTTGGAAATAGGACATAAACAAGTTGTTCTAGATATTTCAAAATGGAGCACTCTTCAAATATGTTCCTCTCCTTTGTGCCACATGTGATGTGAATGTCAATTGTCATTTTCTTGACTTAAACATTCTTTTTTTGTAAATGTGACCCTTGAATATGCCATGAAAACCCTCCAAAACATTTTTAAATGATGGGAGTTCTTCTTCATACGTGAAGCTAGTGGAATGTGACTTGTCATCCAAGATACCTCCAAATATTTGATTTGTGCCTTGAGGAATGTGAAATATTTCCTCAATAGAAAACACACATACAAATTTGTATCCAAGTGCCCCAAATGTGATATGTTTCCACTTGTGCAATTGTGCTTCCAAATATGTGAACTCAACAATAAAACACACCTTAAAATACATGAATGTCTCTCAACATGTGAAAGAAGTAAACCCTTACCCGAGTCTTCCTTTGTTGGCAATTTGGACTTTTTGTCACAAGATATCTCCTCTTCTTTGGAAAGAGGACATAAACAAGATTTTTTATGTTTCTAAATGGAGTACTCTTCACCTATGTCCTTCTCCTTTATGCCATGTGATACAAATGCCAATTTTCTTATTCTTGGCTATGGTGTTCTTCTTTTATACATGTGACCCTTGACTATGCCATGAAATCCTCCAAAATCTTCTTAAAGGATGGGATCTCCTCTTCATGCATGAAGCTAGTGGAATGTGAGAAGTTATCCAAAATTTCATCCAAATATGTAATTTTTGCCTTGGGAAATGTGAAAGGTACCCTCAGTGGAAAAAAATTCATAACTATTTGTGACCAAGTGCCCTAAATGTGAGATTTTTCCACTTGTTAATTATGCCTCTTGTTGATGATGAAACTGACACCCTATTTGTGCAAGGCTCACAAAGTGTCACTTTGCGTCAACTCAAGGTTGTTTCCATTATCACCTCAGCAATGAATCCTCACTTTGGATTAATAATTGAATCCTAGGGGTGTCACAAAGCACAAAATTATGCGGTATTTTATGTGACTAGATCACTAGCATTGAAAATCATCTTTACATTGGATGGTTTAACATCTTGATGATCCCTATCCTCTTGACCACAACTTTTGTATTCATTATTGATATCATCGCAGAACCTTTAGTAGATATTGATGGTGTTCATGAGCCTATTTCTAGTTGTGATAAGGGGATTAGGGGCTTCCTTATCACAACCCATAACCCCTAATGTGTTTAATCCCTTAGCCAAGGGGGGCCAAGGGTGTAGTTGTAGGGGCATTGGGACCAAATTTGGGGGTTCATAACATTAAAAAAAGTGGAATGGCATGACCAAAATGGTTGTGGGGGTGTATGTTATGGTGTATTGAATAGGGCAAGGGGACACAAGGGTAGCATGAATGGTAGAAGTCAGAGGTAAAAGCATGGTTTAATAAGATCTATAACCCTAGCATTAGAAATGAGAAGGGGTCTTAGGACTTAATTTCATAGGGTCTATGGGACTTAGAGGGAAGGTAGTGAGAGCAATTGATAGGGGAACCCTTCATAGTGGTGATATGGAGATTAGGAGTCCAATTATGACAAACCATAATCCCTTAACCCATAACCACTAAATTCCCTATCCCCTTAACCCCCAATCCAAAATCCCTTAACCCCTACACTCACAACTCATAACCCATAAACCCCTTGACTCATTAAATCTTAAGACATTAACCCCTAACCTATAATCCATGAACCGTATCCTAAGCCATAACTTCTTATCCTCTTAGCATGTGACCCTTAACCCCTAACCCTTCATCACCTAAACACATTAAATTCTAACCCCTTAACCACTGACATATAAATCCCCTAAATCTTAAGTCCTTATCTGATAAACTCAATTGCGTTAATGTAGAATAATATACATAAGAGAAAATAAAATGATATTATTCACATCATGCTTGAAATAGCCTTAAATTAACCATGAGTGGTGAGCCAAGGGGTGAATGTGGGGCACTATTAAAGTTACATCATGTTTAAATTCCTTTTACATTGTGAGGTTATTCTCCAATAGGGTTGAAGCATAATCACAAGGAAGCATGACACATTTTTGTGGGGGAGCGATTAAAGTTGTAACACAATTCAAGTGATTTACACCTCCAATGTAAATGACATCATTGTATGTTTGTGTGAGGTTGTTAGAGAGGTTATTTATAGACAATACATTCAATTCACTTAGACTTCATCTTTTCAGGGCCTCGAATCTAAAATGGATTTGTACTATGAAAATTTCATGTAAATGAAAGGGGGTCTTTGTGTTTAACCACATACGCACAACAGCATCAGATGCTTGCCTTCAGATGCCCCTTGGTGCATTCAAAGTGGGTTTACATTCGCATTCAAAGTGGGTTTACATTGGAACTCGCTAACACTCCCTATCACACGCTCTTATTCAGTCATTTCCATGCAATTGAAACTAGTGCTCTCTTGTGTTTAAATAACACTCCCTAACACTCCCTAGTATGCATTGGCACCACACCCTAGCACCTGGAACATCTTGGCATGCCTTAGTACTTGGAATGTCTTGGCATGCCTAACATGCCTCAGAACTTCCTAGCATGTCTTAGCACTTCTTGGAATTCTCTGGCACACCTTGGCACTCCCCAATTGTCATGCCCTTATAGATAGCCCTACCTTTTTTGCGACTTTGGAACCCAACCAAGTCATTGAAAAAATAGTGTTATACCTAGCCCAAAGTCTCCCTTTGTCTAAAATTACTTTTTTCTATCCCCTTATAGTAATTGTAGGCTTGCCTCCTACAAGTACTATTCTAAAATTCTCCCAACACTCTTCATCCTTGGGACACTTGGAATTCACTAACACTCCCTGGCGCATAATCTTATTCATCCATTTCCATGAATTTTGACCTAGCTATCCCTTGTAGTTCCCCAAGACTCCCAACATTCCTCGACATGAATTGACATTGTCTAGTTTTTTTTCGCACACCTTTTCATTCCTTGGCATGCCCTGACACTACTTAGTTATCATGCCATCACAACTAGCCTTACGTTTTTTGAAACTTGGGAACCCAGCCAAATCCTACCTTGACTACAACATCTTGACCAAGTTACACTTACTACAAATAGACTATTCCTTGTTCACCTAAGAACTTCCTATAGCTCATATTAGGCTACTCATGTTGAATCTCAAATCATACAACTTAAAAAGTTACGAAGATAAGGCTCACATCCAACCAAGGTCATAAAACAACTAAACAACATAGTTTACATCTTGACATTCCATAACACCTGGAACATCTAACAATCACTTGGCACTATGTGGCACACGTTAGAATTCTCTAGATTCCCTGGCATGCTTTGGCACTCCCTAGCACATCCTATCACTCCTTGACACCTAGCACACCTAAAACTAGTTGGCACTCCCCATCACACTCTTATTCATTCATTTCCATGCACGTAAAACTAATACTCCCTTGTGTTTCCCTAGCACTTGGCTCTAACACAACCTAAAATGAATTGTTGCCACAACCTAGTACTTGGCACATCTTGGCATGCCTTAGCACTTGGCATGCCTAACATGCCTTGGAAGTGTCTAGAATGTGTTAGTACATCTTGGAATTCCGTGGAACACCTTAGCATTCCCTAGTTGTCATGCCCTCATAGATAACATTTTTTTTCGACTTGGGAACTCAACCAAGTCATTGACAAATAATGTTGTGCCCAACCCAAAGTATCCAATTATATAAAACTACCTTGTTTGTGCCTTATCAAAACCGTAAGCTTACCTCTTGCAAGTTCTATTATGAACTTCTCCTAAAACACTTCATCCTTGGGATGCCTGGAATTCACTGACAGTCCTTGGCACACACTCTTATTCATTCATTTCCAAGAATTTTGACCTACTTCTACTTTGTGTTTCCCTAGCACTCCCTAACACTCCTCAACATGCATTGACACACTCCAACATGTGTTATCATGCCTTTTCACTCCTTGGCATGCTCTGACACTCCTTAGCTATCATACCCTCACAACTAACCTTATGTTTTGTTAGACTTGGGAACACAACCATGTCCTACCTCGACTACAACAACTTGACCAAGTTACAACTACCACAACTAGACTATGCCTTGTTCACATAAGAACTACCTATAACTAATATTAGGCTATTCATGTCCAATCTCAATTCATCCCACTTAACAATTTACTAAGTCAAAGCTCACATCCAGTTGTGGCCATAAAATAACTAAGAAACATAGTTTACATCTCAACATGCCATAACACCTAACACGTCTAACAATCCTTTGGCACTATGTGGCATGTGTTAGCATTCCTTGCATTCGTTCGCATGCTTTGGCACTCCCTAGCACACCCTATCACTCCTTGACATGCCTTGGCACTCTAGCATGCCTTGGTTGAAATTAATTTTTCCAATCCCTTATTGTAACCATACGCTTTCCTCTTACAAGTCCTATTCTAAACTTTTCCTAACACACTTTATCTTTGATACACCTAGAATTCATTGACACTCCTTAGCACACACTCTTATTCATTCATTTCCATGCATTTTGACCTAGTACTCCCTTGTGATGTTTTGGCACTCCCTAACACTCCTCAATATGGATTAACACTATTCAACATCTGTTAGCATGCCTTTTAATTCCTTTGCATGCCATAACACTCCTTAGCTATCATGCCCTCACAACTACCCTTACTTTGTTTTGGACTTGGGAACCCAACCAATTCTTGTCTTGACTACAACAACCTGACCAAGTTATGGTTACTGTTATCACAAAATCAGTACTAAGGGCTGCTACCTAGCAAGATCTCATGTAACTATTTCAACCAGGCTTTAGACTAAGGCTTAGCCTCCTTAGTCAGAGAGGGCTCTCTCACAGATTTTTGATAAGAATCAATTACAAGAACAGATGGCTAACTCTTCATACAGTTCATGAAAATAAAGCTGGTTGGAACAACAAAATAACACTTCTTCCATTGGGCTCATGGAGTCAAACACTTCTGCAGTAAACTATTAATCACTCAATCATGGAAGCCAAGGCATATAATGTTTAACACTCAAAACATTTCTCAAAAAGAAACACAACTCATAAATATACACAGGAAGTCTGAGCACTAGGTGAATTCAGAGTGATTGCACATTTAGTGAGCTGTAAAATATATAAAGGATAATGACAAAACCACACATATTCTGAGCATTGAACACATGATGAATCTTGGGAAGAAAAAGTAATCTTTATATTACTGTCAAAGTCTTTTACATGAGCTGATAAAAACTCTGTTTTTTCATAAATCTCCAACCCTACTTACATCAGAGTTTTCACTATATATAGGAAAACCAAAACTAAAACTATCTTGAGTCTCCTCAACAAGCATGAGGGGAGAGCTCGATGATCTACCATTAATTAACCTTATCTATTTCTAAACAAACTTATTAAATACATAAGGTATTGTGCTGTAAATACATAGAGTCTTAATACATTGAAAGTCCAACTCTATCTCCTCGTATGCATGATTCTTCTTGGATCCTTGACAGCTGTACAATTTCTGTTGTGGCTGAGATATGTTGAGGAACATTCACTGAACGAGCTGGCCTTCGGGTGCTAGCTGTGTAGATGGCTCATTAATTAGTAAACATGAACACCCTATTTTCACGGTCCCTGTCTTCCATTCTTCTTCACCATTTAAAGACCACGCTCCAAGCTCTTTAATCCTTCAATAACAACGCATAACACCATATGCCTCATGATCTGGATGCCTTGTGGACTGAACAGGTGTGCTAACCAAAAATCCCGGTAACCCTACCAGAACCCTAGTAATTCGGTCATAAAGTGCCTTTAAGAAAACTTTAGCAAAAAACAAAATATTTCACTTTTTCTTCAAAACTCACACCTGTCACTATTTGAGCTGCTATGATATCCATGTATAATCTCCCTCCTGTCCTCGAGGCATTCCTTTCAAAATTCGCTGACCTCATCATCAAATTTCATTGTTTTCTTATAAAACAACGTTCTACAGTAGTTTCGTAGCGCGCTACGAAACTACTGTTTTTGTCAAAACAAAACATATTTATCTTGCAGCGCTTTCTGCTTAAACTCATGATTTCTTCAGATATTTTGTACAGGTGTTAGGGACCTTAAATAGTTTCAAAATGATAGAACTTGAACCAAAATTTATCAAAATTTGAAAAGCACCTTTCTTCTTAAATCAGTGAGCTAGTTTACCTAGCTTCTTCTTCAAACTGCTAACCTCTTCCTTCAAAGCCTTATTTTCTGATCTCAGACACATGTTCAGCTTTCTTACGTGTTTTGCTTGCTTAAGTGCTGGTATCATCCATGAAAATACATCAGACCCTGAGCCAGCTTGCCTCAGTAGACTTGTGCTGCCTTTTAATACAACCCTTCTATAACTAGCATATCTCATTGCACGTTCTCTAGAAAAACTCCTTATCTGAGCCACCTCTTCCTGGGTTTTTCCTGCCTGGTTCTTAATAGCTATGACATTCCCTCCTTGGCTAATAATAACCTTTTTACTTTTGTCTTTACTCCTGGCTGCATGCACTGTTTTAGTCAAAACCTCAAGAAACTCTGTACTAGGCATTTTAACAGCTGCCTCCTCTTTATGCACTTTCTCGGCCTCTTTCATTTGTCTTCTTGTAATTGGCCTTCGTGGCTTGAACACATACTCTTCACTAGGCTCCTCAAACCGTAACCTTTTTGAAGCCTTTGATTTCTTCAGGCTCTCTGGTGAAGATTGGGTTAAGTCAATGTGCATTGGTTGCACTGGCTGGTCCTGCTCAAACTCCATTGGCTCAATCTGCACTGACTGATCTTGTTCAAGTTCAATTGCTTCAAGTAAATCAGTTAAACTAGCTTTTGACATAGGACTTTCTTCAACAGCAATTGACTTACCCTTCTCCTTGCTTAACTGACCTCTGGTTTTTACTCTTGATACCTTTTCAACTTCACTTGGTGCAGGTGCATCCTTCTTCTGTTTGACCTTCTCTTTTGATGATGATTTAGGTGTCTCCTTGATCACCACAGGCTTCACTGGTTTCTTCAACTTGGTTTTGGACTTCTTTAGATCTTTCACCTCCTTTCTGATCTCAGCAAGAGTAGGTTCTTCAATTGTTTTCTCCCTTTCCCTAACAGGCAATGGAGTAAGGCCCGTCTTGCTCTGAAAGCCAGCCATAAAAATAAAGGAGTCCCAATCTTTACCAATCTTCTGCAAACCATCTAACACTAACAACTTCACCAAACCATGATGGAACAGTGATGTTTCACAGTCATCTTTTTTCAGCTGAATTTTATCACACATTTTACTTAGGCTTCTGAATAAGTAGAAAGGGATATCAATTGATGCTTTGCCTGTGAAATGTAACAAAAGTTTAAAATGGTATGAATAAACTTTATTATACCTCCCTTCGCATGTTAAATATTTTTGGATGCATGTGAGGAGCAGGGCAAAATGTTCCTTCACGTAACTCCTTGGCACAGCCTTTGTGAGGTCTTCATTTACATAAGGCTCCTTCAAGAATTCCTTACAAGGGCTCATGTCGAATTTAAAATTTTTGAACCATTCATGTCCACCTCTAGGAATCTCCGTCACCCTAGAAATGGCTTCTGGGGATACAGGGAATTCTAGCATTGACACCTTAGAGTTTAAACCAGTAAAATTCAATGCAAAAGCTTTTGTTACCTCTGCGTGCCCTCCTTGCAACTTCTCACAAAACCTCCAGCAACCAGCGTTTTTAAAAGCTCTTGCTACACCTTCATCCTTTAATGTAATATCAAGCCCCTCTGGTTCTGTTCTTTGGCACCTACCGGATCGATGTTCCCTTTTCTCCATTTCACTTTGAAAACTTTCGGACAGAGAACTAACAGCAGCTTCAACTCAGAATGCAACTTCAAACTTTGGAATGCAGGCTCGCTTGCAATCAGCTCCTTTAAATGAAAACTCGGGCTCCTTTTCGCTTCAATAATCTTGTCACACAAACAAGTCAGTTCACGCACTAATAACAAACATCATGATACAACCATACATCATAAAATCACTTTGAATGATATTTATGTGCGTGGTTTTGAACCTCATAGCGGAATGATGACTCATAATGACCTGGAGAGGACATCAACTGACAAAATATGGACGGACCTAATGACTCATCCCCCAGACTTGACATTTCAAGAAAACGCGCTGCAGAAACCCCGAATCCCCGATTTCGTAGCGCAAACAGGTATAAATAGACAGAATTCGCTACGAAATGGCTGATAGATCACCCGCTACGAAAAGGCGGAAACATCATTACGCTGCCAAATTGGCCAATCAGACTGCGCTGCGAAACTGCGCAAAGGACCAATGACGCAAACAAGACAAGACATGCCTTAAAGAATTATGATGGAGGATGACTAACGGTTTTTTGTAATGATTCACATCAATACCTTTTTAAAACATGATCCCTAAGTAACACACATAAGACCATAACCATTTGACACACATTTTTGACAATGAAAATTTTTTGTTTGGGAAAACATTATGTACATGGACTGTAATACATGGACTGAAATTCTAGGTGATAACAGTTACTACAACTATACTATGTTGTGTTCACCTAAGAACTTATTATAACTCATCTTAGGCTACTCATGTCCAATTTCAACTTATCCCACTTAAAAAGTTACAAGTTATCGAGTCAAGGCTCACATCCAATTGTGGTCATAAAACAACTAAGCAACATAGTTTACATGTTGACATGCCATATCAATTGGTAGATCTAAAAATACCTTGGCACTATGTGGCATGTGTTAGCACCCCTTGCATTTCTTGGAATGCTTTGGCACTCCCTCACATACACTACCACTCCCAGACATGCCCTGACACTTCAACATGCTTTGGCACTATCTAGCATATAACCTCATCACTACCTCATTAAAACACCTGAAACTCACTGACACTCCCTACCACACACTCTTATTCGTTCATTTCCATCCATTTTGAACTAGTTCTCCCTTGTGTTTCCATGGCACTCCCTAACACTCCCTTGAACACATTGACACACCTTAGTACCTAGCACATCTTGGAATGTCTCCCTGACACTCTAGCATTCCTTGGCACTACCTAGCATACCTTGTCACTCCCTCATTAACACACATATAACTCATTGACACTCCCTATCACACACTCTTATTCATTCATTTCCATACATTTGAAACTAGTGCTCCCTTGTGTTTCCTTGACACTCCCTAACACTCCCTAGCATGCATTGTCACACGCTAACACTTGGCACATATTGGCATGTTGCCCCTAGCTAGCCTCTAGCATGCATTATTACTACCTAGAATACTTTGGCACACTTGGAACTCACTGACACTTCCTATAACAAAATCTTATTCATTCATTTCCATGCATTAATTTGACCAAGTGGCCCCTTTTGTTTCCTCGACACCCCCTAACACTTCCTAGCACGTGTTGGAACACCATGGCACCTAACAAATCTTGGCTGCATGCTTCCCTGACACTCTAGCATGCTTAGCACTGAATAATAAAACTTTGTAAAGTCTTTTTGAATATTTTACTAAGTTATAAAACATTGTGAAGTCTTGGTGATTTTTTTCATAAAGAAAAGAACGATATATGATAATAGGAAAACATATTCATTAAACTGTAATATACCAACTTACATGTTTGGAAAAAAAAACATAATTTGTTCTTCCTAAGGTGGGACAACTGTTTCTTTTAAGTTAATTATAGTAAACATGCTATCAAACATGTTTGTATAGGTTTGGGATTCGAACATGGGTCTCAACTATAACTATACCAGAGTTGAACATGCGTCTCAATCACAAGAACTTTTTGAAATTTTATCTCACCCATCACCATACCTAGAATACTTGTGTTTTGAGTACTTCTCCTCAACATTTTCTAAAATAAAATGAAACAAGCATTTTTTTACTATGAATATTTGACTCTTCTAAAACATGATTACATGTTTCACACCTCCTTCAGATAGATACCATTAAAAGTACGCCAGAATTGACAAATATTATAAAACGTGGAAAATTCTATTTCATAGTACAATGTTACATCCATCAAGAATATCTTTAATATTCATCAATAACACCCACATCACTAGAAAACAAAAAGGAAAATAGTATATAAATAAATTAGGAAACCGCTAGTAGAAAACCCTAATGATGGTCCACTATAATATGAATACTACAACTTTATAGTTGTTCCTGATGACAAGTACCATATAACACAATTATTTTAAATAAATGTTATCATAAATATTAGCCGATGATGATTCTAATACGCTTCTTCAATGACCTTTGAACAAAGTATGAAGGTGAATTGCACACTATTTTGCATGGTATAAACACTACCATAACATGCAACATAAGAAAATGTTAATCAGTTCATTATATTGAAGTTCTTGCCAATGGAAATGACATATAATTCTTTACAATTGCAATGAAACCTTGCTTAAAAATGAAAGATCCCAATGTAGGATCCCCACGAAAGTGAAGTGTTTTTTTTCTTTTCAGCTTACAAATTGGAAGGTTACCTAGTAATTGTTAGAGAATCAAACCTTGGCTAGGACGTGACCTTACCAAGTTAAAATGAAATATATCAATGTAAGTGAAGTGCTTGTTTTTTTCTAACTTGCAAATTGGAAAGTCCTCTGGCTAATTGGTAGAGAATAAAGCCTAGGCTAGGAAGTGCCCTTACCAAGTGATAAATTCACTAGGCTAAAAAGGAAAGGTTCTAAAAGTGTGGGGTCCTAAAAGGTTTTAAATTAACTAGGGTATGTTCTTGAAAGATTAGAAAACGCTAGACTTGAATCTGGTTTTAGAAGTAAAAAGAGGGAGACCCAAAATATGACATGTTACAAACAAAAGTATGAAATAATGGAGTTAAAATATACCCTTATATTGGATTTTACAGATCAATATTACCTTTGATAGTTTTTTGGATGGATGATGGAAAAAATGATATCTAAGGACAGGGAATGCAAACACATTAAGGAAAAATAAAAATCCTGGAAGGCCTATCACTAGATAATCAAAAACAAATCCATGATATATGTAGGTTTTGTTACTGGGCCCTAAAGTAAGAAACATACTAGGTTGTGATAAGAAAGTTCTAGTAAGTGGTCATGCAAACATGAAGAATATCCATCTATTTCCTAGAAATTTCATTCATGAGTAAGATTTGGATAGCCATTATCTTAAGAGGAACTCAAACGAGGAACCTTGTAATTGTTGCAATTAATTTGTTCCATTTTAAAAGGAGACGCTTGGCTCTATGAGATCGGTTATGGTGCAACTTTGAGTAACAAAAATTCAAGTCTATTATTTGAAATGACAAGTATAGAGCAAAGACGAATACATACTTGGATCCTCTTGTGTAAGAATCCCTGCTTTAGAAAAATCACAATCATAGTTGTGGCGTCTAGTTAGATTGTAATAAGAATTCATTGGATACGTAGCATGTGCCACAAAAACTTTTGGAGTTTTTGTCACACCAAAGAAGGGACTGGTCCAGTGGCAACATCGATCCATTAACTTATAATTTTGATACCCCTAAGACATATGACCAAAGGGACCTGGAAAATGCACGATTAAAAAATAAATGATTGAGAATCCCTGAATCTTTGTGCAGAGAACACATACATTTGGTCCGTGAACTTTTCTGCAATAATCAATCCCAAGTTTGAATACGGTTCTCTAGGGAAAGCCACATAATTTTTTTTAGTTTAGGGGCAATAGGCCAATACCATAATTTTTAATGCCACCAACTAACCCTTTCCATCCCTAGTACAAGCAATACATACCAGACCCACATCACCCGTCCTGTCTCCATCCTACATGGCACAACTTCCGATCCTTGGATCTCCTTCTGACTCTCGTCACCCAACACCATGTGAAACTTCGAGTCCCATTCATCTAGAGTCTCAAAAACCTCTTATGACCCTGTCATATGTTTCAAAGCACCACTATCCACGTACCATCCATCCTCATTGATAGTACCCTACGAGAAATGGGAGATCATAGAAAAGTCATCCTCCTTCAATCTCCTGGTGAGACCATCTGTCTTAGCAAAAGTGGCAACACCAACAAATTACTTCCCTTTCTTCTTCTCGTAATCTCCCTTCTTCTTCATCATAAATCTCGATGAAAAATGACTCCATCTCGCCACAGTTGAAACACTTGGCTTTACTCAAGTCCTTCTTCTTCTTACCCTTCATTCGTGCTGCGAATGCCATGTCATCATCTGAAGCCCTCTTCTTCAGATGAAGATCCTTGTCTCGCAACTCCTCCTGAATGAAGTCGACCGATATCCTATTCCACTATGGAAGCCTCTCTCTAGAAATAATCCCTTTGATGAAGGGCTTCCATTCCTCTACGACCCCTTTCAAAGCCATCCTCACCATATTAGAATCTGAAATAGTCACACCGGTGACATAAAACTCATCTTTGACCTTAGACAATCTCATCAGATACGAAGTCACTCCTTCACCCTGTATCATCTTGGTGGACTTCAACTTATCCTCCAATACCAGTACCCGTTCTCATTCTTAATCTGGAAAAAAATTTGTGGAGCCATCCACATCTCGTGTGCAGTGTTCTTCCTGGACACTTCCAATTCCTTTGGGTCAGTTGGCTTCCTGATGGATTTCTCGGTGAACTCCCAGATCTTTTTGACCTGCAAGACCACCTTGATCCTTTCCTTCCATGGACTATAGTTGGAAAACACCTCCAACCTATCCTCATACTGGAGACTAGCCTGCAATTTCGACATTGTCATTTACTGTTAAATTTAGGATCACATGTTCTTTGTTGAAGTCAGAAGCTTCAATATCTCATTAGCCCAATTATTAGCTGTTTAGAAATCATGTGAACCATTATCATGATGATAGTAACTGAGAGAAGAAAATGTATAATAAATAACAAAGACAAGCCAAGAAAAGAGTACACAATAAATTGGCTCAGGTCAGGGAAAAACCCCAAGATGGGGAAAACCCTTGATCAATCTTCTTATTATTATTAATCATCAAATGTTCAGTAGAGAGAGAGAAGGGGAGTACAATCAATGTCAAGGATGACTTTCCAAGATGATGACTAGAACCACTGACCATATGCCAAATATACTGCCCAGACAAGTTTGTAATTTTGTCTTCAAATAATAGTAGAAAAATTATTCCCTAACCAGTAGACAATAGAATTCAAAGAAGCAACTCAATAGGTTCCAAAAGAGCTCAGACTTGATTCACTTAAAGAGACTTCCTTTTCTGATTATGAAGTGGCAAAGAAAGTCCCAAATTTTGAGTAGTGAAGCCTAGTCAAAGAGTTCACAAGTTTTGTGGTAAAAAATCTACAGTTAGGGCTTACAGATATATTTCCTAAATAGCCCAGATCTAGAGACACATGTTGCGGTCCTTCCTTCAGGAAAATCTGACCTTATTTGGCTAAGGTTTTGAGCTGAAAATAACCCTCATCAAGGTTCCATGTCTACTGTACTTGGGATTAGGATATTTGGCATGTTCTGCTTCATAGAAAAACCCTTCAGATACTTTGTCCAAGAATCACACATCTTGTGGCATTCATGAAATGATTACAAGGAGATTCATACTTCACCAATGGATAAAGCTCACCAATCTTCACTGCCCTCACCTACGGCTTCCATTCAACTTCAAGATTGAACCTATGGAAATGAATACACACCAAAAGCATACCCAATACATTTCCTCCTAGCTCCTTTAAGTTGCAGTTATTTCACAAATATATTAGAGCCCTTTTCGTTTTGTCAAATGAGGTTGAAAGGCACTTCCTTATATAAAATCTGATGGTGTTGAAGAGACGTGACCATTGGACTAGGTGAGATGACATATAGGAGAGGCCGACCTTGATAATTTTATATGGGAGAAACAAAAATTCAAAATCACACTTCCACATAACCAAATTCGATGATATTTAGGTCGATTTTTGTCCTCTCAAAGAGAGGAATTCAATGGAATGATTATCTCCATCAACTGAGTTTTCCAAAGTGGAATTTGGCCCTATTTTTAAATTTTAACACTCACTCTCAACTTGGGAGAATTCCACCTGTCAATCCATCTATCATCATCATACCATCCTTTCATCATGTACCATCTCTGTCATCATTGTTCTCCTCTGCTCTTCTTTGCTAAATTGAGAAGTAATAATGAAGAAGAAGTGATCGAGAGTGAGTCACAAGACCTTACCACTCTCCATTGACAAAAGTCAGTCCTTGATCCCATATGAAGTTTTTGAACACCATGCATCCTAGTCATACAGAGTATGACTAATACACGATGCGTCCATCGGTAGTGCTATGGTCCTTAACCACTTTTTACAACTCATTGGCCAAATGATATGTACTTCCCATGTGTCCTGAACTACATGGGTAGGATGATGTAAGAACATCAACAGGGAAAGAATATGTCACATCCTTCTCACAACCACTCGTAGGGATAGGATAAACCACATCCTACAAACACATGTCATAGTAATACGTAGGGAAAGGATGAAACACCTCCTACAGGCATGCAAAACACCAAGAGTAGGGAAAGGATGAATCACGTCCTAAACACATGTAAATCAACAACAGTAGGAAGGATCCTACACGTGGGGAGAGGATGAACCACATCCCACTGGCATGTCAACCATAGATTGTAGGAAATAAGAATTCTACATGTGGGGAAAGGATGGACCATGTCTTACTGACATGTCAACAGATGTCTATAATCATCTCTGACTAGGGTATCCGTAGGATAAGGTGAACCACTCATCCTACTCATATGCGATAGGAGAAGGTGAACCACTCATCCAAGGCATATGTCATCAACAGTAGGGTAAGGTGAACAACCAACCATGTGGTCGCTTATAGCTCAATACATACCACAAGCCCCCAGAAGTTCCTAGAGCTTAATTGTTAAATCTTGACCAAGGATCTCTTCATATAGGGAATAGTGCCAAGTTGCTTTCTGAAAGTCAAGACTAGATCATTGGGAGCCTCATAGCTCCATCCTATAGCATATAGATGTATATATAGCAAGAAACAGTTAGCAATCATCTGCTTCTTGTATATCTTGACGAAGAAAACATTTGACTAATTTTACTCCCTCTTACTCAGGGAGACCACAACCTAAACTTGTCTTTTCAGAGTGCAAAGCATCTATGGAGATAGCCTGCTCATCATTAGATCCATCCACTTTGTAGATAATTTATTAATACACTCAATCAAGCGATGACTTTGGTGGTGCTCTTTTTCATACTACTGGGAAGGTCCAACAAACAACTCTTCAATATGTAATAATTAGTATCTTCATTCATTTTCTTCAAAGTTCGAAGACAACTTTAAAAAAAATCTTCATCCTTAGATATAAACATCAGTAATCAATGAGAGGATCCTATCATGGTCCTATATTCTTGAGGTAAGAAATTAGGGAGACTTCAAACCTTTCTTCCAAGATTTGGGCTTATGCCTTTTCTTCATACTGAAGTTCAAATTCCTAGCACGGTATAACAGACAATAGGTATACCGAGACACTGTTGTATTCAATGCATCTCGTTTCTCCATTGTTTGGAAACTTCTTGATTTTTTCCACATTCAAAATAAGGTCTACATTTCAAGGGAGTGTTTCTGTAGTGTATTCTGTACTTCTAAGCATGTTCAAGGATTTTTAAATTAAGAGAAACTGGTAACCCTTCCATTTTCAGATCAATTATAGCATATTTGACTATCCTTTTATCATTTGTAACTTCTAAAACTTTCAATAGTTTTCTTGAGGTATTGTTTGTTCTTTCAAAGAGTGATGCTTCACCGAGATCCCAAATATAAGTTTGGTAGGCTTATTGGAACATAGGCTATGAAGGTGGAGTTTTACAATGGATCAAAGCTTTCTTTTGAATATTATCTATCCTGCCTAAATGATCCATCAACCTCCTCTAAATACATTATCCCCTAAAACACTATGAAGTTCTCTCGAGTTAACATGGTTACCTTTGTTGCTTCTTAGCTACATCCTTTGACACAAGGACAAATAGAACCCCCAAAATAAGACATAGTGGATGTGAAAATATATAAATTTAGCTATATATATGAAATAAAAAATTATTAAAATTACAAAAAAAAATAAGACATGCAGACATAAGGAGCTACATCAAACACATGTTGGGACACTTTATTGATCTCTTGGGACACATTTCTTACACAACAAACACATCCGAACAGATTTTTGAAATTTTTTGTTCCCCAAATGTTGTATATGTAGGGGTAGATGGGGCTGGACTGTTTGACATCAGACATGCAAGCTTGCATGCCCATGATTCCAGGTGTCCAACATGTGGATTTCTAGGGATTTTGATTTGTTGATATCCAACTTAGTATGGCTTTAATAAGAAGACCTTACTCACATGATTTTTCATTATGTGCTTTTTCTCTAGCTTATGATTCCATATAAGATGGTTTTGGTTTCAAAACAACTTTGGATTCTTCAACTTACAAAAAAAATATTATCTTTAGGTGCAGATAAAGATTTTGCTTTGACTCTTTCTTGGAAAAAAATTTGGTAACTCTTTATGGTCATATGAATTCTAGAGAGTAAATTTAAGTCTTTATTTGCTTCCATGCAATAGGATTTGTTGTGGTTTGTTGGGATCTAAGTATTCTCATAAGGAGCAAGGGATGGTCAAAAAATAGCCTAATGCTCGATGACATATCCATTTTTATCAATTAGGCTTCAACCTTCAAGGTGCTATATCCCACTATTTCTACCTCTTGAATGTCCATCATTAGGCCTATAAGCCTACTGAGTTGCCTTATTGCTTGCAAAAGCCTACAATATTTTTAGGTAGCCTTGTAACTGGTTTGGATGCCCACATGGTTTGGGAAATTGTTGGCTTGATTTTGCCATGTTTTGGTCCTAGCTTAAACAAGAACCCCTTTGCAATACTTTTCATGTCTTTTATTTTTATTTTTTGTAAAGTAAAAATCTATTTAAGCCTTGAAGAAAAATATCATAGTAGTTTATGGTTTGCCTTGGTTTTCCACTTGGGAAACCAAATCAATGACAAAACCATAAATTTTCCAACATCCAAACAAATTGTCTTTGAAACTTCATCAAAGAAACAAAAAAATTGTACTAGAAGGTTGGAAATCTTGATCTATCAGCTAACTTAGAAATAAAAAATTGACAAAAGTAACTTAAGAAACTAAAATGATTAGCAATTTTCATTTGGATTTGAAAATTTTTGAAGCATCCATTTCTATTGGATCCTTTCTACTTCCAGGAGAACATCTAGGATCCTAGGGGAAGGCCTATATGTCCTTCAATATGACCTAGACACCTGTCTAGTTTCCTCATAGTTAGTTGTAACTTGTCCAACATGAGAAGGATTTCCTTTTTGGACTTATTTCAATATAACAAGAAATGGTCAAGCAAGAGATTCAAATGCTAATTGATGTAAAAAATGTATACATATTGAGTATAGGAAACTCTGGCATGCCCTGTATAAGGAATACAATCAATTATTTCCCAAAGCACTTCAAAGTTTGTCAAACAATGACATCCTTTAACTATGTCACATTATACCCGAGTAATTTCTCCTCAATATATTTTGCAGTACTGGCTAGATACCTTTGGGAAAAGCTTGATGCTCTTTGTTGGGCTCTAGAGCTCCCTCGATCCTAAAAGTAAGAAACCCCTCATTGAATCCTAGTGCATTGATGAGGCAATGGGAGAAGGTGTCAGATAAGAGATGAATTTCTTAGAAAGAAAAGATCGTTGCCTAGGGAGGGTATTAAGAGAAAAAGTAGGATGAGTAGGGGAAAGTAAGGGAGACCTTGGTCTAGCAGTGAGAGAATAAAGAGAAGAAGATTGAAAAAGAAGATACATGGCAAGGAAATTAAGCAATCTTATCATGCTATCTAACATTAGGTCATTGTATTAATGCTTTATAATGATGTGATTTTTTATCAGTCATATGTGGTTGTGTCATTTATTAAGTATTAGGGGTTTCAATTGAGATTCAACTCTAACTTTGAAAACCATATTTTTTATCGTTTACACTATACCAATGCTTATTCCTTTCCTTGAATTATACATATATTAGTAAGAAAATTTGCTTACATACATTAATAAAACTTCCTTTTCAGCCTAGGAAAAACTAGGGGATAATCATTCTCCAAATGGAATTGGGGGACAACATAATGTTTAGTTTTATATACCACAATTCATATGGTCTACAAAAAACAAATAAAATTAATTAGGATGATTCCATGGCTGGTTTGGCAAGATTTTTAAGGTTGATTTGGGACTTACGATATGTAAACAGATTTGGTTCGCCAAGTGTCTCTATGACAAGACAACAAATCTATGTGCACCCCTAAACAAGCATGGGATTTTCGTAGAGATTTATTATTGGAACACCATTTTGGCTTATAATATTTTCTAATTGAGAAGTATAAACATGTACTTTGACAACATCATTGAGAATAATCTCTCTTCTAGTATTCCTTAGAGACCATGTGCAAATACTTGTAGAAAGCTACTTCTCAAGTTCACTTTCACTGCAATGTTTAGTGAATGCTTTAGGTGGGAAATCAAAATGGCAGTCAACGAACTCTAAAATGGTACATATTAGAACTTGGAACTACTAATTTTACAATATTTGCAAGCAATTCTATTTTTGGTTGTCTCTGGTCTTAACAAAATATTTCAAAAGGATTCAAAATGGAAAGATACTTGAAAAAATTAATTAATTTCTTGGAGCATACCTCTCTAGATCATGATAAAATGAATCTGAATCATCTCCACTGTTATGATACAATGGAAATTGTAATATTTCAATACATACAAAACAAAATAATAACATAAAATGCAAAACTAACAGAAAGAATATATGTCTTGTGTTTAATTACAAGATATCACCAGTATTTATAATACAATGAGAGGGGCTTGGCATTAAATATAGGTGGTTGGCTTGTTCACCTACCAATTACTGATAAGTCAAATGTGCACATGATTAGACATTGTAATCTAAATAATATTAACTACTTGATGTATGTACACCAATGCCCCATCATAACTGCAACTTAGGGACATAGGAAAAATATGTTTAATCTCAAAATGGGTCCTGGCTACAAGGTCATGATAGGTATCATGTTAAAATTGTTCAAAACAAAAAAAATCAGAGATGGGGAGTGAGATTACCCCCACCTTAGGGACAATTTCCTTCACCCCAAGCAAGGTATGAAGTTGAACATAATGAGACTTTGTTAAGGGTTAGCGAAGATGTCAACAACCTGCATCTCAGTGTGTGACAATACTACAAGTCAATAATCCTACCATTAATTAATTATTGTATGTAATGCATATGGACTTCTATATGTTTGGGAAGTTGATGCTCTACTGGTTGCCTGATCACATGGATAACACTTTGATTATTGCCACATATTAGAGTAGGTTGCTCTTGCTGAAAACTAGACTTGGTCAAAATATGTTCAATCCAAATAGACTCAGTGGCGACACTGTCAACACCTCAATATTTTTCATCCATAGGAGGAAGGACATTGACAAATTTCTCTTTGCTAGACCAAAAACCAGGACTAGAGCCAAGATGAATGACATAGACAGATTTGGACTTGCAATAATCAAGATTTCCAACCTAATCAGAGTCAATATAACCCACTAAATTTTCATTACCATCAGAATAATATTGAATGCATATTTCTAATGAAGCTCGTGTGGTTCCTTCATGACTAGGAGACCAACAGACTGCATAGGAGATATATGGACGACTGTGAGTCAAGTAAAACATGCATCCAATGAGTTGCCGATACAACATAGCATCAACCAAAGGAGTGGAAACACTTGGTTGACAACTTGATCCCTGACAAAAAGGGTGTGGGTGTAAATTTTCAATCCAATCTCTGAAATCTGCTAAAGAGATCAAAGGCACAATTGAACTGTGATATGCCTATCGTAGATGCAAACTAAAAGAGTTATTGATACCAAATAGCATAAAACAAAGGAGTGGAAACACTTGGTTGAAAACATGACCCTTGACAAAAAGGGGGTGGGTGTAGATTTGCAATCTAGTATGTGAAATCTACTCGAGATCCAAGGCATACTTGAGTTTGCGAGATGCTTATCCTAGATGTAGACCAAGTGATCTGTATCTCAAGAAAGTAGTGAAGGAGCCTCAAGTATTTTGTGTTGAACTATTGATGGAGAGTGGACTTCATGTGATTAATGAAGGTAGGAAAAGGTCCTACAACATAATATGCCCTACTATGCACAGCAAAGGAAGAACGATAGCTTGATGGAGATGACAAATTGCCTAATCCATTTCAGAGGACCTTGTTGGTAGTTTTGGGCCGAAGCCATCAATTGTGCCAAATATGTACAAAATTGCATGCCTCACAAAAGATGTCTAGGAGGTGTCCCCAGAAGAAGCCTTGGGAGGATGGAGACCCTCTATTGGCTCTCCCAGAGTCTTTGCATGCAATGTTGGGCCCAAACCCCCAAAGAAAAATGCAATAAAATGTACATATAATGTATGGTTTTCATATTTGTTGGCTACCCAGAATATGTTAAAGGTTGTAAATTTCTTGTTCTAGATACACATTAGTTAGTCATTAGGAGTGTTCAATTTTATTAGCATGCCCCTTGGAGTCTTGATCTTCATATGATTTTTCTTCTTTCGAGTTGAATTCACCAGTGAATGAGTGTGTTCTTGAAGAAAATTGTGATGAAATTTTTCTACCACTTTCTAAGTGGAGTGAAAGTGTACATACTTGGTTTGATTTCACTTTTGTAATACATTAAATCCTTAGTTGGTATATCTTCCAACTAAATTCTTAATTGCAGGACTCTTCCCAGTTTTCTATGAATGGAGGGTCTTGCTTTATATTCCAGAAACAACAGAATTTATAGATAGTGATAACCTTGTTCCTTAAATTGGTTTTGAGTCTCCGTTCTTTTTGCCAAGTTCTGTGGACTCCACATTTAAAACAAAGAGTGTTGACCAGGATGATTTGTTAGCTTGAGCACCATACAAACAAGGCAGAACAATAGCAGAAGAAGCAGAACTGACAGAAAGACTTATGTTGTTTTTCTTCCTTGTCTGTATGGATTTATATAAGTTTAATTACAAGCAGATCACCTGTATCTATGACATAGACTGTGAGGAGCCCAACGTTAAATATAGGTGGTTGGGTAGTTCACATGCCAAGCTATAATAATTCAATTATGCACAGTGATTAGAAACTGAACATCAAAGTTAACATGGATAGATCTGAGGGTACGGATGCACAATTAACATTCCATGGTTGGTTTGGAAAGGTTTTTAAGGCTGATTTGGGCCTTACAATATGTAAATGGATTTGGTTCGCCAAGTGTCTCTGTGACAAGAAAAAAATCTGTGTGCACCCCTAAACAAGCATGGGATTTTCATAGAGATTTATGATTGGAACACCATTTTGGCTTATAATATTGTCTCATTAATAAGTACAAGCATGTACTTTGAAAACATCATTGAGAAGAAGCTCTCTTCTAGTATTCCTTAGAAATCATGTGCGAATAATAGTAGAAAGTTAGTTCTCAAGTTCACTTTCTCTACAATGTTTAGTGACTACTTTAGGTGGGAAATCAAAATGGTAGTAAAAGAAGTCTTAAATGGTACAGGTTAGAACTTGGCACTACCAATTTTATAATATTCGCAAACAATTCTATTTTTGGTTGTCTCTAGTCTTAGCACAACATTTCAAAAGGATCCAAAATGGAAAGGTACTTGAAAAAATTAATTATATTCTTGGAGCATACCTCTCTATCATGATAAAATGAATATGAATCATATCCACTGTTGCAATACAATGGAAATTTTAATATTTCAATCCATGCAAAATAGAATAGTAACAGAAAATGTAGAACTAACAGAAAGGATATATGTCTTGTGTTTAATTACAAGAGATCATGTGTATTTATAATACAGCGAGAGGGGCATGGCATTAAATATAATTGGTTGGCTTGTTCATCTACCAATCAGTGATAAGTCAAATATGCACAGGATTAGACACTATAATCTAAATAAACTTAACGACCTGGTGTATGTACACCAATGCCCCATCATAAGTGAAACTTAGGGACATAGAGAAAATATGTTAAATCTCAAAATGGGTCCTAGCTACAAGATCATGATAGGTACCATGTACAAAGTGTTCAGAAAAAAAAAAAATCAGAGAGGGGGAGTGAGATTACCCCCACCTTAGGGATAATTTCCTTTACCCCAAGAAATGTACAAAGTTGAACATAATGAGACTTTGTCAAGGGTTAGTGAAGATGTCATCAATCTACATCTCAGTGTGTGACAATACTGCAAATCAATAATCCTATCATTAATCAATTGTTCGATGTAATGCATATGGAATTCTACATGTTTGGGAAGTTGATGCTCTACTGGTTGCCTAATAACATGGATAACACTCTGATTATTGCCCCATATTAGAGTAGGTTGTTGTTGCTGAAAAGTAGACTTGGTCAAAATCTGTTCAAACCAAATAGACTCAGGGGCAACACTATCAACACCTTGGTATTTTGCATCCATAGGAGGAAGGGTATTGACAACTTGCTCTCAAATTTTCTCCACAACCCTTCAAATTGATCATATTTGGGGTGATCTCTAATGTTGTTGGTAAAGAGAAGCTATGGAGGAATGTCAGATTAGGTGAGTCAATTTTAAATTATTGTTCCTTTATGATGTGATCATTATCTTCTACTCGTTTCTAGAAAGAGGAATCCAAACTACTGTGGGAGAAGAACTTACTCATAAAGGAGGAAGCCCTTGGAAGGGATCATCCTTCTTTGGAAGTGCACCTTCAGAACTTAGCAACATCTTATGCTTTATCGAGAAAATTTGAGAAATACAAATATATTCTTAGGAGGAGTCTAAGAATACTTTCAACTAGCTTGGTTCCTAATGCTCTAGATATTTCAGTTCCTATGCTGAGTCTTGGAACAACTTTATATCATCTAGGGAGGCATAGGGAAGAAGAGGATTTAACTCAGGAAGCCTTGAGGATACATGAAGCATCCTTTGATAAATAAAGTCCTGCAATTGGTGGGTTGTGTTTCCTTCTTGGTAATTGACATATGTATTTTCAATTATATGTCATGAGATCCACACTTTTGGTTACAAAGTCCATTTTCTGTTTGATTCTGAGCTTATTTCTTGAAACTTCTTTTCTTTACAGGAGAGGCTTGTGATTGTTTAGCTTTGATACAATGTGCTCTAGGTAAGGATGATGAAGCCGATCCCCTCATGTGGAGGGTCTTACAAATCCAAGAAAAGGAGTTTGGCTGTGAAAGTCCAGAAGTGAAGTCTACATTAGAAATGCTTATTGTATTTCTTGGCAACTTGGAAAAAAATGGAGAAATCACTTCTTCATCGAAGATTAATGAAGCTGCAAACAAAATACAAAGATTGATTTTCAATCTCGGCATCATTATAATGATGTTTGTTTTACTCATTAATAGAAATATTTACTTGTTTTTCCTGTTAATAGAAATATTAAATGTTTGCTTTGATGTATTTAATTGTTAATAGAAACATGTACTTTTTACCTGAATTGAACATTCCTTTGAGATTGGTGGTTTTTGTCCATGAGTAAAATCTACAATAAAAAAATTTGTTATGTAAGCTTAAAATATCTCACTGGCATCGTATTTTTCCTTAGATAACTCTTCTTTCTACTCATCAAAACAAGTGAAACATTACACAATATAACTTCGTAGATTCACTTGATAAGGCTTTGAAAGTTTAAAAAATTCTTTATAATTTGACTTCGATAAGATATGCACAATGGAAGTAATAAATACAAGTGTTTTTAGATGATTGAATTATGCAAATTCCCAAGGATTGTATAAAATTTTTATAATACAAGAAGACAAACATTGGGTGTGGCCACCCTATCCAATTGGGTTGGTTGAAAAGTAAGGAAGTTTGGGAACACGCCAAAGTTACAACAACAATTGGAACGACATAGAGTGGAGGTCAATGTTGTTGGCATTGTGGTGTTGGTGTTGTGGAGGTAGCCTCTGTAAAACAATTCTTCAACGGTAAGAGATCATATTGTAATAATTTCCTCATTTTGTTTGTTGTAAGAGATATAATAGTAATGTAGTGGGTGTATAGACTTCATGGTGAACCAATTGTGGCTAGCTTCTACCCACTAAGCTAGAAGCCTAGAACTGGTGTTTCAATTGTTATTCTTTTATCAGTGCAGGTAATAGTTCTACAATTATCATTATTATTTTTAATTACTTAGATAAACAAGGAGAAAGATATGCTCAAATATTGAGTCTTGGATCACAAGAGAAGACACTAGTAAGGCCATAATAATATGGTATGACAAGGATAAGGCTATGAAATCTTTCAGGGTCTACATAGCATATAAAGCTAGTGCCTTCTAGAGGTCCATATCAAAAATTGTATCAGAGTGCAGGATTACATCAAACCTTTGGGAAAATTTGTATTTCAATCATGTTTATGTGTTTGGATCTGTATCCATTTATATCGTATTCTCAAGGCATCTTTGTATTCCAATCATGTTCCATCTATATCGTGTTGTCAAATTTACTCTGGAATAATTGTCTTTCAAGTTGAAAATTTTTAAACATTTAAGGATGTCAATCACGTTTCTAACTTGTTTTCTGGCCAAATTTTCCCTAACTTGTGTTCAATAATTGCTCTGTTGATATGCGTGGTTGTGGGAAATTGTTGCTTGATCTAGAAGTGATTGTTTTGGGAAGTATATCTAACGTATTTAGATCGGACACTAACCATGGCTAAGTAAGGATTCTTTAAATAACCTTCTAGCTTGGTTCCTTTTTGTTCCATCTAAGCTTGGAAAAATGTCATGAATTTACATTGAACAATGTAAGAATCTAGTCTTCTCCAAAAGCAATCAAGCTAATTCTTTCATTTTGAAAATTACCTGCCAGTTCTGGACATATTCTTTGAAATTTCTATGTTGAAGGTGTTGGATTTAGGTAAGTGATGTTGAATGCACACCTACAATTCTATTTTTCACCTATTAGACCAATGCAAATTATAGTCAAACATAGAAGGGTTGTACGTGATTGTTCCAAAAATACTTTTATTGGCCCACAATACATATATTCATAACACATACCTACAATAGTATTGTTCTCATATTCAGCTAGTGCATATTGTAGGCAAACTGTTAAATGTTGGACTTTGTCGTCTCAAGTTCACACACCAGTGCTAAAGATGCAATGTATTGTGTGCATCCTTATATATGTTTGAGATTGCAAGCTAACTGTTTAAATAAATGCATGTATAAAACTTCTATATTAGCAAAATAACCATCAATATTTTTTTCTAGCATTTTGGGCAGAATTCACAATAGTATGCTAAAAAGTGTCATTTCAACGTCTGGAAATTAGGATATATAAATGTGATATATATACTCTACATCTTTGGGTTATCTCCTTTTCAAATCTGATCTCTTTTAGGCTACATGTTAATTGTTTGAACTTTGAACTTTGAAGAAATTCCCGAATAGACTTTGTAAGGTAGTGGTACCATAAATTATGTTATTTCAAATATTTGACTTCCATATTCTCATAAAATACAATGTCCTCAATAAATAATTATATGTATAGATACTTATGTTTAGGATTATATATGTGTTAGAGTGGTTCCTTTATGTTTTACTATAATCTTGATGTTGACAAGATTTAACTGACTTTTTTCATCAAATTTTCATAGAATATGCAAAATATTTCATTGTCAAAATGTGGCAAAAATTACATTTCTCTTTTTTTTTTATTGTTCATGATAAGATAATCATGTTGCATGAATGCGGTATCCTACAAGTTGTTTCAAGTTGTGGATATTTTTTCCTCCCATTTTTTTACAAGGGCATAGATTTCATTTTCATGTGGATGGTTTTTGCATGTATCTTATCTAGCCCCAAATGTTGGTAATGGAGTGGATCTTGAGAAGTAGTCGTGGACACAGACTATCAGAGGTTAATGTTACAATACCACTTCCACCTAGTATCAGAAAAAGTTTAATGGTCTATGACATAAATAAGAGTTTTTTAATGACAGAGTTGAAATGGAAACCTCATGTATTAGTTCTAAGTCATTTTTTTGTGTTTCTTAGCTGTAATTCATAAGTTTGATTTTGAGATTTATCAGATCAATTATTTCACTAAACCAATATGCATGGCTTGTATTTCTCACCCGATGTTAGTTACTTGACATGGTTGATATGACATTCAATTCTAGGCCACTTCTATTTTAAGTCAAAGATTTTATTGATTAAAAGGATGTTCATATTTTTATTGGTTTACTTGGAGCTTGATCTAAAAAGATTTTGTAAATTCCACGTGGATGTTATTTTTTCAGGGTAAGCTCTTTGCACTAGTAAGGTCAGATGAGTCCTAGAACATAGGTATACAACAAACACATCTTTGGCCTTTGTTGTGTATCTGTTATTCTTTATATCATTGATGGATAGTTATTGATGATGTAAAACAAAGGATGGGAATATCCTCTCAATTCTCTTGACAAAACAAAAAAAAATTGGTGTGATAGAATTGTATTTTAAAGGGTGAGCTAGAAATCGGTACTTGAAAGGTAGAACTTGAGAACGGCAATCTATCTAATCTGGATCTAGAGACACAACATACTGTGGAAAAAAATGATGGTATTGACGAGTCTTCACGGAAAATAAGCTCTAATTATTAGACCACTGCCCAAATTTCAGTTATCTGCAATGGAAATAGTGACTCTCGCTTTATTTGTATGAATAATGACTTTGGCCATTTAATGTTCGTTTCCTATGAATGATTTTGATTTTCAACCTCCAACTAGTTTGTTGTTATACTAATTAAAGTTTTGATGACAAACTTATAGTTTTCAAAGCTCTTTTCTAAATCTATTTTCTTGAGAAAATTTGTCTTTTTACTTTAGATATTGTAGATTGCTACTATGTTACATATGCTATGATATAATTGCTAGTATAAATAGATAGAAGCACTCTACAACATAGTCCTTTATAAATATAAAGAAACAGTATTTTTAAATACAAAGTTTATTAATTAAAAACATCTTTTGGACTTCTTAACTAAGTTGTGATTATATTTCAGTAGGGAATTTTGTGTACGCTGATATTGTGTTGTCTTTGGTTTCTATTAGGTAACAATGGTTAATAAGGAATGTGTTCTTGAGTAGTAGGAACACATGTTATTCTACTATCAACAGGAAACTCCATGGTTTCCAGGCATGGCAACAAAAATGCAGATGTCAGTGGGATATCCAAAGTCCATGTTGGATGAATTTAATACTAGTGATGATTTTGATTCCTCGTCAGATAAATAATGTCACAAGTCAAATTAAAATAAACAAAAGAAGCTCAAGAATGAAGGTGAAGCTATTGATTTCTATCCAAGTCAATTTTTTTTATTTGTTGGTTGTTGCCATGGTTTCTGATGACCCGTCTTACATTTACACAGAAGTTTAGATATCATTCAGATATCTAAACACCAAACAACAACAACATTGATATTTTTCTTTCGCTCAACCTATAACATATTGCATCTATCTTCATCAATGCTCTTCTTCCATATTCCATCCACTTATGACATTTCCTTTGCAATATTTGTTGTATTTTCTAGTTATATGTCATTTATAGGTTATAAATGTCTTTAAGTTTCACTTCTAATTGAGTATTCAACTGAACATATTGATTCTCTTATACATAACTATTTTTCCCTCCACCCACTTTTCATAACTTCTATAACCATTAGGTAGGGACCTACAACTTCAATGTCGTTTTGCTTGTTTAGTAAAATATTGTCGAGGATTTAATTTATTGAAAGTTGTAGAATTTACAATTTATGAGTTTCAAGGTCTAATTTTTAAAAGTCTAATTCTTTAAAGGGTGCTAGCTCAATGGAAGAGCACCTATTTTACAAGCAGGAATGTTACACTAAAAAATGTCACCATGACTATTTTCAGTTAGTATGGCTCCATCCATGGTCATACTATCCTCCTTGGCAAGTCTCATGCCTTTGCTCTTCATGTCAAACTTCAAGAAAGAGAGAAAAGTCATTTAAAGTCAATTATCTCTGGTACGCAGTTTCTCTTAGCCTTACCTGCGTGTACGCAACCCAAGTTCACAATACCTGCGTATTTGTACGCTCTGTATGTAAAGGGGTGGGTGCGTACTCCTGTAAAGGTCAAAAGGCGCAAGTTTCACTCCAAAAAAGTTACTTGTGGTTATTTCTAGAGCATTCTAGAAGCTTTTTTGACGTGTATGAAGCGCCTCCAGATGGTTCATGTATCCCTACCAAAGAGGAACTTATCCCATCAAGAGGGGAGCTATCCCATCCAAAGAGGGGCTTATCCCATTGATGGTGGACCTGAATAACTTCCTCTAGAACACTATAAATATAGGCATTGGGCCAAAGGGAGGAGAGGTTGAAAGCTGAACATTCCTAAGGGTAGATGCTACTGGAATTAGGACTTCCTTGTAGAAGCTTGTGAGGAGAGATTACCATCTTTACTTGTTTCCATTGGGAGGTGGGTGAGCTGATCAGAGTAAGGGAGAACTCTTGTGGACCCTGGGAGGAGCTTGCACAACACCAAGGCTCGGGTTGTAATGGTTCCTTTTTTTACCTTTTAATACAAATTCTTCCATTCTTCTCAACAATTTGTTATTTATGAGTTGTTTCATATACTCCTTGGTCTATATGTTAAATATGTTTTATTTTATGTGATATTCAGGTGCTATTTAATCGTTTGATTGTTAGTGAATGCAGGTTTCGAAGGATAGGAGGAGCTCATCCGGATCAACGAAGCTGGACTACTACAACAGCGTTGGATTACAGGTAGGATCTAAACACTTGATTTCTCATATTGTAAAAGCATATTTAGGGAAGGATTGCTCTTATTTATCTTGTTTGTCATTAGAAAGTCTTAGGCTTCTAGGAAGGTCGGTTGTGTCCGCACTAACAACTCTTTCCGTGTGACAAAATGGCGATTCCGCTGGGGAATCCATGAATGTGTTTGAGTTCTTTTGGATTTGATATTTTGGTCTAAGAAAAATCGCTTGTTTTCTGATTTTTGGCTGTCTAACTGTGTATTTGGGTGGGTTAGCTTAGAGTCAAATTAGATTTTTATTTTTCTTAGCTTTGCCAGCAGTACGCAGTCTCTGAGTTTTACACAGTGCGTACTTGTACGCACTGCGTCTTTGTGCACAAGGCGTACCCGCGCCTGTGTCAACAGATCACCTGCGTACCCCTGTCAAATTTGAGAAAATTCCATTTTTCCTCTTTTTGCTCTTTAGATTTTGTTTTTAATTTGTTTTTACTGCCCAGATCCATTAGTTTACTGTCAGAGATCTTCACCTGAACTTGTCCCGTTAGTGTCGAGGGTTTTGGTGGAATTCATAGGGATTTTGCCTTAGGGTTTGATTTTTAACTGGCCCTGTAGTGACTTTGGCGTTAGAGGTTGTCAAACTTTGGATCTCCTTGGATTTGATCAGTCCTCTTAGGAGTCGGGCCTGTCATAGAAGTCACCCTTGTGAGATACCTACCTTTGTGTCTTCTCTTTGCGAATCTCGAAAAGTTTGGTTGTTAAAACCTTGAATTTCATTCTTGAGAAAAAAGAACAAAAAGATTTCAATTTTGTTTTTTGGTTAGTTTATGATTCTGCATGAACTGATCCTTAGTTGCATTTTGACTGAGTAAAACATCCGGGAATCATCCTTGTAGGCTTTTGTCCTCATTATTTTTTGCTTTTAGGTAAATTTCCTTTTAATTTGCTTTTGAGTGAATTTGATTTGATTTTCTTAGAATTGTTAAAATTTGATTTGATAAAATAGTTTTACATGCTTTATTACTATAGAAAAAACAAAAAAAAAATCTTTTGGAAAAAGTTTGCTTTGGTAGCATTTGTAGACTTTTGGGAGAAAAAGGAAATTTCGTAGAGTAATTAGTGGTCATGAGTTGTGTGTTTTGAAAAGATAAAGAAATTGTTTCTTTGATTGTCTTTACTAAGAAAGTTGTTTTCTATAAAATTTGCATTTTCCAACTCTCTTAGTTAGGAGATTCATTGAAAAAAAAAGGAAAGTAGTGTAAATCATCTTAGGTGCATCTTTGTAGTGGTTGCGAGTCGAGTCTACACACTACCAGTTTCATCTCCACTACCTTTTGTCTTTAAGAAAAACCATAAAATTAACGCTTAAAGTAAAATCAACTTAGTAACTTTTATTTACTAGGGCTCTGAAACACCAATTTAGATCAGGCTAGTGTCTTGGAGTAGGAGAGTAATTAACTCTCCAAGACAACAAAACCAAGCAAGTAGCTTATCTTGTGATAGAATAAATCTAATTGTTTCATTTGTACTCTGGGAAAGCTCCTCTTAAAGGAGAAGCACGAGCTCATGTCCGAACCAGTGAGGGGATCAATCCTCCCTCGTTGGGAACGATGCCAGACACGCACGTATTACAAACGGTAAACCTCGGATTAACCATTGTCGAGGAGCCAGGGGTCACTTGTCGGTAAACCTTGGATTATTGTCAAGGAGCTGGCAAGAGGATTGAGCTTGATACTCTGCCCTTGCATGCTGTCGGAGTGTAGACTGTTCCCCCAGGTGCATTTGTTGCGGTTGGTAACCTTAGTGACCATTATCTTTAGGATTCTACCGAGTTTACGGTGGAGGGAAGATCCCACTATACCTGGAGCAGACGTCGGCTAGACTCACTTGGATTTTCCAGGGGGTTCACTTCACTCGAGACGGTTAAAGTGGAGGAACTTGTGCCGGTCTATTCATTAAGTAGGTTGTCGGGGTAACTGTTCCACCCGCCACTTCTGTACTGAATCTGGCGATGTTGGGTTTCATCTCCAACTAGCGTTTTCAGTCTGGAAGGCTACTGTTTGTGCTTGGTTTGACGCCCTAGATTCTTTAGGCGTGTGATTCAAATTTGTTTGGTTCTTTAGAGACTTTAGGTGGTTTGCTTTGAGATTTTACTTTGTTTGCGTGTGCAGTAGTTAAAAGTTTTTAACTGTGGCGGAATTACCGAGACAGTCCCGTCGACTTCGGGGCAAGTCTCCTGAGGTTGTTTCTGTGGCCGAATTGTTGAGGAAATCCCGTAGACTTCAGGGTGAACCTCCTCAAGACGTCCTGAGTCATTACGAAGGTTTAAAGGTCCTTGTAACTCCTCCTAGTGGCAGTAGAGTAGGTTCACCTGAAGAAGGAGAATCTTCGTTGGTAGTCCATCAAGATTACCAAAGTTTAGAGACAGGTTATAATCCTGAAGCAGTTGCAGTTTCTGAGCTTGCTGGTAGTTTTTCATCTACTAGTGATATAGGCGAAGAACCTGAAGTATCTGAACCTGTTACTCCAACTTCTAGTGTACCAGATTCACCTAGGGTAGAAAGAGTCATCACCGAAAATCTTCCTACTGGTTTGATAGCTATTGAAGAACTTGCTCCAGAGGAAGAATTAGGCGTATCTATCCTTGAAGATCAACCTACTATTGATCTAAGGGAGTGTGAATCTATCTTTTACAGTCCTCCTAGAAGTACTACTTGGTACCTTTCGTTAACCAATTATTTAGACAACTCAGGGGTAGGTTTTTCTCCACCTCGTACTCCTTTCCCACCTGGAGGTATTTATACTCCTGTAAATATGTCTGGTCAGTCGTCCGTGTTCACTCAATCTCCTGAATCTTTCTTACACAACGGTCCTTCTGTTCCCACCGGGTATCAGTCACTTTCTGGTACCTTTGCGGGGGCATCTCCTCAACCCATTGATCATGGGTTATTAGCTGGAAACAATGGTAATAAACCGTTGGGTGTAGGGGACATTTACATGATGTCAGGTGTAGTTCCCGTTTCTCAACCTCAAGGTGGCCAATTACCGCCTGGGGGGCAGCCTCAATTAACACCTGGGGGGCAACCTCAAGGTACACAAATTGTGTCTGGGGGGCAACGTCAAGGCCAGTATGTACCCATAGTACAATACATACCTCAAGGTCAACCCTAGCCTCAATATGTACCCCAGGGTCAACCTCAGTATCAATATTTACCTCAAGGGTATCAACCTCAAGGTCAAGGTCAACCCCAGTATCAGTATTTACCCCAAGGTTATCAACCTCAAGGTCAATACTCGAGCTAAGGTTATCAACCACCTCAAGGTCAGTCATATGTTCAAGGTATGGGAACTGTACCTTTCAGTTATCAATCCTATCCTCAATCCGGTTATGGATCTCAGTATCCTCAACCTGTTACGGGTCAATACCCCGGAATGGTAGTGTGGGATCCATCACAAGGTCAACAGGTGTTGCAGCCAAGTATACAGTTGTTACCTCAAACTGGACAACCCATAGTTTCCGGTTCACCCCAGCAACCGCAACCTGTTCAGTCAAATGTTCAAACTTCTGTAACTTCGGTAGTTACTCAGCCGCCAATTGCACCTAGTACTTCATCTCAAACGACTGCTGCAACTACCGCAACATCTACCGCACTTGCTTCTGGAGTATCGACAGCTCCGATTTACTGCCTCTGCAACCACTCCTTAGATATCTTTACCGTTGTCCGGATCTACGATTCAAACCACGGTCCAGATGCCTGTAGGGCAGCCTGGTTTAAGTACTGTTGTAACAAGTCAACCTCAATTTACCTACCAACAGTAACAGGGACAGTACCAATTCGGTCCTGCTGTCCAACAACCGGTTTACCAGTATCAACCGTATCCTGGGTACACTTATCAACAACCTCAGCAACCCCAGTACGGTCCGGTTAATCCTGGTTTTCCAAGAGGATATAATATCCCAAATGCGATTCCTGTTCCAAGTTATCCTGGATATCCTCCTCCTGGGACTGGTCTTGTGACCCAGAGTTTTAGAGATCCTAACCGGCAGTTACCGTTTATCGCAACTTTGGATTTACCAGACTTGACGCGCCTAACGAACGATCCAATTCAATATCTTCCGTTCTGGCCGCCAATGCCAAATAAGTTGCCCAGTGATATACCCAAGTTCGAAGGTAAGTCTGGAGAGGATCCGTCCAATCACGTGATGACTTACCACCTCTGGTGTGCTTCAAATTCTATCTCGGATGATTCGATCCGCTTACGTCTTTTCCAGCGTACGTTCATTGGTCTCGCGGCCAAGTGGTACATTGAGTTACCACGGGCCTCTTTTTACAATTTTAGCCAGTTAGCTACCTCGTTCCTAACTCATTTTCAGTTGCCGGTCAGATACGATAATGGTACTGAGTTATTAACTTCATTAAAACAATCGACGTCCACTTATATTTCCGATCATATCCATGAATGGAGACGTCGAAGACGTTTAGTGAAAGTTTTTATCCCGGACCAGCTGAATGGTTTGTAAAATCATTATTACCGAAGATTACTGAAGATGTAGCTAAGGCCAGAGTAGTTACTTAGGAGCAAGTCATTGCTCAAGCCCAATACCTTGACTTAGTTTACACTCAGTCGGGTACGTTGCACGAGAAGATCCCAGATCTTCCTAGGTCGAATCAAATCGCTGCTGCTCCTTCAGGGTCTCATGCTGCTGATGGCATGATTGGTACGGTGGATACTAAAAGTAAGAAGAAATCCTCAAAGAATTCTTCTCCAATAATAACCTTACCAGACTCCCCGACAGGAGAGTCTTCTCCTGAAATTACCGTCGACATTCATGCTGTAGAGACATCTACGGCTAAATCAAAAAACGGTGGTAAGAAGAAAGGTAAGAAGAAGGATAAAGCAGACAAGGCTCCAAAGGAGAAAAAAGAGAAGTCAGAATCTAATGACGAAAAGCGCAAACCTCGCTATCCTTGTTTAATTTGTGAATAAGATCATTTCACAAGAGATTGCCCTCATCGGGCAGAGGTTGTGAAAATCGTTAAAGGTTCCCCAACTCCTGTTGTTTTGAAAGATCCATTTCCAAAGCAGGAGAGTAAAATGATAGGTTCTTCCTCGAGTGCCAGTGAAGAACCCATATTGATCATGTCTCATGTACGGATTGCGACTTGATCGCAAGGTTATGGTAGTAAGAATCCTGTTGATGGCAAAGAAGCAGAATCTTCTCATTCTAATCCATCAACCTCAGCTCCCGATTCTGATCCACTACAGATCGAGAAACCCAACCCAGACTTGGTAATCAAACCGCCCGCCAAGGGTATACTTCGAAAGTCTGCTTTCAATCCACATGCGAGAGCAGCTCAGAATTATAACATTGTTGAGGATTTAGTTGTTTCACCCTCAGCAATGTCGGCTTTGGAAGTGTTGCAATCATGCCCAGCACAGCAAAAATTACTCTTGTCAGCTATAGGAGCTGTTGATATTCAGGACCTGAACCTGATAATCTTTGATCTAGAAAATAGTACACCGCGTCTCCCTCATCAGATGGCCTTCCAGATTCCATTGATAGTCAAAAACATGCCTATTCATCGGACTGTAATTGATGAAGGAGCTTCTACGTGTATTATGTCGATTCAGTGTTGGAGATCGCTTGGTTCTCCTTCACTGAACCAATCCCCGACGATTCTTAAGGCCTTTGATGGCCGTGGGTTCCATCTGTTTGGCATTCTACAGGATTTGCCTATAGGGGTTGAAGGAAAAACCGTTAGTCTAGGTGTGGAGGTGGTTGATGCCCCTCTAGACTACAACCTTCTTTTGGTTTGTGTTAGGCCCCTATACTACTAGTGTAACCCCTTATTGTTATTATTATAACCACTTATTATATTGATGTACCCATGTAGTGCCCATATTGTTACTATTATGCCACATAGAAGCCCACCATTGTTACTGTTGTGCCCTACAATATTATTGTTATGTAGGCTTTGATTATATTGGGACCACTTAGACTCCTATATATAGAAAGGAGGTATTTTCATTTGTATCATCCAAGAATTGTTCATTTATGTAATGTAAAGGAGGTTGCCCCCTCGAAGAGGCTGAATTCTAAGGCGTGGATCTCTCTTTTCTATCTTTTTGTGAGCTGGTTTCATAACATTTGTTACAAAAGGTATGTATTGCATCTTCATATTTAGAACCAGATCAATTTTTATGGTACAAAGGGCTTTGTGACATAATGGAAAGCAAAATTATGGAAACCAGGAAGCATACCCTCACAACTATAAAGATGGAAGTGTTGTTTCTCCCAGCCTTCCACAACCTACAAGGGCAACACCACAACAATTGGAAAAGAGAAAAAGGGCTTTGTTACAATTGTGATAGAAAATGCACTAAAGGTCATAGGTGTGCTGAGAAGAAATTATTTTACATAGAATATGAAGAGGAGGAAGAAAAGGATCAAGAAACATCAAAAGAAGAGGATATACGTCAGGACACCACCCCAGAGAAAGAAGAAATGAATCCGACCATATCTTGTAAAGGACTGGAAGAACTTACCAGCTGAATATTCCACATGGGAGGACAAGAATTTTATATAGAAGCATCAAGAACTACTCAAGCGTTGAGGACAACGCTTTTTGAAGGAGAGGGGCATGTTAGGCCCCTATACTACTAGTGTAACCCCTTATTGTTATTAGTATAACCACTTATTATATTGATGTACCCATGTAGTGCCCATATTGTTACTATTATGCCACATAGAAGCCCACCATTGTTACTGTTGTGCCCTACAATATTATTGTTATGTAGGCTTTGATTATATTGGGACCACTTAGACTCCTATATATAGAAAGGAGGTATTTTCATTTGTATCATCCAAGAATTGTTCATTTATGTAATGTAAAGGAGGTTGCCCCCTCGAAGAGGCTGAATTCTAAGGCGTGGATCTCTCTTTTCTATCTTTTTGTGAGCTGGTTTCATAACAGTTTGCAGTTGGTCTTACGCTATGACAGCGGTCGTGTCATCGGTCTTCAGAGTTACAAAGTTTCCACACAATGGTAAGATCGTAACGATAGACCAGCTGGCTTACTTTTCATCCGACCCAGCCTCTTCAGAGAGTATCCAGCATGTTGGTAAAACGACTATCCCTTACAAGGATGTTGGTGTAGGATTAGTTAAAGGTTCCGGTTTACTGGGAACTTTTCCTTTTCCTTCAATCAATGCAGACCCTTCATTCGCGTCCATTCATATGATTACTTCAGACACTATTATTTACGATGATCCTTGGATTGTCCCATTTAAATCTAAGATAGACTCATTCGGTGATGCCATGCCTTTGAGTCCATATGAAATTGCTTATGAAGCCGTGCAGTCTTTTACCGACTCGCGTTTAACCCAAATCGACCAAATGAATGTGGTCCGTGAGGAATCACTCTTCACATCAACCTCAGAACGGATAACGTTTCCTGAAGTCGTGTCATCTGATGAACAACTTCGCGAAATCCTAAGTGTAGACGATCTACCATGGGAAGATCTTCATCATAGATCTTCGTTTTTACCTGAGGGTGATGACTTTGAAAATGATTTTTCATCAATTTTTACAGCTGAATATGTCAAGGACGCTCAGAATCCCATGAAACATTCTGATTCAGAGTTGAATTTGGGAAACATTTCCCAAACTATTGCCATTGACATTTAAGTCAAAACCGGAGTTATTGAAAACATTCATATAGGTGCCTCGTGTACGGATGACGAAATTCAAACATACAAGGTCCTATTTCAAGAATTCTGCGACGTGTTTGCCTGGTCCTATGAGGAAATGCTAGGAATTGATCCCTCCATTGTTGTTCATGAAATCAAGACCTACCCGGACGCTAAACCCGTTCGGCAACGTCTGCGTCAATACACCCTAGGAAAGTGGCTGTGATTAAAGCAGAAGTCGAGAAGCTGTTGAAAGCAGGTTTCATTTATCCGATCCCGTTAACGGATTGGGTATCGAATATTGTTCCGGTTAACAAGAAACAAGGAACAATAAGAATATGCATCGATTATAGAAATATAAATCGTGCTTGTCCAAAAGACAACTATCCCACGCCCTATATCGATCAAATAATTGATGATTGTGCCGGCAGTGAAATATTTTCCTTTATGGACGGTTTTTCCGGTTACAACCAAATCAATATTCTACCTGCCGATCAACCAAAAATGGCTTTCATTTGTCCCTGGGGGACATTTGCTTACTGGAAATTACCTTTTGGACTTAAGAATGCCGGAGCCACTTTCCAACGGGCAATGTCTTACGCGTTTCACGACATCAAACACATTGTGCAACCGTATCTCGATGATTTGCCTGCTCATTCTTTACATCGAGCTGATCACCTCGTCCACTTATGCGCTATTTTTATGAGGTGTCGGCATTATCGAATTCGGTTGAACCCACACAAATGTGTCTTCTGCATAGAAGTGGGACGATTGCTAGGATTTGTCGTTTCAAAAGTCGGTATCTGCGTCGATTCCTCGAAGGTCGAAGCTATCATCAAATTGCCTCCTCCTTCGAGTTTGCGCCAACTCCAAAGTTTGCAAGGGAAATAAAACTTTTTACGTCGATTCATTCCTAACTACGCCGAGGTTACAAAGGGTTTCACCTGGTTGTTGAAACAAAACGCTCAATTTTCTTGGGATGAGATAGCTTAGAAATCTTTTGATGCACTAAAGCACGCGTTGACCCATGCACCGTTGCTGCATCCTCCCAACTACAACCAGGACTACTTTTTGTATCTCGCCGCCTCCCACTCCACCATTGGAATGGTCTTAGTTCAGGAAGACGAATTCAGAACGGAACATGTGATATATTATCTTAGTAGGACATTAAATCCCACTAAGCTAAAATATTCGCATGTGGCGAAATTGGCCCTGGCAGCTGTTCAGGCTGTCCAGCGTTTTCGTCATTACATTCTCCTCTGTAAAACTACAGTGATTTCAGATTGCAACCCTATGATCTATATTTTGACTAAACAATTGCTAGGGGGCAAGTACTCCAAATGGATTGTTATCCTGCAGGAGTTCAATTTGGAGTTCGAGAAGTCCAAGTCTAAGAAATCCTTAATTTTTACGGAATTGATGTGTGACTTCCCGCGTGCTGACATGGAAACTGTGGCAGAGGAACCCATTGCCAATGAATCTCTGTTTCTTATCAGCACTTTAGGTCCGTGGTATGGGGATATAATTGTCTATCTCCAAACCCAATCCTTTCGGCCCGAAGCTTCAAAGTCGGAACGCCGGAAAATTCAATTCCAGTCCCAACAGTACAGAATTATTGGAGATCCTCTTTATCGTCATGGGGCGGACTTGGTTTTTCATTGTTGCTTAACTCATGAAGAGGCAGAAAGGGTTCTGAATGACTGTCACTCTGGAGCATGTGGCGGTCATATGTCTGGGTATGCCACAGCTCAGAAGGTGTTGCGTGCTGGCTATTTCTGGCCGTCCATGTTTAAAGATTGTATCATTGCGGTCCGGAAATGCCACAACTGTCAAGTGTTTGATCGCAAGATACGCGCACCACCTGCTCCTCTCCACCCTATAATTTCCGTTGGTCCTTTTGCTAAATGGGGTATCGATTTTATTACATGTAACCCTCACTCGGTCAGGGGGCATGCGTATATCATCCTTGCGGTTGATTATTTTACTAAGTGGGCCGAGGCGATGCCTACATTCGAGGCAAGCGGCAAGACAGCAACGATTTTCGTATTCAATCACATTATTACTAGGTTTGGTGTCCCACAAGCGATAATCACTGACCATGGGCGCCATTTTCGAAACGTTATGATGACAGAACTTACAAGCCAGCTTGGTTTACGCCATGATAGTTCTACTCCTTATTATCCTCAAGAAAACGGTTTGGTTGAATCCATCAACAAAGTTCTAGTTATCATGATCCGACGAATCATTGGTATTCATCGGTCGAATTGGCATAACATGTTATTTTCAACGCTTTGGGCGTATCGAACCTCAGTAAAAACATCAACAGGGTTCACTCCTTTCCAACTAGTTTATGGTTTGGAAGCAGTGTTGCCCATTGAATGCGAAATCCCATCACTTCAAATGGCTATCGAATTACTCCCAGCTACTTCCGAAGAGGAGAAGCGTCTGTTATACTTAGCTAAATTAGATGAGACTCGACGAGATGCTGCTTTGGCAATCGAGACTCACGCGAAAAGGATGAAAGCTCAGTATGATCGCAACGTAACCCCTCGTAATTTTTCGGAAGGAGACCTAGTGCTATTATATGATCAAGCTAACGATAAATTAGGTGCTGGAAAATTCGTCCCTATGTGGCATGGGCCCTACATTGTCAAGCGAAAGCTAGCAAAAGGGGCCTATGAGCTAGTAGATTTTGATGGGGACTCTTTGGGTAAGCCCAGAAATGGACTTTACCTAAAGAGGTATTATGCTTAAATGGTGGGTATGGAGATTTAGTTAGTTTAGTTAGGTTAATTTTTCTTTCTAGCTGGTTTGTTTGCTTAGTTTAGACAGTATGCTTAGCTTAGAGAGTGTGTTTTTCGTCGTTATTCTGGCTTATCTTGGTTTTACTCTTGATATTGTAGATGTCGACGCCTCTCCAAACGTACATTGGATTTGCTGATGGTGCTTGTCGTAGTACACGGAATATCTCTTCCGCAGCTTGGGTTATCTATTCGCCCTCTGACAAGTTAGTTTCTATGCATGGGGTGAGCCTCAGTCAAACAACAAACAACATTGCAGAATACAGTGCAGTGATTGAGCTATTATCTTAATCTATTTCATTTGGGATTCAGAGTTTGATAGTGAGGTTAGATTTTGAACTCGTTGTATTACAACTTAATAGAGTCTATGCCATTAGAAATCCAGTGTTATTAAGATTGTTTTTGAGGGTGCGTCTCTTGGAACGTGAATTTGATTACATTGAATATCAGCATATTCCAAGGTCTTTAAATACATTAGCAGATGCAATGGCGTCTCGAATGTTAAATAGACATTTGCAACAATCATAAATGTAAATTTATAAACATTTAATCACACATGTTTAACAAGATAAGCCGGTAATAATGATATATATAGATAGGAGTGTGTCAAAAATATACATCGTCTTCGATCATAGGTTGAAAAACACCTTATGATCGGCAAAAATGATAAGTACAAAAAACCAAAAATGTCACATGTGTCTACAAAAGTGACTAGCCAATCACTGGTGGTGCTCTCTATACGAGACCACTGCCCACGCTACCCTACACAGGAACCTCCTGAAAGGTCCTGGGACTGCGACCACATAGCGCTGAAGTCGGATAGGAATGTCATCTATAGTGGTCTCTGGTATACCCGCCGTCAGACGCTCTAGATCCTGTTCCAGCTCGGCTAAGGTCTCTGCGGCCGCATCCTATGGGGCTGGTGCTGGTGCAGCTGGTACTCTTCTCTCAAAGGCCTAGAGGTTGGCCGGACGCCGTGGACCTACATCTGCATTTTGAAAATTTGTCACTGTCAGTTTTGAGACGATATATAAAAAACAAAAAAAATAGATAATTTAAAAAACTTGTGAAAAATGAAGTACCTATGTCGTCCCATTGTTCTCCCTGTGGAAGAACCATGTCCGGATCATTGTGAAAATCCATTCCGGCATAAGGAAAATCCTGGATCACAAAGACCTGGCCCTCTAGCCAGTTAAAGTAACCATCAAGAAATCAAACAACTGTTGCTCCCTCATCAGGATGCCGGGCCATTACCGCAACCCATATCGTCAACTTAGGCTCCAGAGGAGGCCCAACTGGAACTGTAAGATTCTGGGGGATCAGCATTGGAACTCTCTCTAGGGAAAAGCTCACAACTAAAGGCCCATATCCAAAGGTCTTCAGTTGTCTGTTCTTTGCCCTGGTTAGTTGGCCCTTCATATTGGCCAACACAGCATCGCACCAGTTGAAAATGGTGCCTCGGAAGCAATCTATAGCCATCCGCATTTGGGAACCAGTGGCTATGTGCAAAGCGGCAGCGCTGCAAAGTCTGGTAACTGTAAAGGCAATTACCATAAGTCCAGGTCGGGATATGTATTTGATTTCTATCCCCTTATCCTGGTTTTGATTGTTGCACCACTCTAGCCGGAGACTAGCAAGGGATTGGCCACCCGGCCTAGTCCCGAATAGAGAGAGTTGCTCGCCCCTGTTAGGCAAGCCAGTGAGAAAGTATATGTCGGAGGACTCTATCTCGAGCTGGTGTTCTCCGATATAAAAACATTGATCCTGAATGTTCCACCTTTCAACCAGCCACTTTAAGAATGGCACCTGGGCCCTCATGCCAGGTATGGCCCAGTACTTGTAGAGGCCGCATTCCTTTAAAGCATCAATGGAAGGTTGTTGACCTATTGCGGCCAAATCGACATCTTCGTCTTCTCTTTCATGCCAATCTAGCATGGTGAGAAATCTACACACCAAAAAACATTGATTAGAATTCATAAAATAAAATTTTGATGGTTGATTTTGGTGTTTGGGGTTTGGAAATCTGCTTTACGCGGAGTACGCACCCCACGTTCAGAAAACAGAGCGGCGGGACGCAGCTGTCCTGAAGGTGGGTTGCGTACTCCGACCTTTTTCCCATATACAAAAAAGTCGGGGTATGGGCACCTGCGTCCCCCGAGAAGCGGACCCTAAAACCCAAAACCCTCTAAAAAATCAAACTAAGACTTGAAATGAAATTCTAAACGGATGAAATTGAAGAAGAGGATGTTGTGAAATACCTGAAAGAGACGGCACTCGATTCTGACGGTTGGATTCTCCGCAAAGTCCACAGGAAGTTTCTTGTCAAAAGCCCTTTTCTCAACCTCAACAGTAAAATAGTAAAAATGACATGGTAAAAAGTCTTTTTATAGGTTTTTTGGATGAATGAATGCTAAGTTTTTTTATTTTTCACCATGAAAGGATGTTTTTCAATGTATTTTTGCCCATCTTAAACAGGTATGAGTAATGTGTTGTTTTTGTGCAGGACAAAAGGACTTTAGGGTAAAATCATCATTTTTTACGAACCAAGACATCAGAGTCATCTTTTAAGCCCTTTTCTGACTCCTAAAACATGAAAAGATTGCCGAGCATTTCTTTTACACTCGTTAAAATGGAATTAAAAGACGGTCCCCTTATAGCTCTTTTCTGACCGTAAAAAACAGGAAAAGATTGCCGGGTTTTTGTTGTTTCAAACTCGATACGGAAATAAAACGACATGCCTCTGATCACTTTTTACTTTTCAGGTCAAAGGCATTAATCATGAAAGTACTCCTTGGTCGCAAGATCAAGCGGTTCTCTCAGGTATCATTTTATACTTTTTCGGGCTTGGGAGACACAAATTTACGAAAAAGTTCACCTTGGAGTCTTCTTTAGTTTTTTCAGACTCTCTAAAATTGAAAAACGCCGAGTTTCTCCTATACTGGACTCGTTAAAATTTCACAGTAAAGGACCTGTTCGATTACAAACAGGAACGGACCACTCCTTCTTAGGGTCCGAATCTAAACTAAGTTGGACTCATCCGAAGGATGAGCTTATAATCAAGCATATGCTATCCTCCTCAAGCTTGTAAAAAATAAAGAGGTACTTGCCAGGAATGGTGGGGGAAAAGAGATAAGAATGAACCTATTTGTTATCCTTTGTTACAGAAGAACCTTATCACCGCTCTTGAACACGACACTTTTCATTCACCTGGGTTGGGATATCCTTTGCCTTAAAGTTGATCAAACCACTTTGAAAGTCTTCAATCGTTTCCAGGTATTAACTTTGGGTCAATCGTCACCAAGCCATCTGTCGTGTCGTTATGTGTTCAAGAGGTCTCTGCAAATAAACCATTCATATGCAAAGCACTTGTCATCCATTTGACCATCCCTGAGTCAGTCCTTACAGCAACATTTCTTCAACTTGAACAATGATTTCGTGTTGTGGGCTTGCCTGCAATGGGTCGCTTTCTATCGACATCAGCACATTATCTAGAAATATGACTTAGAAATCGTCAGTACATTGAAGTCTGCATGCATCAATGGCAGGTTTCTCGCCTTTGACGACAGTTTACATCATTGACTTTCGATCAAAGGATTCCATGACGTGCTCGACATCAACCCATTCATTCACATTTCATGGATTGTACTGGGTTCTTTGAGAACCATTGACATTACTGGTGGTCTCTCTCACACTTGTTAACGGTTTACATCATTGACCGATAATCAAGTGGTTTCTACCATGCTCGACATCAACTCATTTATTCGCATGGATAGAATCGTACCAATTCGGGAAGTAGAAATGAAGACCCTGGATCTAGTTTCCACCATCCAGGCTGCGAGGAGTTTTGTATTCATTATATAGTAGACTAATCATAAACAGATGGCTGCGTCCATACTGTGTCTACAAAAGTCTATGATTGTGATGTACTGCAAAATCATTCTTGTATCAGAGCAGTAGTTAGATTGTTAGTTAAAGTTTTCAATCTGAGTATGGGAATGCCTACCTCAGCGATGATATCATCTTATATATGTATTTTGTGTTGAATATTTGCAGGTTCTGACCGGGTCCTCCGCAAGATACTCCTTGAAATGATAAAGTACTTCACCCTTCCTAGATCATAAAAACCCTAATCTACTACAGGCTTCGCACTTTAGGGGGCAATCTGTTACACTAAAAAATTTCACCATGACTATTTGCAGTTAGTATGGCTCCATCCACTGTCATACTATCCTCCTTGGCATGTCTCATGCCTCTGCTCTTCATGTCAAACTTCAAGAAAGAGAGAAAAGTCATTTAAAGTCAATTATCTCTGGTACGCAGTTTCTCTTAGCCTTACCTGCGTGTATGCAACCCAAGTTCACAATACCTGCGTATTTGTACGCTCTGTATGTAAAGGGGTGGGTGCGTACTCCTGTAAAGGTCAAAAGGCGCAATTTTCACTCCAAAAACGTTACTTGTGGTTATTTCTAGAGCATTCTAGAAGCTTGTTTGACGTGTATGAAGCGCCTCCAGATGGTTCATGTATCCCTACCAAAGAGGAACTTATCCCATCAAGAGGGGAGCTATCCCATCCAAAGAGGGGCTTATCCCATTGATAGTGGACCTGAATAACTTCCTCTAGAACACTATAAATACAAGCATTGGGCCAAAGGGAGGAGAGGTTGAAAGCTGAACATTCCTAAGGGTAGATGCTGCTGGAATTAGGACTTCCTTGTAGAAGCTTGTGAGGAGAGATTACCATCTTTACTTGTTTCCATTGGGAGGTGGGTGAGCTGATCAGAGTAAGGGAGAACTCTTGTGGACCCTGGGAGGAGCTTGCACAACACCAAGGCTCAGGTTGTAATGGTTCCTTTTGTTACCTTTTAATACAAATTAGTCCATTCTTCTCAACAATTTGTTATTTATGAGTTGTTTCATATACTCCTTGGTCTATATGTTAAATATGTTTTATTTTATGTGATATTCAGGTGCTATTTAATCGTTTGATTGTTAGTGAATGCAGGTTTCGAAGGGAAGGAGGAGCTCATCCAGATCAACGAAGCTGGACTACTACAACAGCGTTGGATTACAGGTAGGATCTAAACACTTGATTTCTCATATTGTAAAAGCATATTTAGGGAAGGATTGCTCTTATTTGTCTTGTTTGTCATTAGAAAGTCTTAGGCTTCTAGGAAGGTCGGTTGTGTCCGCACTAACGACTCTTTCCGTGTGACAAGGAGGTTAATGATTCGATTCCATCGTGCCTTGACATCCATATGGAATGGCGAAGAGGAATTTTTGGTGACGGAGGCTCTTTTGACCATCACCAATGAGTTCTGGTGACATTTTTTGACCCTCACCAAAAATATGAAATGCTGACGATCAACAAACGCCACCTTGTATACACAATAGTAATGATGACCCTCAAAGGTCCGTAACCATAAATCGTTATTGTTGATATGAAATGGTGACGATCATTGTTCGTCATTATAGTCATTATTTGTGACAGACCTTGAATGTCACCACAACACCTTATATAATTCTGGCAATGTGGCTTTTGGTGATGGTCAATGAACGTTGCCATATATATGCACCAATAGTGACGACCATGAAAGATCCATCACAATAAATCATTGTTTTTCATATGAAATGGTGACAGTCACTATTTTTCATTATAATCAATATTCATGACGGACCTTGAATTTCATCATAACACCTATACTTTTGGCGATGCCACCATTGGTGACGTTCAGTTTTTGATGACCAAGGCTATGGCCCATCACCATTGCTCATATGAAATGGTGATGGTTGCTATCTGTCATTATAAATTATTATTGGTGATGAACTTTGAATGTCACTACAACACCTATACTTTTGGCAACACTGTTGTTGGGAAAAGTATCCAATTCGGAATGCCCCTATCCCACTCTAAGAGGTGATAGTGCCTTAGCAACAAACGAAGTAAACTAATTGAGTATTCTTCTTTATGAGATGTAAATGAGGAAGAAGGATGTAACTAACCGGTGTCTTCCGCTAGTTTGTTGATCCAATCACTCCTCTCTTCAGTAGCTCCCAGCTCCTTGCTCCTTCACCGGCCCAGCTTCACCGAATTCCTGCAAGATCACAAGAGAGAGAAACTACAAGAAGATACAGATATACATTCATAAAAAGCTCAAGATCAGATTAAGCTAAACATGTAAGCATAACAAAACATCATTGGTACACAACATGTAGGAGAAACTCAAATAGTTTATTGATAGAGTAATAAAGTCCAAGAGGAGATACAACCAAGTGAGGCCCGATCCAGCATCTACCTCCCAACAAAGGAACCCCTTCCTCTCCTCCAACAAAGCATAAATCACCCAATGTACTAATCTCAATCTCAAACCAATAGCAATTCTCTGCAAAGTACAAAATTCCAGCCTCCTGAACCTCTGGGTGAGAGATCCATATATAGATGTAAGCAGAGAGGATGAGTCAGCTTATGTTTTGACTTGTGGCTTCTCTCTGTCAGTTCTTGCTTCCACTTGGAGGTTGAGAACCTCTTACTCATCACTAGTCGAATTCATTGAGGCAAGTGTCATTGGAGAAGATTCTGGAAGCTTCCAGGGTCTTTCCACCTCGTTGAATGAGCTTGCCATTTGTCATTTCCCGCTCAGCGCACCCTGGTAGTTCTTCCACCTGCGTTGCAGTGCACCTAGCCAGTGTAACTTCTGCATTTCAACACAGGCAGCTAGAAGAGCTCCTAAATTGATCATGAATTGACTGTTTCTGAGTGGTTTTTGGTGGAGAACTTCTGGGAGAAGCTGTCATTGGTTGACCTTGTTCCTTTAGGAGCTGTAACAACACCTTTAGGGACTTTGGATCCCTTGAATTATGGACATTCCATGCTTATAGCTGTAAGGCACAAAAATGTCTATAACAATTGCCCCCTAAAGTATGAGGCTGTTTATCGGGTGAAATGCTTTATTAGGAGGATCCGAAGTTCATTCAATGCTGGGAGGAGACCTGTAATAAGATACAATACAATACATTATTTTTCATACTGTTTTCATGATCTAGCTGAGGCGGGCATTCCCATGCTCAGCTTTATAAATTCATTTTTATGTACATAGGACAGACAATTGTCTGATGATAGACTGATGATCCTGCTGAAATCATCATCCTTTGGTAGGATGATTGTCTGTGCTGCAATGCTGTACATGTCAATGTCTTTATTTTTCCTGAATATATATTGCAGCCCAGATGGATGAAACTAGATCCGGGGTCTTCAAACTCGTTCGATCTTCACTCTAAGTACAAGTCGATCCATGTGAGAAATTTTCTGAAGTCGAACATGGAAAGAAGTCGCTTGATTACTGGTCAATGAGGTAAACCGTTAACAAGCGCGAGAGGAATCACCGATAATGATAATGACCCTCAAGTTACTGCAGTACAATTCACGTGGTGTGAATAAAGGACTTGGTGTCGAACACCACGCAAAATCTTTCGGTCGAAGGTCATTGATGTATACCTGTCGCTGGAAATGAGAAACTTGCCATTGAGGCATGCAAGCTTCAAAGCACTGAAGGGGTTGTTCCTAGATCAACTTCTTGGATAATGAGCTGATGTCGACAAGAAGCGATCCATCAAAGGAGGGCCTTGATGTATCCCACATCAGTGACACAGAACGGAGCAAATGATTTTGATGGAGGTGAAAACGATCTGATGATATATAGTTCAGGGTGGCGATCATGAAAGAATGAAGGATAATGTATGGTAGTGGATGGGACACGGTTGACTTCTCTAGATGACTTCTCTTGAACATATCGGCGACACTTGTGTGATGGATTGGTAGCATTTACCCCAAAGATGGATGGTATGGTGAGACCATGGCAATGTGGCCGGTGAATGAAACAACCCAACCCGACTCAGGCACGGAGTGGAAGTGTCATGTTCAAGAGCGACTTGCTGCCAATAAAGTTCTTTGAGTTTCTTCCCAATTTTTCCCCAGTCATTGCTGACCAGTACCTCTTTATTTTTGTCAAGCTTGAGGAGGATAACATATTCTTGTTCTATAATTTTCCCTTCGGGCAAACCCATCGCTATGTTTTAATGAGCCTAGCGATAGTGAAACTCGTTCTCGTCTAAAGACAAGTTTGTCACTATTTAATGTTTTTAACGAGTCTAATGACAAAGATAACTCGGTCCTTTTCATTTTTAGAGAGTCTGAAAAGGCACGTAAAGTCAACTCCGAAAGTCCTTTTTCGTCATCTAATCCCTTAAGTCTGAAAAAGTATAAAACAATACAGAAGGGATGAGTTTTCGATAGTTTTAACGAGCCGAACAAAACAAGCGCTCGATCTTTTTGTGCAATAATCCCTCAGGTCCAAAAAGATTAAAATCTAGAGGAGGGATAGCACTTTTGGTCGCTTTAACGAGCTGGAAGGCCAAAACTCGGCAATATTTTCATATTTTACGAGTCAGATGAAAAGAGCTTAAAGAAGACTCGTCTTTTGAGGAACGAGTGATAAAAACGGGTTAGCAGCTGATTCCAGGTAAGGGTTGGAATTTTCCAATCACGGCAGTGTCACAAGGATGGCTAGTGAAATCACTCTTCGTAGCTGTTCCTCAAAATGGGTAAAAAATTAAATGGAGGTGAATGATCGGCCAATGGAAAAGTGGAGGTGACGGTACAAACACGACCAAGGCTTTAGTGGCTGATAAATTTACATTCACGGTGGTTATTTACCGGAGGGCAGTTCATTTTTTAACGAGCTTAAACGTGGAAAAACATTGCTCGGTCTTATGTTTATTTTTTAATGAGCATGAACTATGTGCTAAAACTGCTCGATAATCCAGTCATATGATAAGAATGTCTCATGTAAGATTCCATTTTTTATGGAGCTTGCGCCTTACAAAGCTATGCCCCGCATCCTTCCTTTATGCAAGTTAGGAAACGACTAATCCAAAAAACAGATAAATAATCGCTCTTTGCTTGCACTCCAAAAGGTTTGCATGCCCCCAGGTATAAAGTACGATTTCAAGGTTACCTCTACTTCACTTCCGCCAAAACATTTGTTTTACAGAGAGAGGCCTACCTCTTTCAGGTTACCCAAAGATTGTTCTGCTAATCTTTCAAACAAAACACTTTTTCGGCGATGTCTACCGAGATAAACAAAGGTGAGCGACGATGCCCGCCAACTCACATAACTTTGACAAAAGAATCTTATTCTAGAACAACCCCTCTTCCAATCACGGACGGGGTACGGACTAGTCATATTCTCCCGCGGAAACCTACCTTATACCCAAATTTTTCCTGCCGAAGCAGACCAGGATGCATGCCCACTGGGTTCCAATCATATCCCTCCGAATTACTCGCGCTCATCGGGAGGACGGACCGTGGGTTGAGACATTTCTTGCGTGAAGAGACCATTTAGGGATGGTATATGACTATTTGCGATGCGTGATCCGGGAAATGAAAGCTGGTCCACGAGCTTGACCACTCTTCCTTCATGCGGAAAACACATTACTCTAAAGAGTGAGGAGACGATGGCTCCCATGCAATATGTATAGTCTCATCCAAGGAGTAGGTTATAGCCAAGGGTCCTTGAACGACCATCACGTTCATTTGAACGGTCTTCCCTCTCAATGTTATGGGCACATTGGGGAGGATCCCTAAAGGTCGACTGGTTCCTTTATCAAAGCTTGTCAAATTTTTCATTTCAGGCAAAAGCGCTGGCGAACCAAGCGCTTTCCAAGCAATAGAGGAAAGGATACTCACAGATGCCCCCTCATCAATGATGGTGCCAGCCATGACCATTCTATATATTTGGACGATAATTCTGAATGGTATGCTTGCTGGCAAACGGGGTCTGCCTAGTTGGTTCCAGTCGAAGGAGACAACTAGGTTGCTTGGTGGTGGGACCGAGTAAACAGCCGGGTATCGCTCTGACGAACTTCCTTCCTGCGATAAAGGAATGGGGGGAGTGCCCCCATGCTCGTCGGAGTCTGTGTTGATGAAGAGAATTTGGATGGTGTCATCTTTATCCTCTTCAGTGACTGTATCATTCGAAGATAAATCCTCTGAAGGCAAGACCGGGTCAACTGTCGCCTCAACCTTTTGACTTTCGTCGGGTATGGATTCAGCTGGTTCATCTTCAATGACCGACGCTTTAGCTGACCACTTGAGCGGGCCAGCTGGATTTTCAACTAACGAAGGACTTGGCAAGAGTATTTTATATCCAGGAGGAAGTCGTAACGGTAAAACCGGACGATCATCCAAAACTCTTTTCGCTTCGTCTAAGAAGGGACAACAGTGGATGGCATGATTACCTTCGCACAGTCTACAGGGGAATCTAGCTCTCCCTTTTTGTCCAAGGACTTCACTTTCGCTAGTTGACGGTACGCATTCAACATGGCTATCAGAGGTTGATGCCACCGGATTGTGCAAACGGGGAGACCAGTCCCTTAGTATCCGAGGGATACAGGGACAATCTCTGTGGAAGTGGTCTCCCTTGCATATGACACATGGCAATTTAGGCCTAGTCAGTGCTGTGTGTGGATTTTTGTCAGACGACACTTGTTTGCCCCTAGTCGCTTTTGGCTCCTTCTTCTTCTTCTCTTTCTTTTTCTTTTCCTTCTTCTCCTTAGGAACTTGGTTTTTTGTTTTACCAGTTCCGTCAAGCGAAGAGCAAGGAGGAGAGGAAGAATTAGAGGAAGTAGAAGGCTGGTGGGCAACTCTGGACTGGTTTAACTGTTGATTCAACTGTTCAGGAATAGTGGTGTTCTGAACGACATTGGTTGAGAAGAGCCAGACCGGCAAGCCAATTGTCAGTCCTGGAAGCGACAATGTGGCCATATGGGGCGCACCAACATCTCCCTAAGAGGAGAAGGGACTAGGATTTCCATCAAGGGGAATTCCTTGGTTGGTGGGCTCCATTTTCTCAACCTAAAGATCAATGCAGGAAAAAGGGGTGATTGTTCCGTTTAAAATAAATTTTAACGACGCTTTAGACACAACTTGCTTTTTCAATTTTAAAGAGTCGAGAAAAAGCTAAAGATGACTCTAGTCTCCTTTGATGTTTTAACGAGCTCGAAGTGAGAAATGCTCGGATGGACTTTTTCCGTTATAGAGTTTGAAAAAAGCCAAAAGGAACTGCTTTGGAGTCCTAGGTAGAGGGTGTGCCAAACTTTTCGCAAAACTGCAGAATACTTTTTAAGGTACGGGCGGTCAATCTTCCTGAATGCTGTGTTCAGTGCATTGCGATCAGTAGGGAGGCCGACACAGCTTCCTAAGGATAAAGGTTTTATGCCTATAGGAGTCTCCCAATATATACTCGACGGTACGTGGGAGCACAATCCGTACTGGCGCTATCGTCCCTCAGGAGGAATCACCCAACCATCAGCGAGATCGACAGTCACCAGGCTTTACGACGCCGGAACACATCTCTAGCCTAGACCTCTATGTTGGATCACCACGAGATGTATGATACAATTCCTAAATGCAGTCTAAAGATGATAAGCAAGCTTTTATATCTTTTCAACAATGAAAATCCTAGCTACAAGGGGAAAAGGAAGACACAAACTTTTCTCAAAGAGCATAGAGCACACTGTAATGCACTTTCCCCTAAATCAAAGCATGCAAACTATCAAAATGCAAATTCACAAATGCATGTATTTGTTTTCACTTTCTTAATATTGATGCCTAGAAAGAAAGCCGTTGTACAAATTTGAATTCGATTTCAAGTGAAAACATAAAAAAGTTCCTTTTTCAAAATCAAAAAGATGATTACGACACTTTATGATTTACTTGTTTCGACACTAGAAATGCATAAATTCAAACCAAACGACAAAAGTAAAAGATCAATCAACTGTGAACAGCAAACAAACTCACTCCTAAGATCAAAACGACACTTATGACAGGTCTAGATCTAAGGGTGATAGTATGACTAGTTTACTTTTGTAATGGGAAACTGCAAATGATGTAACAAATACACAAAGAACAAATACAGTTTCTTTATACAACTGAGGCAGAATTGAGGCAAAGAAAAGGGGTTTCAGATAGGTACACTGACTGATAATAGGCTGCAAAAAAACAGAGATAAAACTGAGCAAAAGGAAGCAGGGAACCACAGTTGCACAAGGCAAAGGCTGATCAGCGCACCCTCAGACAGAGAAACTGAACTTCAACGTAGGTATCCTTCAAGGGACCTGTGTTGAAATGCAGAACCTCTTCACAGAGTCTACACTGAAGCAAAAACGAGAGTTGTTTCTGGGTTCTGGGTCACGGTTTACAGTTAAATCTACAGTTTTTGGCCGGATAAAAGCTATCAATTAGGTACAATTAGGAGGATGATTTAAAGGAGGACTAAGATCTATCACAAAGGGTTGTTAGAGCACTTGTGAATCAGTTTGTTCAGATCATAAAAACAAGCCCTGTGAGTGGACTAGAGTGGTAGATCTCTACTTTGCATTTGAAAATGGCAAATGCATTTCGATTCGGCACTCCTGAGTTTATGAGAAGAACAACAATAGAAACACAAATAAACCAACAAGATACGATCCCCATTGGAGTCGCCAATTTTTTGTTGGGAAAAGTATCCAATTCGGAATGCCCCTATCCCACTCTAAGAGGTGATAGTGCCTTAGCAACAAACGAAGTAAACTAATTGAGTATTCTTCTTTATGAGATGTAAATGAGGAAGAAGGATGTAACTAACCGGTGTCTTCCGCTAGTTTGTTGATCCAATCACTCCTCTCTTCAGTAGCTCCCAACTCCTTGCTCCTTCACCGGCCCAACTTCACCGAATTCCTACAAGATCACAAGAGAGAGAAACTACAAGAAGATATAGATATACATTCATAAAAAGCTCAAGATCAGATTAAGCTAAACATGTAAGAATAACAAAACATCATTGGTACACAGCATGTAGGAGAAACTCAAATAGTTTATTGATAGAGTAATAAAGTCCAAGAGGAGATACAACCAAGTGAGGCCCGATCCAACATCTACCTCCCAGCAAAGGAACCCCTTCCTCTCCTCCAACAAAGCATAAATCACCCAATGTACTAATCTCAATCTCAAACCAACAGCAATTCTCTGCAAAGTACAAAATTCCAGCCTCCTGAACCTCTGGGTGAGAGATCCATATATAGATATAAGCAGAGAGGATGAGTCAGCTTATGTTTTGACTTGTGGCTTCTCTCTGTCAGTTCTTGCTTCCACTTGGAGGTTGAGAACCTCTTACTCATCACTAGTCGAATTCATTGAGGCAAGTGTCATTGGAGAAGATTCTGGAAGCTTCCAGGGTCTTTCCACCTCGTTGAATGAGCTTGCCATTTGTCATTTCCCGCTCAGCGCACCTTGGTAGTGCTTCCACCTGCGTTGCAGTGCACCTAGCCAGTGTAACTTCTACATTTCAATGCAGGCAGCTAGAAGAGCTCCTGAATTGATCCTGAATTGACTGTTTATGAGTGGTTTTTGGTGGAGAACTTCTGGGAGAAGCTGTCATTGGTTGACCTTGTTCCTTTAGGAGCTGTAACAACATCTTTAGGGACTTTGGATCCCTTGAATTATGGACATTTCATGCTTATAGCTGTAAGGCACAAAAATTTCTATAACAAACGCCACCTTTGGTGACATTCAATTTTTGGTGACGGAGGCTATGGTCTGTCACCATTGCTCATATGAAATGGTGATGGTCACTATCTTTCATTATAAATCATTATTGGTGATAGAATTTGAATGTCATTGCAACACCTATACTTTTGGGAATGCCACCTTTGGTGACATTCAGTTTTTGGTGACGAAGGCTCTTTTGACTGTCACGAATGAGCTTATGGTGACACTTTTTGCTCCTCACCAATGTCCTTTTTTCTTGTAGTGTACTTTAGCACAAGAGAAAACATGAATTACAAACATTCACAGAACAATTTAAAAAATATTCATAATGCATGCGTGAATAGTGTGCTAGCCATCAGGCTTCATATATTAAGTAAAGTTCCTAGAGACATGTATACAATAAACACAACTAGTTCCAATATTTGAGCATTAGAGCCACTCCTTACTTCCCAAAAGAACTAGTCTATCTCTCTAATTCCTTGTGGGAGGAGTCAAAGTGAAAAGTCCTTTTCTCATTCAATGAAGGTGTATATACCACTAATGGGTGATGCTTCACCTTCCTTGTGACTCTTTGAATACCCTCATGACTGTTTGACTTCTTATGACTTTTCTACTTTACATGACTCTTCATATTCTAAATGTGTCCTTTGGACTTCCACTTTACAATAAATTTTGAATAGAAATTACATGATCCACAATAATGATGTGGAATATGCCAACTCATGACATGACACTGTTGACATGGACTTTTTGACGACATGGTAATATCAAGCCACTTCTGCTACTATTTTATATATGTCTTCCTGAGGATGCTCTTATGTTCACTCTCGAAGGTTAAGTTAAAAAGTGGTGTTAGACTTTACCATTCAATTCCATTCATTCATTTGATCAATTTCCCAAGGAGCTTCATCAAGCCTTTGTTAGTTATGATTATCAAGATGTATGTAATAAGATTGATCTACTTAATGAAATATGGAGAATCTATAGAGGATTTTCTGAAACAGTTTTTTCACCACTACTATGAGTTTCCCGAGGGAGTGGTTGATTCAAATTTTATCGAGGAAAAATTTCAGAGCTTGATTCTTCTCTCCTTGAAATATTTTAAATTCGAACCCCCAAATGATGCTGCTCTTCCAACTTATGTTGATCATGAGACACCTGAAATTTGCAAGGAGGAACCTACTACTCTGTTTATTCCTCGTCCTCCTCCTTTTCCAGTACCAATTTGGGTGCCTCCTAGTGATTATGTTAAAGTTGGGAAATATGAAAATTGAATTGTTGATTTGTCCATTCAATATCCACCCAATTCCCATGATTCAGATCATATTAAGGAGAACTTGGAATTATTTAGCAATTACAAAGAGCCTAAAGTAAATGTTGATCCATTACTTTTTAAAAATCACATTAATGTACATAATCGTAATCTTGAATTTGCTCCAATTGAAAGAAAAATTTCCTCAAGGGATTCTTTTCAACCTCTACCATCTGTATCTCATGATTCCTTGTTTCATGATACACTCGATCAATCTACTTTAGATTTTAAAGATGTTCAACCTATTGTTTCAAGAAACAATCATGAAAATGGTAGTTTCATTTAATAGGTAGAGGAGCAAAGTGTTAAATATATGCTTCATATTTCTTTGCTCTTTCAATATGAAAATATTGCATTCTTAGCTAATTGCGCATCTCCTAATCTTGATAACCCATTAAATGATTTCAAATCCTTCATTCTAGTTTAGACTTTGGACAACCATCACCATGACAACCATGTTTACATTAATACATACAATGATAGATATATAAGTACATCAGATGATTTCTTTCCTTCTTTTGAAGGCTTAGATTCATGAGGTATCATTTTAGAACATGCTTTTCATAGCTTGCAATCTTCATTTGTGTGATGGGAGTCCTTTTCAATTCAATATGATTCTATATTTTCTTTAATATTCAAAAGACAAACCCAAAAGGATAAGTTGTCAGGATTTTGAATATTTGGTATATCCTATTGAAGAAATGAGAGATCAATCTGAATGTTGTACTGGTATGCCTGCCTTTGATCCTTATGATGACAAATATAATATCATGGAGAAAACATGCATGTTGATACATTTCTCTTAGAAGCTCAATCTGACTTTACAACTAGTGTTTCTCCTCTTGCGTATTTTTATCTTTCCTCACCTATAGTACAATATTCATTTCACCCAAATATGTGTGATAAGTTTCGGACACGAGCATATCTTTATATTGTTGGTCATGGTTGCAACAGGTATAGGATGGTGTGGTCTTACGACCAGAGGATGAAAATCTTGAGTCTATTATTCATGATATATTTAATTTTAAATATTTTATAAGTAAGGAGGAAGATGTTACAATTATAAATGACTAGTGAGTTTTCTGACTAATGCATCTCTATTTTCCATCCATCAAGAATCTGATATGTTTAATCTTGAGTCTGATAAAACCAATGGAACTAAAAATATTTTCATTGATACATCTGATGATAATGGTGCGTACCTACATATTTATTTTTCTAAGCCACCCAAATTTGATGATCCACCATCAGAAATTTTAGAGACCTGCCAGGAAGTTGAGGCACTACAACCCCTGCTGATGGTTATGTCAGGTTCTTGCAATCATGTTGTAATCTATGAACTAACTTGGATCCAAATTTCCATTGGTAATGAGTTCATTCTTAAAGAAACTTCTTTATTTTCAAGTTGATCTTCATGGTTTTCAAGATAGTCGATTTGTCATCATATGAAAGAATATTGTTTAGTTAATCAATATTCATCATGTGAGTCTCTTGCATCACACTCGGGGTTGTAGAACACATATTTCATGGATTCCAATAGTTTTAAATCCCTTTATATTTATTATCAAGACAAAGGTCATTCTCAGATGGAAGATTTCTCCCTGTCAAACACTTCCGAGATCGGTCACCTTCCTACCACTTTTGTGCATGTCATGAATCTAATCATCTTTTTCACACACTCTCTCTTCTTGAGTGATGGTAAATGTTGAATTCATTGGGGGAATCAAGATCCTTGTGTTGCTATGAATACTTGGTTTGATCTATATCTTTCTTCTAATCTTTCACTAGCCTGGTATCCTAATTTGTTTTCTAAATTTGCGATGTCAATGATTGTTTTAAATTCCTTAAGCTTTCATATTGTTGACATAGTGTCTAATAAGATACAAAGGGAACCAATGGAGAATCAAGGATCTTACAGTCACTGTTAGAGTTCAACCCTCCCCTTTATTTATGTAATAAGCGAAAGGGGCATATTCAGAGTCATTGTTAGTTAGTTGAGTCAATAAATCCCCCAAGCGGTTATCCACATTAATAATAATTTTAAGTGGTTGATCCGCATTATAGAAAATGGACCACAATTAGTTATAAACAGACCATATTTAGTAAATAAAGTGGTTAATCTGTGCAAGGCAAGGGACCACTATTAGTTAGGGTTTTGGATGTCATTAAGCTATAAATAGTCTTAGATAGTAAGGGAAGAATCATCGAGTCTTATTGTAATTGAGCTCCGCTCTATTGAAGGTTCCCCTTAAAGAGGAAAGTGAACATTGTATTATGCTTATGAATAATAAAATATCTTTGTAGCTTGTCTCATTTCATCTGATATTTCTGTGCTTCGGGAAATATTGTTTTGAATTTATGGTATTCTAGTTTTCTAGCAACTAGTGGTATAAGAGCACTTTCCAGGACCAATTGTACCTCTAATTTTTGGAATTTTTTTTAAGGATAGAGACGTGTTCCATGTCATTAAACCAAGGGATCTGTCATTGAGTGCATAAACCTGCATATTTGGGCAAACATGCACGGAGGTACTACAAGAGGTAGTTGCACTTGTTGGCCTCCCTTGTAACCCTTGTGGGTACCCCTTCGAGTAGCGGTGCAATAGATAGAACTATGCATAGACTACACTTCCACGTACCCTTGGGCATATCAGAAGCTCCCTAGGGTAACTTGAAACCTGACCTTAGATAATTCATCGACTGTCTTGATGCTATAGTACACTAAGAACAAAACTCAAGGAGATTACTCGCACGTACAATAGGGTAATCGGGTAGTACGACTAAGAGTATGGTCGATCCTCCTTAGTTAGTGTCCTGAATGATTAGGGAAAATACTATTGTTGGACCCCTATCTATATTGCGATCTATAGCACCTGCTCTCCTTTGAGACAATAGTTCGCTTAACTATCTGAAAGTCGTCCCTACCTTTTTGTCCAGATCATATCTAGTTTTTGGGGTCTGATTTCTGTCATCTAGATAAGATCTAACCGTTGCGGTTTTTCTACCACTGCATAAATTAGATTCAGAAGTTGGGATTTTCACAGCATAGATCAGACAGTTATGCAATCAGGGTTTTGACCACCATAGTCTAGATCATATTGTCGCAACACATTTTGTAGTACTAAGGCTTTGGGGTTTTTGTCACAATAGTCGAGGCCTGATTTTTGCAAGATATTTGGCAGTATCAAGCTATTTGGTATTTGGCCACTGCAGTATTAATTAGCTGGGAGTAAAAATCCTTTCGGAGTATTAAAAAAAATGTTTGGGGCCATCTTGGACGCTTGTAAGAGACCTAGCCCATAAGATTTAGGATGACGAGCTAGTCACAATGGTACCATTCACTTGTGAGCCCCCAATTTTCAGGCAGTCCCAATTTTTTCCTAATGCGGCTTCAAGTGACCCATGTCACTAGAATCCTGAGCTTTCCCTCTTTCCAAGCATACTACTCTTAAATAAGCTCAAAATTTGACCAGGGCTAGTGTATGTATAGTACTAGGTCTTAATTTATGGCTGCAGAGAAGACAATGGAGAGAGTTGAAATCCTCGAGCAAAACCTTGAGAACTTCCATCCATCACTTAACCACATCACTGAAGCATTGGTTGACCTGAAGAGGTCTCATGAACCCATGAGGGAAGAACCTAGTGTTGATGCACACGTAGAAGGAGAATCCAACTATCACATTCATTTCCATGGAGGTCACCAATATTTGAACCACTAGAGACACAAGTTAGACATGTACAAATTTGATGGCTCTAACCCGATAGTATGGGAGGAACAAATGGAACAATATTTCCTCCTTGATAACATCTTGGAGGATGGAACTAAACTACATGTGGGGTCCCTTTACTTGGACCAAGAGAGATGGTAGTGGTGGCAGTGGCATCAAAAATGTTATCTAGGGAGGCAAACTTGGAACATGTTCTCAAAATCCATCTGTGACCGCTTTGATCAAGAATCTCGCTTTTTGGGTTCTGTTGTGGCCACCAACAACCCCCCTCTTTGTTTAGTATTAGCAATAACACTAAGCAAATGGGGACCCTTAATAAAAAATTCAAAAAACATTTTATAAAACTTTTTGTATTCTACTCCTTGAAATTATGTCGCATCAGGTGGAGAAGATAAAACACCCCCTTATGAGCATAATAAAAACTGCGAAGAAGCGACGCGAAATTCATCGCATCGCACACATTAAGAAGCGCTCTTAAATGAAAATCTTAAGAAATCTCCGACGGCCAATGTGCGACGTCGCATATCGCAATATCGCATAAGCATCACACAATGATTTAATGACTCACGTGATCTGCGATAAACGCGATCTTGCGATATCTGCGATCTCCGATAAACGCGATCTGCGATAATCCGATCTAAAAAAAAATTGCGATGACACATCTAGGTAATGCGATGACGCGATGCTGCTATCGCCCACCGCAAATTTCCTCGGCTCAACATTCAAAAAAAGCTATCTATAAACCAAAATTAGGCGCGCACCTTAGAGGAAATTAATGAACATATGCCAAAGTGTCAGTGAAGGAAAGTTTTGTGTTTTTCGAAGAGTCAGTTCATGATGGGTGTCATGATTTTATACATTCATAGAGGTTAGAGCTTTCGTATCAGTATTTATTATCATTACTCTTTTCCTTTGCGTGAACTGCAGGAATGAAAAACAGGAAACAATATGAAGCAATGAGCAGGAAATCTCTAAGGAAAAGGGGAAAGCGTCAATGCTCGGAGAATAAAGAAGAGATGCCTTCATGAACGCATGTCGCATGCAACAGAACCATAGATTCCAGAATATCACTCAACAGATGCTGAGGTCGATAGGTGATTCAACATTCAGGGTCAGAAAGCTCACAAAAGCAGCATGTTTACAAAAAATCCTGAAACTTCTACCCGGTAAAGGAAAAAAGGCGCTAAAGAAGGAAAACGCACCAAAAAAGCCCGGATCAAAGAACATAGACAGTTTCCGATGCGCGATTAGCGCCTAATCACGCATCGCTAAGAAAATTGTTCAGAAAGAAAAGTCCCTAACTTGCTTAGTCATTGGCAATTCCGGAAACTGAAATAACAAAAGCAGAAGCAGTTTGAGGGAAATTTGGATTGTTGCCAAGTATATACACAGTAAATTCGCCCAACCAGAAGATAATTCTCAAAAATATCTTCTAGTGTACTAAAAAGTGGTGCCAGCGCTTGCCATTTATGTTTGCATAACTCAAACAAAAGCAGAAGGAAATCAGCCGACTCTTCCCAGGCGAATGTTGAATGCTCGCAACATTTAAGGAGCAAATGCAGAAATAGTTAGGAATTAGATTCAGTTTTTAGAAATAGTTTTTCTTTAGAAGAAGGGAAGTCATTTAAACCGTATCCTAAATTCATGTAATTAAGTTAATTAGTTAGCGGTATTTAAACCCTTCTCATGCATTTGGAGAAGGGTCCAGAAATTTGTCAAAAAACTTGTCCTCAGAACATGCACTTTTGCACCCTCGGAGGGGGTCTTTGATGAATGGATGGATCAAGGTTTATTAATGTTTGCATTTGATATCTGCTACTGATGTTGCACTTCTGTACTCTTAGTAGATGTTAGAGCAAGGAGAGATAAATCATTGTTGCTTGAAGCTTATGAGTAGGATCAGTCATAAATGGTACTTTTATCTCTTGACCATTTCTGCTTATATTCTTAAAGTGATATACAGTTTTAGTTGTTTATATGTTATTGCATGAATGTGTGAGTTACCATTTGGCACTTTTGTACGGTGGAGCCATTTATTTATGTTTGATATATGAATAACTTATTATGCGATATGTTGTTCACAACTGTTTTGCCTAAATTTTTATGCAAAGTAGTTCATCTTAATTGATTTCTATTCTTATGATAGCTGAATGATCTTTATTACCAGTTATTGTTTGAAATCTCTTTAGATCGCATAATAGAAGAAATACACCCCGGGTTAGCATAGATTAGATGTGCTGTTTTTCATTAGATTACAATAGCATAGATTTAGTTTAAAATTTTGAATTAGATTAGCTTTATGTATTCTTAGATCAGCAACATCCAACTCTGCACACACACACACCCTTAGATTGGGAAACTGGTCCCATTATCCCCAGTCGGACCTGCTATACCAAACAGATAAGGAGCTGCCAACCAAGGTCCGGACCGGGTGGGTATCCCCCTTGTTGTCGACCCGATTTTCGGGGCTTCAACATATCTGGCGCTAGAAGGAGGGCCCGAACTATGAATGGCACCTAAATCAAAATCTAAATACCATTCTGAGAGTAAATCACCCTCATCAACTCCACCGGCTTCCCCAGTACGTTTAAATCTAGAGTCAGAAGTCACTCAAGTATTAACCGCTGCTACACACCCTAATATTTCAGACCAATCTACCATTGAACCCCCTGAAGTTCAAACTCTGATTCACAAACTCCAGGGATTTTCCATTTCTACTCAGAGGTTTGATAAATATCAAAGCAGCGTGACTTCGCAGTACAATCTTGCTCATCCCCTGACCAGATTAAAGAGTGAAAATTTTGGCATGCAGCGAACTGAATTTCCTCTCCCCACCAGGAAAAGAGTGAGGAAAACACCACAAGAGTCTGACAGTGAGACTCTTTCATCTACGTCGTCCATTTCAACTCCCTCACCGTGAAGTCATCCACCCACATCTTCATCCCAAACCATCATCCATCCGCTTACTGGAACTCCCACAACCCCTCTTCAATCACCTACGATCATAGTGTACTCATCCTCCCAGCCACAGGGATCATCTTCTGCACTTTCATTCACTAGCAACTCAACGATGGCCCAGTCTCCATGGAATAATCCTGGGGAAGTTTTAATGCCTCCACCCTTGAGTCAAATACTGGCCCATCCTAAGAAATGGCTACCCAAATTCAATCCAGAAGCAGGCATGCTAGCTGAAGAACACATAAAAAATTTCATGCTTTCTGTCAATCTCAACGGAGTTACTAATGAAGATGCTGTTGTTCGGATTTTTCCCTATACAATGCAAGGAACAGCCGGGTCATGGTACTTTTCATTACCCTCCGGGTCTATCACAAGTTGGGACATTTTCCAAAGTCAATTCCTTACCAAGTTTGGTGATGACAGATCAACGACAACGTTAATCAATGACCTATCCAATCTTAAAGCCGAGGCTAGAGAACCCATCAAAGATTTCAATTTACGGTTCAATAAGATCCTCAACAAAATTCCCACTGCTTCCCAACCCAGCGAAGAAGTACGATGTGAATGGTATATTACGGCCTTACCATAAAACTTAGCAATCTTCGTGGATAGGGCAAATAAAACAACCTTAGTTGAAAACTTGACAGAGGCGATAGGAGTAGAGAAACGCGTAATATCCGTGGAAAAGAGATCTGCGATAGAGGAATGCAAGTCTAAAAAAGTCACCTTCAAGGAAGACTCCAAGAAGAAACAAATGAAAGACCCTTTCGATTTGGAAGGATTGCAAAAAGTATTAAAGACCATGTCCAATGAGATGATTGACATAAAAAAACAAGTAGCAGAAACTTCTTCGAAAAAGCCCTACAGAGCTTTTAAAAGAGGTCCTCCGATGGATGTGAAACCACCCAACGCTATTTCAAATGTCGAATCTAAAGAAGAGGAAGAAGAAGAGAATACCGCTGAAGGGCAAACTGATGACGAAGAAGTTGTGGAATTACAAGGAATGTGGGATTTCATCCTCCCACAAGAAGAAGATCAAGAAGCATTTCCGGTTAGCACACGAAGCAAAAATCAAATTATTCCTCCCCAAACTACCCCTAAGCAGAAGAGCACAAGCTCTACAGCAAAAGATAAAGTCGCAACAAAAAATGACCACTAAAGCGACTCAACCTAGCCCGGTCCAATCAGATCAAACAACTCCATCAAAAACACTAATAGTGTCGGATGAAATGGAATACAACATTATTGACGACATGAAAAAGACTAGGGCTAATATTACCCTTTACAAATTGAGCAAATTGAAACATCAACAGGAGATAAAGATGAAAGAATTACATGTTGTGCCTATTACATCTTTGCCTACAACCAACACGATTAATAAGAATTTTAATCAATGGAAAAAACCTGTGAGCAAATTTTGAAACCGACGTTTCGGACTAGCTAGGTGAGTCCATCATCAGGGTAATAAGATTGATCCTAATGACATCACCTTGATTGGAGGAAGATCAAGGTCTCACACTCCCCCTTTCCTTCTCACTTATGAAATTTTCAATAAAAATGTGCACAATTGTTTGGTAGATTCTAGTGCTTCAACGAATATTTTACCCAGATCAATATGTGCCAAGTTAAATGTTCAACCACAAAAATCCGCAGTGCGCATAGTTCAGCTTGATCGATCTCAAGTCGAAGTGATTGGTGAACTTAATCAAGTAACCATAAGATTGTCATCCAACCCAAAGGTATGTCAGGTTATTGACATTCTAGTGGCTGATGTCCTAGAATTTTATGGCTTGATTCTTAGCAGGGATTGGTCCGAAAAACTCCATGGATACTTTTCAACCGACTGGTCACACATGTGGTTACCCTATAATGGTAAACCAAATCAAATAAAGGTTGAATGAGAGTTACACCAGAAGTACATAGTAACGGAATTGGAGGGAGAAAATGAAGCAGTAGTGTATAACAGCAGTATCATAGGCAATTACTCGGTAGATTCTTTTCTCGGAAATTTTAATGCTCATACATCACCTTACTTAGAAAATTCAGTTTTGTCCCAAGTCGAAAATTTTTCCCAAACTGATAATTCAAAGTGTGTTAATTTTGTAGATAAACCTGTAAATACATCTTTGTTTTGGAAATTATATTTTGATGGCTCTAAATCTAATGGAGCAGGAGCAGGATGCGTTCTGATTAGTCCAGGAGGAAATAAGACCATGCTTACGTGCAGACTCGAATTCGATTGCACAAACAATACAACAGAATATGAGGCCTTGGTGTAAGGCCTATACAAAGTAATCGGGTTGAATGTCAAGTATCTTCAAGTCTTCGGAGACTCTGAGATTGTTGTCAAACAGGTACGTAACACTATTCATTGCCTATCAAGTCATTTAAAACACTATCAATATTTGGTGCAAGATCTGACTGAGCATTTCATAGCATTCAATATTTCTTCAATCCCGAGACTCCAAAATGCAAGCGCAAACCTTTTGGCTAACGTAGCCTCTAGGCTTATTCCCTCCGAAGAGTTTAGTCCAGATAGATTCTGAATAGAATTAATCTTTAGACCATCCATCCCTCACAACATTACAAATTGGAGAGTATTCAACGACGATCCTGATATTGTAAATTTCCTCACTTCCGAAGGATCCTACTCCAATAAGATAATTGACGAAGACCATCACAATCGACTAATACAACAAAATGGAATTAATAATGCTATACCTAAATCGGTGGTTAAGTTAGAAGACCTATACGATTTAAAAAATCGGTTTAAAAGGTCTACCAATTCAAATGTTATGAAACCAGCTCAAGAAAAGATAGAAAAGATAGATCAACGCCTTAGAATTCAGCCTCTTCGAGGGGGCAACCTCCTTTACATTACATAAATGAACAATTCTTGGATGATACAAATGAAAAAACCTCCTTTCTATATATAGGAGTCTAAGGAGTCACAATATAATCCAGCCGACCTAACAATAATAATATAAAGCCACAAAAATAACAATAGAGGGATTCTATGGGCACATTAATAACAATATGGGGGCAATGGGGGCACAACAATATAAATAAGGGGTATAACTACAATAGTAATGGGGTAATCACTAGTATTATAGGGACCCAACATGCCCCTCTCCTTCAAAAAAGTGTTGTCCTCAACGCTTGAGTAGTTCTGGATACTTCTGCATAAAATTCTCATCCTCCCATGTGGAATCTTCAGCGGATAAGTTCTTCCACTTGATAAGATACTCTGAAATTGATCGATTTCGTAGCTGTCGAGTTCTTGTTTCTGTGACTGCTTCTGGTTCCAATATAATTTTTCCTTCCTCGTCAAGTTCTGGCAATATTGTTTGAATTGGGAGCTTGTCGCCTATAACCTTCTTTAAACATGAAACATGGAAAACTGGGTGCAATCGAGAAGCTGCAGGAAGCTCCAATTTGTATGCCATAGTACCAATCTTTTGCAACACCTTGTACGGACCATAATACTTTGGTGATAATTTATTATCCTTCTTAGCTTGCTTGAGGGACATTTGCTTATATGGTTGTAGCCGTAGGAATACCCAATCACCTACATCAAAACTTCTTTCACTGCGATGTTGATCTGCCTGTTGTTTCATTCTATTCTGTGCCAACACGAGGTTATCCTTTAAGAGTTGGAGGACTTGTTGTTGATGTTCGATGTGATGTTCCACTGCCTGAACCTTAGAATTTTCTCTTAAATATGATGTGATGGATGGTGGTTGATACCCATAAAGTGCCATAAATGGGGTCATTTTTGTTGCTGTATGGAAGGAAGTGTTATACCACCATTCAGCCAGAGGCAACCATTTGACCCATTGTGTCTGTTTATCAGATACAAAGCAACGAAGATATCCTTCCAAACATTTGTTTACTATCTCAGTTTGCCCATCAGATTGAGGATGATAAGATGAGCTATGAGCTAACTGAGTACCAAGACAAGAAAATAATTCTGTCCAAAAATTTCCAGTGAAAATGGGATCTCTGTCACTTACAATAATCTTTGGGTTTCCATGTAGCTTTTGAATTGTTTCCATAAATGCAGTAGAAACTGTACTGGCTTTAAATGGATGTGATAATGCACAAAAGTGTGCATACTTGGTAAGTCTGTCAACTACCACCATGATGACACTCTTTCCCTCAGACTTGGGTAAACCTGTGATAAAATCCATTGAAACCTCCTCCCAACGTTGGCTTGGAATGGATAAAGGTTGTAATAGACCCGGTGTCTTAATTGTTTCAACTTTATTTTGTTGGCAAACCAAACATTCCGCCACAAACTTTTGAATATCTGATTTAAGGCCATCCCAAAAAAATTCCTTCTTAACCCTGTGGTAAGTTTTTAAAAATCCTGAGTGCCCTCCTAAGGGAGAAGTGTGCAATTCCATAAGAATCTTTTGTTTTAGCTGGGAATTCTTACAGAGGTATAAGCGATCTTTGTACCATAACGAATCATTTTTCCAGCTAAATGTATCAGACGTACTGGAATCTTGTTGTAGCTTTCGAATAAGTGCCCACACTTCTTCGTCATTCTTCCATTCCTCCCTTGCTTCGTTTATCCAATCTGGTTGGATAATAGAAATGGCGCACAACAATGCTTCCACATCCTCATCCTTTCTTGAGAGTGCATCTGCCACCACATTTTGCTTCCCTTTTTTGTAGATGATTTCAAAGTCATAACCCAACATCTTTGTGACCCACTTTTGTTGCTCTTCAGAGGATAATCTTTGTTCTAAAAAGTATTTAAGGCTATCATGATCCGTTTTTACCTTGAAGTGTCTTCCCATTAGGTAGGGTCGCCATTTCTTAAGTGCATGGAGTATTGCCAACATTTCCTTCTCATAAATAGCTTTGCTTAAAAACTTTCCCTTGATTGGACGACTTTCAAAAGCAATGGGTCTTTCATCTTGCATTAGAACAGCACCAATTCCATTTCCTGAAGCATCACATTCCACAATAAAGGTTTTTGTGAAGTCCGGTGTAGCTAAGACCGGTGCTTGGCACATTGCCTCTTTAAGATGTTCAAAGGCCTTTGTTGCTTCCGGAGTCCATGAAAATGCATCTTTCTTCAATAATGTTGTTAGAGGTGCTGCTATTCTCCCATAATTCTTAACAAACTTGCGATAATACCCTGTCAACCCAAGAAATCCTCGCAGATGCTTTATGGATGTGGGGATTTTCCATTCCTTAATGGCTTTAATTTTGCTAGGGTCTACCTTAACTCCTTCATGAGATACAATATGACCCAAATATTCCACCTCCTGGACTCCAAAGAAACATTTGGATCTTTTTGCATATAATTGTTTCTCCTCCAATAGTTGTAGCACCCTGTCAACATGTTCAACATGATCCTTCCAAGACTTGCTGTAGATTAGTATATCATCAAAAAATACTAACACAAATTTTCTAAGGAATGGTTTGAAAATTGAATTCATCAAACCTTGAAATGTTGAAGGTGCATTGGTAAGGCCAAAAGGCATGACCAAAAATTCATAATGACCCTCATGAGTTCTAAATGCCGTTTTCGGAATGTCTTCAATCTTCATTCTGATTTGATGATATCCTGAACGAAGATCCAACTTGGTGAAGTAAATTGATCCATGCAATTCATCCAGTAATTCATCAATGACAGGAATGGGGAACTTATCTTTAATAGTGAGCTTGTTGAGCTCCCTATAATCCGGACACATGCGCCATGATCCATCCTTCTTGTGCACCAATACTACTGGAGCAGAGAAAGAACTTTGACTCGGTTGAATTATACCAGCCTCTAGCATTTCTGCAACCATACGTTCAATTTCACTTTTTTGGACATAGGGATATCTGTACGGCCTGATGTTTGGAGGAACACTTCCTGGAATCAGATGAATAGCATGATCATGATCACGCATAGGTGGGAGACCTTTGGGAGTCTCAAATACCTTGGAATGATTGTCCAGGACTTTTTGGAGATCTGGAGAAATAGATGATTCCAATGTGGAAACATCTAGCGAACATAATTGTGCAATTACACCTCTTTGCTCCTTTTTTAGAAGCTTTGTCATACCATTAGAGCTGATTATCTTTCCTGGTTTCCCTGCAATACCCCTTAATTCAACTTCCTTTCCTTCCGTAGAAAATTTGATGAAAAGTTCTTGAAAATTAAAAGCTATTGTACCCAAGGATTGTAGCCATTGGACTCCTAGTACAACATCAGCACCTCCCATTGGAATGGAAAGCATTGGGCTAGTCAATACATATTCTCCCATGGATAGCTTGATATTATGGCACTTTCCAGAGCAATTTATTGTTCCTCCATTTGCAATCATCACTTGACACTCTGGTGCTGGATATAGGAAGCAATTCAATTCTTTTGCTACCCTACAATGAATAAAATTGTGGGTGCTTCCTGAATCAATCAACACTATTACCTTTTTCTTCTTGATTTGTCCTTCTATCTTGATGGTTTGAGGAGTGGTAATTCCCGCCAATGCATTACAAGATATGGTCGGATTTATTTGTTCTTCATCTAGGCTTTGTTCCTGGAGTATATCCTCTTCTTTTGACCTTTCTTGCTCCTTTTCTTCTTCCTCTTCACAATCTATGTAGAATAATTTCTTCTCAGCACACTTATGACCTTTAGTGTATTTGCTATCACAACTGTAACAAAGCCCTTTTGCTCTTTTTTCTTCCAATTGTTGTGGTGTCAACCTTATAGGTTGTGGAAGACTAGGGCAACAACACTTCCGTCTTTATAGTTGTGAGTGGTATGCTTCCTGGTTGCCATAATTTTGCTTTCCATTTTTCTTGCTAACCTGAATGCCTTCTCTAATGAATCAGGTTCCCAAAGGCGAACATCATGTTGGATATTATCCTTTAAAGACCCTATGAACACATCAATCCTATGCTCCTCTGGAATATCTTTTACCCTTATGTTCAATTTTTGGAACTCCTCAATGTGCTCCATTATTGAACCCTTTTGTTTGAGACTTATCAATTGGCTAAAAAAAGTGTTGCTTTTTGTATCCTCATAATGTGCTATCAATTCTTCCGTAAAAATTGCCCAAGTGATAAATTGTTTACGAGAGCAAAGCCATTGATACCATACAAACTGATTTGGTTCCAAATATAAAGTTGCCATACGTACCTTTTGTGTGTTTTGCACATTATTGAGATCGAAGAATTGCTCCATCTGTAATATCCATGTGGCGGGATCCTTGCCATCAAACTTCCTCATATCGATTTTTGGAATATGGTGGGTCTTCGATCCAACATTAGAGTCTATGGAATCATGATTAACATTTCTTTTGTTCACATCATGAGTTTCCTTTACAACCTTTTCACCATTAGTAAGTATTTCTTGTAGAAAATTTGTCAAATCTGTCTTCAAATCTACCATGTCTGTCTTCAAATATGTCCTCAAATCTGTCTTCAGATCATCCATCTTAGCTTCCATGCCCTTTATCTTAGATTCCACGCCATTTATCTTAGCATCTGTTAGCTTTTGTGAGCGTGACATTTGTTGCACTTGTTCTTGTAATTTTGATATATCATGTAGCATTTCTTCCTCTTCTTCATGAGTCATGCTAGAGCTTTCAGGTTCCTTACTAGGTGTTTGCATTTTCTTTCCTCGGGGCATCAGTTACCGATAATAATGCTTTACTATGCCCTTTGAATTCCTTCAAACCAAGCTTATGCAAAAATTAAAAAAAAAAACTACACACCTTTTTTTACTTTGTAGAAGCCTGATATTGAATCTGATGTATCTCTGTAATTTCGAATCATCCAGTTCTGAAATTGTGACCTGTAGTAGCCTTCTATGTCCTCTTTCCAATGCCACTAGTCTGATCCAAATTGGATTCTCCAAGAAAGAGTTATGCACAATCTCCCACAGTGACTTGATTATAGACTGGTTCAGTAGAGCGAACTTGTATGAAGTGCCACGTGTCACTGTTTCAACCTTTGACTCTGAAAAATATATAAAAGAAACTACAGTCCGTCCTCTTTCTGTACCTTCTTACGAAATTTCAATCCGATGCTCAGAAGAAAGTTATGACGATTTTCCCCAGGTCACCTGTTTTGAATGTAATTCAGGAGTCTGCAAAAAGACCAACTTCCTCAGATCATATCTCCGAAAATATTGTGCGAAAAGCTCTGAAATTCGGACCCAAGGTTCAGCGTGATTTCTTCTCAAATGGGTTTTTTTTGCGACTTCTGAAACGTCACAGAAAAAAAGTTATAGCGAAAATTCCACGATGACCTGTTTGGAGCAGCGAAACCCTAGAATCCAAAGCTCTGATACCAAATGTTATGAAACCAGCTCAAGAAAAGATAGAAAAGATAGATCAACGCCTTAGAATTCAGCCTCTTCGAGGGGGCAACCTCCTTTACATTACATAAATGAACAATTCTTGGATGATACAAATGACAAAACCTCCTTTCTATATATAGGAGTCTAAGGAGTCACAATATAATCCAGCCGACCTAACAATAATAATATAAAGCCACAAAAATAACAATAGAGGGATTCTATGGGCACATTAATAACAATATGGGGGTAATGGGGGCACAACAATATAAATAAGGGGTATAACTACAATAGTAATGGGGTAATCACTAGTATTATAGGGACCCAACATCAAAGCTCTACAGTTCAACTCTGACTACGAATTAGTAAACCTAGGAACCGACGATAAACCACAAAACATTAATCTAGGCATCGGCTTAGCCCCTGAAGAAAAACTAGCGTATATTTGTCTTTTGAGAAAATATAAAAATGTCTTTGCTTGGAATTACGATGAGCTGAAGACGTACGACACTTCTATCATTCAACACATTGTTCCTATGATTGACAACGAAAAACCTGTTCAACAGAAACTGAGAAAGATCCACCCCAATTTAGAAAATCAGATAAAAACCGAGCTAAATAAGTTGTTAAAATCCAGAATAATTTTCCCCGTTAGACATTCCAAATGGGTATCCAATATGGTACCCGTTAGAAAGAAAAACGGAGATATTAGAATCTGCATCGATTTTTGGAATCTCAACAAAGCCTGTCTAAAAGACAATTTTTCTCTCCCACCTATGGAGCAGATATTACAGGCAGTAGCAGGCTCAGAACTGATGTCTTTCTTGGATGGATTTTCAGGATATAATTAAGTGCTGGTACATCCCGATGATCAGTTGAAAACCACATTCAGAACTAAATGGGGCACATACGCATATCAGAAGATGCCATTTGGTTTGATCAATGCCGGTGCTACATTTTAGAGAGCCATGGACATCGCATTCAAGGGTTTAGTCAATAAATCCATAGTAATTTATTTGGATGATATAATAGTGTACTCCAAGAAACGAAGCGACCATCTCAGAGACTTAAAACAGATCTTTCAGCGATGTTTAAGGTATGGGATTTCACTTAACCCAAAGAAATCTTTTTTCGCACTAAGTGAAGGGAAACGTTTAGGATTCATAGTGTCAAAATCTGGTATTCACATCGAGCCTGACAGAATCAAAGAAATTTTTGAAATATCCCTACCTCATAATAAAAAAGCCATGCAATATTTCCTTGGTCAAATCAATTTTGTAAAGAGATTTGTCCCAGATTTTTCACGAATTGTGTCTCCTTTACAAACCATGATTAAAAAGAATTCAAATTTCAAATGGGGTCAAGATGAACATGAAGCATTCAACCTGATCAAACAAGCTATCATTAATGCTCCATCTTTAGCAACCCCGAATTTTTCAGAATCTTTTATCTTATACACATTTGCCTCAGAGAAATCATACGCTGCGATTCTAACTCAAGCAAATCAAGAAAAAGCGGAAGCTCCAATCGCATTTTTTAGCTCGAATTTACAAGGTGCTGAACTCAACTATTCAGACGTGGAGAAACAAGCATATGCTGTTTTCAAAGCGGTCAAATATTTCAGACCTTTCTTACTTAAAACCCATACTAAGGTCATAGTATCGTTTCCCGCGGTAAGAAAGCTTCTAGTACAGAAGGATGTGGGTGAGAAAAGAGCAAATTGGATCACTACTTTACAGGAATACGACCTTGAGATCAAGCCAGCAAACATTGTAAGAGGTCAAGGCTTCTGCAAAATGTTGGTCGGAGCATCGCAGATTTCTGAAAATTCATCTGAACAGGTACAACTGTATGAGGTAAGCCTAAACGATGTAGAATCATTATATGCTGACATCATTTATTACCTTAGGAACGGATATGCTCCATCACACCTAGATCACACTAAGAAAAGAGCTCTGAGATTAAAAGCTAAACAATATCAGCTCATAAATGATGTTCTTTTTAGAAAGAATTATGATTCTGTTCTTCTTAGATGTCTTGAGAAAACTGAAGCTGAAAAAGTTTTGCAGGAACTCCACGACGGACCAGCAGGCGGGCACTATGCTGGAGATGCTACTGCACATAAGATCTTACGTGCAGGATATTACTGGCCTACGCTGTTCAAAGACTCACACTGTTACGTAAGGAAATGTCAAGTCTGCCAAACAACTGCTGGAAGACAAAAGAAGCCGTCCCTACCACTACAGCCGGTAAACATCGAGCAACCATTCAGTCAGTGGGGCTTGGACATAATAGGTGAGATCGTTCCTCACTCTTCTAAGAAACATAGATACATCCTCACAGCGACAGATTATTTTACTAAATGGGTAGAAGAAGCTCTTCTCAAGACAGCTAATTCTGAAAATATTATTGAATTCATAGATCAATTTATAATCACTAGGTTTGGATTGCCAATGGCTTTAATGTTTGATAATGCATCATACTTTTCTGGAAATGAAATGACTGAGTTTGCACTTAAAAGAGGGTTCAAACTGAAATATTCGGCCAACTACTATCCGCAAGGTAATGGGTTAGCTGAGTCAACAAATAAAAACCTAATCAGGATTATTAAAAGAATAGTTGACCAGAACCAAAAGAATTGGCACAAAGCTTTGGTAAATGCTTTATGGGCAGATAGAATAACGAAGAAAGCTTCAATCGGCACTTCTCCCTTTAATTTAGTTTATGGGAAAGAAGTGGTTCTTCCAACTCACTTAGTCATCCCCTCTTTGTCTTTAGTACAATACATCGATGATGTATCTACTTCCTCCATACAACTAAGACAAATGGAAATAATTAAATTAGAAGAACAACGAGAACAAGCTAAGAAAACCCATGCTCATCACCAAGCACTAATAAAATCCTCTTTCGATTCAAGCATAATGACCAAAACAAGTTTTCAGATGGGAGATTTAGTTTTGAAATGGGATAAGGCTCATGAAGAAAAGGGAAAACATACGAAATTTCAAAAGATGTGGCTTGGTCCTTTTCAGATTGTTGAAGTCATAGGTCCATCAATGTTTTTGTTGCATGATTTAGCAAGTAGAAGGGATTCTTTGCCTGTTAATGGACAAATCCTTAAAATATATTTTCCATAGAAGATTATTCTTCTATTTTTGTAGAATAGTTTTTCTTTTCTCTTTCATAATAAAACCAGTTGTGAGTGATTACTACAGGTATTCGTGGAAAAGACACCAATTCTCTTTCATATCTTGAGCTTTTGCTTGTATAAGTAGCAAAAATGTTTGAAAATCTAATTTTTATTATTGACAGATACAGTTAAAAACTTTAGCCTAGAGATGATACTAGTTTCAACTTCAAAATTTGATGAAAGCAGCCTTTAGCGAAGGAATTGTTTTATATCAGCACAATGAAATGTATCAATAGCAAAATAAGGCTTCTCTATAAGACTGTTGTTTTCAAACTCTATTATTATTGTTCAGAGCTTTCTTAAGGAAAAACAATGACTTCCTCCCCGCTAAAGAAAATCACAGCATTCAGAGGAACAATTTGAGAAACACTATATCTCAAAGAATAAGAGGTCTCATCATGAGCCAACTTATCATAATCACAGATATTATAACTTGCTAACTTTGCCAATACTGTCCACTAAAACAGGGCAACGACTCAAGATTGTTGCAATCAAAAGACAAGGGGTCTCATCACGAGCCAGCTTGTTCAGCAAAAGTATAAATCAAGTGAATGACTGTGTCATAATTTTGGCTACCAAACCAAGACATTGTTCTTTGAGAATAAAAAAGGAAAAAGTGTCGATGTGGATTTTTCTTCGAAGGTTGTAGATAGCCTTAAGCAGGATAAAGGATCATTGCTGGGTAACAGGTAACCCTGTCGAGGCTATGGATGCCTACTGGCAATAGAGGCTCTACCTACGACAAATGAGCATATTTTAAAGCCAGCACACAGAGAAGACTTTATTTTATCTTTAAAAAGACCAAGTAGTGGCTGATATAAGTACAAGAACAAGCCTGAGGAAGCAAACAATTAGAATAGAAAGAGGTTGAAACAAAATATCATTGATAGGATAAGGCATAATGTACTCTATCTGTCCATAACAAAGCTTAGATTTATGAAAAATTTTATGTTTTGAAAGTTTAGAAAAATTCAATAGAAAAGTAGAGATAACTGGTTCTTCCAAGTGAATCGCCATTGTTGTGGCCACCAACAACCCCCCTCTTTGTTTAGTATTAGCAATAACACTACGCAAATGGGGACCCTTAATAAAAAATTCAAAAAACATTTTATAAAACTTTTTGTATTCTACTCCTTGAAATTATGTCGCATCACGTGGAGAAGATAAAACACCCCCTTATGAGCATAATAAAAACTGCGAAGAACCGACGCGAAATTCATCGCATCGCACACATTAAGAAGCGCTCTTAAGTGAAAATCTTAAGAAATCCTCGATGGCCGATGTGCGACGTCGCATATCGCAATATCGCATAAGCAGCACGCAATGATTTAATGACTCACGCGATATGCGGTAAACGCGATCTTGCGATATCTGCGATCTGCGATAAACGCGATATGCGATAAACGTGATCTGCGATAATCTGATTTAAAAAAAAATTGCGATGACACATCTAGGTAATGCGATGACGCGATGCTGCTATCGCCCATCGAAAATTTCCTCGACTCAACATTCAAAAAAAGTTGTCTATAAACCAAAATTAGGCGCGCGCCTTAAAGGAAATTAATGAACATATGCCAAAGTGTCAATGAAGGACAATTTTGTTTTTTTAGAAGAGTCAGTTCACGATGGGTGTCATGATTTTATAGATTCATAGAGGTTAGAGCTTTCGTATCAGTATTTATTATCATTACTCTTTTCCTTTGCGTGAACTGCAGGAATGAAAAACAGGAAACAATATGAAGCAATGAGCCGGAAACATCTAAGGAAAAGGGGAAAGCGTCAATGCTCGAAGAATAGAGAAGAGATGCCTTCATGAACGAATGTCGCATGCAACAAAACCACAGATTCCAGAATATCACTCAACAGATGCTGAGGTCGATAGGTGATTCAACATTCAGGGTCAGAAAGCTCACAAAAGCAGCATGTTTACAAAAAATCCTGAACTTCTACCCGGTAAAGGAAAAAAGGCACTAAAGAAGGAAAACGCACCAAAAAAGCCCGGATCAAAGAACAGAGGCAGTTTTCGATCGCTAATCGCGCATCGCTAAGAAAATTGTTTAGAAAGCAAAGTCCCTAACTTTCTTAGTCATTCGCAATTCCAGAAACTGAAATAGCAAAAGCAGAAGCAGTTTGAGGGAAATTTGGGTTGTTGCCAAGTATATACGCAGTAAATTCGCCCAACCAGAAGATAATTCTCAAAAATATCTTCTAGTGTACTAAAAAGTGGTGCCAGCGCTTGCCATTTCTGTTTGCATAACTCAAACAAAAGCAGAAGGCAACCAGCCGATTCTTCCCAGGCGAATGTTGAATGCTCGCAACATTTAAGGAGCAAATGCAGAAATAGTTAGGAATTAGATTCAGTTTTTAGAAATAGTTTTGCTTTAGAAGAAGGGCGGTCATTTAAACTGTATCCTAAATTTATGTAATTAAGTTAATTAGTTAGCAATATTTAAACCCTTCTCATGCATTTGGAGAAGGGTCCAGAAATTTGTCAAAAAACTTGTCCTCAGAACGTGCACTTTTGCACCCTCGGAGGGGGTCTTTGATGAATGGATGGATCAAGGTTTATTAATGTTTGCATTTGATATCTCCTACTGATGTTGCACTTCTGTACTCTTAGTAGATGTTAGAGCAAGGAGAGATAAACCATTGTTGCTTGAAGCTTATGAGTAGGATCAGTCATAAATGGTACTTTTATCTCTTGACCATTTCTGCTTATATTCTTAAAGTGATATACCGTTTTAGTTGTTTATATGTTATTGCATGAATGTGTGAGTTACCATTTGGCACTTTTGTACGGTGGAGCCATTTATTTATGTCTGATATATGAATAACTTATTATGCGATATGCTGTTCACAACTGTTTTGCCTAACTTTTTATGCAAAGTAGTTCATCTTAATTGATTTCTATTCTTATGATAGCTGAATGATCTTTATTACCAGTTATTGTTTGAAATCTCTTTAGATCGCATAATAGAAGAAATACACCCCAGGTTAGCATAGATTAGATGTGCTGTTTTTCATTAGATTACAATAGCATAGATTTAGTTTAAAAGTTTGAATTAGATTAGCTTTAAGTATTCTTAGATCATCAACATCCAACTCTGCACACACACACACCCTTAGATTGGGAAACTGGTCCCATTATCCCCAGTCGGACCCGCTATACCAAACAGATAAGGAGCTGCCAACCAAGGTCCAGACCGGGTGGGTATCCCCCTTGTTGTCGACCCGATTTTCGGGGCTTCAATAGGTTCTCTCACTAAGATCATGAAAACAGGTATAGTAAGGGACTACATTGCAACTTTTGAGCAATTGGTCATCAGAACCAAAGGATTATGAGATGAATTTTACTTGGAATGTTTCATTAGTGGCCTAAAGGAAGCCATCCAAGATCGTTTCTAAATGCATCACCCAGCTACTTGTTTGGATGCATGTTGCAAGGCCTTAGATGTATAAATCACTTTAAATTCCAAATCCAATCATCAAAACTTCATCGCAAAGGCACATTCCATCCAAACTCTTAAGGTTCAAAAGGTGACATCGACAAGAATGGCCAAAAGAAGGAAATAGGGACTCTGCTACTACTGTGATGACAAGTACTCCCTAGGACATAAATGCAAATAGCCAAAATTCTTTCAAATTGATGCTACTAAAAACAACTCAGCCAATGAAGCTCAATCATTGAAGTTTCGAAGGAAGAAGCGAGTGAACCCCAAACTGACTCAGACAATGTTCTCACAGCTACCCCAAATGAGACGATTATCTTACTAGATGCCTTGGATGGAATTTCTTCGCCCCAGAATCTCAAAATCTGAAGTTTTATTAAGCATCTTCTAGTAGTGGTGTTAATTGATAGTGGCAACACTCATAAATTTGTCAATAAGAGAGTAGCATAAGTTGTTAATTTTTTTTTTTGCAGATGGTATCTAATTTCTAATTCCTTATCACTGACGGGGGGACCATGAAATGTGAAGGACATTGTGAAAATATTAAGCCTTAGATGGGGTATTATCACCTCAAAACCCACATGTTTTCCATTGAAATAAGAGGTTGTGACATTGTCCTTGGTGCTGAATGGCTTTGCACACTGGGCCCTATCACAATGGATTTCCAGGAGTTATATATGAGCTTTAAGAAGAATAACCACACACATACATTCAGGGGACTCTAGGAAGGTGCTCCTACTATCTTCAACTTGCATCAAATGGATAAGATTTCAAAAAAAGGGGCATCATGGGGTAGTAGCAAAATTTAATGCCATCCAGGCCATTGAATCCACTCCTCCTCATATTCATCCTGATATGCAATATGTATTAGATCACCACTAATGGGTCTTTGACAAACCTAAGGAGCTCCCTCCCTCTAGGGTGAACATGGTCATAACATCCCTTCGATACTATAACAACCCTGGTGAAAATTCCATCTAATAAAAGTTAAAAAAAATAACCATGGATGATGGGACACTTATTCCAAGATGAATGTTAGGAAAGACATCCTAGGGGGTGTTCATTTGGTTGTTTATGGCTAAGGAAATTGCAAAAGGCAATGGCTAAGGCACTAAAAGGAAAAATGGCATTTTTGGAACACTTATTTATGAAAATAATGGAAATTAGGAGAAAATGGAGGTGAAAGGTCACAGGTTTCATTTGAGGAGGAAAATGAAGAAAATAGAGGCCTCATTAATAAAAAGTCTTCTGAGGATCAGTTGGTAACATTTTGTTAGTTCAGTTTTGGAGCTCTCTCATTATTCCCTCTCTCTCTCTCATAGTCTTGGACACTTAGAGTTTTCTTGGATCACTCTTGGAGGGTGTGTCATACTTCGAAGAGAAATAAATCACAAGAAGGCATCAACATCTATAACTACATTAGATTTTCTTGCAAGTATCGAGTTGCATGTATGATTTCTTCACTATTTTTGGCATGCATGGCATATGCATGTGGTTTTTTGGTTATGATCTGTCATTGACATGGAGGATGATCGAGATTAATGGTGGATTGCGTAGCCTTTCCATTTCCTAGATAGCCATGGTGATTTTGGGTTTATTTCCTTGTTGTGTTTTTTATTGGTTCTCATGTTTCCTTAGCTTGGGTTAAGTTACTAGTCTCGTAGCCTTGGTTGGAAAAACACTCTGGAGTGCTAGAAAAACTTGGGTTGAGTTATCCTAGGTTGGACAAACGATATGGAGCCCTTTGTGGGTTGAGTTACTAGTCCCATAGCCTTGGTTGTAAAAATGCTATGGAGCCCGGTAAAAGCTGTGGGCAGAGTTACTAGTCCCGTAGCCAGGTTGGACAACACTCTAGAGCCCTGGATGGCTAGGATAGAGACTGATCTGATGATGGGTTTGGTGATGTCCAACCGTAAGGAAGAATCACTGTTTGATGGGTTGATGTGGATGGCCTCTAGAATTCCCAGATGAGTTTTCATTGTTTTGTTCAATGAGATCCCACGTTCATGCTTTGAATATGGCACAGGGGTGAATGGCTAAAGAGAGATTTGGCTCAGCCATTCTATGGTTGCGTGGAACATGGAAGTCCCATCCCGGGTTTGGATTTTGCATCATTAATTCAAGGTTATTTCTCCTTGTATTTCTATGAGAATTTTGATGAATTACATGTGGTCTATATGACTGTAATTTGATGAGTATTTCTGCTACTATTATGTTGGTTATGTCTGTGTTTTATGACAGCAGCCATGTGTGGCTCTCATCATGTTTTTAATTATAATTAAATGATAAATGCATTTATGACCTAATGAATGGAATGGAAGTTGATGCGTTCAGGCATCAGTTGTTCTTAGCAATTCTCAGCTAAGTATGAGACCCCTATGCTCAGAATTATGAATTACACCTCTAGATTACACATTTGCAATATATTTGATGAAATTCCCGTCATGGCTAGTTGGGGTCCAATCAAGGTCTTGAACAAGTATTTTGTTTAGTACTTTCATTTCCCTGTTATGTTACCGATTTGAAGAGATGGACCAATTATGGTCAGTGACCTAGGCTTTGATCCTCAAAAGTGGCTTAAATCCCCAGGTTGTTGGCACAACACTGATAATTTTAGTCCATAGTTGCTAGCAGGTAGGCCTATGAGAGCAACTTTAGGTTTTTGGCCACTCCCTTTCCCATAGCATGAGAGTAACTATGGCCCAAGAGACCTAAAATAGCAATGGGACCCAGGGACAGGCTATCTGAGTGGTTGACTTATCCTACGAGGGTTTTGTTGATGATATTGGATGTTTCTATGGTGTGTTTTTTGTCAGTTCCACTTCCTTAATTTGAATTAGGTGGTTGAATCATATCATAGTGGCCTCTCATTACATGTTTACCCGAGTTGGTATTGCTTGGGTAGATGTGGGAGGAGGGTGTTATAGAGTAGTATCAGAGCATGGTTCACCCCTTGTACTGGATGCGCTATGTGTTGGTCATGCATGCATGTTGTTGATGCACTAAGATGACTTTTAAAAGAAATCTTAATACCTACATTAATCATCAACCCAGGGTAAGTCTGTTTATTTCAAGAGTGCTCAACATTGTCTATGCAAGTGAATTCAAAGGCTAATTCATAATGAAATGATTTAGAATCTTTGCAATGATTTATATATAATTATCGAAGTTCAATCCAAAAAAATTCTAAAAGAAATCTTTAAAGCAACTTCAAATCTACTTTAATCTATTATACAAAGAACTGAATCAGAATGCAAGTAAAATGAATCACTCTTAGAAACTCTAACTGGTATTGATAGTAATTTATTTAGCATGAAGGAAAGCTATAGCAATTGAACAACAAGTAACTATGCAAACATCTCATGGAAATAAATCAGCTATAAGCTTGAGATCTCTGGTAACACTACTTTAGAATGAACAACAATTGAATACTTAAATGAACCTGATCAATTTGATAAAGATTAACACGTAGATGTAAAACATGACAAGATCTAGAATCTAGTTTGAATGGCAAAAGCAAATCACAATAATCAATACTCAAAACAATCAGAATAATGCTAATTTCAAAGGCTTACAGTAATAAATGATTACAAGAATAAGCAGAAATAAATATGACACAATTAAAGCAGTAAATCTCCTATTGATTGGGCCCAAAGTCTCCAAAAGTCACTATTGAAAGATACTCAAAATGTGATTATAGGTAAAACATGGTCTTCTTCATTAAACTTGATAATAGAGTTACAACATCACAATAATGAAAGTATTTTTCGTCCAAAAAGAATAGTTACAATCTTAAATTTTCTAACTAGATATTCATTTTGTTGGGTGAATTTATATATGTTATGAAACCAGCTCAAGAAAAGATAGAAAAGATAGATCAACGCCTTAGAATTCAGCCTCTTCGAGGGGGAAACCTCCTTTACATTACATAAATGAACAATTCTTGGATGATTCAAATGACAAAACCTCCTTTCTATATATAGGAGTCTATGGAGTCACAATATAATCCAGCCGACCTAACAATAATAATATAAAGCCACAAAAATAACAATAGAGGGATTCTATGGGCACATTAATAACAATATGGGGGTAATGGGGGCACAACAATATAAATAAGGGGTATAACTACAATAGTAATGGGGTAATCACTAGTATTATAGGGACCCAACATGCCCCTCTCCTTCAAAAAAGTGTTGTCCTCAACGCTTGAGTAGTTCTGGATACTTCTGCATAAAATTCTCATCCTCCCATGTGGAATCTTCAGCGGATAAGTTCTTCCACTTGATAAGGTACTCTGAAATTGATCGATTTCGTAGCTGTCGAGTTCTTGTTTCTATAACTGCTTCCGGTTCCAATATAATTTTTCCTTCCTCGTCAAGTTCTGGCAATATTGTTTGAACTGGGAGCTTGTCGCCTATAACCTTCTTTAAGCATGAAACATGGAAAACTGGGTGCAATCGAGAAGCTGCAGGAAGCTCCAATTTGTATGCCATAGTACCAATCTTTTGCAACACCTTGTACGGACCATAATACTTTGGTGATAATTTATTATCCTTCTTAGCTTGCTTGAGGGACATTTGCTTATATGGTTGTAGCCGTAGGAATACCCAATCACCTACATCAAAACTTCTTTCACTGCGATGTTGATCTGCCTGTTGTTTCATTCTATTCTGTGCCAACACGAGGTTATCCTTTAAGAGTTGGAGGACTTGTTGTTGATGTTCGATGTGATGTTCCACTGCCTGAACCTTAGAATTTTCTCTTAAATATGATGTGATGGATGGTGGTTGATACCCATAAAGTGCCATAAATGGGGTCATTTTTGTTGCTGTATGGAAGGAAGTGTTATACCACCATTCAGCCAGAGGCAACCATTTGACCCATTGTGTCTGTTTATCAGATACAAAGCAACGAAGATATCCTTCCAAACATTTGTTTACTATCTCAGTTTTCCCATCAGATTGAGGATGATAAGATGAGCTATGAGCTAACTGAGTACCAAGACAAGAAAATAATTCTGTCCAAAAATTTCCAGTGAAAATGGGATCTCTGTCACTTACAATAATCTTTGGGTTTCCATGTAGCTTTTGAATTGTTTCCATAAATGCAGTAGAAACTGTACTGGCTTTAAATGGATGTGATAATGCACAAAAGTGTGCATACTTGGTAAGTCTGTCAACTACCACCATGATGACACTCTTTCCCTCAGACTTGGGTAAACCTGTGATAAAATCCATTGAAACCTCCTCCCAACGTTGGCTTGGAATGGATAAAGGTTGTAATAGACCCGGTGTCTTAATTGTTTCAACTTTATTTTGTTGGCAAACCAAACATTCCGCCACAAACTTTTGAATATCTGATTTAAGGCCATCCCAAAAAAATTCCTTCTTAACCCTGTGGTAAGTTTTTAAAAATCCTGAGTGCCCTCCTAAGGGAGAAGTGTGCAATTCCATAAGAATCTTTTGTTTTAGCTGGGAATTCTTACAGAGGTATAAGCGATCTTTGTACCATAACGAATCATTTTTCCAGCTAAATGTATCAGACGTACTGGAATCTTGTTGTAGCTTTCGAATAAGTGCCCACACTTCTTCGTCATTCTTCCATTCCTCCCTTGCTTCATTTATCCAATCTGGTTGGATAATAGAAATGGCACACAACAATGCTTCCACATCCTCATCCTTTCTTGAGAGTGCATCTGCCACCACATTTTGCTTCCCTTTTTTGTAGATGATTTCAAAGTCATAACCCAACATCTTTGTGACCCACTTTTGTTGCTCTTCAGAGGATAATCTTTGTTCTAAAAAGTATTTAAGGCTATCATGATCCGTTTTTACCTTGAAGTGTCTTCCCATTAGGTAGGGTCGCCATTTCTTAAGTGCATGGAGTATTGCCAACATTTCCTTCTCATAAATAGCTTTGCTTAAAAACTTTCCCTTGATTGGACGACTTTCAAAAGCAATGGGTCTTTCATCTTGCATTAGAACAGCACCAATTCCATTTCCTGAAGCATCACATTCCACAATAAAGGTTTTTGTGAAGTCCGGTGTAGCTAAGACCGGTGCTTGGCACATTGCCTCTTTAAGATGTTCAAAGGCCTTTGTTGCTTCCGGAGTCCATGAAAATGCATCTTTCTTCAATAATGTTGTTAGAGGTGCTGCTATTCTCCCATAATTCTTAACAAACTTGCGATAATACCCTGTCAACCCAAGAAATCCTCGCAGATGCTTTATGGATGTGGGGATTTTCCATTCCTTAATGGCTTTAATTTTGCTAGGGTCTACCTTAACTCCTTCATGAGATACAATATGACCCAAATATTCCACCTCCTGGACTCCAAAGAAACATTTGGATCTTTTTGCATATAATTGTTTCTCCTCCAATAGTTGTAGCACCCTGTCAACATGTTCAACATGATCCTTCCAAGACTTGCTGTAGATTAGTATATCATCAAAAAATACTAACACAAATTTTCTAAGGAATGGTTTGAAAATTGAATTCATCAAACCTTGAAATGTTGAAGGTGCATTGGTAAGGCCAAAAGGCATGACCAAAAATTCATAATGACCCTCATGAGTTCTAAATGCCGTTTTCGGAATGTCTTCAATCTTCATTCTGATTTGATGATATCCTGAACGAAGATCCAACTTGGTGAAGTAAATTGATCCATGCAATTCATCCAGTAATTCATCAATGACAGGAATGGGGAACTTATCTTTAATAGTGAGCTTGTTGAGCTCCCTATAATCCGGACACATGCGCCATGATCCATCCTTCTTGTGCACCAATACTACTGGAGCAGAGAAAGAACTTTGACTCGGTTGAATTATACCAGCCTCTAGCATTTCTGCAACCATACGTTCAATTTCACTTTTTTGGACATAGGGATATCTGTACGGCCTGATGTTTGGAGGAACACTTCCTGGAATCAGATGAATAGCATGATCATGATCACGCATAGGTGGGAGACCTTTGGGAGTCTCAAATACCTTGGAATGATTGTCCAGGACTTTTTGGAGATCTGGAGAAATAGATGATTCCAATGTGGAAACATCTAGCGAACATAATTGTGCAATTACACCTCTTTGCTCCTTTTTTAGAAGCTTTGTCATACCATTAGAGCTGATTATCTTTCCTGGTTTCCCTGCAATACCCCTTAATTCAACTTCCTTTCCTTCCACAGAAAATTTGATGAAAAGTTCTTGAAAATTAAAAGCTATTGTACCCAAGGATTGTAGCCATTGGACTCCTAGTACAACATCAGCACCTCCCATTGGAATGGAAAGCATTGGGCTAGTCAATACATATTCTCCCATGGATAGCTTGATATTATGGCACTTTCCAGAGCAATTTATTGTTCCTCCATTTGCAATCATCACTTGACACTCTGGTGCTGGATATAGGAAGCAATTCAATTCTTTTGCTACCCTACAATGAATAAAATTGTGGGTGCTTCCTGAATCAATCAACACTATCACCTTTTTCTTCTTGATTTCTCCTTCTTGATGGTTTGAGGAGTGGTAATTCCCGCCAATGCATTACAAGATATGGTCGGATTTATTTGTTCATCTAGGCTTTGTTCCTGGAGTATATCCTCTTCTTTTGACCTTTCTTGCTCCTTTTCTTCTTCCTCTTCACAATCTATGTAGAATAATTTCTTCTCAGCACACTTATGACCTTTAGTGTATTTGCTATCACAACTGTAACAAAGCCCTTTTGCTCTTTTTTCTTCCAATTGTTGTGGTGTCAACCTTATAGGTTGTGGAAGACTAGGGGCAACAACACTTCCGTCTTTATAGTTGTGAGTGGTATGCTTCCTGGTTGCCATAATTTTGCTTTCCATTTTTCTTGCTAACCTGAATGCCTTCTCTAATGAATCAGGTTCCCAAAGGCGAACATCATGTTGGATATTATCCTTTAAAGACCCTATGAACACATCAATCCTATGCTCCTCTGGAATATCTTTTACCCTTATGTTCAATTTTTGGAACTCCTCAATGTGCTCCATTATTGAACCCTTTTGTTTGAGACTTATCAATTGGCTAAAAAAAGTGTTGCTTTTTGTATCCTCATAATGTGCTATCAATTCTTCCGTAAAAATTGCCCAAGTGATAAATTTTTTACGAGAGCAAAGCCATTGATACCATACAAACTGATTTGGTTCCAAATATAAAGTTGCCATACGTACCTTTTGTGTGTTTTGCACATTATTGAGATCGAAGAATTGCTCCATCTGTAATATCCATGTGGCGGGATCCTTGCCATCAAACTTCCTCATATCGATTTTTGGAATATGGTGGGTCTTCGATCCAACATTAGAGTCTATGGAATCATGATTAACATTTCTTTTGTTCACATCATGAGTTTCCTTTACAACCTTTTCACCATTAGTAAGTATTTCTTGTAGAAAATTTGTCAAATCTGTCTTCAAATCTGCCATGTCTGTCTTCAAATCTGTCCTCAAATCTGTCTTCAAATCATCCATCTTAGCTTCCATGCCCTTTATCTTAGATTCCACGCCATTTATCTTAGCATCTGTTAGCTTTTGTGAGCGTGACATTTGTTGCACTTGTTCTTGTAATTTTGATATATCATGTAGCATTTCTTCCTCTTCTTCATGAGTCATGCTAGAGCTTTCAGGTTCCTTACTAGGTGTTTGCATTTTCTTTCCTCGGGGCATCAGTTACCGATAATAATGCTTTACTATGCCCTTTGAATTCCTTCAAACAAAGCTTATGCAAAAAAAAAAAAAAAACTACACACCTTTTTTTACTTTGTAGAAGCTTGATATTGAATCTGATGTATCTCTGTAATTTCGAATCATTCAGTTCTGAAATTGTGACCTGTAGTAGCCTTCTATGTCCTCTTTCCAATGCCACTAGTCTGATCCAAATTGGATTCTCCAAGAAAGAGTTATGCACAATCTCCCGCAGTGACTTGATTATAGACTAGTTCAGTAGAGCGAACTTGTATGAAGTGCCACGTGTCACTGTTTCAACCTTTGACTCTGAAAAATATATAAAAGAAACTAAATTCTGTCCTCTTTTTGTACCTTCTTATGAAATTTCAATCCGATGCTCAGAACGAAAGTTATGACGATTTTCCCCAGGTCACCTGTTTTGAATGTAATTCAGGAGTCTGCAAAAAGACCAACTTCCTCAGATCATATCTCCAAAAATATCGTGCGAAAAGCTCTGAAATTAGAACCCAAGGTTCAGCGCGATTTCTTCTCAAATGGGTTTTTTTTGAAACTTCTGAAATTTCACAGAAAAAAAGTTATAGCGAAAATGCCACGATGACCTGTTTGGAGCAGCGAAACCCTAGAATCCAAAGCTCTGATACCAAATGTTATGAAACCAGCTCAAGAAAAGATAGAAAAGATAGATCAACGCCTTAGAATTCAGCCTCTTCGAGGGGGCAACCTCCTTTACATTACATAAATGAACAATTCTTGGATGATACAAATGACAAAACCTCCTTTCTATATATAGGAGTCTAAGGAGTCACAATATAATCCAGCCGACCTAACAATAATAATATAAAGCCACAAAAATAACAATAGAGGGATTCTATGGGCACATTAATAACAATATGGGGGCAATGGGGGCACAACAATATAAATAAGGGGTATAACTACAATAGTAATGGGGTAATCACTAGTATTATAGGGACCCAACGTCAAAGCTCTACAGTTCAACTCTGAACTACGAATTAGTAAACCTAGGAACCGACGATAAACCACAAAACATTAATCTAGGCATCGGCTTAGCCCCTGAAGAAAAACTAGCGTATATTCGTCTTTTGAGACAATATAAAAATGTTTTTGCCTGGAATTACGATGAGCTGAAGACGTATGACACTTCTATCATTCAGCACACTATTCCTATGATTGACAACGAAAAACCTGTCCAACAGAAACTGAGAAAGATCCACCCCAATTTAGAAAATCAGATAAAAACCGAGCTAAATAAGTTGTTAAAAGCCAGAATAATTTTCCCCGTTAGACATTCCAAATGGGTCTCCAATATGGTACCCGTTAGAAAGAAAAACGGAGATATTAGAATCTGCATCGATTTTTGGAATCTCAACAAAGCCTGTCTAAAAGACAATTTTCCTCTCCCACCTATCGAGCAGATATTACAGGCAGTAGCAGGCTCAGAACTGATGTCTTTCTTGGATGGATTTTCAGGATATAATCAAGTGCTGGTACATCCCGATGATCAGTTGAAAACCACATTCATAACTAAATGGGGCACATGCACATATCAGAAGATGCCATTTGGTTTGATCAATGCCGGTGCTATATTTCAGAGAGCCATGGACATCGCATTCAAGGGTTTAGTCAATAAATCCGTAGTAATTTATTTGGATGATATAACAGTGTACTCTAAGAAACGAAGCGACCATCTCAGAGACTTAAAAAAGATCTTTCAACGATGTTTAAGGTATGAGATTTCACTTAACCCAAAGAAATCTTTTTCACACTAAGTGAAGGGAAACTTCTAGGATTCATAGTGTCAAAATCTGGTATTCACATCGAGCCCGACAGAATCAAAGAAATTTCTGAAATATCCCTACCTCATAATAGAAAAGCCATGCAATCTTTCCTTGGTCAAATCAATTTTGTAAAGAGATTTGTCCCAGATTTTTCACGAATTGTGTCTCCTTTACAAACCATGATTAAAAAGAATTCAAATTTCAAATGGGGTCAAGATGAACATGAAGCATTCAACCTGATCAAACAAGCTATCATTAATGCTCCATCTTTAGCAACCCCGAATTTTTCAGAATCTTTTATCTTATACACATTTGCCTCAGGGAAATCATACGCTACGATTCTAACTCAAGCAAATCAAGAAAAAGCGGAAGCTCCAATCGCATTTTTTAGCTCGAATTTACAAGGTGTTGAACTCAACTATTCAAATGTGGAGAAACAGGCATATGCTGTTTTCAAAGAGGTCAAATATTTCAGACCTTTCTTACTTAAAACCCATACTAAGGTCATAGTACCGTTTCCAGTGGTAAGAAATCTTCTAGTACAGAAGGATGTGGGTGAGAAAAGAGCAAATTGGATCACTGCTTTACAGGAATACGACCTTGAGATCAAGCCAGCAAACATTGTAAGAGGTCAAGGCTTCTGCAAAATGTTGGCCGGAGCATCGCAGATTTCTGAAAATTCATCTGAACAGGTACAACTGTATGAGGTAAGCCTAAACGATGCAGAATCATTATATGCTGACATCATTTATTACCTTAGGAATGGATATGCTCCATTACACCTAGATCACACTAAGAAAAGAGCTCTGAGATTAAAAGTTAAACAATATCAGCTCATAAATGATGTTCTTTTTAGAAAGAATTATGATTCTGTTCTTCTTAGATGTCTTGAGAAAACTGAAGCTGAAAAAGTTTTATAGGAACTCCACGACAGACCAGCAGGCGGGAACTATGCTGGAGATGCTACTACACATAAGATCTTACGTGCAAGATATTACTGGCCTATGTTGTTCAAAGACTCACATTGTTACGTAAGGAAATGTCAAGTCTGCCAAACAACTGCTGGAAGACAAAATAAGCCATCCCTACCACTACAGCCGGTAAACATCGAGCAACCATTCAGTCAGTGGGGCTTGGACATAATAGGTGAGATCGTTCCTCACTCTTCTAAGCAGCATAGATACATCCTCATGGCAACAGATTATTTTACTAAATGGGTAGAAGCAGTTCTTCTCAAGACAACTAATTCTGAAAATATTATTGAATTCATAGATCAATTTATAATTACTAGGTTTGGATTGCCAACGGATTTAATGTTTGATAATGCATCATACTTTTCTGGAAATGCAATGACTGAGTTTGCACTTAAAAGAGGGTTCAAACTGAAATATTCGGCCAACTACTATCCGCAAGGTAATGGGTTAGCTGAGTTAACAAATAAAAACCTAATCAGGATTATTAAAAGAACAGTTGACCAAAACCAAAAGAATTGGCACAAAGCTTTGGTAAATGCTTTATGGGCAGATAGAATAACGAAGAAAGCTTCAATCGACACATCTCCCTTTAATTTAGTTTATGGGAAAGAAGTGGTTCTTCCAACTCACTTAGTCATCCCCTCTTTGTCTTTAGTACAATACATCGATGAAGTATCTACTTCCTCCATAAAACTAAGACAAATGGAAATAATTAAATTAGAAGAACAACGAGAACAAACTAAGAAAACCCATGCTCATCACCAAGCACTAATAAAATCCTCTTTCGATTCAAGCATAATGACCAAAATAAGTTTTCAGATGGGAGATTTAGTTTTTAAATGGGATAAGGCTCATAAAGAAAAGGGAAAACATACAAAATTTCAAAAGATGTGGCTTGGTCCTTTTCAGATTGTTGAAGTCATAGGTCCATCAATGTTTGTGTTGCAGGATTTAGCAGGTAGAAGGGATTCTTTGCCTGTTAATGGACAAATCCTTAAAATATATTTTCCATAGAAGATTATTCTTCTATTTTTGTAGAATAGTTTTTCTTTTCTCTTTCATAATAAAACCAGTTGTGAGTGATTACTACAGGTATTTGCGGAAAAGACACCAATTCTCTTTCAGATCTTGAGCTTTCGCTTGTATAAGTAGCAAAAAATTTTGAAAATCTGATTTTTGTTATTGACAGATACAGTTAAAAACTTTAGCCTAGAGATGATACTAGTTTCAACTTCAAAATTTGATGAAAGCAACCTTTAGCGAAGGAATTGTTTTATATCAGCACAATGAAATGTATCAATAGCAAAATAAGGCTTCTCTGTAAGACTGCTGTTTTCAAACTATATTATTGTTGTTCAGAGCTTTCTTAAGGAAAAACAATGACTTCCTCCCCGCTAAATAAAATCGCAGCATTCAGAGGAACAATTCAAGAAACACTATATCTCAAAGAATAAGAGGTCTCATCACGAGCCAGCTTATCATGATCACAGATATTATAACTTGCTGACTTTGCCAATACTGTCCACCAAAACAGGGCAACGACTCAAGATTGTTGCAAATAAAAGACAAGGGGTCTCATCACGAGCCAGCTTGTTCAGCAAAAGTATAAATCAAGTGAATGACTGTGTCATAATTTTGGCTACCAAACCAAGACATTGTTCTTTGAGAATAAAAAAGGAAAAAGTGTCGATGTGGATTTTTCTTCAAGGGTTGTAGATAGCCTTAAGCAGGATAAAGGATCATTGCTGGGTAACAGGTAACCCTGTCAAGGCTATGGATGCCTACTGGCAACAGAGGCTCTACCTACGACAAATGAGCATATTTTAAAGCCAGCACACAGAGAAGACTTTATTTTATCTTTAAAAAGACCAAGTAGTGGCTGATATAAGTGCAAGAACAAGCCTGAGGAAGCAAGCAATTAGAATAGAAAGAGGTTGAAACAAAATATCATTGATAGGATAAGGCATAATGTACTCTATTTGTCCATAAAAAAGCTTAGATTTATGAAAATTTTTCTATTTTGAAAGTTTAGAAAAATTCAATAGAAAAGTAGAGATAACTGGTTCTTCCAAGTGAATCACCATTGTTGTGGCCACCAACAACCCCCCTCTTTGTTTAGTATTAGCAATAACACTACGCAAATTGGGACCCTTAATAAAAAATTCAAAAAATGTTTTATAAAACGTTTTGTATTCTACTCCTTGAAATTATGTCGCATCGCGTGGAGAAGATAAAACACCCCCTTATGAGCATAATAAAAACTGCGAAGAAGCGACGCGAAATTCATCGCATCGCACACATTAAGAAGCGCTCTTAAATTAAAATCTTAAGAAATCTCCGACGGCCGATGTGCGACGTCGCATATCGCAATATCTCATAAGCAGCACACAATGATTTAATGACTCACGCGATCTGCGATAAACACAATCTTGCGATATCTGCGATCTGCGATAAACACGATCTGCGATCTGCGATAATCTGATCGAAAAAAATTTGCGATGACACATCTAGGTAATGTGATGACGCGATGCTGCTATCGCCCATCGCAAATTTCCTCGGCTCAACATTCAAAAAAAGCTGTCTATAAACCAAAATTAGGCGCGCGCCTTAAAGGAAATTAATGAACATATGCCAAAGTGTTAGTGAAGGACAATTTTGTGTTTTTCGAAGAGTCAGTTCACAATGGGTGTCATGATTTTATACATTCATAGAGGTTAGAGCTTTCGTATCAGTATTTATTATCATTACTCTTTTCCTTTGCGTGAACTGCAGGAATGAAAAACAGGAAACAATATGAAGCAATGAGCAGGAAACATATAAGGAAAAGGGGAAAACGTCAATGCTCGGAGAATAGAGAAGAGATGCCTTCATGAACGGATGTCGCATGCAACAAAACCACAGATTCCAGAATATCACTGTTGGGCAATTTATTGGACTTAAATTGCTGCATAAATTATCGACCAGGGAAACTCGTAAGCTTGTGATGATGCCAACACAATATATGCAGGAGTAGGCAACTAACTCTATGTCTAACTAAATGATTTATGATTCAATACAATATTCAAGGGAAGAGGCTCCTAACTAAGGAGGTCCTGGTTGTCCTTCCCTACAATATCATAGAGAAACCATTCATAAACCAGAAACTTGAAATAAAGACAAGAGAATGAACTTTAATTGTTGCTCAGATTCAAGTAGAGAGAGAGACTAACTTAGTCTCTTGATTGTCCTCTCGTGCACTAATCCAAACTAAACTAAGATTCTTTCATAGGTAGAAGAAATGAAATAAAAGCGCAAAAGAATGAATTTCAATTACCATATAAATCATTGGAGAGAGAGCCTAACTTAGACTCTTGGCATCTCCTCATATGATACTTGAAACATAAAAGCAAAAGAATGAATTTTAATTATCATGCAAATCAAATGGAGAGAGAGAGCCTAACTTAGACCCTTAGTTGTCCTCTCATATGCTGATTAGATTCTAATTTAAAACTCATTCATCAACTACAAACAAATTCTCAAACATCTAAGCAACTAAATGAAATAAGATCTAATATGAAATAACATGTTTCTCTCATCCTTTTAGAGTGAGCTCAATTCTCCTAAGAACAAGACAAATTATTCCATATACTACATTAAGAAAACATATCTAAAAACTACATAAATTCCTATCTACATAATGGAAATATATGAAAAATGAAGCTTTATTCTATTCCATCATCAATTGGATACAATGCTCTAAGAGTCCTCCCCTTTGGAATGGAGGAGGTACTCCTATTTATACAAAAACTTATGATAACAACCTCATAAATGTAGACCCACTATTCTCTCCTTTGACCCACATATTTCTCAACCAATGATGACACATAACCCTATCCTCCATGATCTCCTCCATGAGGTCCATGATCTTCTCCATGAAGCTTATCTTATCAAATTCGAATTTGATCATTCAAGGCCACATAAAGATGCCCTGGAAGCTTCCTTTGTGCCTACACATGTCAACAAACTCATTCTAATTGTTAGGTATAAGTATAAGCATTTTATTTTCTAAAGTTTAGCCATAAATTCACTTAAAAATGTTAAGAATTAATAAACTTTGGAAAAGCATAGTTATAATCCAATAATGAGGTAAATGGAATGATGTGGAGGTGGAATGGAGGTGACATGAAGGTAAAATGTGAAAATATTGGTGAATAATGGAGTGAAAATAGGGACTATTTTGAGGCCCAACATCTCCCCCAAACTCAAGATATTGCATGTCCTCATGCAATCAATGGTATTTCATGTCCTCATGCAATCTATTACATTAGTTTTTTTTGAGCTTTGGCTTAAACTCTGCATGATATCATTTACATAACTTTTGCAAAGCATTATTTTGATGAATTACAACTTGGTTGGTTCTTGTGTTTCAACCATATTTTGTTTGTTGCATTCAATGTATGATCTTTGCATATTGATAATGTGATTTTTGTTGCAGATTATTTTTGTAGGAATGCATCATGGTTGGTTCTTGTGTAACAACCATGATTTGTTGGCATCCAATTAACTTTTAAATACTTTTATCAAAGCCACTTGTAAGCTCATGTAATAATGGCAGAGTATTTTTGTTGGAATGCGTCATGGTTGGTTCTTGTGTAACAACCATGATTGTTTTCGCATCCAATTAACTTCTAAATACTTCCGACAAAGTCATTTGTATGCTCATGTAATAGTGAATATACTTTGAAGGTAAGTGGGGTTAAGTGGGGTTGTGATATATGAATGTGGATATGAATGTAACAAAGCATGTATGTAAGTGTATCCTTCCCCTTAAACGGATGGTTTGGGCAGTTATGTGAAATGGGGAAAAGAAGGGAAAAGGAAGTGAAGTTTTTCCAAAAATTATTATTCTAACTTTTTAAGGAATTTAATGGTTAAAAGTTAGAAAATATCATACCTTAACTTGCCCTTCCAAAATGGATGAGAGCTGTGCACGTGTGGCTGCAAGAACTTTTGTTCATGGTCTTCTTTACTTGGTTGGAAAAATCATGCATGAATCATGCATGTGCAACTGCCACAATTCTGCTCTAAATCTGCTTCTTCAAGTTGTGGATGAAAGATGAATCTGTGTTACTGTATTGGCTGCTGGATCCTCTGCTGCTGGATGAAAAATATGAGGAGTCTGCTGAACATGGCTGAAAGTTGTATCTGCTGCTGGATGATGAATCTGATGAGTCTTGCAGAATATGGTTGAAAATATATAAGGCTTGGAAGGTATACAAAATATAGAAGTTACATTTTCCTCCCAGCCTTATTTATTCACTTGTCCTCAAGTGAAATACAATGTATACAATGGATGGAAATACAATGAATGGAAATTAGCTTCATCTGCTACAAAATATGGGTCTTCAAGTCTTCAATGCTCGATGGCACAAATCTTACTATGTGATTAAATGTGTCGATGTCGAACATAGCAAGAAGTTGTTGACTTAGTGGCCGTTAATGAATGCCCCTAGCCAACACAAGAGCTCCCACCATTGATTCCAATGGGAGTCAGGATGCCTAACACATCTTTGTAGGTACGAATAAATTTGTCGTGGTCGAGTCACCTACAAGATCCAATGAACAAGGGATATTAATGTACTCCCATTGTTCATTGGCAAGAGTACTTGCCATTAAGGCATGCAAGCCTCTAGGTGTTTTTTCAATGATACTTAGACTCTAGGACTTTGACTCAAGCAGAGTTTTATTGCGGAAATGAAGGGGAATGGTAATGACATGGAAAATGACAATAAGGAAATGCATGGTGTATGAATAAGAACTCTTGCTATGAAAAATGGATATGGAGATGGGATGCTTTATGGACATGGACAATTGGTGGAAGCCTTTTGCAGAATGGGAGTGCAAAATAATGGTTCTGGTCATGGATTTGTCTTTAGAATGTTTCATGAAATTAGTCGTTGGGAGACCAATTGTGCGCACAATGTAATCTCCTTATGATCACTTGATTATCCTGTAACCTGTAAAAAAACTTGGTACAAAGAAAACATAAGTGTGCTCATGAAGAAATGGCCATTTTCTTCATGATTCTTACGCAAAAATTTCATACCAAATAAAACAAATTAAGGACAAACAAAGTGTTAAAATGGACTTAATCATGATATTAATATCAATCCATTTGTGAAAATAACCATGAAAAGTAATACTCCCTGTTTGTGTCAGTTGACTTCTGTGCATGGTGAAAAGTTTGGCATCATAGATTTGTTGTGTCCTACAGATTAGTGTGTTATAAAAGCATACAACAATATCAATTTGCCAGCTCGAAACAAGTTAGTCAACATTTAAATAATCCACCAAATGTTCTTTTAAATTATGCTTCCAAATGTTCCATTCTTTATTTTCAAGTCTGCCTGAATTTTGTGAAAAGTGTGTTTGTTTGTTTGTTTGTTTGTGTTTTTTTTATTTTTTATTATTATTTTTTCCATCATGTTCTTATGATTTTCTCAATTTTCGTGCCTCCAAAGTATTTCATCCTGTTCGTGTAATTCCCCTGATTCTCTCAATTTTTATGCTCCCAAAATTTTGTTTTATGCCAGTACCCTGCACATGCCAATCCTTCTAAACAACAATATATATTTTGTTTTGTTTTTTTTTTTTTTTTTTTTTATTATTATTATTATTATTATTATTTTTTTTTGAAACTTGAGAACAAAAGATAATATATGATCATAATATATTAATATAATTAATACAATCATATTAATATATTAAATTAATATATTAATATAATTAATTCAATCATATTAATATAATTAATATATTATTACAATCATATATATATATATATATATATATATATATATATATATATATATATATATATATATATATATATATTAATACAAATCAAATATTAACTAAATATACCAAATCTTATCAATCTAAATATATACAAAATAATTTAATATATTAATACATTTAATATATCAATATATTAATTATAATAACAACATTAATATCTTTTATAATTTATAAAAGATATTAATATATTAATATAGTTAATACAATTAATATATTAATATATTAATACATTTTTTTATAACAATCATTTAATAACATAACTAACAAATATTTACACCCAATTATAATTAAAATTATGATATCAATATATTAATATAATTAATATATTAACATATTAATAATATAACAAACATTAAAGCAGAATCCTGATAAATTAAATGAAAACAAAATAAACCTAAAAATATAAAACAAACCAAAATAAAAGCAGAACAAAAAGGATGGCAGCGCTATGGAAGATTGATCTTTGGAGAGAAGAATAGATTGACCAGGGCATTGAAGGCGCCAGCTTTGTTTTCATGAAGTCCTTCAATTCTTTTTTCATGACTTTATCAAACCACGGACTTGCATTCTGCTGAAGGGATTGTTCAAACGGTCCTCGTATAAATGAACCAACGAGGGTGAATATGCTACGTAAAGGGCTGGAATCTCTGTCGAGTGGGCGGCGCAGGGTAATGCCGGCTATGTCATCGCACTGCTGGAGCTTGTCTGCTATCACCCAAATCTGGAGCAAAATCTCGAGTTTATCAAGATTGCTTACTCAATCTCTGAAGATGGGGTCTACCAGAATTCTTTTGGTGATATTTACATTGTTTATCGCCATATGCCCTGGTGTGTAGCATAGATCTGGGGTCTGAATGAATGAAATTTGCAGTGGTGCATTTAAAGCCCGGGCAGAGCCCAATTTTCATAGCAATAAATGAAATGTCGAAGCTGAAAAGCCCTGCCCTCGTGGCATTCAATGCAGGAGACCGCTTGGTCGCCGAAGAAGCCGCCGGGATCACTGCCTGCTACCCTGATAAGGTCATTGTGCAGGTCAGAGACATGGTTGGTTTCCATGATTTTGAGTTATGGTAGGCTTTTGGCGAGTTGAATCTTGTCCTCTCATGCACTAATCCAAACTAAACTAAGATTCATTAATAAGCAGAAGAAATGAAATAAAAGCGCAAAAGAATGAATTTCAATTACCATATAAATCATTGGAGAGAGAGCCTAACTTAGACTCTTGGCATCTCCTCATATGATACTTGAAACATAAAAGCAAAAGAATGAATTTTAATTATCATGCAAATCAAATGGAGAGAGAGAGCCTAACTTAGACCCTTAGTTGTCCTCTCATATGCTGATTAGATTCTAATTTAAAACTCATTCATCAACTACAAACAAATTCTCAAACATCTAAGCAACTAAATGAAATAAGATCTAATATGAAATAACATGTTTCTCTCATCCTTTTAGAGTGAGCTCAATTCTCCTAAGAACAAGACAAATTATTCCATATACTAGATTAAGAAAACATATCTAAAAACTACATAAATTCCTATCTACATAATGGAAATATATGAAAAATGAAGCTTTATTCTATTCCATCATCAATTGGATACAATGCTCTAAGAGTCCTCCCCTTTGGAATGGAGGAGGTACTCCTATTTATACAAAAACTTATGATAACAACCTCATAAATGTAGACCCACTATTCTCTCCTTTGACCCACATATTTCTCAACCAATGATGACACATAACCCTATCCTCCATGATCTCCTCCATGAGGTCCATGATCTTCTCCATGAAGCTTATCTTATCAAATTCGAATTTGATCATTCAAGGCCACATAAAGATGCCCTGGAAGCTTCCTTTGTGCCTACACATGTCAACAAACTCATTCTAATTGTTAGGTATAAGTATAAGCATTTTATTTTCTAAAGTTTAGCCATAAATTCACTTAAAAATGTTAAGAATTAATAAACTTTGGAAAAGCATAGTTATAATCCAATAATGAGGTAAATGGAATGATGTGGAGGTGGAATGGAGGTGACATGAAGGTAAAATGTGAAAATATTGGTGAATAATGGAGTGAAAATAGGGACTATTTTGAGGCCCAACATCTCCCCCAAACTCAAGATATTGCATGTCCTCATGCAATCAATGGTATTGCATGTCCTCATGCAATCTATTACATTACTTTTTGAGCTTTGGCTTAAACTCTGCATGATATCATTTACATAACTTTTTCAAAGCATTATTTTGATGAATTACAACTTGGTTGGTTCTGTTTCAACCATATTTTGTTTGTTGCATTCAATGTATGATCTTTGCATATTGATAATGTGATTTTTGTTGCAGATTATTTTTGTAGGAATGCATCATGGTTGGTTCTTGTGTAACAACCATGATTTGTTGGCATCCAATTAACTTTTAAATACTTTTATCAAAGCCACTTGTAAGCTCATGTAATAATGGCAGAGTATTTTTGTTGGAATGCGTCATGGTTGGTTCTTGTCAATATTCTTGAAGATATCAAAGCGAAAAGTCATTTTTACAGGGTAGAGAACACGGATGCCTGAGAGAATAGCACTGTGAAGAAACAGTTTTCTCCCTCTTTTCCACATGAGAATGCCTTGAAGCCAAACCCGAACTTCTCTCATCTCGACGAACTGTAGGTGCAGATGCAGCTCTTGCAGAAGTGGGAGCATGAGAGACATGGGCTGAACCTGAGGAATCTAGTAGAAAATATGTAAATTCCTCGATTAAATCTTGATGATCCTTAAAAAATAAAGCTACCTCATGATATCCTTCACTAATTGACTTGTTTCCCTTCCGATACATATTTAAAATATCTAGGAAGGCTTTTTATACTTGTTCATCATACTGAAACAGAGTCTTAATCTTGCTGACATAATCGATTGCCTGATCAAATTCAACTGGTTGCTTTTGTGGTGCAGGTTCCTCCACCAGTGGGAGTGTAATTTCATAGCCTTTAGGAAGAAAGGTGTTAAAAGCTAAAATAATATTGCGGTGGCCTTTAAACAATTCCTTCACCCTGGAAATAACACCAGCTGTATTTATCCTTTGTGCCTTGAAATCTTTCTTCAAGAAACTCATCATACTTCTCCCTCCTAACACGAAGCGCATTACTGCTGCCGGCTATCGAGTCATCGTTTCATCGGCGGATTTTTATTACCTTGACTGTGGCCATGGAGGTTGGGTCAGCAACGATAGCCAAATTCATCAGGCTTGCTTTGCTCTCTTCTATCTATCGGATCTGCTTGTCTATGCTAAAGTTTTTTATTTTTTTATGGATAGATGTAACAAAAGTTAAAATTTTTTAAATAATAATAATATATATATGAGATATATATTATTATTACATGATTTTTTTTTTTGGTTTATTTTTTAAACAAAAAAAAATCGAAATGAAAACATATTTTTTCTATGTTGATTTTATTTATTGCTTTAGGGTTGTTTTTTTTTTTTTTTTTAAACAACAAATTAAAAAACAATTTTTTTTTTAATTTGTTATTTAAAAAAAAAAAAAAAAACCTAAAATCAACAAATTTTTATTAAAATTTAAAATTAAACATTAGTTTGTTTTTTTTTTAATATCTTAAAAAAACAACAAAAGAAATGGTTAATAATTTTTTTTTAATAATAATATGTATATATGATACATATATTATTGAACTTTTTATTTTTTAAATCTAAAATAAAAAACTAAATTTCATCTAAAAATTAAAAATGTTTTTTTCACAAAATTCTTTATTTCTTTTTGCAAATTAATTCTTCAGCGAGAGTTTTTTATTTGAATCAAATCAATGGACTTTCTGATTTTCCTGATCACACGAAGCGCGGGAAGAGAGCATACTCATTGCTTGATTTGTGTTTATTCATGCAGGGGGGGTGTTTTTGAAAAGACGAAATTTAAAACTAGCTAAACACTAAACCATAAAAAACTCAAACTTAAACTTCTTTGTGAAGATCCTGCTGTCACCAGGTCTCACAAATTATTTTGTCTTAAAGAAAACTACTAAAACTGAATTAAATTTCTAATGCCTAATCCCTTAGCACCATCCCCGGCAACGGCGCCAAAATGTTGGGCAATTTATTGGACTTAAATTGCTGCATAAATTATCGACCAGGGAAACTCGTAAGCTTGTGATGATGCCAGCACAATATATGCAGGAGTAGGCAACTAACTCTATGTCTAACTAAATGATTTATGATTCAATACAATATGCAAGGGAAGAGGCTCCTAACTAAGGAGGTCCTGGTTGTCCTTCCCTACAGTATCATAGAGAAACCATTCATAAACCAGAAACTTGAAATAAAGACAAGAGAATGAACTTTAATTGTTGCTCAGATTCAAGTAGAGAGAGAGACTAACTTAGTCTCTTGATTGTCCTCTCATGCACTAATCCAAACTAAACTAAGATTCATTCATAAGCAGAAGAAATGAAATAAAAGCGCAAAAGAATGAATTTCAATTACCATATAAATCATTGGAGAGAGAGCCTAACTTAGACTCTTGGTATCTCCTCATATGATACTTGAAACATAAAAGCAAAAGAATGAATTTTAATTATCATGCAAATCAAATGGAGAGAGAGAGCCTAACTTAGACCCTTAGTTGTCCTCTCATATGCTGATTAGATTCTAATTTAAAACTCATTCATCAACTACAAACAAATTCTCAAACATCTAAGCAACTAAATGAAATAAGATCTAATATGAAATAACATGTTTCTCTCATCCTTTTAGAGTGAGCTCAATTCTCCTAAGAACAAGACAAATTATTCCATATACTACATTAAGAAAACATATCTAAAAACTACATAAATTCCTATCTACATAATGGAAATATATGAAAAATGAAGCTTTATTCTATTCCATCATCAATTGGATACAATGCTCTAAGAGTCCTCCCCTTTGGAATGGAGGAGGTACTCCTATTTATACAAAAACTTATGATAACAACCTCATAAATGTAGACCCACTATTCTCTCCTTTGACCCACATATTTCTCAACCAATGATCACACATAACCCTATCCTCCATGATCTCCTCCATGAGGTCCATGATCTTCTCCATGAAGCTTATCTTATCAAATTCGAATTTGATCATTCAAGGCCACATAAAGATGCCCTGGAAGCTTCCTTTGTGCCTACACATGTCAACAAACTCATTCTAAATGTCAGGTATAAGTATAAGCATTTTATTTTCTAAAGTTTAGCCATAAATTCACTTAAAAATGTTAAGAATTAATAAACTTTGGAAAAGCATAGTTATAATCCAATAATGAGGTAAATGGAATGATGTGGAGGTGGAATGGAGGTGACATGAAGGTAAAATGTGAAAATATTGGTGAATAATGGAGTGAAAATAGGGACTATTTTGAGGCCCAACAATCACTCAACAGATGCTGAGGTCGATAGGTGATTCAACATTCAGGGTCAGAAATCTCACAAAAGCAGCATGTTTACAAAAAATCCTGAACTTCTACCCGGTAAAGGAAAAAAGGCGCTAAAGAAGGAAAACGCACCAGAAAAGCCCGGATCAAAGAACAGAGGCAGTTTTCGGTGCGCGATTAGCGCCTAGCGCTAATCGCTAAGAAAATTGTTCAGAAATCAAAGTCCCTAACTTGCTTAGTCATTCGCAATTCCAGAAACTAAAATAGCAAAAGCAGAAGTAGTTTGAGGGAAATTTGGATTGTTGCCAAGTATATACGCAATAAATTCGCCCAACCAGAATATAATTCTCAAAAATATAGTCTAGTGTACTAAAAAGTGGTGCTAGCGCTTGCCATTTCTGTTTGCATAACTCAAACAAAAGAAGAAGGCAACCAACCGACTCTTCCCAGGCGAATGTTGAATGCTCGCAACACTTAAGGAGCAAATGCAGAAATAGTTAGGAATTAGATTCAGTTTTTAGAAATAGTTCTGCTTTAGAAGAAGGGCGGTCATTTAAACCGTATCCTAAATTTATGTAATTAAGTTAATTAGTTAGAAATATTTAAACCCTTCTCATGCATTTGGAGAAGGGTCCAGAAATTTGTCAAAAAACTTGTCCTCAGAACATGCACTTTTGCACCCTCGGAGGGGGTATTTGATGAATGGATGGATCAAGGTTTATTAATGTTTGCATTTGATATCTGCTACTGATGTTGCACTTCTATACTCTTAGTAGATGTTAGAGCAAGGAGAGATAAATCATTGTTGCTTGAAGCTTATGAGTAGGATCAGTCATAAATGGTACTTTTATCTCTTGACCATTTCTGCTTATATTCTTAAAGTGATACAATTTTAGTTGTTTATATGTTATTGCATGAATGTGTGAGTTACCATTTGGCACTTTTGTACGGTGGAGCCATTTATTTATGTCTGATATATGAATAACTTATTATGCGATATGCTGTTCACAACTGTTTTGCCTAACTTTTTATGCAAAGTAGTTCATCTTAATTGATTTCTATTCTTATGATAGCTGAATGATCTTTATTACCAGTTATTGTTTGAAATCTCTTTAGATCGCATAATAGAAGAAATACACCCCAGGTTAGCATAGATTAGATGTGTTGTTTTTCATTAGATTACAATAGCATAGATTTAGTTTAAAAGTTTGAATTAGATTAGCTTTAAGTATTCTTAGATCAGCAACATCCAACTCTGCACACACACACACCCTTAGATTGGGAAACTGGTCCCATTATCCCCAGTCGGACCCGATATACCAAACGGATAAGGAGCTGCCAACCAAGGTCCAGACCGGGTGGGTATCCCCCTTGTTGTCGACCCGATTTTCGGGGCTTCAACAGGTTCTCTCACTAAGATCATGAAAACAGGTATAGTAAGGGACTACATTGCAACTTTTGAGCAATTGGTCATCAGAACCAAAGGATTAGGAGATGAATTTTACTTGGAATGTTTCATTAGTGGCCTGAAGGAAGCCATCCAAGCTCGTTTCTAAATGCATCACCCAACTACTTATTTGGATGCATGTTGCAAGGCCTTAGATGTATAAATCACTTTAAATTCCAAATCCAATCATCAAAACTTCATCGCAAAGGCACATTCCATCCAAACTCTTAAGGTTCAAAAGGTGACATCGACAAGAATGGCCAAAAGAAGGAAATAGGGACTCTACTACTACTGTGATGACAAGTACTCCCTAGGACATAAATGCAAAGAGCCAAAATTCTTTCAAATTGATGCTACTAAAAACAACTCAACCAATGAAGCTCAATCATTGAAGTTTCAAAGGAAGAAGCGAGTGAACCCCAAACTGACTCAGACAATGTTCTCACAGCTACCCCAAATGAGACGATTATCTTACTATATGCCTTGGATGGAATTTCTTCGCCCCAGAATCTCAAAATCTGAAGTTTTATTAAGCATCTTCTAGTAGTGGTGTTAATTGATAGTGGCAACACTCATAAATTTGTCAATAAGAGAGTAGCAGAAGTTGTTAATTTTTTTTTGCAGATGGTATCTAATTTCTAATTCCTTATCACTGATGGGGGGACCATGAAATGTGAAGGACATTGTGAAAATTAAGCCTTAGATGGGGTATTATCACCTCAAAACCCACATGTTTTCCATTGAAATAAGAGGTTGTGACATTGTCCTTGGTGCTGAATGGCTTTGCACACTGGGCCCTGTCACAATGGATTTCCAGGAGTTATATATGAGCTTTAAGAAGAATGACCACACACATACATTTAGGGGATTCTGGGAAGGTGCTCCTACTATCTTCAACTTGCATCAAATGGATAAGATTTCAAAAAAAGGGGCATCATGGGGTAGTAGCCAAATTTAATGCCATCCAGGCCATTGAATCCAATCCTCCTCATATTCATCCTTATATGCAATAGGTATTAGATCACCACCAACGGGTCTTTGAAAAACCTAAGGAGCTCCCTCCCTCTAGGGTGAACATGGTCATAACATCCCTTCGATACTATAACAGCCCTGGTGAAAATTCCATCTAATAAAAGTTAAAAAAAATAACCATGGATGATGGGACACTTATTCCAAGATGAATGTTGGGAAAGACATCCTAAGGGGTGTTCATTTGGTTGTTTATGGCTAAGGAAATTGGAAAAGGCAATGGCTAAGTCACTAAAAGGAAAAATGGCATTTTTGGAACACTTATTTATGAAAATAATGGAAATTAGGAGAAAATGGAGGTGAAAGGTCACAGGTTTCATTTGAGGAGGAAAATGAAGGAAAATAATAGAAAATGAAGAAAATAGAGGCCTCGTTAATAAAAAGTCTTCTGAGGATCAGTTGGTAACCTTTTGTTAGTTCAGTTTTGGAGCTCTCTCATTATTCCCTCTCTCTCTCTCTCATACTCTTGGACACTTAGAGTTTTCTTGGATCACTCTTGGAGGGTGTGTCATACTTCGAAGAGAAATAAATCACAAGAAGGCATCAACATCTATAACTACATTAGATTTTCTTGCAAGTATCGAGTTGCATGTATGATTTCTTCACTATTTTTGGCATGCATGGCATATGCATGTGGTTTTTTGGTTATGATCTGTCATTGACATGGAGGATGATCGAGATTAATGGTGGATTTCCTAGCCTTTCCATTTCCTAGATAGCCATGGTGATTTTGGGTTTATTTCCTTGTTGTGTTTTTTATTGGTTCTCATGTTTCCTTAACTTGGGTTAAGTTACTAGTCTCGTAGCCTTGGTTGGAAAAACACTCTGGAGTGCTAGAAAAACTTGGGTTGAGTTACTGGTCCCATAGCCTAGGTTGGACAAACGATATGGAGCCCTTTGTGGGTTGAGTTATTAGTCCCATAGCCTTGGTTGGAAAAATGCTATGGAGCTCGGTAAAAGCTGTGGGAAGAGTTACTAGTCCCGTAGCCAGGTTGGACAACACTCTAGAGCCCTGGATGGCAAGGATAGAGACTGATCTGATGATGGGTTTGGTGATTTCCAACCGTAAGGAAGAATCACTGTTTGATGGGTTGATGTGGATGGCCTTTAGAATCCCCAGATGAGTTTTGATTGTTTTGTTTAATGAGATCCCACGTTCATGCTTCGAATATGGCATAGGGGTGAATGGCTGAAGAGAGATTTGGCTCAGCCATTCTATGGTTGCGTGGAACATGGAAGTCCCATCCCGGGTTTGGATTTTGCATCATTAATTCAAGGTTATTTCTCCTTGTATTTCTATGAGAATTTTGATGAATTACATGTGGTCTATATGACTGTAATTTGATGAGTATTTCTGCTACTATTATGTTGGTTATGTCTGTGTTTTATGACAGCAGCCATGTGTGGCTCTCATCATGTTTTTAATTATAATTAAATGATAAATGCATTTATGACCTAATGAATGGAATGGAAGTTGATGCGTTGAGGCATCAGTTGTTCTTAGCAATTCTCAGCGAAGTATGAGACCCCTATGCTCAGAACTATGAATTACACCTCTATATTACACATTTGCAATATATTTGATGAAATTCCTGTCATGGCTAGTTGGGGTCCAATCAAGGTCTTGAACAAGTATTTTGTTTAGTACTTTCATTTCCCTGTTATGTTACCGATTTGAAGAGATGGACCAATTCTGGTCAGTGACCTAGGCTTTGATCCTGAAAAGTGGCTTAAATCCCCAGGTTGATGGCACAACACTGATAGTTTTAGTCCATAGTTGCTAGCAGGTAGGCCTATGAGAGCAACTTTAGGTTTTTGGCCACTCCCTTTCCCATAGCATGAGAGTAACTATGGCCCAAGAGACCTAAAATAGCAATGGGACCCAGGGACAGGCTATCTGAGTGGTTGACTTATCCTACGAGGGTTTTGTTGATGATATTGGATGTTTCTATGGTGTGTTTTTTGTCAGTTCCACTTCCTTAATTTGAATTAGGTGGTTGAATCATATCATAGTGGCCTCTCATTACATGTTTACCCGAGTTGGTATTGCTTGGGTAGATGTGGGAGGAGGGTGTTATAGAGTAGTATCAGAGCATGGTTCACCCCTCGTACTAGATGCGCTATGTGTTGGTCATGCATGCATGTTGTTGATGCACTAAGATTACTTTTAAAAGAAATCTTAATACCTACATTAATCATCAACCCAGGGTAAGTCTGTTTATTTCAAGAGTGCTCAACATTGTCTATGCAAGTGAATTCAAAGGCTAATTCATAATGAAATGATTTAGAATCTTTGCAATGATTTATATATAATTCTCGAAGTTCAATCCAAAAAAATTCTGAAAGAAATCTTTAAAGCAACTTCAAATCTACTTTAATCTATTATACAAATAACTGAATCAGAATGCAAGTAAAATGAATCACTCTTAGAAACTCTAACTGGTATTGATAGTAATTTATTTAGCATGAAGGAAAGCTATAGCAATTGAACAACAAGTAACTATGCAAACATCTCATGGAAAGAAATCAACTATAAGCTTGAGATCTCTGGTAACACTACTTTAGAATGAACAACAATCAAATACTTAAATGAACCTGATCAATTCAATAAAGATTAACACGTAGATGTAAAACATGACAAGATCTAGAATCTAGTTTGAATGGCAAAAGCAAATCATAATAATCAATACTCAAAACAATCAGAATAATGCTAATTTCACAAGCTTACAATAATAAATGATTACAAGAATAAGCAAAAATAAATATGACACAATTAAAGCAGTAAATCTCCTATTGATTGGGCCCAAATTCTCCAAAAGTCACTATTGAAAGATACTCAAAATGTGATTATAGGTAAAACATAGTCTTCTTCATTAAACTTGATAATAGAGTTACAACATCACAATAATGAAAGTATTTTTCGTCCAAAAAGAATAGTTACAATCTTAAATTTTCTAACTAGCTATTCATTTTGTCGGGTGGATTTATATATGTTATGAAACCAGCTCAAGAAAAGATAGAAAAGATAGATCAACGCCTTAGAATTCAGCCTCTTCGAGGGGGCAACCTCCTTTACATTACATAAATGAACAATTCTTGGATGATTCAAATGACAAAACCTCCTTTCTATATATAGGAGTCTATGGAGTCACAATATAATCCATCCGACCTAACAATAATAATATAAAGCCACAAAAATAACAATAGAGGGATTCTATTGGCACATTAATAACAATATGGGGGTAATAGGGGCACAACAATATAAATAAGGGGTATAACTACAATAGTAATGGGGTAATCACTAGTATTATAGGGACCCAACATGCCCCTCTCCTTCAAAAAAGTGTTGTCCTCAACGCTTGAGTAGTTCTGGATACTTCTGCATAAAATTCTCATCCTCCCATGTGGAATCTTCAGCGGATAAGTTCTTCCACTTGATAAGATACTCTGAAATTGATCGATTTCGTAGCTGTCGAGTTCTTGTTTCTGTGACTGCTTCCGGTTCCAATATAATTTTTCCTTCCTCGTCAAGTTCTGGCAATATTGTTTGAACTGGGAGCTTGTCGCCTATAACCTTCTTTAAACATGAAACATGGAAAACTGGGTGCAATCGAGAAGCTGCAGGAAGCTCCAATTTGTATGCCATAGTACCAATCTTTTGCAACACCTTGTACGGACCATAATACTTTGGTGATAATTTATTATCCTTCTTAGCTTGCTTGAGGGACATTTGCTTATATGGTTGTAGCCGTAGGAATACCCAATCACCTACATCAAAACTTCTTTCACTGCGATGTTGATCTGCCTGTTGTTTCATTCTATTCTGTGCCAACACGAGGTTATCCTTTAAGAGTTGGAGGACTTGTTGTTGATGTTCGATGTGATGTTCCACTGCCTGAACCTTAGAATTTTCTCTTAAATATGATGTGATGGATGGTGGTTGATACCCATAAAGTGCCATAAATGGGGTCATTTTTGTTGCTGTATGGAAGGAAGTGTTATACCACCATTCAGCCAGAGGCAACCATTTGACCCATTGTGTCTGTTTATCAGATACAAAGCAACGAAGATATCCTTCCAAACATTTGTTTACTATCTCAGTTTGCCCATCAGATTGAGGATGATAAGATGAGCTATGAGCTAACTGAGTACCAAGACAAGAAAATAATTCTGTCCAAAAATTTCCAGTGAAAATGGGATCTCTGTCACTTACAATAATCTTTGGGTTTCCATGTAGCTTTTGAATTGTTTCCATAAATGCAGTAGAAACTGTACTGGCTTTAAATGGATGTGATAATGCACAAAAGTGTGCATACTTGGTAAGTCTGTCAACTACCACCATGATGACACTCTTTCCCTCAGACTTGGGTAAACCTGTGATAAAATCCATTGAAACCTCCTCCCAACGTTGGCTTGGAATGGATAAAGGTTGTAATAGACCCGGTGTCTTAATTGTTTCAACTTTATTTTGTTGGCAAACCAAACATTCCGCCACAAACTTTTGAATATCTGATTTAAGGCCATCCCAAAAAAATTCCTTCTTAACCCTGTGGTAAGTTTTTAAAAATCCTGAGTGCCCTCCTAAGGGAGAAGTGTGCAATTCCATAAGAATCTTTTGTTTTAGCTGGGAATTCTTACAGAGGTATAAGCGATCTTTGTACCATAACGAATCATTTTTCCAGCTAAATGTATCAGACGTACTGGAATCTTGTTGTAGCTTTCGAATAAGTGCCCACACTTCTTCGTCATTCTTCCATTCCTCCCTTGCTTCGTTTATCCAATCTGGTTGGATAATAGAAATGGCGCACAACAATGCTTCCACATCCTCATCCTTTCTTGAGAGTGCATCTGCCACCACATTTTGCTTCCCTTTTTTGTAGATGATTTCAAAGTCATAACCCAACATCTTTGTGACCCACTTTTGTTGCTCTTCAGAGGATAATCTTTGTTCTAAAAAGTATTTAAGGCTATCATGATCCGTTTTTACCTTGAAGTGTCTTCCCATTAGGTAGGGTCGCCATTTCTTAAGTGCATGGAGTATTGCCAACATTTCCTTCTCATAAATAGCTTTGCTTAAAAACTTTCCCTTGATTGGACGACTTTCAAAAGCAATGGGTCTTTCATCTTGCATTAGAACAGCACCAATTCCATTTCCTGAAGCATCACATTCCACAATAAAGGTTTTTGTGAAGTCCGGTGTAGCTAAGACCGGTGCTTGGCACATTGCCTCTTTAAGATGTTCAAAGGCCTTTGTTGCTTCCGGAGTCCATGAAAATGCATCTTTCTTCAATAATGTTGTTAGAGGTGCTGCTATTCTCCCATAATTCTTAACAAACTTGCGATAATACCCTGTCAACCCAAGAAATCCTCGCAGATGCTTTATGGATGTGGGGATTTTCCATTCCTTAATGGCTTTAATTTTGCTAGGGTCTACCTTAACTCCTTCATGAGATACAATATGACCCAAATATTCCACCTCCTGGACTCCAAAGAAACATTTGGATCTTTTTGCATATAATTGTTTCTCCTCCAATAGTTGTAGCACCCTGTCAACATGTTCAACATGATCCTTCCAAGACTTGCTGTAGATTAGTATATCATCAAAAAATACTAACACAAATTTTCTAAGGAATGGTTTGAAAATTGAATTCATCAAACCTTGAAATGTTGAAGGTGCATTGGTAAGGCCAAAAGGCATGACCAAAAATTCATAATGACCCTCATGAGTTCTAAATGCCGTTTTCGGAATGTCTTCAATCTTCATTCTGATTTGATGATATCCTGAACGAAGATCCAACTTGGTGAAGTAAATTGATCCATGCAATTCATCCAGTAATTCATCAATGACAGGAATGGGGAACTTATCTTTAATAGTGAGCTTGTTGAGCTCCCTATAATCCGGACACATGCGCCATGATCCATCCTTCTTGTGCACCAATACTACTGGAGCAGAGAAAGAACTTTGACTCGGTTGAATTATACCAGCCTCTAGCATTTCTGCAACCATACGTTCAATTTCACTTTTTTGGACATAGGGATATCTGTACGGCCTGATGTTTGGAGGAACACTTCCTGGAATCAGATGAATAGATTGTCCCAGGGAGATTTTTGGAGATCTGGAGAAATAGATGATTCCAATGTGGAAACATCTAGCGAACATAATTGTGCAATTACACCTCTTTGCTCCTTTTTTAGAAGCTTTGTCATACCATTAGAGCTGATTATCTTTCCTGGTTTCCCTGCAATACCCCTTAATTCAACTTCCTTTCCTTCCACAGAAAATTTGATGAAAAGTTCTTGAAAATTAAAAGCTATTGTACCCAAGGATTGTAGCCATTGGACTCCTAGTACAACATCAGCACCTCCCATTGGAATGGAAAGCATTGGGCTAGTCAATACATATTCTCCCATGGATAGCTTGATATTATGGCACTTTCCAGAGCAATTTATTGTTCCTCCATTTGCAATCATCACTTGACACTCTGGTGCTGGATATAGGAAGCAATTCAATTCTTTTGCTACCCTACAATGAATAAAATTGTGGGTGCTTCCTGAATCAATCAACACTATTACCTTTTTCTTCTTGATTTGTCCTTCTATCTTGATGGTTTGAGGAGTGGTAATTCCCGCCAATGCATTACAAGATATGGTCGGATTTATTTGTTCTTCATCTAGGCTTTGTTCCTGGAGTATATCCTCTTCTTTTGACCTTTCTTGCTCCTTTTCTTCTTCCTCTTCACAATCTATGTAGAATAATTTCTTCTCAGCACACTTATGACCTTTAGTGTATTTGCTATCACAACTGTAACAAAGCCCTTTTGCTCTTTTTTCTTCCAATTGTTGTGGTGTCAACCTTATAGGTTGTGGAAGACTAGGGGCAACAACACTTCCGTCTTTATAGTTGTGAGTGGTATGCTTCCTGGTTGCCATAATTTTGCTTTCCATTTTTCTTGCTAACCTGAATGCCTTCTCTAATGAATCAGGTTCCCAAAGGCGAACATCATGTTGGATATTATCCTTTAAAGACCCTATGAACACATCAATCCTATGCTCCTCTGGAATATCTTTTACCCTTATGTTCAATTTTTGGAACTCCTCAATGTGCTCCATTATTGAACCCTTTTGTTTGAGACTTATCAATTGGCTAAAAAAAGTGTTGCTTTTTGTATCCTCATAATGTGCTATCAATTCTTCCGTAAAAATTGCCCAAGTGATAAATTGTTTACGAGAGCAAAGCCATTGATACCATACAAACTGATTTGGTTCCAAATATAAAGTTGCCATACGTACCTTTTGTGTGTTTTGCACATTATTGAGATCGAAGAATTGCTCCATCTGTAATATCCATGTGGCGGGATCCTTGCCATCAAACTTCCTCATATCGATTTTTGGAATATGGTGGGTCTTCGATCCAACATTAGAGTCTATGGAATCATGATTAACATTTCTTTTGTTCTCATCATGAGTTTCCTTTACACCTTTTCACCATTAGTAAGTATTTCTTGTAGAAAATTTGTCAAATCTGTCTTCAAATCTGCCATGTCTGTCTTCAAATCTGTCCTCAAATCTGTCTTCAAATCATCCATCTTAGCTTCCATGCCCTTTATCTTAGATTCCACGCCATTTATCTTAGCATCTGTTAGCTTTTGTGAGCGTGACATTTGTTGCACTTGTTCTTGTAATTTTGATATATCATGTAGCATTTCTTCCTCTTCTTCATGAGTCATGCTAGAGCTTTCAGGTTCCTTACTAGGTGTTTGCATTTTCTTTCCTCGGGGCATCAGTTACCGATAATAATGCTTTACTATGCCCTTTGAATTCCTTCAAACCAAGCTTATGCAAAAATAAAAAAAAAAAACTACACACCGTTTTTTACTTTGTAGAAGCCTGATATTGAATCTGATGTATCTCTGTAATTTTTAATCATCCAGTTCTGAAATTGTGACCTGTAGTAACCTTCTATGTCCTCTTTCCAATGCGACTAGTCTGAACCAAATTGGATTCTCCAAGAAAGAGTTATGCACAATCTCCCGCAGTGACCTGATTATAGACTAGTTCAGTAGAGCTAACTTTTATGAAGTTCCACGTATCACTGTTTCAACCTTTGACTCTAAAAAATATATACAAGACAACTACAGTCCGTCCTCTTTCTGTAACTTCTTACGAAATTTCAATCCGATGCTCAGAAATAAAGTTATGACGATTTTCCCTAGGTCACCTGTTTTGAGTGTAATTCATGGGTCTGCAAAAAGACCAACTTCCTCAGATCATATCTCTGAAAATATCATGCGAAAAGCTCTGAAATTCAGACCCAAGGTTCAGTGTAATTTCTTCTCAAATGGGTTTTTTTTGCAACTTCTGAAACATCACAGAAAAAAAAAGTTATAGCGAAAATGCCACGATGACCTGTTTGGAGCAGCGAAACCCTAGAATCCAAAGCTCTGATACCAAATGTTATGAAACCAGCTCAAGAAAAGATAGAAAAGATAGATCAACGCCTTAGAATTCAGCCTCTTCGAGGAGGCAACCTCCTTTACATTACATAAATGAACAATTCTTGGATGATTCAAATGACAAAACCTCCTTTCTATATATAGGAGTCTAAGGAGTCACAATATAATCCAGCCGACCTAACAATAATAATATAAAGCCACAAAAATAACAATAGAGGGATTCTATGGGCACATTAATAACAATATGGGGGTAATGGGGGCACAAAAATATAAATAAGGGGTATAACTACAATAGTAATGGGGTAATCACTAGTATTATAGGGACCCAACAATATAACTTTGGAAAGATAAAATGGATAACAGTGAATCCTGAGGATTTCACAACCGACAATCTGATTTCATCATATAATAGAATTGATCCTCCTGGTCTTCCATTGTCCTTCATATTCGAGACATTGTCCTTTTACTTTCTTGGTCATTGTTGTTTTGTCATTTGAACAATAATTGTTCAATTCGCATCCCTGCATATAAAGATAGCGAAAGTTATTTTTTCTTACCCAGATTTACCCAATTCGTTAATAATCGATTTTATCCAGCCTCTATGATTGTTTCTTCTATATTTATTCCTAAAACGAAGATAAACACATAAAAACAAATGATTAATTAAGCTAATATGAGGATAAAACATACCTTTTCCACGGCCCAACATACTCCCCTTCTTACCTTTTTTCATGTCCTCATGCAATAATATGATTGAGGTGTAGTTGTGTCAAGGAATAAGTAGGATAAACTTCTTCCTTATATAACCTAAAAACGTTTTTTCTATTTGAGTACTACAAAAGCCTAGTTCACACGGTAATCTGGCAAATTATAATCACGGTAATACCCCTCAGGAGGGTACCAGATAATTAGAGTTATGTAATGGCACCCTATCCATTCAAGGCCCATGCTTAGGACCATATTGTTGTATTTGTGTAGGTGAGTAGAAGCAACTTTGAAATTTCTAAACCCAAATGGATCTTTGTTCCTGACATTGTTACTGGAAGCTTCCCATCTTTGTCTTGTTGCTGATAAAGCTTCCTCCTTAATTTCCTGAAAGTATTCCTTTCTTGCCTATATGATGTCTGTATGGAGTGATCCTAATTGAGCCACAATACCTATTCGTTCCATGAACTGTTTATGTTGGACAGGAAGATGTAGGGTTTTGGGGGTTCTCCCTTGACCCATAAGTCTATACCATATTCCATTTTTTGAAAAGTATTATGGTCTTTGGTCCATTTAATCTGATTGGTGGAAAAAGAAATAAAAGCTTGAAATTGAATATCCCCAATGAAGGGGCCAAGATTACTATCCAAGTCATCCTCCAACAAAAAATTGTGCATGTTTAACTCACATAAAAGGTGCTTAACTCACATAAAAGGCGCTTAACTCACATAAAAGGCACCGTATCTGTTCATTTTGTTCTTTGAAATATTTAACAAAGTCTAGCGTGGTCTTCAATTCTGCTAACTTACCAGCCTTGATGAATTTAACCTTCTGTAAGAGGTATCTTTCTAACAAGAATAGTGCATAATTGGTGGCAGGTGCTCGACAAGACAAAGCATCTGAGTAGAGAGAGAAAATAGTTTCAATTTTCTCCTTGGCCTTTTGCAGCTTGGCTTGTGATTTTTCTACTTTCTTCTGCTCATCTTTGTAATTAGTGAAAGTTTCATCCTCTGTGACAGTAAGTGCCTCAAATTTCTTTCGCAATTCTTGATGTACTTGTAACGACACTACTTCTTCTTTATGTCAAGCCAACTCCTATTGAGTCTTGGCTGGTTCATTTTGCAATTTTATGATAACAACTTCCCTTACCAGAGGAACGTAGTTAGGCATTTCATTTTCTTAACTTCATCATCCTATGTTATCATTGAGTAAGTTTGAAAAGCAATGTCAGCTACTTCTCAAGACATACAACAATATGCTTGGGTATTTCCTTCAATATCAATTTGATCAACAACTTTAGTTGTTCCTTGGGACATACAACAGTCTTCCTTAGTATTCTATGCAGAAATGTTTTGGAAAGCAACATCTGTAGTGGGAAAGTCTGTTTGGGTTTCCATTGGGCAAACACAAGGACCTTCTATCTGCATCTCACTACTCTTTAAAGGACATTTCTTTGTTTGGGTCCCTTTTGAACAAACAAAAGGGCACTCAGTCTAGTTTTTAGTATCCTCCCAAGAACAATTCTTTGTTTGGGTCCCTATAGTCTCCAATTCCACTATCAGTTTCTAGACCCTAACTGCTTCCTTCAACCATTCTCTCAGTTTTTTAACTGTTTGTTTCTGCCTCATGTACTTCTTAAGCAACTTCCTCAATCTGCCCTTATATGTTTTCTTCGTTGTGGGGTTTTTGATCGGCAGTGGCACAACTCTGTTTATTTCAAGTTCACATGGAGTTGTGCCAATGTCAAGATGAGGTTCTAATGGAACCGTGTCTCCCGATGGATTCTCGTCTTCCAGGTATTTTTCTTCATGGGCTTCCCTCTTAGGAGATTCCAATGGAATGGTGTCTCCTGAGTGATTATCATTTTCAGGGTCTTCCTCTGTATGGGCCTTGTCCTCTGGGGACTTCATTATGATAATGTCCCCTAGTTCATTTTCATCCTCTAGGGTTTCTTTTGTAGGGTTTTCCTTTCCTAGGAATTCCAATGGAACAGTAGCCTCTGCTTGATTTCCATCCTTGAGGGTTTCCTCTACATGAGCCTATTTCTCTAGGGGCTCATCCATAGAACGAACTGGTTCCCAATGTCCCTCCAAATTATCAGTAAATGGAAAAGTTTTAGCATGGCCAGAACTGCGGACAAGGGAAGAATGGTTAGGGGCATAATTTTTCCCTTCAAAATTTCTAAATGAGTCCCTTTCTTCATAGAATGTCCCCATATTCTCCAGTACTCGGGAAACTTCTTCCTCATATTCCTGCCAAAAGTTATCTTGTAGACTTGGATAGGGCATTCGATATGTCCTTGCTTCTTCTATTTGAATTGGGGTGTGTTGTTGCGATTTTATCCTTGCAGAGCGCCTACGCTTTATTGGGCCTGAGGCCAAAGAAGGATTCCTTCTTTCTCTTTTCCTTTTTGGACCTATTACTCTTACCCCCTGTTGTTCAGTCTCTGGGTTTTATTCAGGTGTGGTCAAAGCAGGATTTACAAGGTTATCCTAGATTAATTGTTGCTAGGCTAGTCCATGAATGATTATTAATTTAATCAGCCCATGATGGTTGATGATAAAATGTGGGTCCTTAGACTTTCTGACTTGACTAGCAACATCATGCAATAATGAATTTAAATAAAATGGCAAATTAACTATAATTTTCTGCTTCAAAATAGCTAATAGTTTGAGTTGTTGAGGTTTTACCATGTCTTGACGTCTGTCACACGCGATATACCTCTGAAAAATGGTCACCAATTCCTACCATGGTTGCATTAAAGTTGTAGGGTGAATCCATTTTCCTTTGCACACCAATTGTTTGTTTGGGTCTTGGAATATTATGACTGCATCCTGTAGAAGAACATGCTTATCTGTCCATCTCATGCCTTCTGTTGGAAGTCCAGAGACTTCAGCTATAACTGCTTCATACACTGTTATGTTTCTACCTTTCACTGTCATGCGGCCATTCTGTAAATTCTGCAAAAATTCAAGTGTTATTTCCTCATGGAATCCCTGTAATTTGGTCAGGTATTGAAGCCAGCTAGTGTGCTCAAGAATTTCACGAGCCTGTTCTGATACCCGGAGCACTGTAAGTTCACTGTAGATGACTTTTCCTCCCATGGTTGTTGTTTCTCAATACCTAGTTCACTTGCACTTTTGCATGCACTCTTCTCACAATTTCACAGTTTGGAACAACACCATAAAATGTTAAAGCTATTAATAGAGAAGTGACGTTGTTTTAGAGTTAATATCAAAGGAAATTATGTTATTTGTCTCATTAGCAGTTTTTGGCATAGCTTCATAATTAATTCGTATGCTATCCATAATGCTTGCCTTCCCCCCTCAAATCAAAAAACAATTTAATAATGATCACACATGTGCATTCATAATACAATCCTTCCCCCCTTCGACCAGAAAACAATTTAATAATCATTACACATGCTATCCATAACACAGACCATCCCCCCTCCTATTAGAAAAGGGCGTCCATACCCACAAAGCATGGGAAAAAGAGAGAGGGAATTAGGAAGTCATAAAAGCAGTTGGACAATAAATCAAAGCGGCATAAAATAAGACAAAAACAATTAGAGAAGTACAGGTCAAAATATCTGAAATGCACGTAAAAGGAATAAAATAGAGATTTGACCATTATGTGAAGAGATATTTACCTTAGGTGGAAAATGTGACGAACATATGACCGACGATAAATATTAAGTACTGTTGGTATCAATTTGTCAGACAATAATGGTATAATGCATATACAGATATAGTTTACCATGCATATTGGTTAATTTAATTAGAAATGTTGTTCAAATGGTAAATTCTCCTCTAGAAATGAATTAATAGGGGTAATAGGATAAAGAATATTTGGCAATGTAACAGAGTACTTCAATACCACAAGTAGAGCCACTGATGCCAGTAAGTGTTCATAGCCTTGACAGGGTTTCTTTTTAACCCCAAAGATGAGCCTGAGTCCTCCTTTCAGTATTTAAATGATTTTCCTTTTCATTGATATAAAGAGACCACTATGTTGGCATGGTAACCAGATAATCTTAGCACCATTCACCATGATATAAAAAAGTGATCAGGTTGGCTTGTGATGAGACCTTCTGTCCTTCTGACAGCTTTAACTATCAAGAAGGTTATTACCCTGGTGTGGTGGCCATAAATGGAATGTCACTTGTTTCATTCTTATGATCATGGTAGGTTGGCTCGTGATGAGACCCCCTATCCTCTTTAAGAAGATGTGTGTTGCATTTTCATATTTTCATATTGTTATGTTTTTATTGTAAATGGAGGGAGGCTCATTTACTCCTTAAGAGTTAGGGATGGAGTGAGAAGTAAAAAAAAATGCCAATGAAAGTTATGCTTTTATCCCTATATCATCATACCAAAGGAATCATCAATTGCAAGTGTGAAAGATAAACCAACATGGTAATAAGATAGTAAATAATTTTATGGTGTGTGTAAAGAGAAGATATTCAACTAGTCATTATATAGATGAACCATGTCAGTTTCAAAATAAAGATGACCATCAAAGGTTTTACAAGTCATAATGGTATTAATATTACTGTTTTTCTTTATCTCAAGTACAAATTCCAAATCCGAATAGATGGTTTCACCAAAAAAATGGAAGAGAAAGAAAATGGCAAAAAGAATGATCAGCGATGGAATAGCAACAAGAAATCATAGTTGTTCTACTGAACAACAGTTGTTCAATCGATTGAACAATAGTTGTTCAATTGATTGAACATCAAACACACAAAAAGAAATTGGTGTTCTTCAATTGATTGAACAAAAAACCACGCAAAATAAATTGGTGTTGTTCAATTGATTGAACAACAATTGTTCAATTGATTGAACAACAAAACACGCAAAAATAAATCAGTGTTTTTAAATTGATTGAACATCAAAACATGCAAAAAGAAATCGATGTTGTTTAATTGATTGAACAGTGAAACATGGAAAAAAGAAAATGGTTTTGTTCAATTGATTGAATAACAAAACACCTAAAAAAGAAATTGATGATGTTCAATTGATTGAACAATAAAACACACAAAAAGAAATCAATGCTTTTCAATTGATTAAACAACAAAACACACAAAAAAAGAAAAATTGGAGTTGTTCAATGGATTGAACAACAAAATACAAAAACAAGGATTGGAGTTGTTCAATGGATTGAACAATGGTTGTTTAATTGATTAAACAACAATTATTAAACACACCCAAAAACAAGAGAAATCCTCATATTTACATAGTGATACCTAACTAAATTGCAACCAACCGTAAAGAGAATATATACATTATTTACAACTGAAGAAAGATAAATTTTTATGAGAGTAAAGTTGTCGGTTCATCACTCCCTGCAGCTAAAATTTTCATAGTGGGATCATCATGTACCTATTGTCAAAAAGACTCTTTGGTGAGTGGCTTATGATAAAGATGCACCCGATGTCCATTCACCTTGAAATAACGGCTAGACTCATCAATGGTAGTTAGAGTGAGAGTGTCATTGTTGTGTACCTCTTGAATTTCATAAGGGCCAAGCCACCTTGTCTTTAACTTGCCCGGAAAGTCTTCGAATTTGGAGTCATAGAGGAGCGCCTAGTCTCCTTTCTGAAACATCTTCTTTTTAATAATACTGTTGTGCCACTTTTCCCTTTTCTTTTGAATAGTTGTGGTGCATTGTACAACAAGTACTTGAGCCTCATCAAATTCATTTATTTGTTGAAGTCATTTGGTTTGGTCCTCTGTCAGATCCAATCCCACTTCCTGGGTTGTTTTGAGAGTCTTTATTTCAAATACAATAGAAAAGATAGGTTCTTTGCCAAATGCAAGTTGGTATGGAGAATATTCAGTAGTATTTCGCCAAGTTGTGCGATAGGCCCACGAGGCCTCTAGAAATCTAGTAGCCTAGTCCTGTCGACGTGTCGAAACTGTCTTGGTCAGAATTGCTTCGGTGACCTTATTGGTGCTTTCAACGTACCCGTTCACCTACGGTGAAAGGAGGAAGTGACTCTATGTGTGATGTGGTGGTTCTGTAGAGTGGTTGTAATCTTATGTCCTACAAATTTCCCTACTCAATCTGTTATCACTTCCTTAGGTAAACCATACCGCACAAATATCCCAAAAAGGAAATTAATTACAGCTTCTTCTATAGCTCCCGACAAATCTATTGTTTCTACCCACTTTGTTACGTAGTCTGTAGCAACTAGTATGTAGGCCTTTTGGTTTGATGGCGGATGAAATGGGCCAACAAAATCCAATGCCCATCATTCGAAAGGTTCTATTACCAATTGGGGTTGCAGCAACATTTCATTAGATTGACCAGTATGACTCATCCTTTGGACATATTTATTAGCATATTTAAAAATAGTGGGCCAATAATAGCCCATCTGTAGTACCTTATGGCCCGTTCTATGATCCGCAAAGTGTCCTCTACAAGGATTTTCATGGAAAGCCTCTAGTATGTCGTAAATTTTATCTTCACGAATGCATCTATGTATGTACATATCAGACCCTATATGAAAAAGTTATATGCCAATCCAAGAAAATCGGGCGCTGCATGGGAAAATATGTTTCCTTTCCCTTGCTGTCAAGTGTCTGGGCAACTTTCCTACTGCCAGATAGTTTTCTACATCTGCATACCATGGTATTTTCACTGTTATGGAAAAAAAAATTCATCTGGAAACTGGTCATCTACTACCAATGGATCATTTATCTTTGGAACCTGAGACAGAAAATCTGTGACTGGGTTTTCCTTCCCTAGATGATATTTAATGGTGATATCAAACTCCTGCAAAAGTAACAACCAACAAGTCACTCGACCATTTGTAATAGGTTTGTTAGCTAAGTATCTAATGGCGAAATGATCAATATACAAAAAAACTTGATAGCCAATTATATAATGTCTAAATTTGTTTATGGCATAAATGATAGCTAAGAATTCCTTTCTTATTACTATATAATTAAGTTCAGCAGTAGTAAGATTTTTTCTGATATAATAAATAGCATAAGGCTTTGTGTCCTCCTCTTGGCCGAGGACAACACCTATTTTTGCATCTGACGTGTCCGTAGAGATGTGAAAGGGTAGCTCCCAGTTGGGTCCATGCAATATTGGTGCCGTCGAGACTAATTTCTTCAAATCTGTAAAATTTGTGTCACATTTATCAGACCATTTAAAGTCAACATTTCCTGTTAAAGCATACAAAGGCGCGACGATTTGTCAATTTTTTTTTTATGAACCTATGATAATAACCTACATATTTAAGGAAGCCACATACCTTCGTCTGAGTACAGGGTGTAGGCAGTAGGATAATTACCTATATCTTTGCTAGATCTACCTGTATCCCAGCTACAAAAATGTAGTGTCCTAGGATTACGCCTTCTGTCATCATCATGTGACACTTGACATTGCTTAAACACAGCCTGGTGGCGATACATCGTTTCAAAACCTTCTCTAATGTTTGTAGTGCTTGATCAAAGTCGTCCCCATATGGGGTAAAGTCATCCATGTAAACTTAGAGTCCTTCATTTATTAGATCAACAAAAATTCTAATTGTGGCCCTCTAAAACATAGTTGGGGCATTGGATAAGCCAAACGGTAACACTCTGTAAGCGAATATGCCCCACGGGCAGGTAAAGGTGGTTTTGTCTTGGTCTTCAGGGGTGATATGGATCTAATTGTAGCCGCTGAAGCCATCCATAAAGGAAAAGAACTATTTTCCTACTATTGTATCAAGGAATTGATCAATAAATGGAAGAGGGAAGTGACCTTTTTGTGTGGCCTTGTTTAATTCCCAATAATCCACATAGATGTGTCACTTCTTGTTTTTCTTGGGAACAACTACCAATAGAGAGACCCACTTGCTATCTGAAATTGGATAAATGAAATTCACATCCAACAACTACTGTAGCTCTTCTTTTACAATATCTTTAAGATGCGAATTCAATCTTCGCTGAGGTTGTCGGATAGGACAACCATCCTTTTTGGTGTAGATATGTTGCATACATAACTGTGGGTCTATGCCCTTCATGTTTGGATAGTCCAAAGAAAAATCCCCTTTATATTTTTGTGGGACTTGAAAGATATTTTGTTGTTGGTCAATGTCCAGGCTATCATTAATGTTTAAAATATTGCCGGGTTCAATTTCAACAAGCTTGCTGTTATGAATGGTAGTTGTCTAGATATGATGATCATTAGTATCTTTCAAATGGTCTTTCGAGGCTTCATTATCAGGAATTTCTTTTAACATTTAACATTTAATATTATTCCTATTAGCTGGTTGATTGATAAAGTTAATGATTACATCACCTTTAGTCTGATTCTTGAACTCAAGCACCTCTGCTACTGTAAGCGGTGAACAAATGCTTTCCTCTAGGTAGGAGGGTGGTTGTTTATGTATTTTCACAATGGGAAAACTTGGTTTAGTAGGAGGATATAAAACGGTATTTTTTACATTATCCCCCTTAACAATGGTCATGCTGCCCTCTCAGCAACCTATGTAAGCATCAATTGTTTCTAGCCATTGTTGGCCCAAAATTAGAGGGTTCCCATCCAATCAACTTTTTGGGTTTGTGACGAGAAAATCTACTGGGTACTCCCATGAATCAACAAAAATTGTAATATCATGTAAATTTCCCTCTGGTCTTACCACCGAACGATCAACAAGTTCTAGGAGGGTGGTGGTTGGTTCTAGAGCTGTGATACCAAGTGTCTTACGGGTTTTTGTTGTTAAGATGTCAATGGTTGCACCCAAGTTAACTAATGTGTTTGGAAAGGGGCAGCCATATATTTGGATTGTAACTATGAGATTCTCAAGATCTTCATATTTTAGCAGTGTTTCCCCACCCAAGAGAAAATCAGACAAGGTCCCTACCACATGAATAGTGGGTGGAGATTTTTCTTTCCTCATAGGATTTTTCACACACAACTCTTTAATTGTTTTAGCATAAATAGGAATATCTTTGATGGCCTAGAGGATAGGAATTTTAATGCAAAGATCTTTCAGTTCCCCTACGAGATCAAAATATGGATAAACAACTAGTTTAGGTATTGCTAATATTTCAGGGAACAGGGGATAAGTAACTATGAGTTTTCAGGATCTTTATGCTCAATTGTATCTTCTCCTTGTTTTATTTATGTGTCAGTCATAGTTGATGGTGTATGTACAATTTCTAACTCAATTGGTGGCTGGTCTCTGTCTTCCTCAGGAGTGATGATTCATCCTGATCTCAGTCTAAGTTCATTTCATTCTTTTTATCCGGTCTCATAGTTTGAGTTTTCAACAATTTGCACTAGTTGAACCGATCTATTACTGGGGTTTGGATTCGGTTGGGCTAGTAGTTGGGGACGCAAAAGGGGCTGAGGATTTTGTTGTAATGGATATGGGGCTGATAATGTAGGTTGACGTTGAGGACCTATCCCCATAGGCATATTGGTTATCCCTAAAGGTTGCTTACAATTCAGAGATCAATTTAAATTTTGTGAAGTAGAGGTAGGCCACTAGGATGGATATGGATTACCTTGTCAAAAAGGAGTAAAAGGAGAATTCAGCCAACAATTACCTGGAAAGGATTGAGTTGGCCAAGGTGACATAGGAATGGTTGGGACTTCCAATTTGAGAAAGGTGATTAACCTTACCACGCTACCCCAGAATTCTACTGCTGATTAAATGATGAAGAAGGAAAGAACTGAGATGCATCTTGTGACATATCTGTGGGTCGGCCTTGCCACTATCGATGCTGGTTCATTAAGTATACTGGTTCTATCTCTTCTTCTTCTTCTTTAAAAATTTCTTTCAACCCTGGAAGTGATGGACACTGCTTAGTGGCATGGTATTTGGTGCAAATAGTGCATATCTGAACCATGTCCAATGGACACTCCCATTGGTTGTGCTTCTTTTGGCAATGTCGGAAAAAAACAACCAAGTTCTGTTCTACTAAGGCTTGTTTCTATTTTCCCTGCAGGACATCTAACTGCATTGTAAGGGTTCCTAGGATATCCATCTTGAAGTCCTCTAGGAGGTTACCAATTTCCATTCTTGTTACGCCTCCACTATGTCGTTTGCTTCCCCTAGTCATAAGATCTTGGCTTCCTGACCTAGTGCGTGTGCTACCTCATGAACACCTGATACACAAGATAATGATTTCATCATAATCCTCTTGAGAAATGTCTCCCTTCCCCATCAAATTTAGAGTTTCTATCCTTTCCTCTTTCATTCCTTTAATTAAGATGGCTTTTAGGACTTATTTTGGTAGTGTGGAGTGAGGGTATCTCTGCAAATTATAGTGAAACCATTTGACATATTTTTCTAGAGTTCTTAAATATTTCATCTTTTAATTACCTAGTCCTACAATAGTCCTGATATTTTGTGAGAAAATTATTTTTCATGTCATCCCAAGAGTTAATAGTGTGTCGACCTAAACCCATGAACCACCTCAAATTTGCTCCTTTTAGAGTAGAAGGGAACAACTTTAATTTTTGAGGGTCAGTGGTATAATCATATCCTTTGTAGAGGACATTAAACTCGAATAAGAAGGCATCTGGATCCTCTGTGGTCATCCCATGAAAGGTGGGGAGGTTTTGCAAGGGAATGGACTTCATAGGGGCATTGGCTACTAGGTCGATGTTACCGGGAAAAGTGTCTATTTAGAACTGCTCTATCCCACTAAGGTGTGATAGCTACCTTAGAAACAAACAGAGAAAATTACTTTTGTATCTCCTTTATGGACTATAAACAAAGAGGAATAGGAAGAACCAACCTGTGTCTTGCGCTAGTCCTTTGATCCAATCTCTCTCCTCTTTGACAGCTTCCAGCTACCTGCTCCCTTACTTGCCCAGCTTACCAAGTACCTGTAAGATCACAGAAGAAGAAAACTATACAAAGACATGGATTTATATTCATAAATAACTTAGGATCAGATTTAAGTTAACCATACAAATGTAACAAGCATCAATGATACAAAAGCATGGAGGAGAAACTCAAATAGTTTTTATTGGTATACAAGAAGATCCAGGAGGAGTTACAATTGATGATTCTTGACCCAGCATCAACCTCCCAGCAAAGAAGCCCCTCTTCACCTCCAACAAAGCATAGATCACCCAATTCTCAATATGTGTTTCAAAACCAACAGCAATTCCTTACAATGTGCAAAATTCCAGCCTCTGGATCTCTGGGATGAGGGATCCAGATATAGATGTATGCAAGGAGGATGAGTCAGCTTATGATTTGATTAGTGGCTTCTCTCTGTCAGTTCTTGCTTCCACATGGAGACTGAAGGCCTCTTACTCATCCTTGGTCGAATTCAGTGAGGCAAGTGTCATAGGAGAAGATTTTGGAGGCTTCCATTCTCTCTCCACCTCGTGGAATGACACTGCCATTTGTCATTTCCCGCTCAACGCACCATGGTAGTGCATTCAGGTGCGTTGCAACACACCTAGCTAGTGGATTTAGGTGCTATGCAACACACTTAGCTAGTGGAGCAGCTGAAATGATCCTGATTTGACTTATTCTGAGCTGTTTCTGGTGGAGAACTTCTAGGAGAAGCTGTAATTTGTTGACCTTGTTCCTTTAGGAGTTAGAACAACACTTTTAGGGACTTAGGAGCCCTTGGTTTATGGACATTTCATGCTTAGAGCTGTAAGGCACAAAAATGTCTATAAAAGTTGCCCCCTAAAGTATGAGGCCGTTTATCGGGTGAAATGCTTTATTAGGAGGATCCGAAGTTCTTTCAATGCTGGGAGGAGACCTGTAATAAGATACAATACAATACATTATCTTCATACTATTTTCATGATCTAGCTGAGGCGGGCATTCCCATGCTCAGCTTTATAAATTCATTTTCATGTACATAGGACAGACAATCGTCTGATGGTAGACTGATGATTCTGATAGAGCCATCATCCTTTTGGTAGGATGATTATCTGTGCTGCAATGTTGTACATTTCAATGTATTTATTTTCTTGAATATATATCGCAGCCCGGATGGATGAAACTAGATTCGGGGTCTTCAATCTCGTCCGATCTTCACTCGAAGTACAAGTTGATCCATGTGAGAAATGTTTTGAAGTCGAACATGGAAAGACATCGCTTGATTACCAGTCAATGATGTAAATTGTTAACAAGCGCGAGAGGATTCACCAATAATGATAATGACCCTCAAGGTACTGCAGTACAATTCACGTGGTGTGAATAAAGGACTTGGCGTCGAACACCATGCAAAATCATTCGGTCGAAGGTCATTGATGTAAACCTGTCGCCGGAAGTGAGAAACTTGCCATTGAGGCATGCAAGCTTCAAAGTACTGAATGGAGTGTTCCTAGATCAACTTCTTGGATAATGAGCTGATGTCGACAAGAAGTGATCCGTCACAGGAGGGCCTTAATGAATCCCACATCAATGACACAGAAAGGAGAAAATGATTTTGATGGAGGTGAAAAGGATCTGATGATATATGGTTCAGGGTGGTGGTCATGAAAGAATGGAGTATAATGTATGGTAGTGGGCGGGACACAGGTGGCCTTTCTGGATGACTTCTCTTGAACATGTCGGCGACACTTATGTGATGGATTGGTAGCATTAACCCCAAATGTGGATGGTATGGCGAGACCATGGTGATGTGACCGGTGAATGAAACAACCCAACCCGACTCAGGCACGGAGTGGAAGTGTCATGTTCAAGAGCGACTTGCTACCAATAAAGATTCTTTGAGTTTTCTTCCCAATTTTTCCCCAGTCATTGCTGACCAGCACCTCTTTATTTTTGTCAAGCTTGAGGAGGATAACATATGCTTGTTCTATAATTTTCCCTTCGGGCAAACCCATCGCTATGTTTTAACGAGTCTAGCGATAGTGAAACTCGTTCTCGTCTAAAGACAAGTTTGTTGCTATTAACCTTTTTAACGAGTTTAATGACAAAGATAACTCGGTCCTTTTCATTTTTAGAGAGTCTGAAAAGGTACGTAAAGGTAACTCCAAAATTCCTTTTTCGTCGTCTAATCCCTTAAGTCCAAAAAAGTATAAAACAATACAGAAGGGATGAATTTTCAATAGCTTTAACGAGCCGAACAAAACAAGCACTCGATCTTTTTGTGCAATAATCCCTCAGGTCCAAAAAGATTAAAATCTAGAGGAGGGATAGCACTTCCCGTTGCTTTAACGAGCTGGAAGGCCAGAACTCGGCAATCTTTTCATATTTTACGAGTCAGAAAAGAGCTTAAAGAAGACTTGTCTTTTGAGGAACGAGTGATAAAATGGGTAGCAGTTGATTCCAGGTAAGGTTTGGAATTTTCCAATCACGGCAGTGTCACAAGGATGGCTAGTGAAATCACTCTTCGCAGTTGTTCCTCAAAATGGGTAAACAATCAAATGGAGGTGAATGATCGGCCAATGAAAAAGTGGAGGTGACGGTGCAAACACGACCAAGGCTTTAATGGCTGAAGCACTACATTCACGGTGGTTATTTACCAGGGGATAGTTCATTTTTTAACGAGCTTAAACACGGGTGGAAACATTTTCTCGGTCCAGGTTTATTTTTTAACGAGCTTGAACCTCACGGTAAACACTGCTCGATTAATCCAGTCATATGATAAGAATGTCTCATATAAAAATGGCAACTTTTAGAGTTTTGCCCCACATCCTTTCTTTATGCAAGTTAGGAAACGACCAATCCAAAAAATAGATAAATAATCGCTCTTTGCTTGCACTCCAAAAGGTTTGCATGCCCCCAGGTATAAAACAGAGTTTCAAGGTTACCTCTACTTCTTTCCGCCAAAACACCTTGTTTTACCGAGAGAGGTCTACCTCTTACAGGTTACCCAAAGATGGTCCTATTTACGGCGCAAACAAAACACTTCTTCGGCTATGTCTACCGAGATAAACAAAGGTGAGCGACGATGCCCGCCAACTCACATAACTTTGACAAAAGAATCTTGTTCTAGAATAACCCCTCTTCCAATCACGGACAGGGTACAGACTAGTCATATTCTCCCGCGGAAACCTACCCTATACCCGAAGTTTTCCTGCCGAAGCAGACCAGGACGCATGCCCCCTGGGTTTCAGTCATATCCCTCCGAATTACTCGCGCTCATCAGGAGGACGGACTCGGGATTGAGACATTTCTTGCATGAAAAGACCATTTAGGGACGGTATATGACTATTTGCTATGCGTGATCCGGGAAATGAAAGCTGGTCCACGAGCTTGACCACTCTTCCTTCGTGCGGAAAACACATTACTCTAAAGAGTGAGGAGACAATCGCTCCCATGCAATAAATATAGTCTCGTCCAAGGAGTAGGTTATAATCCAAGGGTCCTTGAACTACCATTACGTTCATGCGAACTTTCTTCCTTCTCAATGTTATGGGCACATCGGGAAGGATCCCTAAAGGTCGACTGGCTCCTTTATCAAAGCCTGTCAGATTTCTCATCTCATGCAAAAGCAATGGCGAACCAAGTGCTTTCCAAGCAGTTGAGGAAAGGATACTCACAGAAGCCCCCTCATCTATGATGGTACCAGCCATAACCATTCTATATATTTGAACGATAATTCAGAATGGTACGCTTGCTGGTAAACGGGGTCTGCCTAGTTGATTCGAGTCGAAGGAGACAACTAGGTTACTTGGAGGTGGGACCGAATAGACGGCTGGGTATGGCTCTGACGAACTTCCTTCCTGCGTAAAGGAACGGGTAAATTGCCCCCATGTTCATCCGAGTCTGTGTTTATGAAGAGAATTTGGACGGTGTCATCCTTGTTCTCTTCAGTGACTGTATCATCTGAAGATGAAACCTCTGAAGGCAAGACCGGGTCAACTGCCGCCTCGACCTTTTGACTTTCGTCTGGTATGGATCCAGATGGTTTATCTTCAATGATAGGTGCTTCAGCCGACCACCTGAGCGGGCCAGCTGGATTCTCAACTAGTGACGGACTCGGCAAGAGTTTTTTATATCCAGGAGGAAGTCGTAACGGTGAAACCGGACGATCATCCAAAACTCTTTTAGCTTCGTCTAAGAAGGGACAACGGTGGATGGCATGATTGCCTTCGCACAGTTTACAAGGAAATCTAGCTTTCCCTTTTTGTCCTGGGGCTTCACTTTCACTAGTTGACGGTGTGCTTTCAACATGATCATCAGAGGTTGACGACACCGGGTTGTGCAAACAAGGAGACCAGTCCCTTAGTATCCGGGGGATACAAGGACAATCTTTGTGAAAGTGGTCTCCTTTGCAAATGACACATGGCGATTTAGGCCTGGTCAGTGCAGTGTGTGGATTTTCATTAGACGACACTCATTTTCCCTCATTCGCCTTTGGCTCCTTCTTCTTCTTCTCTTTCTTCTTCTTTTCCTTCTTCTCCTTAGGAACTTGGCTTTTAGCTTTACCAGCTCCATCAAGCAGAGAGGAAGAATTAGAGGAAGTAGAAGGCTGGTGGGCAACTCTGGACTCGTCTAATTGCTTATTCGATTGTTCAGGAATGGTGGTGTTCTGAACGACAAAGGTTGAGAAGAGCCATTCGGGCAAACCAATTGTCAGTCCTGGAAGCGACAATGTGGCCATATGGGGCACACCAACATCTCCCCAAGAGGAGAAGGGACTAGGATTTCCACCAAGGGGAATTCCTTGGTTGGTAGGCTCCATTTTCTCAACCCAAGATCAACGTAGGAAAAGGGTATGAATATTCCGTTTAAAATAAATTTTAACACGCTTTGACACAACTTGTTTTTTCAGCTTTTAAGAGTCGAGAAAAAACAAAAGATGACTCTAGTCTCCTTCGATTTTTAATGAGCCTGAAGTGACAAGTGCTCAGATGGACCTTTTCCGTTAAAGAGTCTGAAAAGGAACGAAAGGGACTACTCTGGAGGTCTAGGTAGAGGGAGTACCAAAACAATCGCAAAACTGCAGAATACTTTTTACGGTACGGCAGTCAATCTTCCCGAATGCTGTGTTCGGTGCATTGCGATCAGTAGGGCGGCCGACACGGCTTCCTATGGATAAATGATTTAAGCCTATAGGGGTCTCCCAATATATACTCGACGGTACGTGGGAGCACAAGTCCGTACTGGCAATTATCGTCTCAAAGTGGAGGAATCACCCAACCATCAGTGAGGACAACAGTTACCAGGTTTTACGACGCCGGAATACGTCTCTAGCCTAGACCTCTAAATGTTGTGCGCTAAGTTCCAAAGCGTTGTTAGATTCGTTGAATTTATTTTAAGTTGATCTTTCTTATGAAGTTTTCCTTTTGTGTTCACCACGAGATGTAGATGTAATTCCTAAAATGCAATCTAAAGATGATAAACAACCTTTTATCTCTTTTCAGCAATGAAAATCCTAGCTACTAGGGGAAAAGAAAGACACAATCTTTTCACAAAGAGCAAAGAGCACACTGTAAATGCACTTTCCTAAATCAAGCCAAACAGATTGTCTATATGCAAATGCACATGCATGTATTTTTTTTTCACTTTCTTAATATTGATGCTAAAAAGAAAGTTGATGTACAAATCTAAATTTGCTTTCAAGCGACAAACACAAACAAGCTTCTTTTCGAAATCAAAAGGTAGAGATGATTACGACACTTTATGATTTTGAAATAAATACTCGTTTTGACACTGGAAAGTCACAAATTCAAACCAAAGGCAATAGTAAACGCATAATCTACCATCAACAGCAAATAAACTTTCTCCTATGATCAAAATCGACACTTGCGATAGATCTAAATCAAAGGACGACAGTACGATTATTATACTTTTGCAATGGAAAACTGTAAACGACTCAACAAGCACACAAAAACATCTACAGTTCTTTTGTACAAACGAGGCGGAATATCAGTAAGGAAAAGGGGTTTGAAACAGTCATATACTGATCACAGGCTATAAAAAATCAGAGACAAAACTGGAAAGAATGAAGCAAAGAACCTCAGCTGCACAGGGCTAGGCTGATCAGCGCACCTGTTACACAGAGAAACTGCATTGCAGCATAGGTTTCCCTCTTGGGAAGTGCGTTGAAATGCAGAACCTCTTCACAGTGCCTGCGCTGGGGTAGAAACGAGAATTCTATCCCGGTTCTGAGTCACAGTTTGCAGTTTAGTCTTTGGTTTTGGCCGAGTAAAAGCAATCAGTAATGCACAATCAGGGGTAGATCTAAGGAGGGTCTAAGAGCTATCACAAGGGCAATCAGATAGTCTATGAATTAGCTGTTCAAATCATAAACAGATCCGGTGAATGGATTGAAGCAGCAAATTTCTACTTTGCATTTGTTATGGCAAATGCATTTCGAATGCTACTTATAAGTTTATGAAACAAACAACAAGAGATACACAAACAAACTAATTAGACAATCCTCCCCAGTGGAGTCGCCATTTTGTTACCGGGAAAAGTGTCTATTTAGAACTGCTCTATCCCACTAAGGTGTGATAGCTGCCTTAGAAACAAACAGAGAAAACTACTTTTGTATCTCCTTTATGGACTATAAACAAAGAGGAATAGGAAGAACCAACTTGTGTCTTGCGCTAGTCCTTTGATCCAATCTCTCTCCTCTTTGACAGCTACCTGCTCCCTTACTTGCCCAGCTTCACCAAGTACCTGTAAGATCACAGAAGAAGAAAACTATACAAAGACATGGATTTATATTCATAAATAACTTAGGATCATATTTAAGTTAACCATACAAATGTAACAAGCATCAATGATACAAAAGCATGGAGGAGAAACTCAAATAGTTTTTATTGGTATACAAGAAGATCCAGGAGGAGTTACAACCGATGATTCCTGACCCAGCATCAACCTCCCAGCAAAGAAGCCCCTCTTCACCTCCAACAAAGCATAGATCACCCAATTCTCTGATATGTGTTTCAAAACCAACAGCAATTCCTTACAATGTGCAAAATTCTAGCCTCTGGATCTCTGGGATGAGGGATCCATATATAGATGTATGCAAGGAGGATGAGTATGCTTATGATTTGATTAGTGGCTTCTCTCTTTCAGTTCTTGCTTCCACTTGGAGACTGAAGGCCTCTTACTCATCCTTGGTCGAATTCAGTGAGTCAAGTGTCATAGGAGAAGATTCTGGAAGCTTCCATTGTCTCTCCACCTCGCGGAATGACACTGCCATTTGTCATTTCCCGCTCAACACACCCTGGTAGTGCATTCAGGTGCATTGCAATGCACCTAGCTAGTGGATTTAGGTGCTATGCAATGCACTTAGCTAGTGGAGTAGCTGAAATGATCCTGATTTGACTTATTCTGAGCAGTTTCTGGTGGAGAACTTCTGGGAGAAGCTGTAATTTGTTGACCTTGTTCCTTTAGGAGTTAGAACAACACTTTTAGGGACTTAGGAGCCCTTGGTTTATGGACATTTCATGCTTAGAGATGTAAGGCACAAAAATGTCTATAACAGTCGACTATGGGGTATTCCAATGTCGAGGTTTGACCTTGAGGTGGTTGATTCACCATTTAGTTGAAAATGTGCCAATATCCTTTAGGGACTTCAAGGGGTGCTATTTGAGTAAGTGGAGTATTCTCAATCCAAGATGGTTTTGCGGCACTTCCTAGATCTGGGATCACAATAGGTCCTCGTTCAGACAACTATGGCCCTGCCTTAGCAGTTCCACTGGTTTCTCCCTCTCTTTCTCTTAAATTGTTCAATTTTTTCTCTTGTAAAGGATCAGAATTTAAATTTTCTGTAACTTGAAAGCTCTGTTCAAATCCTCCAATTTGGCTATGAATCTCAGCATAGGTTGCAAATGGTGAGCTTGCTGCTTGAGGGATTACAATAGGGATTTTTCTAGATATAGTGCAGGGTCCTACTGATGCCTGAGACTCTATTTTTCTTATAATTTTGTCTATAAAAGTTGATCTCCCAAGGTTCACCGATCCCTTGGTTTTTCTGGATTTAGATGGGGGGTTCTTGTCTTTCTCTATCTTTTTATTCCTATTCATTCATAAAAAACCCCTACTCCTATTTAACCTCTATACATTTGCTGAAAAGTGGGCTGGTGAGCAAGCACTTTACTTGCTGGTTACGTAGGTTCTTACCTCTCGTTTTTAAAACCCAATTCTTTTACAACAAAATAAAAAGAAATCACTTTGAAACACTCTCCTTGGCAACGACGCCAAAATGTTGGTGCACTAAGATGACTGTTAAAAGAAATATTAATACCTACATTAATAATCAACCCATGGTAAGTCTGTTTATTTCAAGAGTGTTCAACATTGTCTATGCAACTACATTTAGAGGCTAATTCATAATGAAATGATATAGAATCATTGCAATGATTAATATCTAATTCTCAAAGTTCAATCCAAAACAATTATGAAAGAAATCTTTAAAGAACTTTCAAATCTACTTTAATCTATTATGCAAAGAACTGAATCGGAATGCAAGTAAAAGGAATCACTCTTAGAAAATCTAACTGGTATTGACAATAATTCGTTTAGCATGAAGGAAAGCTACAACAATTGAACATCAAGTAACTATGCAAACATCTCATGGAAAGCAATCAACTATAAGCTTGAGATATCTGGTAACACTACTTTAGAATGAACAACAATCGAATACTTAAATGAACCTGATCAATTCGGTAAATTTTAATGTTCATATGTAAAACACAGCATGATCTAGAATCTAGTTTAAACAACAAAAGAAAATCACAATCATCAATACTCATAGCAATTGGAATAATGCTAATTTCATAAGCTAACAGTAATAAACGATTATAAGAATAAACAGAAATAAATATGACACAATTAAAGCAGTAAATCTCCTATTGACTAGGCCCAAAGTCTCCATAAGTCACTGCTGAAAGATACTCAGAATGCAATTATAGGTAAAACACAGTCTTCTTCATTAAACTTGTTAATAGAGTTACAACGTCACAGTAATGAAAGTATTTTTTGTCCAAAAAGAATAGTTACAATCTTAAATTTTCTAACTAGTTATTCATTTCGCCGGGTGGCTTTATATAACTTTGGAAAGATAAAATGGATAAAAGCGAATCCTCAGGATCAGGAGATCTTGAGGATTTTGCAACCGACAATCTAATTTCATCACAGAATGGAATTGATCCTCCTGGTCTTCCGTTGTCCTTCATAATCGAGAATTTTTCCTTTTCCTTTCTTGGTCGCTGTTGTTCTATCATTTGAACAACAATTTTTTAATTCATGTCCCTACATATAAAGATAGTGAAAGTTAGTTTTTCGTGCCCAGATTTACCCAATTCGTTAATAATCGATTTTATCCAGCTTTTGCGATTGTTTCTTCTATATTTATTCCTAAAATGAAGATAAATACATAAAGACAAATGATTAATTAAGCTAATATGAGGATAAAACATAGCTTTTCCACGATCCAACACATGTCAATTGCATGTGTGTCTCTCACACTTTCATTCCATATGTTGTTACAATTGCATGATGTTGATCATTGTTGTGGTGATGTCGTCATATGGAACTTAGTGTGCTTTTGTGGGATGCTTCGTTGTGAGTATATGACTGGTTATGTGTTGTTAAATATCACTTACATGTATCATGTGGTATGCTTGATTACATTCCTGCATGTTTGGTGACATTCTTGTATGCTTAGTTGCATGTATCATTCTTGCAGGTTTGATTTCAAGAATTTCTCATTCATGCTTGATCATACGTGTTTATGCATATGTGTGGATGGTTATGCATTGTTGATGCATGTTCATTTTTACATGTGGTCAAGTGTATAGTGACGTAATGATGGTGGTTTTCATGCATGAGGTTGTGGTGTGTGTTGTTGTTGAGCTCATGCATTCATGCCTACACCCTAGCTAGAATGACGGCTACATGATCGTATGCTTATGTTTTATGTTTCTAGACATTGTCATGGATATGTTATACATATATCAAGTTGATTTTTTGATCTTGCAGACAAGGTATCCTCCCTGAGTTATACTAAGGTGCGTTGGTTTACTGTGAATTGGCTTAGCTGACATGATACACCTTGCAGGAAGAAACATCAAATGGACAGAAAAATGGTTGACTACAAAGACTCTCCCTATGAATCCGAGGAGAAGTATGGTGTTGGGAACTCTTCCGATTTGGCAGTAACACTAGGAAGTTTAAAGGAAGAGATAAGGAGTTGTAAGGCAGATAATGACAAAGTCATACAGTCACAAGAAAAGTTAACAAAGGTAAATGCGGTCATACTTCAGAGCTTGTTAGATTTGCAGTGGCAAGGATCACTTCAGATCAATCGTGAGAAGGATAAAAATAATGGGGCATATGGCATTAGATCACATGGCGGTCACTGATCAGATAGAGATGACACAATCCGAGATGGTAAATTGCTAGATGCTCCAGAGAGGAGAAGGGATAGACACAATTATGTTTCTAGTTCTGATTCAGATAGGCACTATGATTGTCACCGATATCATCCTTACAAGATGAGTGATAGGGGATACGTGCCAGATGAGTTTAAGAAAGAAAATCCACCTACTTTTGATGGAGAGGTAAAGAGACCATAGGATGCAGAGGCTTGGTTACTTGGTATGAAGAAGTTCTTCAAATTGCACGACTACGTAGAGAACATGAAAGCTAGAGTGGGTACTTTCAGTCTTAAAGGGAAAGTGGACATTTGGTGGGAAGATGTGAAGAATTTCAGGGACATAAATTAGAAAGATCTTATTTGGAGTGAATTTAAGCGGCTATTCAAGAAAAAGTATCTTTCAGAGTAGTACTTTGATGATAGGGAAAAAGAATTCTATGAATTAAAGATGGGATCCCTGACAAATGATGAGTACACTAGTAAGTTTTTGGAACTGTTGAGGTATGTGCCTTACCTCAAGGAGGAGAAGGCTGAGATTCAAAGATTTGTTAGTGGGTTAGCAGTTGCATTCAAATATAGGATTGAGTTCGATGATCCTAGATCATTGGAGAAGGCTATCTGAAAACTGAAGCATTTCTATGAACAATTGAAGCGTCGAACTAAGATGAAGCCAAATTGGAGAGGTAAAACAAAGAACAAAGGAAAATGGGACAAGAAGTGAGTAAGATGACCAAAATTGGGTAACAAGGAGAATGTTGCACCACTTAAGAGGTTCAATGCATCATATAGAGGACAGGAACATAGATCCGAGGAGCCAAATAAGGAGCCCGTGCAATGTTGAGCTTATGGAGGAGATCATTGTGGGAGGGATTGTCCTGAGGTATATAGTGGGCAGGAGGCACAAACTGTTGGAGACGTTGGCCAGAGTATTCCACGTATCTATGCAGCCTTGGATAAAAAATAAGAAGAGCATCATGCAGTTATCATTGAGATGGACGGTAAGCTTTGTGATCAAGTTATTTCTATTCTGATTAACCCTAGATCTAATTATAGCTATGTTAGTCCTAACTTGGTGGATAAGTGTGGTTTGAGTAAGGAATTGCATGTAGAATCATGGTTAGTGCAGTCGGACACAGGTAAAAATAATCGAGTGCATCATTGGGTAAGAGCTTTCACATTTTATTAAATGGTATGCCTACAACAACACATCTAAATGTATTACCATTGGGTTCATACAATATGTTGTTGGCATGGATTGGTTGTATCTTCAGAGAACCAAGGTAGACTGCTACAACAAAGATATTGAGTGTGTTAATGACAATGGAGAACCAAGAGTATTACAAGGTAAGAAGAAGGCCACATCAGATAGGATGGTGACATCTATGCAAGCAAAGCGTAGCCACAGGAAAGGGTGCAAGCTATTCGCAATGCACATTTATAGTGATAAGGGTAAGGAGGTTGAGGATGTAGATGTGTTGAGTAGATATCTAGTGTTGCAGTAGTAGGATGTGTTTCCTGAGGACATTACCAAGTTTCCACCTCATAGGGACGTAGGTGTTTCTATTGAGTTAGTGCTAGGGGTAGCTCCAGCATCTAAAGCACCTTATAGGGTGAGAACACCTGAGTTGGTTGAGATAAAGTTGCAACTAAAGGAAATCATGGACAAGGGGTACATTAGGCCAAGTATATCACCTTGGGGTGCATCGGTCTTGTTTGTGAAGAAGAAATATGGTAATCTAAGATTATGCATTAATTACATACAATTTAACAAAGTGACTATCAAGAAAAGGTACCCTTTGCCGAGGATTGATGACTTGTTTGATCAATGAAGGGATAAACAGTGTTCTCCAAGATTGAATTGAGCGATTCTAGATACCATCAGGTACACATCAAAGAGGAGGACATTTACAAGACTACGTTCAGGACTAGGTATGGGCATTATGAGTTTGTTGTTGTTCCATTTGGCTTAACTAATGCTCCATCTACATTCATGTGCTTGATGAACAGTGTATTGCTTACATATTTGGATAAGTTTGTTATTATGTTCATAGATGATATACTGGTATATTATAAAAACAAAAAAGAACATGCCAAGCATCTAACAACAACATTGAAATTGTTGAGAGAGCATGAGGTGTATGTTAAGCTTAGTAAATGCAGTTTCTTTATGACAGAGGTACATTACTTGGGGCATGTCATCTCCAAGGAAGGTATTGCAGTAGATCCATAAATGATAAGATCCATCATGGAGTGGATAGCTCTTAAGAATGTGGATGAGGTGAGATTCTTCATGGGTTTGGTAGGTTACTACAAGAGGTTCATCAGGAACTTCTCGCAGATTGCTTATCCCATTACATCTTTGCAAAGAAAAGGTAATAAGTTTGAATGGAAAGAGTAATGTGAGGCTAGTTTTGATCATCTCAAGTAGTTGTTAACACATGCACCAAATGCAAATATTGTAGACCTAGACAGAGAGTTTGTTGTGTGCACATATTCGTTCAAGAGAGGACTTGGTGGAGTCCTTATGCAAGATGGTCAGGTAGTGCGCTATGAGTTGTGGAAACTAAATGAGCACGAGTAGAACTATCCCACACATGATCTTGAGTTGGCAACAATTATACATGCACCGAAGATGTGGAGACATTATCTTTTTGGGCAGGAGGTTCACATTTATGAGTGATTGCAATGGGTTGCAGTATCCATTTGACCAACCAAATTTGAATGGCAGGTAGGCTCGGTAGCTGGCCACAATCAACGAGTTCGGTTTTCAGATAAGACACATCGAAGATAAGGAGAACAAAGTGGAAAATACTCTTAGCAGATATGTACATGTGAATCACTTAGCAGTTATGAGCTCTTATGGGACAGATTTACAAGAGAGGATCTTGTAGGCAGGACATCTGGATGTTAGATATATGGAGATTGTTCACAGGGCGATACTACAGGGACAAGTACATGTGATGGTATAGGTATAGGTATAGGTACATGTACAGGTACATGTACGGGTACATGTAGTGGTACATTTACAGGTGTAGGTGCACAAGATTTGAATTATTTTCTTACAAAAGATGGATTGGTCAGGTTCTGAGACAAGATATATGTGTTATATGACAGTGATCTCAAGAATGTGATCTTGAGGGAGTTTCATACGAAACCATATTTGGGTCACCTAGGTTACCAAAAGACACTGAAAACAGTGAAGAGATCTTAGTATTAGCTAAACTTGAAGAGGGATGTAGCAGAGTTTGTGGCTAGATGTTTTGATTTTCATCGAGTGAAAGCAGAGTGTAAGCATCTAGGTGGACTACTACAACCGATCAGGATTCAGAAATGGAAATGGGAGGTCATTTCCATGGATTTCATCATAGGGTTGTCGAAGACAGTGAAGCAACATGATTCCATCATGGTCATTATGGACAGGTTAACAAAGGTTGCACACTTCATTTTGGTGAAGTCTACGTTCTCATCTAGTGATGTGGCAGAGGTATTCATCATAGATGTGGTTAGATTACACAGTGTTACAAATAATATTGTATCGGACAAGGATGTGAATTTCACTTCCAAGTTTTGGAAGGAGTTATTTGTAGGTTTGGGCACAAAGTTGGCCTTCAACAAAACTTATCATCTTCAAACAGATGGACAGACAGAGAAGGTAAACAAGATATTAGAGGATATGTTGAGGATGTATGTGATGCATCAGCGACAAAAGTGGGAAGAGTACCTTCCATTAGTATAGTTCACATACAACAATCGTTATCAGGAATCACTGAGGATGAGTCCTTTTGAGGCATTGTATGGGTGGAGATGTAACACTCCCATTAGTTGGAGTGACCTAATTACCAGAGTATTGGTTGGACCATATATATATATATATATATATATATATATATATATATATATATATATATATATATATATATATATATATATATATATATATATATAGATATATATATATATATATATTTCTTTTATATATAATACTACCTAAGCACCCATGCGGGATTTGAACCGATGACCTATCACAAGGAGTGCCTTAACAGTACATCCATTCACTGTCAATCCAAAGCCCCATGGGCAATTGGACCATATATGTTGGCGAACATGGAATAGGAAATGCAGGTGATCAAGAAAAATCTTAAGGCATCACAGGATAGGCAGAAGAGTTATGCTGATAGGAACAAGTTGTTCAAGGAGTTTCAAGTTGGGGAGCAGGTGTACTTGCGCATCAAACTAAAGAAGAGATCCTTACAGATTGGATCATGTGCAAAGCTGGCACCACGTTTTTGTGGACCCTTTATTATCATTACGAGGATTAGGCCAGTAGCCTATCGACTTGCACTCCTTCTGACAGTGAAAGTCCATGATGTTTTCCATGTATCTTGCTTAAGAAGTATGTTAAAGATGTTGATCATGTAATTGACTAGTTTGTATTGTAGGTGGAACCAGATGGAGAATTCCAGCCGAAGCCTTAGTTTATATTGCAAAAAAAGGTGCTCATGCTCTGGAACCAATCAATAGAGAAAGTTAAAGTGTAATGGAAGCACTTTGGACCTGATAAAGCTACATGGGAGATGAAAGATCAGATACATGCCATGTATCCTTCCTTGTTTTCCGGTTGAGGCAAAGAAACTTGACATAGTGGCTTGGTATTTTCTTATGGTGGTTTGGTATTTGCTTATTGTGGTTTGGTATTTTATTTATGGTGATTGATATATGATTTATGATGGTTTCATATATATTATATGATGTTTTAATATATACTAAGACATGGTGTTTAGTGTATGCTTTGATATATGTTTTGGTATATGATTTGGCATATGTTTTGGTTTCTATATTTTGATGGTGTTGTTATATGTACACCCATGTATGGACGTAAATATTGTAAAGAGCTATGTTATAAAGATCCACTATGTGGTATGGGTGTCATGTTATTATGCTATCATGTGGTTATGTTATCAGGATGTTATGATGTTATTCGCGCTCAGTAGGATGATCATTGTAAATATTGTAATGAGTTGTTTTATAAAGCTCCACTATGCAGTATGTTGTCACGTTGTTATGATGTTTCTCTCTTGAGCAGATCTTTCATTGTAAATACTGCATCGAGTTGTCTTATAAAGCTCCATGAGAAGTATGTCTTCTTTCAACAGGTTGCTGAGGTATATGTGTGATTGAACACCAAGAACGGTGTCCCCCAAGGGGGAGGGTTCTGTAATAGCCCCGGTGAAAATTCCATGTAATAAAAGTTAAAAGAACAATAACCATGGATGATGGGACACTTGTTCCAAGATTAATTTTGCACAAGACATCATAGGGGGTGTTCATTTAGTTATTTATGTCTAAGGAAATTGGTGAAGGCAATGGCTAAGGCATTAAAAGGCAAAATGGCATTTTTGGCACATTCATTTATGAAAATAATGGAAATTAGGAGAAAAGGGAGATGAAAGGTCACAGGTTGCATGTGAGGAGGAAAATGAATAAAATAGAGTACTCATTCATAAAAAGGCTTTTGAGGATCAGTTGGTAACCTTTTGTTAGTTCAGTTTTAGATCTCTCTCATTATTCTCTCTCTCTCTCTCATACACTTGGACACTTAGATTTTTCTTGGGGCACTCTTCGAGGGTGTGGCATACTTGGATTCTTGGAGCAATAAGGAAAAGGAAGAACAGGAAAGTGCAAGAAGGTGTCAACATCAGTAGCTACATCATATTTTCTTGCATGTACCGAGTTGCATGTTTGATTTCTTCACTAGTTTTGGCTTGCATTGCATATGCATGTGGTTTGTTGGTTGTGATCGATCATTGGCATGGAGGATGTCGAGATTGACAGTGGATTTCCTAGCCTTGCCATTTCCTAGATAGCCATGGTGATTGTGGGTTTATTTCCTTGTTATGTTTTTTATTGGTATCATGTTTCCTTAGATTGAGTTGAGTTAGTAGTCCTGTAGCCTTAGTTGAACAAATGCTCTGGAGCCTTGTAACAACTTGGGTTGAGTTACTAGTCCAGTAGCATGGGTTGGAAAAATGTTCTAGAGCCTTTAGTGAGTTGAGTTGCTAGTCACGTAGCCTTGGTTGGACAAATGCTTTGGAGCTTGATAAAAGTTTTGGGTTGAGTTACAAGTCTCGTAGTTGGGTTGGACAAACAGTTTGGAGCCTTGAATGGCTGGGATAGAGACCAATCTAATGATGGGTTTGGTGATGTCCGATGATGAGGTGAAATCACTATTTGATGGGTTGAGGTGGATGGCCTCTAGAAGCCCTAGATGAAGTGTGATTGATGTGTTCTATGAGATCCCATAGTCATGCTTGGAATTTGGCATGGGGGTGAACGAGTGAAGAGAGATTTGGCTCAACCATTCTACAGTTGGGTGGAACTTGGAAGTCCCATCCCTGGCTTGGATTTTTCATTATGAATGAAAGGTTATTTCTCCTTGTATTTCTATGAGAATTTTGATCAATTACATGTGGTCTATATGATTGTACTTTCATGAGTATTTATGCTGCTATTATGTTGGTTATGTATGTGTTTTATGACAACAACCATGTGTGTCTCTCATCATGTTTTTACTTCTAATTAAATGACCAATGTATCTATGACCTAATGGATGGAATGGAAGTTGATGTGTTGAGGCATCAATGGTTCTTAGTAATTCTTGGCTAAGTATGAGTCCCATATGCTCAGAACTATGAATTAAACCTGTAGATTACACATTTGCAATATGTTCGATGAAATGCTTGTCATGGCTAGTAGGAGTCCAGTCAAGGTCATGAACAAGTATTTTATTTAGTACTATCATTTCCATGTTATGTTACTGATTTGAAGAGATGGACCAATTTTGGGCAGTGACCTAGGCTCTGAGCCTAAAAAAATGGCTTAAATCCCAAGGTCACTGGCACAACAATGACAATTTTGGTCCACTATCACTGGTAGGTAGGCCTGTGAGAGCTAATTTAGGTTGCTGACCACTCCCTTACCCATATCATGAAAGTTATTATGGCCCAAGAGACCTAAACCAGTAGTGGGACCCAAGGACAGTCTGTTTGAGTGGTTGACTTGTCCTTTCAGGGTTCTTTTGATGATATTGGATGTTTGTATGGTGTGTTTTCCATCGGTTACACTTCCTTAACATGAATTAAGAGGTCGAATCATATCATAGTGGCCTCTTGTCACATGTTTACCCTGGCTGGCCGGTTTCTTAGGTAGATGTGGGAGGAGGATGTTACGGATACCGGGTGCTCAACCACCAAATGTACACCTATAACAATATCATTTTGCACAAAAGAATGAAATTGAAAAAATCATCATGAAACTTCTCGAAGCTAGTGTTATTCGTCCCAACACCAATCCTTATTCATCTCCAATGGTCATGGTGCTAAAGAAAGATGGATAATGGCACATGTGTACTAACTTTAAGGCCCTTAATAAGTTCACTATCAAGAAAACATTTTCTATTCCACTAGTTGATGATATGCTTGATGAATTGCATGGTGCTAAAGGATTTACCAAGCTAGACCTCCGCATGGGCTATCACCAACTACACGTGAAGGAAGTCGATATTCCTAAGATAGCATTTCGAACTCATGAAGACCATTATGAATTATTGGTCATGTCATTTGGTCTCTTTAATGATCCATCCACTTTTCCGAGCCTCATGAACCACCTTCTAAAACTATACTTCAAAAAAAATTTCCTGGTCTTTTTCGATGACATTCTCGTCTACAACGAAACATGGGACAGACAACTTCAGCATGTTGACTAGATATTTCAATTTCTCCAAGATCACAAATTATTTTTCAAATTATCGAAGTGCTCCTTTGGCATGGAAGAAGTAGAGTATTTGGGACACATTTTGGGTCATGATAGAGTGAGGGTTGATCCAAAAAAGATTCAGGAAATGAAAGATTGGCCCCAACCAAAAACCTTGAAGATTTTGTTGGGATTCTTGGGTCACACGGGCTACTATCACAATTTTTTTCACAATTATCGATGCATTTCTAGATCCCTCACTAATATTCTCAAGAAAAATTCATTAATCTAGAACAACACACCTCAACAAGCCTTCTTGGCTCTCAAACAAGCCATGTGCTCCACTCTAGTATTGGCCTTACCATACTTCACCAAATCTTTTGTGATTGAATGTGATGCTTCAGGTAAGGGAATTAGCGCAGTATTAATGCACGATGGCTGAAAATTAGCTTTTACCAGTCAACAACTCAGTGGAAAACATCTGGGTCAATCTACATATGAGAAAGAAATATTATACATATTACATGAAATAGACGCTTGGTGACCATACTTATTTGGGTCACGTTTCTTAATCCACACTGACCATCATAGCATAAAATATGTTCTAGAGCAACATCTATCATCGACACAAAAAAATAAATGGCATGCAAAAAATGTCAGGATATGATTATGAGATAATTTATAAGAAGGCATGTTACAATGTAGTGGTTGATGTCTTATCATGCCAATTTGAGGATGAGGGCACCCTTTTATCACTCTCCCTACCCATACCATATTGGATTGAAGAGGACTTCCATGAATGGTTCTACAACCCCTCTCTATCCCAACTCATTAATAACTTAAGAGCAAATCATAATGCCTCTTAAGATTGCTCTTGGAAGGAGGAGGTTCTTCGCTACAAGGATTGGGTAGTGCTATCTCCGACCTCCACCCTCAAAACCCGCATCTTGGAAGTTGGAAGAGTTTCAATCCTCTTCGATTTCAGGACATTCGGGCTTTCAGAAGACTTATGCATGAGCACATCGCTCATTCTTTTATACCGACATGAAGAACGACATTATTACTTTTGTAGCTGAATGTAATGTATGACAGTGCAACAAAGGGGAAATGATCAAGCTACTAGGAACCTTACAACCATTTCCACTCCTTGCTTTCATTTGGATATATGTTTCCATGGATTTCATTACAGGCCTCCCAAAGTCAGGAAACAAATTAGTCATCATGGTGGTTTTTTACAAACTTTCCAAATATTCTCATTTTTGTGCTCTACCACACCCATTTACCCCAACATTGGTGGCTCTAGTTTTCATGGACCAAATATTCAAACTTCATGGCATGCCAACTTCCATTGTGTCTGATTGAGACCCCACTTTCACCGGCAAATTTTGGCAAGAACTAATCAATCTCTAGGGCACACAACTTACACTGAGTACAACTTATCACCCCCAAATAGATGGTTAAACATAAGTGGTAAAAAAATGTTTAGAGACCTATCTGTGGTGTTTCACTTTAGACGAAACATCAATGGGTACAATGGATGCCTTTAGCTGAATGGTAGAATAATAATAAATATCATGAAGCCACCAAGATGACGCCATATGAGGTAGTGTATGTCCAACTACAACTATTGGGACAGGGTCCCCTGGGGTTAAATTTTGTAAAAGTTTTTTTAATATTGTAAAGTCTTTGTATTTTGAGGAGCGGAGTGCGCAAATCGATAGGAGTCAAATGGGATTTAGGAAGGTCAAAGCCCCTTAGTTTGTTAAGATTTAAGCTATTTTGTGACATGCCCATGGTTTGCGGACCATGGTATTGGAATGAAGTATCATATAAAAATAAGTCATAGAAGAGCCATAAGGGGATAGAGAAGAGCATAGATAGGAAAGTTTTGGATCTGTATTGTCTCTTTTGTACTTGGGTGAAGGGGACATCTCCTACTGCTATGAGCGCGAAGACCTTGGTAAGTCCGCAACTGAGTGCGCGGGCCTTGCAGCTATGTGCACATGCTTAAAAGATTTTGTAATAGAAGATCTAAGCATAATAAAGGTTGTTTTAAAGGATTATCTGTGTATCTTTTCTTATCTCTAAATTATTATATGTTTTGATCTGTTGAATGCTATTAATAATTAAAAGTACATAATAGATGCGTGAAAGAAGTAGATTTGTTTATTTACTTGATGTTATGAATGTTTAGCGCAATCAGCAAAGGGTTTAAATCTGTTAACTGTTAGTTGCAGTAGTTTACAGGTTTTAAGTGTTAGGGTTCGTGAAGGTCGGATAAAGCCCTAAATCTAACATAAACACATCACATAGTCCCTTGGATGTAGAAGCCTAGTTCTAGCATCCCCCAATACTTCCTCAGGTGAGACTGCAACCTGCACTACATGGGTTGTTGCCAAAAGGGCCGGTAGTGTAGGGTTTTGTGGGTTAGCACAGCTAACTCTAAACTTGGGTCCAAGCCCCCTCACGCCAACAAATGGTTCCATTGTCGGGACCAGGATCTATCTTAGGAATGTGTGATGTGGCATAAGTGGATACTGATTAAAAAGGAGATTGAAAAGTGGATAGAGTAGAAGCTGCATGAATTTGTAGCCCAAGAAAATAGGAATCTGCGCCTATCGAAAGAAGAGTTGGTGGACATATACTTGTATACAGAAGAATACATAATTTTTTTCTACTCTTTTCCATGCGAATTATGGGAATGGTTTTCTACATTGGTGGATGATTAAGGTACTTGGAATTTGGATAACCCTATTGTGTGGACTCCAGAGTTATTGAGGCACCTAGAAGGTTCAGAAAACAAGATCGAGAGAGTTGTCGATTATTGGAAAGATAGTATTTTCAATGGATTCATTACTGAGTTCGCAATTGACACATCTTCCAATTATAACAAAGCTAAATGCCAGTTTTTGAAAGGACCAAGAGGTAAGTGTCTGAAGTCCCTAAAAACTTGCTATTGTGTGAGAAACAGGTTATTCCATTGAATTGATGTTTAGATGAGACTTGACAGGAGCTACGTGAATTGGGAAAGCATTCAAAGGAGATCTAGATTCAAGTGCATAGTAAAACCCTTTGTTGGAATAATCTGATAGCGACAATGAATGTTATAAATTGAAGATGCCTCAAAGTGCACCGCAGGTGGTAAATCAGGGTATTGCAGGAATACCAAATCCATCCACTCCACCTCTGCCACCAACTCCACCTCACACACCTACACCTTCACCCCCGTTATTTACTATGGAAAACATTATGAAGATGCCTATATGCAAGGTTCTAGGGACTGAAGATCTTGAACAATTTTGGTTTGTAGCAGATGTTGTGTGGAAGTCACAGTAGATAGTGGATGATGATCTGAAGAAAGAGCATCTAGTCACAACATTGCAAGATAGGGCGCTGAGCAGGTATATTAAGTATAGTACATCTCATCCAGTTGCAACATTGCAAAATATGAATGATGCACTGAATAATGAATTCAAGAAGCCTAAGTCACAAGCCTAGTCTATAATGGAGGTCAAAGAAATCAAGCAGAGGGTAAATGAATCTAAATGGGATTTTGATCAAAGATTGAAATGTGTGCTGTAAGAGGATAATCTATAGATCTCGAATGAGAAACATAAGGATTGGTATATTTCCTTAATATTACCTCACTTAATATTTCCATTTTCACAACAAAATCTTGGAACACAGGCAGAAACTCTAGAGATTGTTATGAAGTTCGAGGCATCGCTTATTCTAGATACAAATGTGGGAGTGCAGCAGATTCAGTCCTAGTTGGCTAGCCTACATATCGAGTAGTTGGATATTAGAAAAGGGAAAGAGATCCAAGGTGAGAACCTCGTAGAAGTATGGTGCTTAAAGTGCAAAGGCCCTGGTCACAACAAGGATCATTTCCCGGTGTATCATAATTATCTCATTGGGGGAGGTCCTGTCCCCCTGAAGACAGAAAATACCTTCGGATCAAGTACTAGTGTAATACCATGGTGCGCTATCTTCTAGATCACCGGAAAAAATATGACAGACAATTGACACTTCTTATAGAAATTTGTGCAAACTCCCCAGTAGTTGTTCTTCAATTTTTGTAAGTCTGTAGGTGATGATGAGCGCAATTTCTGAAGCTACAAGTTAATGATGGATAGAACTCTGACATATAGAGTACAGGCTGAAACATGTCTTGAGCAGGATCAAAGCACACCTGTAGCATGCGAAGGTTTATAGGGATGAGGAAGAAGATGAGGATGAGGACCTAGAATAGATCATGGACAGATCATTTGTTACAATTGTGGGGAACCAACCCACTTTGCGTGGGATTGTCATAACCAGACACACCCCTCTTGTTAATATTGCTGCCAGTTTGACCATGTTACAAAATATTGTCTCATGCTCATCATGAAAATGCAAGAGAATAAGAACCAACATCCTACCTAAAACATTTAGATGATGAGATCAAAATCGTGTGAGGATGGGCCTAGTGTTAATATCATTACACAAAGCAGTATCGCTATTGGGGAGGATAAAGGGAAACAACCAGAAGAAATTATATGGGTGTGCAAGGCTATTGACAAGGATGTTGGTTTTGATTTGCATAAGGTAAAGGAAAGTTTTATGGAGGAAAAAAAGAGCTTTGCAGATTTAGGTGCTTCCACATCAAAGGCTCAAGGTACATAGATGGAGAATCTTGAAGAATTCATTGCTACGTAGGAAACAAATCCTTCATTGTTAGCATATTTCTTATAGAACTACATGAAGCTCCTAAGGAACCAAAAATAAGTAGGGGGATTGCAAGAGTTGATAGACAATTGTGCTGACAAGGGTAAGCCACTGCCTGAGTAGCACGCGATAAACAAAGTGGATAAGGGTAAGAAAATAATTGGTTGAGAGATGAGATTGACTACACAGATCAGAGAATTTGAAATGGACCAAGTGATCCTAGATTTTGGATTTGATGTGAATGTCTTGCCTAAACAAACATGGGAAAGAATGGGAAAGCCAACACTACAGTGGTCCCCAATTTAGTTGTGAATGGCAAACCAATAGAAGATTATTCTGATGGGGCGCTTATATTGAGGAACTATAGATATTGAAGGGGCGTGCACCATAGATGATTTTGAAGTAATCGAAATAGTCGATGACAGTAATCAATACCCGATGTTTCTTGGAATTTATTGGGAATTTGATATGAATGTGGTTATCAGCCTGAAGAAGTGTAACATGACATTTGAGAAGAAGGAAATGAGAATGATTTTTCCATTATATCTAGCTGAGGGTGCGTGGTATACTGAACTAGTTTGAGATTACTATGAGGAGGATGATATTGAACATATCTATAAGCTTACTACACAAGATGAGGATTGGATCAAACCTATGGAAGATGGGTGAATTACTTAGGAGAAGGACGGCTCCTAAAATTGAGATTCATATGAGGAGCTTGAACATTGGCAGAACCAATTGCGTGAGGTATCAACGATGCAATGAAATAGGCTTACGAAGTGACTTTGGTGTATATCTACTAAGGTGTGCAACTTAACATATTATGATGGTTTAGATGATGTAAATTTATTTCTGGATAAATTTGAAAGGGATGTACCAGAGGAGCATCAGTTCCAGGCTTTAGACATCACGTTAAGAGCTACACCTGCCAGATGGTGGGGTACACTAGAAGGAATACCGTAGGATGATGAAGCTATAGATTGGGTATTCCAATATTTGCATGACTAAAAAATATACAAGGAAGGATGATCCATGCGAGCACCTGGCTCGTCGGATGAGAGCATGGGGATAGGAAACACAACCTGAATGGGTTCACATATTATTCCACACTTTGGATACTATCCCAATGAATTGGTATCTAGAAACATAGCTACGACATGGAATCGCGGAGTGGGATTTTTTGATGGAAAGTTTTATGTCGACTTTTAGTTTTGAGGATGGGTTTTAATGCATTGATGAAGCATTATAGGAAATTAAGGCTGCAATATTCAGGATGCTGGAAGAACCTATCACATGGGTACAACCATATTGGATTATGCAGTTGCATCATGCTCTGGAATGCTAAAATGTAAGCACTAAAGAAGGCGACGAAGATCCCAAAAATATCAGTATCCATGAGTCCGAGGTACAACGCAAAGTTGTGGGGCCTAAAGGAGAAGTTCCTGACATCTCAAAACCATTGAAAACTAATCAAGTAAACATTGGGTCAGACGCGCAACCAAAGTTCGCAAATATAGGCGATTACTGGGATGAGGACACAATTGACAAAGTCGTGGAGCTATTATGGGAATATTAGGACTTGATTGTGACAAAGTTCTTTTATTTGAAGGGGATAGTAGGTTAAATGGGTGTTATGAAGATCAATATGAAGCCAGATGCAAAGCCAGTAAAGCAAAGCCCATACCGGTTGAATCCTAAATACAAGGAAAAAGCGAAGAACTGGATAAGATGCTTGTAGCAGGGATTATTGAGCCTATAGAAGAATCAAACTGGGTTAGTCCTATGGTGGTTCTAGAGAAGAAGATGAAAGATGAGATTTAGATCTACGTAGATCTAAGGAAATTGAATGGTGCTTGTGCACATGATTCATTCGTACGTCGTTCATGGATGAAGTATTGGAGAATGTTGATGGTCAAGAAGCCTACTCATTTATAGATTGATTCTTCGGGTATCACCAGATCAAGATCACACCAGAAGACCGAAGTAAGACTACCTTCACCATAGAATGGGGTTGTTTTCAGTATACAGTTATGCCCTTTGGAATTAAGAATGCCCCTGCGATCATTTCTAGGATGGTAGTCGTAGCTTTTAAGCTTTTGGAGGTTTACTTTGATGATTGGATGATGTTTTGATTAGTAAAGAAGCTAATGCTAGATACTTACAGGAAGTATCATATATCCCTTAATCTGAAGAAGTGCATCTTTTGCATACCATATGGGATACTCTTGAGCCATGTTGTTTGTAATTAGGGATAGATGGTGGAGCCTGCCAAAATTGCAGTAATTATCAATTTGGAGCCTCCAAGGAATGCCAAAGAGCTACGTGAAACGTTGGGCCATATCGAATACTATAAGAAATTCATCAAGGCGTATACGCAGATCACTACGCCCATGGAAAATTTATTGAATAAGGATGCAACATTTTGTTGGGATGATGATTGCCAGAAAATATTGGATGTATTGAAGGAAAAGACGGTCACAACACGTATTCTAGTGTTCCTCGATTGGAAGAAACAGTTACATGTACATGTAGATACATCCTGCATAGCATTAGGAGTAGTGTTAACCCAACCTGGCGCAGGTGATATTGACCATCCAATTGCATTCACGAGCAGGAATTTGTGTAAGTCAGAGAAGAATTGTTCGACCATGGAGCTTGAAGGATTGGTGATGGTGTATGTGCTACAGACATTTAGGCATTATTTATTGGGAACGCACTCCAAAATGTACACAGATCATTCTGCCCTAAAGTACTTAGTCAAAAATTCTGCATTGGGGGCAAGAATCTGTAGGTGGTTACTGTTATTTCAAGAGTATGACTTTGAGGTAGTTGTCAAGCCAAGAATATTAAATGCTAGACCAAATCAACTTTTGTGAATTGAGAATGATGAAGAACCTACAAGTATTGATGAAGGATTTCCTAATGCGTAGATCTTTGTTGTGCGCGTCGTAGATGAACACTTTGTAGATATCATCCAATTTTTTCTACGAGTACAACTCCTGAAGGATATATGATGCAACGGAAGAAATAATTGGTGGTCAGGGCTGCAGATTTTTCTGTCATTGTAGGGAAATTATATAAAATGGAATTAGATGAATTTATGCGCAGATATGTACCGGATTATGAAAGACAAAGTATCCTCATTGAAGCACATGGAGGAGTTCCTGGAGGGCATTATGCTAGAAGAGAAACTACACAGAAGATCCTACGAGTTGGGCTATGATAACAAACTGTGCACAAGGATTCCAAGGAATATTGTAGCGCATGTGATGTCTATCATAGGAAGGGGATGTCGTCGCAAAGGGATGAATTGCCTCTACACCTACGAGTATCATTACAGGCATTTGAGAAGTGGGCAATAGACTTCGTGGGATTGATTCAACCACCAGGAAAGAAGACAGGAGCACGACACATCATCACAACAACTGAATACTTGACCAGGTGAGCTTAGGCATAGACTGTGAAGGATTGCAACATGACTACAGGTGCGGAGTTCATATTTGAATATATTTTGTCCCAGTTTGTATGTCCTAAGATTTTGATGAGTGAAAGGGGTTCAAACTTCCTAAATGAAACAATTGCTACTATGCTTGAAGAATTCCAGATGTATCATCAGAAAAGTACATTGTATCATCCTCAAGTGAACGGTATAGTGGAAGCCTTTAATAAAATCCTGGAATGTGCTTTGACGAAGATTTGCAATGCAAATAGGAATGATTGGGATGTGCGAATACTAGATGTTCTTTGGGCATATATAACTAACTGTAACAAATTGATTGGACAAACACCATTTAGACTAGTTTATGGACAAGAGGCAGTAATGCTGATAGAGTATATTATGCCCAATTTGCGAATTTCTATAGTCACAAAAATGGCAGATCAGGATACTATGGAAGAATGCCTCACGTAGATAGTTGAGTTAGAAGAAGATCGCTTCTGGGCAGGTTTTAATTAGCAGGTGCATAAGGCTCGTGAAAAGGAATATCATGATTGCCACATTAAGCAATGTACCTTTAAAACTGGAGATTTAGTATTGTTGTATGATAGTAAGTTTACAAAGTTTCCGGAAATTTTCAGATGCATTAGCACGGGCCATACATCATTGAGGAGACTACATATGGAGGTACAGTTCAGCTGGCGAAGCTAAACGGTGAGATATTTCTAGGTAAAATCAATGGGAGCCGACTAAAGTCATACAGGGATGATACCACTCCTGCACAATCACTATATGGAAGCAAGATAGTCTTAGTACTCGATGCAGTTGCAAGGAAGTACGAGACTATAAACTGCACTGCTAGAAGGATAGTTTGGCGAAGCAAAGGGGCTACATGACAATTAGAAGAAAGGCATAGAGGAGAGATGCGATGAAATTATTGCACTAGCATGGTGGGTCCCATGTAGCCTGGCCAAAAAGTGACTGTTGGAGGCACTTCAAATAATTGGATGGTGATTTTTTTGTTAAAGGGAGCAGGGCGAGATCATTTAAGGAGAATATCTTTGGAAATATACTGCCAAAAGAACATTAATGACGGATATCTAGAGGGAACGGATGGATTTGAATTCAAAATGCACTATAAATACAACATCCTGCTCCACATTCAAACACTTTGCTTCATGAGAAATTTCCTTGAGATTCTTTTCTTTAGTTTGTGCCAAGATAATTGTTGCATGTATGGAGGGGATTGGAAATAAATTTGAGAGAAGTTTTCATAGCAAGGATTTTGGTGGGAGGTGAATTTACTTGAGTGGCAATGAAAAATATTCTGGGAGAGAATGACTACAACTCAAACCAACCCAACCCAACTTGTACCTACCACAGCGCCTAGGTTGCCGAGGCCTAAAGCCACTGCCTCTATGGTAAGAGAAAAGTAGCAAAAAAATCATGAGCAAGCACCAGTGTAGAAATCGCAGCGAAAGAATCTAACAGAGGTCAGAGAAAAGGGTAAGATGGATAAGACCAAGCAGCCAATGGAACCCTTGGAATTAGATGAGGAAGAGTTGACTATGGGGATCAAAGAGATTCATGCAAATGAAGCGGTACTGATTACTTGGCTACCACCTTATGTACCACCTAGGAAATCCACGACCAAAGTTAATAAAGACCCAAATTCAACGAAGTTCTAGGTCTCCACACCATTGCTACTAGAAAACGTACCTTTTGAGGGAAATCTGCTGGCCTGGATACCATTTTTAAAGATGAAGGACTAGGACTTAGGTGATCACTCTAAGTTCCCACAATTGGAACTGAGAAAATAACTGAAGAAAGTATACTATGAGGAGTCTGATGTTACAGGCTCGAGCCAATGAAGTAAGCGGTCAGAGTTTAGCACGCAGGGTTGGTTAATATGCTATGGGTGCCAAATTTTAGTTGTAACACCATTAACATTGTCTGTGTGTGTCAATTATTAACACTGGTTCACGATGGGTGCCTTTGGTTGGGAGGTCCCATTCCAATTACTAATATGCTGATTCACTGAATAACATTGTTGCCTTATCAAGGAGTAGACCCTATCGATGCTTTTGTGGGGAAATTGCAAGAGAAGAAGATGGCATACCAGATGAAGAGCGACTTTGGGTTGGTGAAGAAGTCATGCGGCTATGCGATTAGCTCCATATCAGATGGCATTGTGCAGTTTTCTGTAAAAATATTGGTTAGGAAGACCATGACGAAGTGTCGTGTTGATGAAGTGTCGGCGCCAGTGGTATATCTGGTTGCGTAATGCGCCAAAGGAGTCCAATATAATTGGGCTCAGTATCTGTGTCATGAGTTCTTGGAGGATTTCTGAGAGGTCCAAGACGATGGAAATGCATTCCACTATGCATGTCTACTTTTTTTATCGCACTGGTGGCATGGAGGATGCCGGAGGAAAGCCAATTACCACAACATGATCCAGATTTAAGTGAGGATGCAAAATTTGCCTCATAGTGTGCAACGAAGGATCCATAGCGCGTCATCGAGGAAAATGTATTTCGGGTCCTATTCGAATCTGATTTGAGGATGGTGATCAACTAGTGGCTACGGTTATCACCAAGCTTCCATGCATAGTATGCTAACATTGTTGATTTCTATGTAGATGATATTATGGGGGTCGTCAGTAAATGGCCAAGCAACTAGATCACATAATCTGACACAGGCGTAGGAACCAATAAGGCTACCGAAGGCGCAACTACGACAACAACATAAAAAAATAGGAATAAAGAAGCACAGAAGGCTTCTCGAAAGAAAAATACATGGTGAAAGAAAAGGCCATGCAACATAAAGAGGCCTCTACCAAGGAGAGAGAAGCACTGAAAGAAAACATATCTGCAAAAGAGATGGATGCACCAAAGGAAAAAGTAGCAACTTCGCAGGCCATTATTGACCTCGATGAACCAGCACGCACAGATGTGGAGGTTGAGACTCAGGATGAAGAGTAATGGGGCGCAGACTTGGAGTCCCCCTTCATACTCAAGGGGAGGCAGAAGCGAAGCTCCACGGGAACGCACAAGAAGTAGAAGTCCGACAAGTCTGTGAGCATGACACCATTGGTCCTCATGGAGGGGGACCTGGATGAGATTGGTGATGTGGTCTGCAACGCAAAGGAGACTATTTGGGGCCACATTGAGGACCAATACCATCAAGCATTGGACAAGGTACAATAGGGCCTGAGGGAACTGTAGGTCCAGACAAGGTTAATTCAAGTGAGCCTAAAGCAAGTGAGCATGATAGCTTCAGTAGAAGAGATTACCACAGACCTCCATGCAGTGCACTTACCAATGGGATTTTCTCACATTAAGACTTCATACGATAGGGCGTGCCTATTACATCTTAAGGATTTGAGCCTTAACCTCGCGACACTCCCCATTCATACATTGCATGAGCTGCATCAAGGTGTTTCAGATGAGCTTAGAGTTTGGGGAAAACGGGCATTATTGATTATCAGCAAAGTCAAAACCAACAACCAGCAAATGTTCGAAGCGAAGGTGAAGACGCTCAAAGAATGGGAAAAGGTCATTACATGTAGTCAGTAGCTGGAAGAAATGATCGCACAGGTTTGCAGTGAGTTTCCCAAGTTACATATTCCAACAGAACTGGCCTCCATAGGGAAAATCCAGAAGTTAGCTACTGCAGTGGAGGAGTCAAAGGAGGAAATCAGCAGGGTTCATTTTGAGTTGCAACTATAGTTATCCGAGCTTCAACTTAAGCTATAGCCAACCACTCTTATGGAAGTTAGAGAACAGCGCGAGGATACTATTAAAGATGATATGACTACTTTGGAAGATGTAGTCAAAGATTGCAGCTAATTGTTTGAAAATACCATGTGTTAGAAAATTATATATAGCGGAGCAATGGAACACATAAAATATTGCAGAAATATAAACACAGAAAATGCATAAAACAAGAGAGACATAGATATACATGGTTCACCCAGTTTGGGCTACCTCCACAGAGAAATAGCCAGTCCTTGTTTTATTATATTATCCAACAAACTGCAGAGATACAACCTGTAGCAGATCCGCTGTAACACCCTCTTCGCTCTCAATCTCCTCTTTCTTCCTCACTCAGAATACCGATATGTGTAGATGCAATACAATTCCCTCATATATAGTGAGGGGGTTGCCTTCTAGGGAAAAATACCCTAAATTAAACATAAATTCTACCGTCAGATCATCCGCCTAATGAACGGCCCAGATTGACTAGAAATTACTAGACTTTTACAAGGAAATTTTACATCTATTTTTAGCTTCAGGGTCGCTACACCCGAGCCCCCGCTAGGGGACTGCTAGCCCCCGGATCCCCCAGCCGGGGGGGATTTACCCCCACCGAACCCCCGCGGGGGGGACAAGTCCCCCCCACACCCCACGCATGGAGGGGTGTATAGTCTTCTTGGGGTATACATCCGACTAAAACCTTTGAATACATAAGATAATCAGGCTCCGCACCCAACACCATGTAGATGTGGACCTCACTACATGAGGGTCCACACTTGCAGAAAATCAAAGCAGATATCTAAGAAAAACAAGTGCAATTCGATGAGATCAGAGCTACAATGTGGACCTTAGTAGCAATGCAAAGGTTCACCAAACTGCAGGAGGGGAAGTTCATCCAGACCAAAAATAATGAGCTAGTTTAGAAGGCATCCATCATATCCTCAAGGACACAACCCTGGGCTGATGAGGTAAGACAGTTGATACAGAGAGTGCAGAGAAAGTTGAAGGCTACACAACAGACACAGAGAACAATGGGCCTTATAATCGAAGGTCTAAGTACTGAGAAACTAGTTGAAGAGGTTCATCAGGCTGCTGCAGCATTGAAGACAAAATTCATCGGTCTACAGGCGAAGATCAAGGCAACACCAGCATAGTGACTCGGGACGAGTCACAACTTTTTGTTGGGGGCTTGTTTGGACAGGGTCCCCTAGGGTTAAATTCTGTAAAAGTTTTGTTAATATTTTAAAGTCTTCGCATCTTGAGGAGCAGAACGCATAGGTCGATAAGAGTCAAAGGGGATTTATGAAGGTCAAATCCCCTTAGTCTGTTAAGAGTTAAGTTGTTTTGTGACCCACCCATGGTTCGCGGACCATGGAATTGTAATGAGGTATCATATAAAAAGAAGTCATAGAAGATTTATAAAGGGATAGAAGAGCATAGATAGGAAAGTTTTTGGTTTGTATTGTCTATTATGTACTTGGACGAAGGGGAAGGCTCCTGCAGCTGTGTGCGTGGAGACCTTAGGAAGTCCACAACTAAGTGCATGGGGCCCTGCAGCTATGTGCATAGGGTTAAAAGAGTCTATAATAGAATATCCAAGCATAATAAAGGTTGTTCTGAAGGATTACCTATGTATCTTTGCTTCTCTCTCAACTTACCGTATGTTTTGATCTGTTGAATTTTATTAATCGTGAAAAGTACTTAATAGATGCACGAAAGAAGTAGATTTGTTTATTTACTTGATGTTATGAATGTTTAGTGAAATCAGTGAAGGGTTCAAATATGTTAATTGTTAGTTGCAGTAGTTTCCGGGTTTTAAGGGTTAGGGTTCACGAAGGTTGGATAAAGCCCTAAATCTAATAGAAACACATCACATAGTCCTTTAGATGCATAATACTAGTTCTAGTATCCCCCAATACTGCCTCGGGTGAGACTGCAGCCTGCGCTACACGGGTTGTTTCCGAAAGGGCAGATAGTGTAGGGTTTTGTTGGTTAGCGCAACTAACTTTGAACCTGGGTCCAAGCCCCCTCAAGCCAAAACCCATGGTCATCATCTTCTTATATCCCTAGATTATCCATAGTACATGCAGTTGATCAGCTCCTATATAATTATTTCGCCATGATTGTGTAGGTTTTAACCCTGTACAGAAATTACCTGCAAACAAAATATTAAAAACATTAAATATACAATGGTGATAAACATAAAAGAAATGCACAGAGATTTTCCCCTGGATCCCAAAACTGGGACTACCAGAATGATTTTCATTATATTCCTTTCAATTTTACAATAGATATATATACATGCTGAAGCATTCATAAACCCCAACCCATTAACCCTAGATTAGAACATAATTGTAGTTTCCTTGACTAGATCTACAAAATATCATGGGAAAAAAACCATCATGCCCAAAATCATGTGCAAAAACCAAGCACAAAACCATGGGTATGTATGCCCACCATATTTGGGTCCACCCCCATCCTTGGGTCCACATATATATATAGGAAAAAAAATTTCTTGGGGCACTTCCCTAGACCCCTGTAGGGAGGCTACCACCCCCGTACAAAACCCTTGACAAGGGGTGTTTTTGCCTCCCCTATAACTCCCCTGCTGCACCCAATGCAATAAAAAGGCAGGGCTATCAACCCCCTATGGCCCCTTCGTGCACGCGACGAGTTGTGGAAAGAATATAACACACACCCAACAGATTGCTCATCTAAAAGACAATCTTTAACAAACTCAGAACATAATGAAGCAACATACCAAATAGCGACATTTCGAGTAGTCATTTCACATAGGTGACCATGTGTACCTACGACTCCAACCATATAAGAAAAACTCTCTCAAGGAAAAGGGCTACCAAAAACTAGCACTGAAATTCTATGGGCCTTAGCGGTTACTTCAGCGTATAGGAGCAGTTGCTTACAAACTGACCTTGTCAATAACTTCAAAAATATGACCTATATTCCATGTATCTTGCCTCAAGAAAGTTTTGGGGAACAATTCCAGGGTTCAAACCAGTCTGCCAGAATTGGATGAGGAAGGCTCACTTTGGCTCTAACCAGAACAAGTCCTTGATACTTGCAAAAGACATCTCCATGACGACACGATCAAGGAAGTCCTCATTAAGTGGAGAGACACCTCTCTAGAAGATGTGACATGGGAACCAACCACTATTCTTCAACAGTTTCCGTAGCTTCAACCTTCATGACAAGGTTGTTTTTGATTGGGGGGGGGGGGGGTATGTTAGGGTCCAACCCTAACCTGTCTATTTATGTAATAAGCCCAAGGGCCCTAGCTAGAGTCATAGTTAGTTAGTTGAGGTAATAAATCCCGTAAGTAGTTATCTGCATTAACAATAATTGTAAGTGGTTGATCCTCATTATAGGAAATGGACCACAAATAGTTATAAACATGCCATAATTAACAAATAATGTGTTTAACCCATGTTATGCAAGGGATCACTAGTAGTTAGGGTTGTAGATACCATTAAGATATAAATAGTCTTAGATAGTAAGAGAAGGATCATTGAGTCTTATTGTAATTGATCTCCGCTCTATTAGAGTTTGCCTCCTTGAAGAGGAAAGTGAACATTGTATTCTGCTTCTTAATAATAAAATATCTTTGCAGCTTGTCTCATTTCATGTGATATTTATGTTTTTCAAGCCATATTGTTTTGTATCTCTAGTAGTTTGGTTTTCTTGCAAGTCAAGTGCATAACAATCACCAATCTGGCCATGGTGCTGGTTCGAGCAACTATCTCTCAATTAATCATTGTCCCATTAACATATATGATGATACTTTTCTTACATTGATTAATTTTTTTGAACCCAATGATCTTCATGGTTCATCATTTCACTGTTCACATGCTTGTCAGATAGTTGAGACACTTTAGCATGAGTTGATGGTTATGCCAGGTTCTCACCATCTTGACAAAGATTTTAGATGAGATCAGATTGAATTCCCCTCAAAAGATTATGTTTGCGATTTGAATGTGTTAATTAAAAATTCATTTTGTCATGGGCATTAGGGTTTTTCAAATTGATTGTTAAGAATACCAAGATCAAATTTCCAAATGGTTAGTGAAACCTTACATCGCAAGCTCCAATGCAAATAATAAGTTCCAATATTTTTATGGTTGTAAAAACTGAAAACATGAATGAATTTACTTACGCAAGTGACCTTCAAGGTTTGTATAATCGTCATTTCAAGCAACAAGGTAAATCTTGAAACTAGTTAAAGCTAGTAAGTATGGCACATCTTTATGTTGATAAGAAAGACCTTCAATTCATTGTTCAAGTTTGTCAAATTGTCGTATTTTCTTGTGCACAATACTTTATACTAATTTTAATTTCTTTTATATTTGTGATTATAGGTTGGGAGCAGTTGCAATGGGTACATTTTAAATTCCATTATACTAGCCCTGACCTTATAACTAGTTAGATTAGGAGTAGGTTTAGTTACATGTTAGTTTTACTTGCACACTCATACCTGCATTTTCCCTCTTATCTTGTCATTTACATTTGTTTGTTTGTTTTGTTTTCCTTCCATTCTACTTCTTAGTTAAGGCTTACTTCCACCCTACGTTTTATTTTTCTTTCTATTGCGTCTTGTATTTATTTTGACTCTGCAATAAAATTCTCACTCATCTTAAAAGACAATGTTGGAAAACTTGAAAAGGAAAATTGTGATGAAAAAAATGCTTGGATTATTTGTTATCCTCTTCTCTATTTTGGGTTTACATATATTTAAAGTCAATGATGTCTGAATGGAAAATATGATCCATTCAAGCAAAAATCCTTTGGTCGAACCATAAATCTTGTATCTATTCTAGGATATTCATTCCTGGACTTGGCGTTGTAATTAAATGGTGTTCTTCTTGCCGACCCAATCAATTATAAGAAGGGAAGGGGAAAATCAATACCAAGAAAACCAATATCAAAGATATATATAACCTTATCTTAAGGAATAACCTCTTCTTCTCTCAATAAGTCAAGATCCCTCTACCACCCTAGTGAAATAAATAATTGCCAAAGCATAGTTCTATAAATAAATAAATAAGAGGGTGAAAGAAAAAGGATTCCTGCACAGAGAGGTGAAGCAAGTAACTTCACCTGGTACTGTTTAGGCTCTCTGATAGCGAAGGAATGCTTGTTTCCCTGTAGTGACTCCGTCGGGGTACTGTCCAAGCTTTATGGCAGTAGATCAACACTAGAGATGAAAACTAAGAATCTAATTATCTTAAAATTCCAATTTATATTGCATTTATCTTAAATCAAAACAATTGCGATATAGCAATATTTTTTAATGTGTTTAGTCGATAAAATGAATAGAGGAGACTATATCCATAAGCGGTTGAATGAGAAAGCTAAGTTAATCCATGTGATGAATCAATACTTTCTGAAAGATTGAGGCCTTACACTTAAGGATAAAACCTGAACAGAGAAGTTGGAGTTCTACTAGTGTCAATACAAGTGTTGACACTGTAATCAAAACCCTCCAAATTTTTTCCTACATGGGAATTTTGGAGCCTACTAAGGATCTAATGATCTATTTGCTTCATGATCAATGGATTTTATGATATGTTCTTGAATATTATTCTCGGTTTTTGAGTGTCGAAGTCACTTTCATACACGTGTGTAGTCCATAACAAGTTCATAAGTGCATTATTTTATGCAAGCTTGAACAATAATAACAAATTCCATCAAGACAGTGCATGTACAATGTTCAAACTATGTCAATAGTTAGTGTTACTGTGCACTTTTCATTGGCGGTCTCCCACTTTTGGTTGCAATTGTATTTCTATTTCGGTGAGTTTTTCCAATTGTCGCTTCTATGCAAATACACTTTCACAAGTATTTCTTTCAAGTTTATGATTGCCTCCTTTTCTTGCCTTCACTTGAATAAGTGTTGTTTTAATTTCATCTACACTCTGGCATGTGTCGCTTTCAATGTCGTTCACATTTTGCAAGTGTCATTTTCACTTTTCTCTTACTGTCACAAATGTTGTCTTTTGGCATTGGAAGTGTCACATATAGCATAAATGTAGTTATGGTTCATTTCAAGGGGTCAATTTGGTGCCAATGATTCCTATTTATCATATAGACATGTATTACACTCATTCCCAAAATTACATGTAATATCACACAAGTGTCGCCATTGTCATCGGAAAGTGTATCTTAAGTGTTGCACTTGGAGGAAGTTGTTGTATTACTGTCACATTGAGGGGATCATCATTTTCGTGTGCTATAAGTGATCAATGTTGTTTCAACAACTATTTTGGGTGTGTGATCATGTTCAAGGTTTATCCTTACTCACCATGACCTCATTGATTGTACACTTAGTAAAACTCTAAAAATATCTTCCCAAGAAAATATCCTTCAATCATCCCTCTGGAACTGTGCATTTTTCAGTATCAACCCTCAAGCTTAGCCCTTGCCTCTTGGAACTACACAGTCTTGCCTTCCAAAATTTCACATTACACAATATCAATGCTCAAACCTGGGCCCTTGGGCTCCATAACTATGTAGTTCAACCTCCCAGTTAGCTCCTTTTGTGCAATCCGTAGTCTCAAGCCTCAAGCCTCCAGCCTAACTCCTTAAATTGTGTAATTGTGCAATCCATTTGCCTCTCTCTCTAGAACTGTGTAGTGGGAAACCTCAAGGCTCAAGCCTCAATTTTTCCTCCTTAAGCCCCTCAAATGCATAGTCACTCTGCCCTAGCCTTCCTTAACTATGCACTACACGATCTTAAGCCTTAGTCCTTTCTCCTAGCCTCTTGAGCTACATAACCACACAATCCCTGAGCCATTCTCTCAATCCAACACACAGTTCTAGCTCAGCCAGTGAATTCATGAAGCATGTTAGACTAGGAGTTTTCAGACGGATGTCATCTTGTCATGATTGGATTTCAGTTGCAGGTATTATATCTTGTCATGACATGAATATGATGAAGGAGAAGAAGAATAAGACCATGCTATGTAGCAGAAAAGACAAGTTGATCATTGAAGAGAGATGAAGAGAGACTAGCTTCTGAGAGAATATCAAATATCAGGATCACATGAAGACTCCATGTCAATCAACCCCTTGGAGGATGAATAAAAAGCACGTGTAATATCCATGAAGAAGATGCAAAGAAAGAAACAAAAGGAGCAACTTGGAAATTCCACATCATCATGAAGTTCCATGTCATCATTATCAAGAGTCATCTCAAGAGTCACATGTGTCATAGTGTCTTGCCACATCATTGGTGGATTGTAATCATGTAATTCTCCAAAATGAGCAAATGTAAACATGTGGTGAACCAAGGGTCCCACATGGAATATAAAGAGTCACTATTGAGTTCTAAAGACATCTAGAAGCTTAAAGGTCATGTAATAATTTGAAAAGTCATTGTATAAGCCCAAGAGTCATGAGGGAGGTCAAGATTCACATGGGGGGTGAAGAGTCACCCCATTTGTTATAAATACACCCCCATAACTCAAGAAAAAGGAATTATGGTACATGTATTTTAACCTTAGCTTCTCTAGCATTGGCATAGGAGAGAAGATGTTTCTTTGGGAAATCAAGTGGCGACTTAATGTTCCACTATTGGGGCTAGTGTGGCAGCATTGTACTTGTATATCTTGGAACTTCTAATTAATATTAGCTCAATGAGCCAAAACATTTTCATGCATGTATGGTGAATATCGTAGGACTATTGTTTAGATGTCTACGGTATGTGTTATGTTCATATTTACAAAGGAAATTTAACTATTTAAGTGGCTTTGGTACTTATCTTGTTGAAGGTGTCTTTTATTTGGTTTTATGATCATGGTCAGATTTGAACTACTTTGCAAACTAACTTGTGATCCTAGTATTCTCTTGTGTATCTATTTTAGGATGGTACTATTACTTTTTTTCCAGAGGCTTACTCTCTTTATCCTTGTCATGAAAGTACCTTGTCTACATCACAACTGTATGCCTCACAGTGTCAACTTACTTGCTTGTTTCAAAGAATGTTTGTATAACCTATTATATTAATAATGGAAACTAAACATATTTTTGGTTGGGGTTCCTACTCCAAACAATGTGAGGCCTAATTGGGACTTCACATTGGGGAGACCCCTTGGGTTGAGGGATTTCCAGCACCGTCAACAAAACTACAATTACACATAAGTATGAGAGATGATGGAAGGTATAGTACAGAAGGGATTAGCATTCTCACCTTTAAGAGGGAATCAAGGTCCCATCTTCACCTAAAGAATGTAATGTATGTGCCTGGTCTAAAGAAAAAATTAGTTTCTTTTGTTGTACTTGAGGACAAAGGTTATGATGCGGTGTTCAGTAAAAGGAAATCTTATCTAAAGCATGTTGCTACTGGAAAAGAAAACAAATTGGTGTTCGAGTTAAAAATATCTACAAGTTAGTGATATATTTCACCATGCATGTAGTTATACCTCCAAGGGTGAGGTGGGGCGATGTAGAGCCTTAGTACCAGAGTTGCAAAGATTTGGATAGGGTCCATAGGAGAGAAGTAATAGTTGTAGTATACTCTTATCATGGACCATTACCCTTGCTACAGGAGCCCACATTATTCAAAATTAGAAGGACCAATGTCAGTTGATGCACTCAGATCTTGAGTGACAATTACAAAGGCTAGTAGCAGTCAAAGACTCATGAGACAGTTGCAACTCAGAGACATAATTGGTTTAGTATTCTTGATGCTTCTTAGTTGCAGTTGTTGCAGTAGCAAAAACAATAGTGAGAGGGAGTGCTATTTGTGTTACAATACATTCCTCCATAGGATCAAGATTGGCATCGTGCATAAACCTTTTCTTGCTAAGAAGGAGTGTTAAGTTGTAGCAAGAAAAGGATTCATTTGACTTGTGCCTTAGTCAAATGGAGAAACTCAAATTTCAACATCAACAGGATGACTTGAGTTTCAGTTAGCAGGAGTGACATGGCCAAGTCACTTAGTTAAGTCAGTTAATTCGATTTTTGGGGCAAGAAGTAGAGATGTGCATGAGTTGATTGCTAAGATCTAGAAATCTAGTGGAGTTATAGTTAGTGAAACTCAGTTATCTAAGCTCTAGTAATGAATAGATTTAGTAGGAGTTCAATTTATTAGTTGTAACTATGATTAACTTATTGATCCCTCAGTTAACTAGTCAATTTAAAGGGGTTGGGGTTCCTTACGCCTCGACCTCCGAACATGCAATATTCTCTTCTTTCTGTTGAGATTTAGGTGGCACAATGGAATATACCATTGCAGTAGCAGAAGGGTAGTATAGGAATATTCACCTGTTGTCCATCGACTATGCCTTTCGGCCTGATCTTAGGCCCTGACTCACCCTCCGTGGATGAACCTTGCGGAGGAATCCTTAGGTTTTTAGGGCATTGTATTCTCACCGATCGATCCATTCAATATTTCCCTTCTTAGAGGATAAAATCCTGCATTCAAATTCTATATTAGATGCATGAATACCCCATTCTATTCATCCGAGCCTGTAGTTGCAGTACCTACAAAAAGGGACTGATTTATCCAATCCATGCACTATATCTATATGCACGGAGGGCTTCAACATTAGGAAGGGCAAAAATATTTTTTGATACCGACTTCAAAATATAGGAGAAGGAAGAAAAGGACATATATGACCACCTCTTACTAAAAATATCCCTAGTCATGCATGCAATTCAAATTGCCTAGTTGAGTGGAGGAAAAAGGCATCAATGTAATAATTATTGTATACTATTGATTGTACAAAGTTTTCATATATTAGGTGAGCTAATTTCATCAGGAATTACACAAGGAAATAGGATCCTCCTATTATTTGGGAGCACAAAATGAGAAAGGAAATAGGAGGAAGATGGAGGCCTATTTTGGCTTAGTGTTGTCCAAAGCATAATCAAAGTAGGAGATCAATACTGTAATGCAGATTGGGCTTCAAGGATTAAAGAATTCATTGTAATAGATATATATTCTCATATGATATAATACACACAGAGGAGGGGGTTTTCAGAGTTGGGTTCCTTAGTGAAAACCGTGTTCATTGTGATTGAATGATTGCATGTGTTTCTATTGTATGTTTTCCCTTTCATAGATTAATTAGAAGAAAATTTTTTCTATTGTTGTCAGTCTAATTTCATTAGAAACTGCAAATTTCGAGTTATTCTACCTGAAGCCCACAAATTGGATCTTGGCAGTGGGAAATGAAGGGGTGGCTTTCCATAGCCCTGATGATTTTGACTCTAGGTGTTCAATATTGTGACTTGGTGAGTTCAATTTTTTTTCTAGCAAGACAGTATCCATAAAGGTTTCCTAGCCTAAAAAACATGCAATGATAGAGGGGCCATCCAAGGAGGGGAGTGGGACCTCAAGGTCAAGGAGTAGGACATGGAAAACATAATGATATTAGAGAAGCAATGTGGGCTATCTCCTAGAAGAGTGGAATTACCTGCACCATTTGATTCGTTGGAAGCCCAGATTCACCAAGTGATAGTGCTAGTAGAGAAATCGGCTCAATATCATCACGACGACAAGAACAAGATAACATCCTTCACGAACAATCTCCAACACAACCAATGGAAAATGTTGGATCAAATGGATTCCCTCCGATAGGGGAAAACATGCCTTCAAGAGCGGCTGGATCATATCAAAGGCAGAGTAGAACACATAAAGGCTCATGGGCACGAGGTCTTTCATCAGTGACATGAAAATAGTCTAGTAGGCCAAGCTCCAAGAAACAATGTGGGTTGATAATGGGAGTGGGTTGTATTCAAATTTTGGGTCTCTTTTTGGCAAGTTGGGTAATCAATATGGATAATATGAGTTTTTTGCTTTTTTAGCCAAATGTGTTTTGTCTCCACCACCTATCTAACACGTCCATTAAGAATGAGGCTGATAACATATTTTTGAAAAACTTCCCATAATATAACATTTTCCAAAATTAATAACTATTTTCAATTTAAAAAAGAATTAAAATATATTTTCAAAATATTAAAACTTAAAATAACACTTCATCCATATAGCTTACACTTCATTTATCTCATGATATCAACATCAAAGAAAATAAGAGGGGTTGCGGGGCAACTAGTCCCTGCCCTATGTGAATGTTGAAAGCAATGGTGGGAGCAAAGTCAAGTTGTGAAGTGTAGTCTACCTGTAGTCTTAAGGCCAGTCATATTAGCTTGTTGCAGTTTGAAGTTTCAATCATTTATTCATGTCATCTGACCTTGTGCATTGGCAAGTTTGCATTTGAGAGGCTATACATAGCTTTCAAAGACTGTCCATACACAGCTTTCAAGGACTGTCCATACATTATCAATAGACTATGCCCCCCTAACAACACAAACTTTAGGTGAAACTATTACAATGGAAGTGCAATTCAGAGAACCAGAAGAGGCCAAGAATTCAGTAGGCCTGACTCCTATAGCAAAGTCAAGTTGTTCTTAACTGCATAACAAAACAAACCAAACTGTATAACAAAACAAACCAAACAAGTCTTCATTTGAAGTGAATCCCAAAACTATCTCAAGACATATATTGAAGTTTCAATCACTTATTCGTGTCCTCTAACCTTGTGCATTGGCAGGTTTTCATTTGAGAGGCTATACACAGCTTAGAGAAGCTTAGTTTATGTTATACACTACTTAGAGAAGCTTACGATATTGGTATGAATAACTACAACACACTGGATACCAGTAGTTCCAATAGAGTAAAGACAAGAAACTCCAAGGCAAAGACCGAAGGGACACACCTTGACCATGAAGAACAAGGAAGACAAAGAACAACCTTTGGATAGATTTCTATATGTAGATATAGCTATGATAAACTGCTCGTAGTTTCATAACCTAGTGTGCATTTCAAAGACTGTCGATCCTGCTACAGGACTCTGAATCTGATAAGCTCTTTATTGATCCTTACGAAGGGCTCAGTAGCATAGCATGGGTCTTTGAAGTCACTGCATGAGTCACTTGAATTTTGATCATGATTCTTCTGGGAATGTTTTCACAGAGCAGGGGTTGCCACAGAGAAACTTGCGAGGCCCATTTGCAGGTCTGGCTAGTGTTGTTAATCCTGAGCAAATTGGTCTTGATGATGATGGAGATGACAGGGTTGAATATGCCAATTCCAGATACTCTGAAATCTATACTTTGTCATGCAGGTTTTGCAAGATAATCTACAGAACACAACAGTTATTCCTTGCAAGAACTATGCAGGCAATAGTTGCAGGGGTAGGCTTGCATGAAAATCTACAAAACACAACAGCTATTCCTTTCAAGAACTATGAAGGCAATAGTTGCAGGGGTAGGCCTTGGAACTGTGTACTTGAAGGTTGGTTATAACCAATGTGGTCTGGATGAACGCTTGGGGTTTTTACAGAGTTTCATCATATGTCATCTCTAATACCCTTGTGGTCTCAGCAGCACATGGAATGCATTTCTCTTCTTTTTTCTCATAGTTTGGAGCACCTGATTTTATCAGAGGAAACTCTCTCATATTCACCATACTGGGAGCCTTTTTTCTCTTCTCTGGGTATTTTATATCCAAGGATAACATCCCCAAGTATTGGTTGTTTATGCACTATATATCTCTTTACAAGTATCCTCTGGATTCTTCTGATAAACGAGTACTCAAGCCTGGCAACCAAATGCTTCTCGTGGTATCCTGAGCTCAATGTATGTGCAGCCATCTATTGAATCCTTGGGACCTCCAGCAAAGTCTGGTTGACTCAGTCTAGGACTTTATTGTAATATACCTTGATTGTGTAGAAAAGAAAAGAAATATGTTCCTAAGTAACCATGCAAAGATAGAAGAAAAAATCATATACATTGAAAACCATGACTATGTAACTTGTATGAGAAAAATACTGAGAAGCTATATAAAAATGAAAATATAACTAAGCATGAAAATAGGCCCATTCATATGTTAAAAAGGTTATAGCTGAGTAGGCCTCATATATTAGAAAGAGAGATTTAAGTTTGAGGAGTAGCTAAAAGAAGTATATTTGCATTATTGGTAGGAATTTAAAACATTTTTACTTACAGAACTCAAGAGATAGAAAACTCAGAAAATACCAATCTGGTGTTTTGGTTTATATGGCTATAAAGAAGATACCTAAATAATGTTTATATGTGAATTAAAACACTGGTAGTCTGTGTAGCAAGAAATATATATATATATATATATATATATATATATATATATATATATATATATATATATATATATATATCTATATATTGAATATAAAAAATACACCGTAAACACTATTGTATAAATCAATGGAGTTGAGTGTTGATCGAATCAACTAAGAACTAACATATAAACAAAGATAAAGCTATTCCATACTTTGGCTATGAACGTAATAGGCCAGTGAAGATCATCTCCAGGTCGGACATACCCTACAATAGAATGAAAGGAGTTCAATAGAAAACTAGGTACCCAAAATACACTTGGAATAATATGTTACATTTAATGATACCTCAAACAGAACTAAGTTTAACCTAGAGCAAGCAAAAGGAGAAAATCCTCTATTATTAGTCCATACTCACGTTTTACAAACTTTGAGATTAAATAAGTAATTTGTTCCCAATTATTACCTTATGAGAATTGTGAACGTCGAGACTTCCGACACTTGTTAGAAGAATTTTTCAGTGAGTATTGTGGCAAGGGGAAGGCTTCAACTATTTAACCATGTTTATAAATAACAATTGAGTATGAATTGACAAAAAAGAATAGTGTTGTTACCTGTTGATGAGCCTCATAAATGGGTAATTATATGGGCTCATTTTACCTCCTAACCTATTCAAATCAACCATGCTCTTAGCTTATTGTATGATATTTTTATTATATTTATGCTTATAGGGTGAGTTGAGTTAGTTATTATGCCATGTGGTCTAACATGTATTTAATGCAGATTATTGATGGATTTCAAGGTCAAAGTCAAGGATCTAGTGGTCAAACTGTAGCAATAACTCAAAGTAGATAGAGGAAAGGACTTATAGGAGGTAATCTCCCTCATTTATTGCTCCTCACTTCGAATTCCCCTTCATTCAGCTCAGAGCACAAGCAATCGAATCATGCACTAGAAGGCAACCGAGAAAGTGGAAGATGATTGATAGTTATCTCGAATTTAGGGAGCCAAGCCTCCCTAATTTTAAGGAAGCTGTTGGTAGCTTCAGATGTATAATTAAAGAGGCATAGGGCCTCACTAGGGTCGACTTTTTTTTGCTTGTGTAAACTCTGCTCAAATTTCGAGCTTACTATTTTATGACAGTTTTATGTAATCTTGCTATTTTTTGATAACGAAGATGGAATCCTTTTTGAGCTAGCACTGAGTTACCTCAGAGGGCTGAATCTCTTGGGTTAGGGCCCAATCCAAGAATCCAAGCTTCTCTTTACTTATATTTGTATGCTTTACTTCAGTTTGTAGATTAGTTTGCTGTTAGATGTATTTCTCTTATGGTTAAGAATAGGTTGCTTTTGATGATTTAGTAGCTTGCTTCCATTTGTGCTTTTTGTAGCAGGTTTAGTGATCAGAGAATATTCAAAAGGCTAGCAACAGTGACTTGGCCTCTCTTCCTCCCCATGGGACCATGATTTGAGGCAAAGACTCTCTTGCTGCCCCAAAAACACAAATTTTCCTCATTCCTAGGACTTCTAGTGTTTACAACTCTCTAGTAGGTTGACAGTCTAGTTTTTCTTTGGTTTATAACTTCTTTATCATGTTCACTTCCTGATTTTCAATAGTCCTATTGCATGCTTTCCTTTCTTACAGCATTTCCCAACATTCCCTTCTATACATCATAGTTTAGGCCATTTTAATGCAAAACTTTGTTTTTCCTAGGTTGCACTCATTTCATTGGTTGCTTGATTTTCTTGGTTGACTGACAGTTTCTATGTGGTAGATCTCTTCCAGTAGTAGGCTAGCTTACCAAAAATCACATTGTCCATCTGATCTATTCCCAATAGGTCTCCCAAACCTCACCTCAATTTTTCCCTAGTTTCCTTCATTTTTCATAGAACTTCTTCCTCTCTCCTTGAGCCAACCCAATCATCTTTCTCTCTCCTGGTGATTCATGGTAGACCTTAGGCACCCTAACACATCATTTCAACCTTCATCCACATTTTCCACCCACTCTCACACCCTAAAAACAATGAAAATTTCTCTCGGCCTCCTCCTCTAGGCCTCCTATAGTTTCCTTGTTTTCCTCCTGTAGTTTTCTTGTGTCCTCTTGTAGTTTTTCTTGCAGGCTTTCTTTTGAAGGCCAAGTGTGGGAAAAGCCTCTATAAGGCCGCCTAAGACCTCCTAGGACCCATCCACACCATCATACATCCTCCCAAGCTCCAAAACCGCCCTCTAACGCCACATGTTCGCTGCCACACTCACACACAATAAATTAGATGCATGTTAAATTCACATAAAAACACATAAAAATCCAAAAATATGTTTTTTGCTTATCTACTTCTAGAAATAGCATGGTGATATTTTGTTTACTTCCTTGAGTAGGTAATGGCATTTCTTTCATGGTTTTCATAGTGTTTTTGGCAAAAGTAGAATTAGCTTGTTAATTAGGGTTTACTAGGTTTTGCTTTACATTCCAGTCTTTCTCCTTTCTGCAGTCAGAATAACATCTATAGAGTAATCTTTCTTTCCTTTCATCACACATAGAGATTCTTCTAAAATCTATAGAAGTTGGCTTGAGCTCCTAGTGATCTCACACCGGCTGACCAAGTGACAACCTGCAGTGAGAACTAGTACTTGTGCATAGAGCACTAACGCTTCCAAGTTTGTTACGAACTACCGGGTTGATAAAAGTAAAGTTGGTAGCCCGGGAGTTGTAGCATTCTTGCTACAATACTGGTGCTCAACACTTTTTAGCGCCATTTCCGGGGAAGCATCAGAGTATTCTGTGATTACTGCTTTCTTCTATTTCCTATTGCAACATTCTGCTAATAGTTTATTTTGAAAAAAGTAGACTAGTCATTTCTTTTGTTTCATTTCTGCATTTCCTTTCTTTCCTTTTCAATTCTGCAAATTTCCATTCAGCTAGTTGCAATTTGTTTTGTTCAATCACAATTTCAGTTTCTTTAGGTACTTTCAGTGTGGGGAAAAGAAACAAAAAAGCAACCAAAAATATTTCCTTTCATGCCTCGTAGGAGTAGAGATAACTTAGGAAAATATTTGCCCAACACCCCCACTGCTTCACATAGCCAACCTTCTCTCTTCTTCGGTGGCTGCAATCAAGAAGAACCCTTAGGTGAACATCCAGACATATTTGAAGAACCTATAGGGGAAGAAGAAGAAGAAAACATTACTCTGGAGCCAATGGCTAAAAACAGAAATGCTAGGGGAAATGGAGAGAGAATAAAGGGTACCTTCCCCATTCGGGAGACCAATGGGGACACCAAAATGAATAATATAAGTCCTTCAACCCTACCTCACTTCCATGGTCTAAGTACAGAAGATCCTGACACCTTCTTGTTCAATTTTGTTGTCATCTGTCGAACTTATGACTATGCAGAAGACGAACAAAAGTTGAAATTGTTCCCTTCTACTCTCAAGGACGCAACATTGCGCTGGTTCATGGGATTACCTGGAGATAGCATCACAACTTGGGCTCAGATGCAGCAGGCCTACAACACAACATGGAAGACCACCACTAGGTTCACACCCTATGAACTGGTCTATGGGAAGAAGGCTTTCCTATCAATAGAGTTTGAATTCAATTCCCTAAGGATGGCAGCTTAGCTGGACCTAGACCTCAGCCGTGCACAGAAGGAGAGATTACTTCAACTCAATGGATTAGATGAATACGGATTGCAAGCCCTTCTCCATATAGAGGTAGTTCAGCTTCAGAGAAAGATATGGCATGAAAAAAATATCAGTGAGAAGCAATTCCAAGAGGGAGATTGGGCACTACTCTATGATTCAAGATACAAGGATTTCAAAGGCAAGTTGAGGACAAGATGGCTGGGACCCTACACTGTGGAGAAATGCAATGGCACTGGTTCAGTTCTAATCAGAACCATTGATGATGAAGCCATCCCCATGCTTTTCAATGGACATTGGTTGAAAGTCTACAAGAAAACACTCTCCAAGAGAGAGTTTGTTGAATATTTGAATAAAACAGTGATGGTAGTGGAGCATGTCTTAGCTTCCACTTCACCCACTCACTGAAGAAAAAAGAGAAAAAATAAGGAAGTGAAAATTTCCATGATGCACTTGAGTCCCATCATTGGGTTGAAAACCTCTTCTGAGGTGGCCCAGTGATGTCAAAAAAAGGGAAAAGAATAAGATCCCTGGGTGAAAACCTCCCTTGGAGGTGCCCAGGGCAGGCAATTAAGGTGAAAACCTCTCTAAGGTGCCCTAGTTGTTTTAAAAAAAAAAAGAGAAAGAAAAAATGAATTTTTATTGCATTGCAAGTTTGTAGGAGGACTATAGGGAGTAGAAGAAGGTGCCAAGTGGACCCTGACATTCATACCAACATCCATCTCATCTTATCCACACCTTTCTCCATCATTTTTGGCATCTCTTTCACCCCATTGTACCTCTTCTTCCAAAACTGTGTTTTCTACAAGAGGCTCTATTTTTCTACAAGAGGCTCCTGTAGGAATTACAAAGAGCCAAAAGTGTCTACAGGAGGCAATTTGAGAGACAAGAAAAGCTTCATGAGGAACCTATAATCCCTCTTACCATCTTCAAACCTCCTTGCCATCATTTCCAAACTTGCATCACACTCCAAGCATCATTATTATTAAATTTTTTCCAAGAAAAAACACAGAAAAACAATTTTTCAGTTTTGAAAAAAAAAACAAAAATAAAAGGAGGAAAAGGCACCGTTAACATTACCTGAAGCTTACCTACTATCCCTCCATCATACATCTCCACCTTTGGCATCATTCTCGAGCTCCAAGCACAGGGAAATAGTTGAAGTTTCAAGGGGAGAAGCAGCTAGAAGAGCTCCTGTAGGAATTCCTGTAGCAACTGATCCAATAGAAGTCCAGCACCAACAACAAGGAACAACACATCTGAAGGTTGAAAAGGCACATGTAGCTTAGCTCCAACAAAAGAAGAACTTGCAAAAACACACAACAACACATCAACAAGCAGAGACAACATGCATGAAGGAAAATGAAGGCATGCAATAGAGAAAGCCACAACACCTCACAGTTGATGGCACCGAATAGACTTAGATTACAGGTAAGTAGCTAAGTCACTCCTCTATCTGCATTTGTGTAATTAGGAATCATACGAAGGCAATTAGATGGTTGAAATAGAAAGAGGGAAAGGTGGCCAATTAACATGGCCACCTTCATTTAGTTGATTCCACTTAACCGAGATATCACCCACACGTGCGCACAGTCAACTCAAGCAAAAGATGCAAAGGACAGGTAGTGGGAGGAAGAGTTAACTCCGATGCAGTAATGAGGGGATGATTACGAGGAGGGTCATGATGATCAAGCAAGTGGGGACCAACAGTCCTAATCTGGGCAATGTACACCTTGCCAGCTTAGCACTCATAACCGAAAATAGCCATAAAAGGTAATGAGCACTCCTCCCCACGCATTCTCACCACATTTTCTTCAATTTCTCCTCGTAACTTAGCCACACAACAGTCTTCTTATGCCCCATAGCCTCATATTCACCATCCTCCATCGATTTCCTCCATATTTTTTCTCTTGACTTCTTCTACAAGAGCCCTATAGGTTTTCTACAGGAGCACCTACAGGAAATCTACAAGAGGGATAGCGGGCTTCTACAAGAGGGACAGTGAGTCATTTTGAAGGGAGGAAACGTGATTTTTGGCATGAATTTTAGTCTAAAGAGGTAAGGTTCATGAATTCCCTCTGTTGAATATCAAAATGTGAAAGAGTTGGTCTCCAATTGAAGATAAAATGAGTCTTTAAGAGGGTACAAATGCATAAAAAAAAATCTGTTATTTAAAAAAAGAACACAGTTCCCTCTGTTTTTCTATTTCAATCAAAATTCTTTGTCTCCACCTCCATATCTAGTTTTTCAAAATAATTAAAAGTAGTCTGACAGGGGGGTTTATGAGAAAAGAGCCCACTAACTCCACTAGACTCCATGCACATCCTCAAGTGGTGGAAATATTTACAAGGGAAAATTGGATGAATTTCTTTGAGAAGTCTAGAGGATTTGATGATGAAATTGCCCATGAATTTTCTCTCTCTCTAGTCCCTCACATGATAACTCATGCTACTATAACCATTAGAGGCCTCTCCATTGAAATAACCCTTGAATTCATCAATAGGGTCACTACCCTTCCTCTTCGGCTGCCTTGGAGTAAAGATGAGAAAATAATTGGCCAGGTTGCCAAGAGGAAATTTTTCCAAGATAATGAAACCCCTGTTGAAGAAAAAAATGGAATTAGGAGGGCTAGTGTACCATATCCCTAGGATGAGGTTAGCTACCAAGTGATAAAATACATTTCTTGTGAGGGGAGGCATAGCATTGTTTATGGATATCATTTTAGAATCCTCCAAGAATTGAGATATGGCATGGATACCAGAGCACATCAAAAGCTCAGTATCCCTTACTTTCTCCTTCAATCCCTCATTGACTCCAACATCAAGGTACAAGAAGGAAATTAACAGCATCTAGCTCACCATGGCCTAATCAAGATCTTAGTAGAATAAGCCCTTCATACCCTTACAATCCCTATAGCATGGGAAGTTTTCAGAAATATGACAGCTGAGGATGACATCAAGGCATTAACCTATGATGTCAGCCCTGCTATCAGTGAGGAGGGAGAACAGTAAGAAGGAGAATATGAAGCAAGTGGTGACATAACAGAGCAAGAGAGGAAGGAGGAAAGAAAAGAAATAGAGGAGGGGAGAGTTGAAGAGACAAAATAGGAGGTAGAAAAAGAGACAGAGCAGGAGGAGGAGAAAGAGACAAAAGAGGGAGAAAAGGAGGCAGAGAGGGTAGAGAAAAGAGAAGATTCCCATGAAACTTTGGAAATAGAAGCAATATTTGCCCTCATTGCCCTCAGTACACCAATCAAGCAGAAGCAGAAGAGGAAAAGAAAAACCTCCATGTATTTCAGGGCAAGGAAGAGTACCAAAATTAAAACAGGCAAACCTCAGCCCTCATCAAAGACTCCCATTAACCTTGAAGATTCACCATCTGCCAAGGTGAAAGAATCTCCTTCCAAGACACCCATAACCTATGAAAGGAGGACTACAAGATCTTCTACATGGAATGGAAAGGCAATTCTACAGGACCCCAAACCAGACCTCTAGGAGGATAGCCAGAGGTGAAAGAGGAAGCACAAGAGCTATAAGAACCTAACCTGCAACCTAATATTGACTCCTATTACAGACTACTTGAGGGAGGAAAGATAATCCCACAAAAATTTGCAATTCCATTGTTTTTCGAATTGGAAAAAGAGAGAGTGAGAATGCATAGGTGGATGTAGATAGCCAAGTCCAAAGGAGTTGAGGATATTGGCCACATGGAAGACAAACTTAGGGAAATGGGTAGGGAATTGAGTGCTCTCAGAGACAGAGAAGCCATTACAAGAAGCCACCTTGAGAATGAGAATGAATTACTAAGGAGGTAGCTGCAAGAGAAAGAGACTCATTTAGCATACATGGCTAGCTTATCCATAGAAGCAAATGTACAATGAAGAACACTAGCCAAATCTTATGGCCTCTATCTGAAAGATCAATGGCTTCAATTCCAAATAAAAACTTTGGCACAAAGAAGCATAATGCCTTTCCAAGACTATAGGAAGTTCATGGATTTTTGTGACCAAATCACCTCCGAGGAAAAAGAAAATATGGTAGAGTTCTATCTACACAACATGGCCCTCACAGTCCTAAATGTGTGGGACCTAAATGCCAAGCTAGGGGATCTGAAATTAATGGCCATGGCATCATGGATGAACCATGAAGAATTGAGGGAAGCAGAAATGAAAAGATTGTTACTAAAAGAGTAGAATGAACAATTGATTATAAAAGTTGAGCCATCAAATCCTATGGCACTCATAAGCACACACAACCTTCTTGCCAATGACCCTCAGATTACCCCTAAATATCTAGCCAATTAGGAACAATCCATTGCACACTTTGAAGATATTCTTAGGCTACTTGGGGATGACTGTGTGCATGCATGCATGAGAAGATGGAACACCCTACCCCACAGCTTGCAGATCAGAGAATACCATTCCCCCATGAGGCTAAAGGAGGCATTGAAAATAGTGCCTATGTACAAGCGCTCCATGCAAAGGCTGAAGGTCAACTGGATTGGCGTCAAACTGAGTCCTCCACTCATATTAGGAATGCTGGAAGGTAGAAGAGAATAAGAAGAGAAGGAGCAGTGGAAGGACATAGACAAAAAGGCAGGATTTTATGGAGAAAATAAGTAGACCACATCAGAAGCCTGGAATGCCAGGGATGCCACCAGGGCCATGAAAGACCAAGAGATTGACTAGGTTGCTTAGAGGATGAGCAACACCTTCAGTAGGGGGTAATGATGAGCCTCATAAATGGGTAATTATATGGGCTCATTTTACTTGCTAACCTAGTCAAATCAACCATTCTCTTAGCTTACTATATGATTTTCTGATTACATTTATGCTTATAGGGTGAGTTGAGTTAGTTATTATGCCATGTGGTCTAACATGTATTTAATGCAGATTATTGACGGATTTCGAGGTCAAAGTAAAGGATCTAGTGGTCAAACTGCAGCAATAACTCAAAGTAGACAGAGGAGAGGACTTATAGGAGGAAATCTCCCTCATTTATTGCTCCTCACTTCGAATTCCCCTTTATTCAGCTCAGAGTACAAGCAGCTGAATCATGCACTAGAACGCAGCCGAGCAAGTGGAAGATGATCGATAGTTATCTCGCATTTTGGGAGCCAAGCCTTCGTGATTTTAAGGAATTTGTTGGTAGCTTCAGATGTATAAGTAGAGAGGCCTAGGGCCTCACTAGGGTCGACTTTTTTTTTCTTGTGTAAACTCTACTCAAATTTCAAGCTTACTGTTTTATGACAATTTTATGTAATCTTGCTATTTTTTGATAATGAAGATGGAATCATTTTTGAGCTAGCACTGAGTTACCTTAGAGGGATGAAGCTCTTGGGTTAGGGCCCAATCCAAGCAACCAAGCTTCTCTTTACTTGTAGTTGTATGCTTTACTTCAGTTTGTAGATTAGTTTGCCATTAGATGTATTTCTCTTATGGTTAAGAATAGGTTGCTTTTGATGATTTAGTAGCTTGCTTCGATTTGTGCTTTCTGTAGCAGGTTAATTAGTGATCAGAGAAGATTCAAAAGGCTAGCAATAGTGCCTTGGCCTCTCTTCCTCCCTTTGGGACCATGATTTGAGGCAAAGACTCTCTTGCTGCCCCAAAAACACAAATTTTCCTCATTCCTAGGACTTCTAGTGTTTGTAGCTCTCTAGTAAGTTGATAATCCAGTTTTTCTTTGGTTTAGATCTTCTTTATCATCTTCACTTACTGATTTCCAATAGTCCTTTTGCATGTTTTCCTTTTTTACATAATTTCCTTCTATACATCATATTTTAGGCCATTTTAATGCAAAACTCTGTTTTTCCTAGGATGCACTCATTTCATTGGTTGCTTGATTTTCTTAGTTGACTGTCAGTTTCTATGCAGAAGATCTCTTCCAACAGCATGCCAGCTTACCATCAATCACACCATCCATCTGATACATGCCCTATTGGTCTCCCAAACCTCACCTCGATTCTGCCCTAGTTTCCTTCATTTTTCATAGAACTTCTTCCTCTCTCCTTAAGCACACCCAATCATCTTTCTCTCTCCTGGTGATTCATGGTAGACCTTAGGTACCCTAACACCTCATTCCAACCTTCATCCACCTTTTTCACCAACTCTCACACCCTAAAAATAGTAAAAATTTCCCTTGCCCTCCTCCTGTAGGCCTCCTGTAGTTTCCATGTTTTCCTCCTATAGTTTTCCTATGTCCTCCCGTAGTTTTTCCTGTAGGCTTTCTTTTGAAGACTGAGTGTGGGGAAAGCCTCCAGAAGGCCACCTAAGACCTCCTATGACCCATCTACACCATCCTGCATCCTCCCAAGGTCTAAAGCTTCCCTCTAACGCCACCTGTTCGCTGCCACACTCACACACAATAAATTAGTGCATGCTATATTCACATAAAAACACATAAAAATCCAAAATATGCTTTTTGCTTATCTACTTCCAGAAATAGGATGGTTAGATGTTTTTTACTTCCTTGAGTAGGTAATGGAATTTCTTTCATGGTTTTCATAGTGTTTTTGGAAAAAGTAGAATTAGCTTGTTAATTAGGGTTTACTAGGTTTTGCTTTACATTCTAGTCTTTCTCCTTTCTGCAGTCAGAACAACATCTAAAGAGTAATCTTTCTATCCTTTAATCACACATAGAGCTTCTTCTGAAATCTATAGAAGTTAGCTTGAGCTCCTAGTGATCTCGCGCCGGCTGACCAAGTGACAACCTGTAGTGAGAACTAGTACTTGTGCATATAGCACCAACGCTTCCAAGTTTGTTATGAACTACCGGGTTTACAAAAGTAAAGTTGGTAGCATAGGAGTTGCAACATTCTTGTTGCAATACTGGCGCTCACCACTTGTGGCTTAGAGAAACCTGATGTTGGGTTATCTTAGAACTAGATATAAAGAAACCTATAGGAAATTAGGCAAAAACCCAGTAACAATTGAGGAAGGGTTTAGTAGCCCAAATGGAGAACAATATCATTACTGTAAAATAAGAAACAAAGAGTATTCACTTTAGTATTGTTGAGTAATAAAAATGAAATATAAAGGCTTAGCAGGTTTGGAGTCGAAATCTTAGTCCATCAATCAATCTCAAGCATTTGATTAATATTTGCAATGTATCACTCTCTATGTGAATTATCCATGGATTATCATGAAGCTGAAGAATTTCATAGGATTCTTGAAACACATGAAGAATCCACCCTAAGCAACAAAGCCTTACTGTTCTAAGTGACTAGTCCATGAAAATGAGCACTATTGCACTTCTCAGTGTAGGTTTAACCCCATACAAAAATTACCTGCATATGAATTCTAAAACACAGAAAATAAACAATCCGAGAGCATAACACATATACACATAGATTTTCCCCTGGATCCCAAAACCGAGACTACCATCTTGATTTTTCATTATATTACTTACAATGTTACATTACATATTTATACATTCTGAAGCATCCAATACCATGGACCGAAAACCATCGCGTCCAATACCATGGACCAAAAACCATTGCATCCAGAAACATGTGCGAAAATCATGCAAAAACCATAGGTGGGTCCGCCCAACCTAACATAGGGTCCAAAACCAAAATTTTCTGGGGCGCTGCTCAGAACCCCATAAAGTGGGGTTACGGGTACACCGCAAACCCCCTGTGACCCCTCGCTACACAATAGGCGCAACGAAGGGGGGCTCTGCCCCCCCTCTAACCCCCCGGTTAATTACATGGGCTAGTCATGGAAAGAATATAACACAACCCAACATTCTCCCACTTGTTGTTTTCTTTCTACAGGGGGCCACAAGAGAGCTTAGTCATTTTTCCAGCCCTGAAACACCCATTGTCTCTCTACACCAAGAGAACTTCTCAGAGCTCATAGATTTTGTCAATGCATCTGCAGTGTTCTTTAAAGTGTCCACCTTTACCAGCAACACCTTTTTGTCTTCTATCATATCCCTCACAAAGTGATACTGAACACAATGTGCTTTGTCTCTGAATGATATGCGGGGTTCTTTGCCAAGAAATTTTCACTTTGGTTGTCACAGTCTATCCTTATAGCTTCCTGTACTAACCCCATACTTGAACACAATCTCTACAACCAAACTGCTTCCTTACTTGCATGAGTGGCTGCCATGTATTCTGCCTCTATAGTTGATAGTGCCACTACAGATTGTTTCTTAGTCATCCAACTGACTGCACCTCCAAATAGGTTAAACACATACCCACTTGTAGATCTTCTCTAATCCAGATCTCTAGCCCAGTCTACATCAAAAAAGCCACAAATATCCAACATTTTGTCCAATCCTAATCTTTCTTGGTAGCACAAACCATAATCACTGGTGCCATGCAAATACCTGAAAACCCGCTTCACTGATGTCCAGTGCTCCTTCCCTAGTTTTGACATAAACCTGCTCAATACTCCAACTGCATGTGCAATGTTTGGTCTAGTACAGACCATTGTATACATCAGGCTACCAACTACACTTGCATATGGAACACGAGACATGTCCTCTTCCTCTTCTTATGTCTTGGGACACTGTTCAGCAGACCACCTCACACCTACAAGAATAGGAACCTTCACCGGTTTACTATCCTGCATATTAAACCTCTGCAGTATTGTCTCGACATACTTCCTTTGGTTTAACCAGAGCTTCCTCTTTGCCCGATATATTTTAATTTCCATGCCCAAAATATAGTTTGTAGCACCAAGATCTTTCATGTCGAATTTGGAGGACAGTTGGGTCTTCAAATCATGGATAATTTTTTTGTCATTTCCAACCAGCAACATATCATCCACATACAAGACCAGATAAATAACACAGTCACCAATTAATTTAAAATACACACAGTGATCTGCTTTGCTTCTGGTGAAGCCAAGTCCTTGTAAATGTATCAAATTTTCAATACCACATCCTTGGTGACTATTTTAACCCATACAGAGACTTCTTTAACTTGCATACCAGTTCTTTCTTACCCTTGACCGCAAAGCCTTCAGGTTGCTTCATGTATATTTCCTCTTCTAGATCCCCACGAAGAAATGATGTCTTCACATCCATTTGTTCTACCTCAAAATCAAAAGCAGCAGCAATAGATAAAATTAACCTAATAGAAGTTACCTTGGCAACAGGAGAAAAAATATCACCAAAATCAATTCCCGGCACCTGGGAATAACCTTTTTCTACCAACCAAGCTTTGTATTTCTCCACTTTTTCTTCAGCATTTGTCTTCTTTTGAGCACCCATTTGCTGCCAATGGGTTTCCTTCCAGCTGGCAACTCCACCAGATCCCAAGCCTCATTTTTGTGCAAAGATGCCATTTCATCAACCATGGCCTCTTTCCAAAGTTTTCCATCCTCTGAATCCACTGCTTCCTTCACAGTTCTAGGATCATCATCAGTAACAAACAAAGCAAAATTTGAACAGAAAGTAGATGGACTATACCTTTCTAGCTGCCTTCTTTCTCGAACTGGTCTTCTTAAAGCCAAAGTTTGTGGCTCGTCATCTTCTGATTCCTCCTCTGCTATAGAGTCAGATTCTTCCTCCTTTAGTTCAAACCCTATCTTCTCAGGTTCCTTTGGTTGGAATTCATGTTTAATAACATCTTTCACCTCTCTGAACACCACATCTCAGTTGTACACAAACTTTCTTGCTACTGGTTTCCAAAGCTTATAACCCTTTAAACCATCCTTATACCCAATAAAGATGCACTTTTCAGATTTACTATCCAACTTGGTTATTTTCTCCTTCGGAACATGTACATATGCATCACATCCAAATACCCTTAAATGTGAAAGAGAGGGTTTCTTACTAGTCCATACCTCTTGTGGAGTCTTATCCTCCAACGCTAATGAAGGTGACCTGTTGACCAGGTAACATGCAGTATCCACCGCCTCTACCCAGAATTCTTGTCCTAATCGGGCACCATTGAGCATGCTTCTTGCCCTTTCCATCAATGTATTATTCATTCTTTCTGCAACTCCATTTTGCTGAGGTGTATATGGAGTAGTCTTCTGTCGTGCTATACCACACTTCTTACATAATTCTTCAAATTCCTTGCTACAAAACTCTCCACCATTATCTATCCTTAGCACCTTTATCTTCTTCTTTGTCTGATTTTCCACGAGAGCCTTAAATTCTTTAAACCTGTCAAAGGCTTCAAATTTCTTCTTAAGGAAATATATCCATGTATTCCTTGAGAAGTCATCTATAAATGATACATATTACACAGACTTACCCAGTGATGGAACCTTTAGAGGTCCAAACACATCATTGTGCACAAGTTCTAATATTTGTTTCACCCTCTTACTACCAGATGGGAAACTCACCTAATTTTGCTTCCCATATACACAATTTTCACAGAAATCAAAATCCAAAGAGCTATTACTCATACCTTCTACCATACCTTTACCATGAAGTATTCGAAGGCCCTTCTCTCTAATATGTCTAAGCCTTTTATGCCACAACATGGTCTTCTCTCCAGAGACCACTAGATTTTCTTCTCCACTTTCAGGAACCATAAAACTGTTGCACCCATCAATAACAGTGCTACCTTGCAGCTTGTACAGAGTTCCAATTCAAACTCCCTGCATCAATACTAGTGCTCCTCGAACCATTTTGTAGGTATCCTTCTCGAACACTGTTTTTACACCTGCATCATTCAACTTTCTTACAGAAATCAGATTTCTGGCCAATGCAGGATTATGTAGAACATCTGGAAGTGTTCTAACCCTTTCACCTTGTAACTTCAACTTTACTTTTCTGTGACCAATGATTCTAGCCTTCTTATCATCCCCTAAGAAGACATCACCACCATCGTATTTCTCATACTTGCAGAACCACTCTCTATGGGGAGTGAATTGAAAAGATGCACCTAAGTCAATCAACCATGCCTCATGATCGACATGTGTACTTGAAGAAGCCAAGTACAGATCCCCACCTTCATCTGAGGTGGTTTTCACCTCTGTAGAAGGAGCATCATCAGATCCCTTTCCTTTATCATGAGCTTTAGATTTACAGTCCCTTTTGTAGTGCCCTTCCTTTCCACATTTCTATCACACCACCTTTACAGGTTTTCTTGGAGATTTAGATCTCCCACTCGATGACTTAGTTTTGTTTCTATTCTAGAATCATCCTCGTATAGACAAGGCATCATCATTATGGCTCTCCATATTTTTCCATCTCATCTCCTCTGTCAGCAAGGCTGAGACTATTTAATCAAACTGCAAGGAAGATGCATTGATACCTATTGCAATAGCCAGACTATCGCACAAATCTGGTAGAGAACACAACAAACTGATGCACTTATCTTCATCTGAAATTTTAATATCAACAGATGTTAACTGAATTACCACAGTATTAAATGCGTTTAGATGCTCTGTCATCGAGTCTCCATCTTTCATCCTTAGGTTATACAGCTTTTTCTGCAGGAACAATTTATTCACCAGAGACTTAGATTGGTACAAAGTCCCTAACTTGTCCCACAAAGCCTTCACCGTAGCTTCCCCTAATACATTCAGCAATACTAAATATGAGACACACAATCGTATTGTGCTCTTTGCCTTCCGATCCAACTTCTTCCATTCTTCATCGGACACTCCTTTTGGTTTAGTACCCGGATCTATTGTGATCCACTGATCTTTGTCCACCAACAAATCCTCCATCTTCAGTTTCCACAACTCAAAACTTTGACCATTAAATTTCTCGATCTCTCAGATCTCCCACTTAACAGGGTCTACCACAGGCCTGAGCGAAACCCCTTAGCAACAAAGGTGTCCCCTTGTACCCAAAACAAATCCGATGCCAAATGTAGGTTTTAACCCCGTACAGAAATTACCTGCATATGAATTCTAAAACACATAAAATAAAGAATGCGAGAGCATAACACATAAGACAAACATACACAGATATTTTCCCCTGTATCCCAAAACTGGTATTACCAGCTTGATTTTTCAATATATTCCTTTCAATGTTACAATACATATTTATACATGCCGAAGAATCCAATACCATTGACTGAAAACCATCGCGTCCAATACCATGGACCGAAAACCATCGCGTCCAAAAACATCTGTGAAAATCATGCACAAAATCATAGGTGGGTCCGCCCAACCTAACATAGGGTCCAAAACCAAAATTTTTCAGGGCGCTGCCCCAGACCCCATAAAGTGGGGTTACAGGTACACCTCAAACCCCCTGTGACCACCCCCCCCAACTACACAATCGACGCAACGAAGGGGGGCTCCACCCCCCTCTAACCCCCCGGTTAATTACGTGGGCCAATCGTGGAAATAAGATAACACAACCCAACACTCAGAATGCAATGATTATGAACACTCTACTCCAACATAAGAAGCAAATTGATGTTTTAGGCAAAATAATCCAAGCTAAGAAATATCTTTAGCAATCTCAACAAAGGATCTCACTCTACTGCTTCCAACAATAGGATGTTAGTGAATTCACTGCAACAATACTTCAAAGAGGAAGATATTGTCTACCAATTAATGAAAGATATCCACCTAGACAACCAAGACTCTTATCCTTCCAACAATGGGCAAGAAGAAGCCAACAACCATGTTTCTCGTTAACCTTTACGTTTTGTAAATTAATATGAATTCTAGGTGTTTTCCTAAGACATTATACCCGTAAGGAATTTTTAAATATTATAACTGTGGGCATCTATAAAACTTTGTTTTGGAATATTTGGACTGACCAACTTACTTTGAAAATCATGCAAGCAGTCTTTATGTATTCCTTATTTTTTAGCTTTGTACAAACTTTTATAGCATAAATTTTCTTAGTTCTCTTTTGATAAATGAGTACTCAAGACTGGAAACCAAATGCTTCTCGTGGTATCCTGAGCTCAATGTATGTGCAACCATCTATCGAATCTTTTGTTATGTTATCCTTAAGAGAAGAGCTTGCAGAGAAAAATGTTAAATCAATATGATCTGGAAATATGATGGTTGTTAGGAGATAATGTTTTGGACTCATTATCCCCTTATTGATTCTAAGGACAAGGGGGGCCTCCAGCAAAGTCTGGTTGACTCAGTCTAGGAATTTATTGGGCAAGCCATATAAATCCAAGATTAGCTGAACAATGTGCAGAAGGCCTTTATCAAGGTGTACATGGCATCTAAGAACAAAACTGAAAGTTTGACTACTTCACTAGAAAGGCTCAGCAGGTCAGGAGTGGAAATCTTAATCCATCAATATATCTCAAACATTTGATTAAGATTTTAAATTTATCACTCTCTATCTGAATTATCCATGGATTATCATGAAGCTGAGGAATTTCGTAGGATTCTTGAAACACATGAAGAATCCACCCTAAGCAATAAAACCTTACTGTTCTCAGTGACTAGTCAATGAAAATTAGCACTACTGAACTTCTCAGAATGCAATTATTATGAACACTCTAGTCCATCATAAGCAACGAATTGATGTTTTAGGAAAAATAATGCAGGTTAATAAATATGGTTAGCAATCTCAACAAAGGATCTCACTCTCCTACTTCCAACCATAGGATGTCAGTGAATTCACTGCAACAATACTTCAAAGAGGAAGATATATTTTACCAATTAATGAAAGATATCAACCTAGACCACCAAGACTCTTATCCTTCCAACAATGGGCAAGAAGAAGCCAACAGTCGTGTTTCTCGTTAACCTTTACGTTTTGTAAATTAATATGAATTCTAGGTGTTTTCCTAACATTTTATACCTCCAAGACTTTTATAGCATAAATTTTCTTAGTTCTCTTCTGATAAATGAGTACTCAAGCCTGGCAACCAAATTATTCTTACAGTATCCTGAGCTCAATGTATGTGCAACCATCTATCGAATCCTTTGTTATGTTATCCTCAAGAGAAGAGCTTGCAGAGAAAAATGTTAAATCAATATGATCTGGAAATATGATGGTTGTTAGGAGATAATGTTTTGGACTCATTATCCCCTTATTGATTCTAAGGACAAGGGGGACCTCCAGCAAAGTCTGGTTGACTCAGTCCAAGACTTTATTGAGCAAGCCATAGAAATCCAAGATTAGCTGAACAATGTGCAGAAGGCTTTCTATCAAGGTGTACAGAGCATCCAGGAACAGAACTGAAAGTTTGACTACTTCACCAGAAAGGCTCAGCAGGTCAGGAGTGGCAATCTTAGTCCATCAATCAATCTCAAGCATTTGATTAAGATTTGCAATGTATCACTCTCTATGTGAATTATCCATGGATTATGATGAAGCTGAAGAATTTTGTAGGATTATTGAAACACGTGAAGAATCCACCCTAAGAAACAAAACCTTACTGTTCTCAGTGACTAATCCATGAAAATGAGCACTATAGTGCACTTCTCATAATGCAATGATTATGAACACTCTAGTCCAGCATAAGCAACAAATTGATGTTTTAGGAAAAATAATCCAGGTTAAGAAATATGGTTAGCAATCTCAACAAAGGATCTCACTCTGCTGCTTCCAACCATAGGATGTCAGTGAATTCACTACAATAATACTTCAAAGAGGAGGATATTGTCTACCAATTAATGAAATATATCCACCTAGAAATCCAAGACTCTTATCCTTCCAAAAATGGGCAAGAAAACACCAACAGTCGTATTTCTCGTTAACCTTTACGTTTTAATTATAGGTGTTTTCCTAAGACTTTATACCTACAAGGAATTTTGAAATACTATAATTGTGGTCATCTATAAAACTTTGCTTTGGCATATTTGGACTGACCAGCTTACTTTGAAAATCATGCAAGCAGTCTTTATGTATTCCTTGTTGTCTAGCTCTGTACAAACTTTTATAGCATAAATTTTCTTAGTTCTCTTCTGATAAACGAGTACTCAAGCCTGGAAACCAAATTCTTCTCATGGTATCCTGAGCTCAATGTATGTGCAGCCATCTATCAAATCCTTTGTTATGTTATCCTCAAGAGAAGAGCTTGCAGAGCAAAATGTTAAATCAATATGATCTGGAAATATGATGGTTGTTAGGAGATAATGTTTTGGACTCATTATCCCCTTATTGATTCTAAGGACAAGGGGGACCTCCAGCAAAGTCTGGTTGACTCAGTCTAGGACTTTATTGAGCAAGCCATAGAAATCCAAGATTAGCTGTAAAATGTGCGAAAGGCTTTCTATCAAGGTGTACAGAGCATCCAGGAACATAACCGAAATTTTGACTACTTCACCAGAAAGGCTCAGCAGGTCCAGAGTGGCAATCTTAGTCCATCAATCAATCTCAAGCATTTGATTAAGATTTGCAATGTATCACTCTCTATGTGAATTATCCATGGATTATCATGAAGCTAAAGAATTTCATAGGATTCTTGAAACACATGAAGAATCCACCCTAAGCAACAAAACCTTACTGTTCTCAGTGACCTGTCCATGAAAATGAGCACTACTGCACTTCTCATAATGCAATGATTATGAACACTCTAGTCCAACATAAGCAACAAATTGATGTTTTAGGAAAAATAATCCATGTTAAGAAATATGGTTAGCAATCTGAACAAAGGATCTCACTCTGTTGCTTCCAACCATAGGATGTCAGTGAATTCACTGCAACAATACTTCAAAGAGGAAGATATTGTCTACCAATTAATTAAAGATGTCCACCTAAACAACCAAGGCTCTTATCCTTCCAACAATGGGCAAAAAGAAGCCAAAAGTTGTGTTTCTCATTAACCTTTACATTTTGTAAATTAATATGAATTCTAGATGTTCTCCTAAGACTTTATACTTGCAAAGAATTTTGAAATACTATAACTGTGGGCATCTATAAAAATTTGTTTTGGCATATTTGGACTGACCAGCTTACCTTGAAAATCATGCAAGCAATCTTTATGTATTCCTCGTTTCCTAGCTCTGTACAAACTTTTATAGCATAAATTTTCTTAGTTTTCTTCTAATAAACGAGTACTCAAGCCTGGAAACCAAATGCTTCTCGTGGTATCCTGAGCTCAATGTATGTGCAGCCATCTATCGAATCCTTTTTTATGTTATCCTCAAGAGAAGAGCTTGCAGAGAAAAATGTTAAATCAATATGATCTAGAAATATGATGGCTATGATGGCTATTAGGAGATAATTTTTTGGACTCATTATCCCCTTATTGATTCCAAGGAAAAGGGGGACCTCTAGCAAAGTCTGGTTGACTCAGTCCAGGACTTTATTGAGAAAGCCATATAAATCCAAGATTAGCTAAACAATGTACATAAGGATTTCTATCAAGGTGTACAGAGAATCTTGGAACATAACTGAAAGTTTGACTACTTCACCAGAAAGGCTCAGTAGGTCAGGAGTGGCAATCTTAGTCCATCTATTAATCTCAAGCATTTTTCAATGTATCACTGTCTATGTGAATTATCCATGGATTATCATGAAGCTAAATACTTTCGTAGGATTCTTGAAACACATGAAGAATCCACCCTAAGCAACAAAACCTTACTACTTTCAATGACTAGTCCATGAAAATGAGCACTACTGCACTTCTCATAATGCAATGATTATGAACATTCTAGTCCAGCATAAGCAACATGATGAAAAGAGATCTTGGGTATTTGCCAAAATCCCCTTTCATTGTAAATTCTTTGATCCTGGGCCTGTGGGTTATGGCCCACAAAGCCTGAACGGAAGCGTTTTCAGATTTAATCCTTTTAATTTATTGACGTGGATCTTCATTTGAATAGAGCATCACTTTAATCTCTTAAAAACAGCGTTGGGCACCTTTTAAATAACCACTGCACAATTACAAAATAGGAGTTAAGACCCCGTGACAGTTTAACAATTCCGATCCATACAATCGGCGATCCACAGCTCCGTCCAACTACTCAGATTAGGTTCTAATCGATTCAGCTATGATCTGATGCCAGCCTTCAATGCTCCGATCCGATCAGTCGGTAGTCGGAGGTCGCAACAATTATAATTTCCGCTGCCCGATTGCGATTACCATTGAAAATCGCTAATCCCCGAGTTATGTGTAACTTGGTTATCGCCGATTCAACTCCCGGACCCGATCTCAATTTAAACCAGTTTACAGTCCTTTAGCATCCGATCTATTGTAATATGGATTACCTTTTGGGTTCCGAAGCAATGTTCGACTGTGGCAATTCAACATTAAATCGAACGCATTATACACACACAATTATATTCGGTCAACATATACATACAACAGTTACACAACAAATCAGATCGCCATTGATCCTGTATGTGGTCAATGTCGACCAGCAAACTCGCACACAGAATTAATTCATAAATTTAAACTACAAGATCCATAGCTCGATACGCAGGAAATCAACAAAATATATATTTTTGATTATATACAAAACAGTTAGACCCTAAGGCATTCCAGCCTTAGAGCATGATCGCTGTCGATTACATTCTGTTCACACACAACGCCTATCTATCACTCTAGATCTATATATATCTCTACCGCTGTTACATTGCATTTATATAAGAAATGTTAGATCGGAAGGATCGATCCGATCGTTTCCTGATTTTCCTCTAACAAAGTTCTCCAAAATACATGCACATAGATAACAATCCATCAAATCCTCTTTAAATCTGTTTTAGAGCAGATTTTCCTCCTATTTTCCGACTTGACTGTCCACGTCTTCATCGCTCCTCTTGGATTCCTCTTTAAATTAGAAAAGGGTGAGATGCTTCTGCATCACAACAAATTAATGTTCCAAGAAAAATAATCCAGGTTAAGAAATATGGTTAGCAATCTCAACAAAGGATCTCACTCTGATGCTTCCAACCATAGGATGTCAGTGAATTCACTGCAACAATACTTCAAAGAGGAAGATATTGTCTACCAATTAATGAAAGATATCGACCTAGACAACCAAGACTCTTATCCTTCCAACAATGGGAAAGAAGAAGCCAACAGTCGTGTTTCTCGTTAACCTTTATGTTTTGTAAATTAATATGAATTCTAGGTGTTTTCCTAAGACATTATACCTGCAAGGAATTTTGAAATACTATAACTGTGGGCATCTATAAAACTTTGTTTTGGCATATTTGGACTAACCAGCTTACTTTGAAAATCATGCAAGCAGTCTTTATGTATTCCTTGTTGTCTAGCTCTGTACAAACTTTTATAGCATAAATTTTCTTAGTTCTCTTCTAATAAAAGAGTAGTCAAGCCTGGCAACCAAATGCTTCTCGTGGTATCCTGAGCTCAATGTATGTGCAACCATCTATCGAATCCTTTGTTATGTTATCCTCAAGAGAAGAGCTTGCAGAAAAAAGTGTTAAATCAATATGATCTGGAAATACGAAGGCTGTTAAGAGATAATGTTTTGGACTCATTATCCCCTTATTGATTCTAAGGACAAAGGGGACCTCCAGAAAAATCTGGTTGACTCAATCCAGGACTTTATTGAGCAAGCCATAGAAATCCAAGATTAGATGAACAATGTGCAGAAGGCTTTCTATCAAGGTGTACAGAGCATCCAGGAACATAACTGAAAGTTTGACTACTTCACCAGAAAGGCTCAACAAGTTAGGAGTGGCAATCTTAGTCCATCAATAAATCTCAAGCATTTGATTAAGATTTGCAATGTATCACTCTCTATCTAAATTATCAATGGATTATCATGAAGGTGAAGTATTTTGTAGGATTCTTGAAACACATGAAGAATCCACCCTAAGCAACATGATGCAGGGGCATCTGACCCCATTAATTAAAATTCAAATTTTGAAGCTAAGAACAAGGAAACGTGGATGAACGAGAAAAACAGGGGATAAATTTGTTAAAATAAAGTTCGTTTGATGGAATCGATAAGTCTCTAGAAGACTTGATTAATTGTAATTATCTGCCATCTATGCATGTAGAGAGATTTAGGGGTTGTTGAGTGATTTGTGAGAGGAAATCATGGAGAGGATTTGATCGGATCCTTCCAGAGATCCGATCCAATGTTTTCTTATAAATGATGAACTTGCGCGTTCAAGAGGAAGAGGGAGAGGAATATAGAGAGACAGATATGGATAGGGTGACAAGAGGATTCAAAATGTAGTCAAAGGAGAACTTATTTATAAGGCTAAAATGCCTTAGTCTGTAATCTAATTCTGTATAATGAATATATGTATGTTATGTAGATTTCCGTGTGTCTGGGTAATGTTTACTTATCGTTTATATGATAGAGTTAAATCTTGTGTTGCCAGATTGTTGATCGACCATCGATCACTGTAAGGATTGATGGCGATCCAAAGTTGTCATAGTTAACTGTAATATGGAGTGATGACAATGTGAATGCAGAGTATGGTAGGAAAACTGCGTGTGGCATATTCCATTGATAAATGAAACAGATCAATGATGGAGGACTACTATCGATTTATCGCATCACAATATTCATTCGGCAAGTGAATGGACCTCAGGCCTTAAGATTTTGTGATTGTGATATGCAATCTTATTATCAACCATCGGATCGAGAGCCAGATCAACGGTCAAGAGTTGATCGCTAATCACATTTCATAGAAGTCAAGGGCTGGCGGATGGTGGAGACGACTATATGCGATGGGCGATTACGATCTCCGATGCGATTAGAGATTTGATTGCATCACAAGTATTCCATAGTACCTGGCCATGACCCTTAACCTTGCGATATGTGATATTCCAATGAGAGAGAGTGCGATGAAGCGTGAGCAATTGGATCAAAGAATGAAATGGATCGCAAAGATTGAAGAATAGTGAAAAGGCTTTTGGAAGAGCAGACCCGAGGAGTTTTTGGATGCAGGTTTATTCTATTTGAGATCTGGCCTTAGGCATTCATGGTCAGGTTTTCATGTATTTCTGTGTATTTGTGTTGACTATTGTTATCCTAGGTTTTAAGGCAAAGAACCAAATTAACGCTTCCAATAGAATCATGGGCCATAATCCACAGGTCCATGATCGATATTTTGGAAATGAAAAGGAAATTTCCTTAACGCGATTTCACTTTTCATCAAGTGGTATCAGAGCAGGGAAAAGGTTTTCCTGCGAGAAAGAAGAAAAAGTTTCTAGCGGAAGAAGGAGGAACAGTCAGGTTGAAGACTAGTAAGTTTGTGATCTTTATGTTGTTATGCAGGTAACAACATACGAAGGTGAGGAAAATTGCAGTAGCCTAGAGCATGGAGTTCTCAAATGGTTCCACAGAGTAGAGAACTAGAAGGATGCCAAAAGACTAAGCTCAAAGGAGAAGGCTTGGTGAGGTATCATGTAGCAGAGAAGATTTTTACTGCAGAGGTTTGGTTGCAGCTCACAGAAGATCATGAACGTAGTTCCACTAAGGAAATGGGTAGAATTTCTATGGGATAAAGGAGAAGCATATGACCAGGAGGTCATAAATTTTTGTGCCTCGGGAGTCTGATGCATGGGCATCTGACCCCCTTAATCAAAATTCAAATTTTGAAGCTGAGAACGAGGAAACGTGGACGAACGAGCAAAACAGGGGATAAATTTGTTAAAATAGAGTTAGTTTGATGGAATCGATAAGTCTCTATAAGACTTGATTAATTGTAATTATCTATTATCTATGCATGTAGAGAGATTTAGGGGTTGTTGAGTGATTTGTGAGAGGAAATCATGGAGAGGATTTGATCAGATCCTTCTAGAGATCCGATCCAATGTTTTCTTATAAATGAGGAAACTCTGTGTTCAAGAGGAAGAGGCAGAGGAATATAGAGAGACAAATATAGATAGGGTGAGAAGAGGATTCAAAATGTAGTCAAAGGAGAACTTGTTTCTAAGGCTGAAATGCCTTAGTCTGTAATCTAATTTTGTATAATGAATATATGTGTGTTATGTGGATTTCCATGTGTCTGAGTAATGTTTACTTATCGTTTATATGATAGAGTTAAATCTTGTGTTGTCGAATTTTTGATAAACCATCGATCACTGTAAGGATCAATGGCAATCCAAAGTTATCATAGTTAACTGCCAAATGGAGTGATGACAGTGTGAATGTAGAGTATGGCAAGAAACTTGTGTGTGGAATATTCCATTGATAAATGAAACAGATCAATGGTGGAGGACTACTGCTGATTTATCGAATCACAATATTCCTTCGGCAAGTGAATGGACCTCAAGCCTCAAGTGTTTGTGATTGCAATATGCGATCTTATTGTCAACTGTCGGGTCGAGAGCCATATCGACAGTCAAGAGTTGATCGCTAATCGCATTTCACAGAATTCAAGGGCTGGTGGACGGTGGAGACAGCTATATGCAATGGGCGATTGCAATTTCTAATGTGATTGGTGATTTGATCGCATCGCAAGTATTCCATAGTACTTGGCCATGACCCTTAACCTTGTGATATGCAATATTCCGATGAGCGAGAGTGCGATGAAGCATGAGCCTTTGGATTGAAGAATGAAATGGACAGTCGAGATTGAAGAACAACGGAAATGCTTTTGGAAGAGCAGACCAGAGGAGTTTCTAGATGCGGGTTTATTCTATTTGAGATCCGGCCTTAGGCATTCATGGTCGGGTTTCCATGCATTTTTGTGTATTTGCGCTGACTGTTGTTATCCTGGGTTTTAAGGCAAAGAACCAAATTAATGCTTCCGATAGAATCATGGGCCTGTTGATGCCTCGAAAATCGCTGCAACAACATCGGGGATAACCACCCGGTCCGGACCTTAGTACAGCTCCTTTTCCGTTTGGAATAGTGGCTCCGACTGGGGATAATGCGACCAGTTTCCCAAAAGTGGATAAACGGGATGAATGGATGATTTATAAACTAGGCTAGCGCTAAGCAAATAACTAAACTATTAACAAGAATACAAGAACTATAACCTATCCCGGGAATCTATTTGAACTTTAAAGTGCAGTGTTTGATGGTCTGTGTCTAAAGACAGGCATATAGATGACTCTATCTAACAGACATAGATATTAATTCATTCAAGATTACTGTGCCTAAATAGTTAAGCGCAGTGATTACAGCTATATTACCACACTCATCATTTATATTATCGACATATACATGATTAAAAGGAAAGCATATCATAAAACATCCAATAGTGGTATGAATGTAGATCTGTTGTTACAGCGCATGAATATAATCAACAATAGCAAGGATAATCAAATAACAATTCACATAACAGGAATGAATTCAGACATAGATAGAAATACCATATGAGCTGCTTTGACGCTCCCGATATCAATCGCTACTTGTAATTCTTTCTTCAACGCAGAAACATTCTCAACAAAGACAATAGTGCACAATTGCATAAAAAGCCTCCTTGTTGAATTAAGAAAAACTGGTCCAGTTTCATAAAAGAATATTGACTGAAGCACAATAGTGCAAACTTCAGTCTTTAAGTCTGGTACAAAACTTTACGACCCTTTCCAAAACAATGAAAGGGTCTATAAATACTAAATTAATCTAAATATCTATTAAACTGAAATGCAACTAAATCGGTATCAATAAATTTTGATCCTATTTTTCTCAGCGATCTGGCAATCGGCGGCATGATTCATCAGGTAGGCTGCTTGCCTTTAAATCTGAGCTGACTTATCGCAAGCATTGGCTCTACTTCAGGAGGTTTGTTGAGGCGCGAACTGAGCTGGGCGGCATCCTGAATATCGGGAATTATATACCCGATCGCATCTGTTAGGCACTTAAGGGCGACTCTCTGTGTATGCGGCTTTACCATAAATAACCAATATGCTTCCATAGTTAAACTATTAATCCCAGCGATTAATCTCCCCTTTTCCTCTAAATCAGGATAGCATGATTGCTCCAATGTGTTTGTTGTTTTCATCTTTCCTGGTGTACATTGGGAAATCGTATTTGATAAGTAGAGAGTGTTGTTGACTAGTTCAACCAAATTGCTGGAAGTTGATTTACATCTTGAAGCTGCCCTTTCTACTTTCATCATCTGAGAGTGCCATTCTGTGAAAAGTATATCTTTATGTCTTTCTGAAATCTTGGGAAAATTTGCTTCTCTCCCTTGATCAGAATCTTGCCAGTCAAGAAATGCAGTTATGATCTCTTCGGCTTGATCTAATTCATTTCTGGCCTTTTCTACCTGCTGATTTATGGATGTCATTAATTCACAGAGTGGCTCTGCCTGAGCGATTTTTTAACACAGAAGCCTAATTTGAGACATCAATGCAGTGTTTATTTGTAATGCTTCTACTCTAAACTCAGCCACTTATGGAGCGCCCTTTATCTTTTCGAGTTGCGATGACAATTGAGCGATTTTCTCATCCTTTGTTTTCATCATTTGCTCATTTGCTGCTCTTAGTTGTGCCAATGCCTCTGATAATTCCTTCTGTTTCTGGATCGCGCTTTGGTCGACCCTTTGCTTTTATGCCTACAATTGTTGGGTTAGTTGACTGTTCACTTGCTGTTGTGTCAACAATTGTTGCTCTGCCTTCTCCTTTGTTTCAACCAATTCTGCCTGTAGCGCGAAAATTTCTTGATCCTTGGTTTTCAATAGAAGACTTACCTTTGATGCCTTATCGATTGTCGCTGTCGAATAGGCTCTCGCATACTGCGACAGTTTTTTTAGGTCATAGGAGGGGTTGAATTCCTCCTTCCAAACCACGCTGCCCGTTACAGTTTGTTCTGGAAAAAGGGGAGGTTGATCAATCTTCCTCCGTTTCCTTTGTCTTTTTACCACTGCTTTATGCCTCAGGCTGTAGAAAACATCCAGGGGAGGAATATCTTCTACCTGGAGAATGATTTGGTCGGAGGGATCTTTTGGTATTACCTCAACATCCTTGGAAATGGGTGGGCCGCTGGTTCCACTTAGAACCTGAGGTGAAGTGATGTCCTGTGTATCGTTTGTCTTGGAAGTGTCTGTATCCTTGGAACATTCCAACCCACTGATAATAGAGTCAAATTGCTTCCACTCCTGAAGCAATTTAGGGTCAATATGAGTATCTATATTGACATCAATGGTGTTTTGTTTTTCCTTTTCAGCTTGGGACTCCTTCCGCACTTTTTCCTGCTCCCTCTTCTGCTGTTCCTCTTGTTCTTTCTTTTGCCTTTCCTCTTGTTCTTTCTTTTGTTGTTCCTCTTTCTCTTGCCTATGTTTCTCCTCCTGTGCACTATTCTACTATTCTTATTTTTCTTTCTTTTGCCTTTCCTCTTGCTCTTTCTTATGATCCTTTGTTACAACTGGAGGTTCCTTTGACTGTTGTCGACCAGGCTCGCTTGATGATGTTGCCGGGGTTTTTGCTAGTAAATCTAGAGGCAGAGTTTGCAACCTCTGTTCTCTAAGCTTATTAAACTCAGTCAACCCTTCATCCTTATATTTCATTAGAGCGAATTCTTTATCCTGACCTATTGATTCGGCTGAAACGAATAGGTCGTCAAACATATCTTCTTTGTGCTCAAATTTTGTCAATTTGGCCTGTTCTAGTGCATTGTAGGCAACTTTCTTTGGATCATATGGCCTATTTGGGATAGTCGCCAGAGTTAAGGATTGAATCTTTGTGGCTTCCTTTTCTGCATGTTTGAGATCATGCAGAGTATAGACACCACACCTCAAGGGAAAAGAGGGCCAGCCCCTCTTCTTTTCTTTATTGAGAGTCTGTGTAACACTCTCAGCCGTAATCTGATAAGTGATTTCTCTTGCTAGCAGTTTATTTGGTATGTACAAAGGGAGAACATGTGGGTTGGCTTGGATGATGAAAACTCTTATGTAGGTAAATCTCTCCTCTCCAAACCAACTCCCTACCGCTATTATATCAAACGAAGCTTGATAGGAAATCTTGGGAATGGGTTTGTAAAAAATAGAATAATGAATAGGCACCATAAAGCCATTGCAAATTTGGTACAGATGGTGCTTGTAAGAGGACTTCCATAATTTCTGATGGTATATGTGGATAGCCGTGGGATCTTGTGGCGTCCACCTCCAGCCGAGCACGGGAAATTCAGAATTGAAACATAATGTATCTAAGATATATGCACTGTAATAGAATGGGGGAATTTTCCTTTCAGAGACGACAGTCTGATTTCTAAAATCACGCATAGCTTGTGCTAATTTGTCAGAAAGGATGGTGGCCCAATCCATGATTATACTGTTGCATGCTGCTTCCATTAGAGGAACCATTTCTATGGTAAAATTAGCAGAGTCATGCAATCCCCATAATCTACACATCATTATTCCAGCATAGCAATAAGGAGAAGCCAGAGAATCAACCGAGTACTTACCGGAAGATTCGTGTTTATGCTTGGCCGGATTTTGTCTCCAATCCCGGATGGGTTCGGATTCAACTTCATTTTCATTTGCGAATTTCTCCAGGAACGCCTTATTATATATCTTCTCTGGCTCGGGCAAATGATACATTTGCCTTAGATCATCCGCCCTGAACGATCAAAAGATTCTTCCATCTCTAGTGCTGAAAGTTCTATCCAAGATTGGGATTTCTTGAATCGCCGACCGCACTACGTCTGTGTATGGGAGAATTTGCTCCCTGGCCGCTATTCTGTGAAGGAAAGAGTCGGCTAAATCCTTGAGAGTACATTCAAACTTCCGATTAGGATCCGCAGTAGCTTCAACTATTGTCCTTGTTGGTTCTTCGGCTTCAATCAGGTTATAGGTCCCTTGCCAAGTAACTCTGACAAGACCTGTACATGTAGTATCAGATATCAAGCCCTTCTTTTTGTGCACGAGAGCTTGTCCTGCAACTGGTGTAGCGTAAGTGCCTGTGGTCTTCTTGGATTTCTTACCCATCTTGCTTGAGCTTTCTCCTTTGGATGAATTCTGCACAGAGGCGCAAATATACATAACACAGAGAAATAGCAATGAAAACTTGCAAGTGAAGAGAAATATTGAGAAATGCATAATAAGGGATTAGCTTTAAAAATGGGCGTAGACACAATCCATGGGAGGATCTTACAATTACATTAAATGGCCGTTTAAGACCTGCCACCCCTTAAATGCTCATTATACCATTATTCGGCCGAATGGCCCGTTTAAGTGTGCTGTGGACGTTTTGGCGGTTGAGCGCGGGTGAATGATTGCTTAAAAGATCAAGCTTTAAATATGAATGAATCATAATATCCCTCCATTTAACGGCTTTTTTGAAATCTGCGCTATATAGTAATCGGGCGTCGGGAACACTTAAATCCTTACGTTGACAATTTTGAAATCCCGATCGTCGATAGCGAAATCGCATCGCATCGGGGTGAATGGGCATCATAATGTGCATAAATAGTGTATCGCCAATTGCCGATTGCAATATCGCATCGCATCGGGGGTATGACCTGGGTGCCTTATTATTGTGCATGGGAGACTGCCGATTGCCGATTAAGATATTCCATCGCATCGGGGTGAATGGGTTGGGGTGTTTTAAGACTGTGCATAGATTACCGCTGATAGTCGATCGCCGATTGCGCATCGCGTCGGGGCTAATGGCATGGGGTGCTTTAAAATGTGCATGGAGTATTGCCGATAGCCGATATCGATATCGCATCGGCGGAGACCAATGTGCTGCTTATTTGTGTTTTCTATGCCATTGCGATATGCGATCTTGCGATCGCTTTATCGCAATGATAAAAGATTGTATTATTTGACCAAAAATGGGTTTTTAAAAGGTTTTATATAATGTCTTCATTTGGTTTGCAGATCTTTTTCAAATAATGAAGTATTGATACCAACTAACTTCTAAAGGGACCCATTTCATATGATGATTTAGTAAACAAATATGATATGAAATGGGGGGTTGTTGTAGGGCACAACAATTGGCGATTCGCTGGAAGAACCAGTTATCTCTGGAAAGCATAAAAATACTTAAACTTTTTCCACAATAGAGTTCTAGTCAAAGGGGAAGATTCTAATATAACTAGGTATATATGCACTCCGAGTAAGATGAAACTATTTTGCTAACTTCCTTTCTTTTTTTAAGAAAATAAATACATCCTAAGTTTTAAATAGGCCTTTATTGGTTTATAATGATAAAACGGAAAACCTTTCCAAATCTGCTTTTAAAATGAACTCCTTTGTCATAGGTAGAGCCTCTGCTGCCAGCAAACGTTCATAGTTTCGACAGGGATACCTTTTAACCATGCTATTGTCCATTGTTCCATCCAATTAAGAGTGTGATTAACAGAATGAATTCAAAACATGTTTTCATATTTTGTATTTCATTTCCTTTTCTGTTATTGATAAGATAAAAAGCCATTGTCCTGGTTTGGTGGCCAGCTATTAACAATGCCATTCAGTGGTAGTAATCTAACCGAACAAGTTGGCTCTTGATGAGACCCCTTGTCTTATAATTTCAAGCCATTACCCTGTTTTGGTATGCAGTATTGGTAATGTCGGTTAAACTATTTCCCTATGAACATGGTAAGCAGGCTTGTAATAAGACCTCTTATCTTTAATATCAGATATTTTAGAATTACACTCTGAGTAATCATAAACTTTAGTGAATGGGATGAACAATCTTCTCCTTAAGAGTAAATGGATGACAGGGTAAGAGTTGAAGATGCTGAAATTGGATTGGCTTCTATCTTGATATTGATAACCTTTTGAGACCAATTTGAAAACAGAGAATGATTTACAATACTTTTAAACTTTGAAAGGAGTTCACAAAACTTGAACTGTAGTTTCAGAATACAATGATACCTAATTTCCTAGAAATTATCCCTTTTGGTTAAGAGTTCTATTATTTTAAAAATAAAATATCGATGTACTCCTGTAGACCACATTTTCAAACACAGCAAAGGTCAATAGTAGATACCTTACAACATTATTTTCTGTAAATCCTACAAACTACAAAAATCTATCAAACTAGAAGGAGAAGGGGTTACCTCCTCAATTAAAGAATTTCTTCAAGATAAGGCCATTAACAGGGAGAGAATCTCTCAACCCTGATAAGTCTTGCAATATAAAGGTCGAATGGCCTATCTTTTCACAGATCTGAAATGGTCCAAGCCACATCTTCTGGAACTTGGTATGTTTACCCTTGTCCTCATGGGCTTTGTCCCATTTCAGAACTAAATCACCGACTTGGAATTGTTTTGAACCGGATGAGACTGAATCAAAAGCTGCCTTGATGACTTGCTGATGTTTGGCATGAATAACCCTGGCTTTTTCTCTTTCCTCTTCTAATTTTAGAATTTGGTCATGTCTAAGCTGAATAGAAGAGGAAGGACTTTCCTCAATGAACTGCACTAGGGCTAAAGAAGGAAGAACAAGATTTGTGGGTATTACTGCTTCTTTTCCATACACAAGATTGAACGAAGAAGATCCTATAGAAGCTTTCTGTGTTATCCTATCAGCCCATAATGCAAACACTAAGGATTTGTGCCAGTTTTTATGATTCTGTTCGATAGTTCGCTTAATGATTTTGATCAGATTTTTATTAGTAGACTCTGCTAAACCATTACCCTGGGGATAGTAATTAGCAGAATATTTTAATTTAAATCCTCTTTTAATAGCGAAATCAAACATAGCATTGCCTGAAAAGTAAGATGCATTATAAAAAACAAGAGCATTTGGGACACCAAACCTGGTAATGATGAATTGATCTATGAATTCAATGATTGCTTCAGAATTTGTTGTCTTTAAAGGGATTGCCTCAACCCACTTAGTAAAATAATCGGTAGCGGTAAGGATATACTTATGTTGTTTGGAAGATGGTGGAGTAATCTCCCCAATGATGTCCAATCCCCATTGCTCAAATGGTTGTTCAATGTTGACTGGTTGCAGAGGGAAAGCTGATTTACGTTGTCTTCCACTAGAAGTTTGACAATTGAGGCATTTCCTTACATACTCGTGGGCATCTTTAAACAGAGTAGGCCAATAGTAACCAGCATGAATAATTTTGTGAGCTGTTGTATCAGCTCCAAAATGTCTTCCCGCTGGTCCATCATGTAACTCCTGCAAAACCTTTTGTGCTTCAGTTTTCTCAAGGCATCTCAATAAGATGGAATCATAATTCTGCTTAAAAAGCACATCATCAATAATTGTAAATTTTTTTGCTTTCAACCTAATGGCCCTTTTGTTCTTGTAAGATAGGTTTGGAGGTGCATAACCATTCTTTAAATAAAAGATTAAATCTGCATATTGAGATTCAGAATCAGTAACACTTATCTGATTGATTTCTTCAGTTTGCTCTGTATCGCTTGATTCTGGAATGTTGGATGCTCCTGCCAATATCCTGCAAAAACCTTGGCCCCTAACAATCTTTGCTGGCTTAATTTCTAAGTCATACTCTTGAAGCGTTGTGACCCAATTTGCCCTTTTTTCACCCAGTTCTTTTTGGATTAATAGTTGCCTAACTGCTGGGAAAGGAACTATAACTTTTGTGTGAGTTTTCAAAAGGAAGGGTCTATAATGCTTGACTGCTTTAAATACAGCAAAGGCTTGTTTTTCTACATCGGAGTAATTCAATTCAGCACCCTGAAGATTTGAGCTAAAAAATGAAATGGGTGCTTCCAAATTGTGATCATTTAGTTGCGTGAGTACTGCAGCATAAGACAAGTTGGATGCGATGGTATACAATGTAAAATGATTAGAAAAATTTGGAGTATTTAAAGCTGGGGCATTGATTATTGATTGCTTGATTAGATCAAAAGCTTCCTTTTCTGCTGATCCCCACTTAAAGACTGAATTTTTCTTAATCATTGTTTGAAGTGGCAAAATAATTTGAGAAAAATCTGGGACAAATCTTTTAACAAAATTGATCTGGCCTAAAAATGACTGCATCGATTTTTTATTGTGTGGGAAAGGGATTTCAGAGATTTCTTTGATCCGATCAGGATCAATATAAATGCCATCTTTGGACACAATAAAACCCAAGAGTTTTCCTTGATCAAGAGCAAAGAAAGACTTTTTAGGGTTAAGAGAAATACCATATCTTTTGCAACGCTGAAAGATTTGATTTAGATCATGCAAATGATTATACCTCTTCTTAGAGAATACAGTAATATCGTCTAGATAGACGACTACTGTTCTATTAATCAACCCTCTAAAAGCTATATCCATAGCTCTTTGGAATGTCGCTCCTGCATTTATAAGTCCGAAAGGCATTTTCTGATACGCATATGTTCCCCATTTTGTTCTGAATGTGGTTTTAAGCTGGTCATCAGGATGAACCAGAACTTGGTTATATCCTGAGAAACCATCAAGAAAGGACATCAATTCAGAGCCTGCTACTGATTGGAGTATTTGCTCCATAGTAGGTAATGGGAAATTGTCTTTCAAGCTTGCTTTGTTCAAATTTCTGAAATCAATACAAATTCGAATGTCGCCATTTTTCTTTCTGACTGGCACCATATTAGAGACCCAGTTTGAGTGTCGGACAGGAAAAATAATCTTGGCTTTCAAGAGTTTGTTAAGTTCCGATTTTATCTGGCTCTCCAAATTTGGATGTATTTTTCTTAACTTCTGCTGAATCGGTTTCTGATCGGGAAGCATAGGAATGGTATGCTGGATAATGGATGTATCATAAGTCTTCAAATCATCATATTTCCAAGCAAAAACCTGTTTATTTTTCCTTAACAGTTTAATGAATGCCTCCTTCTCTTCCAAGGAAAGTCCTAATCCTAAATTAATATTTTGAGGAGCATGCTCAGTACCTAGATTTATCAATTCGAACCTAAGGGTAGAACTTTGGAGCTTTGCATTAATTACAGGTTTAAACCTGTCTTTGATATCATAAAGATCTTCGAGCTTTACCACTGGCTTAGGAATTGAATTTTCCTGAGGTGTTTCTTTCATTTGTAGATCATGGTCATTTTCCTCAATAATTTGATCGTCATAGGACTTTTCAGAAGTTAGAAATTGTAAAATATCCTCATCATGATTGAATACTCTCCAATTAGTGACATTGTCAGGAATTGAAGGCCTAAAAAGTAATTCTACGGAAAATCTATCTAGGCTGTAGTCTTCAGAAGGTAGAAGCTTGGAAGCTACATTGGCTAGGAGATCGGCTGCTGAGTTTTGAGACCTGGGGATGGAGGAAATGTTGAATGCGGAAAAGTGCGAAGTAAGTTCTTGTACTAGCGATTGATAGTGCTTGAGGTGATTTGAAAGACAATGGATTGCATTCCTCACCTGTTTAACAATAATTTCAGAATCGCCGAATACTTTCAAATATTGCACTTTAAGACCGATCGCTTTATACAGTCCCTGGACTAAGGCTTCATATTCGGCTGTATTGTTAGTGCATTCAAATTCCAGCCTACAGGACAGCATTGTCTTTTCTCCTTGTGGACTAACCAAAATGCAACCTGCTCCTGAGCCCTCGTTGGACTTAGAGCCATCAAAATATAAAGACCAAAATAAAGAGGTATTAACAAATGTATTTACAGTTTTCTCAGCATCATTGAAACATCTAGACTTATCAGTTTGTGAAAAATTCTCAATCTGAGATGTAAAATGATTGACTGAAAAAGGAGATGGTTGGGCAACAAAGTTGCCAAAGAATGACTCTGACGAATAATTCCCCAAAATGTTGTTGTTGAACGCTACGGGTTGGTTTTCTTGCTCAAATTCAGTCACTGTATGGGTCATATGTTTCTCTCGATCGATCCTTATTTGATTTGGCTTGCCCTTGTAGGGAAGCCACATATGTGACCAATCAGTGGAAATATACCCATGCAATTTTTCGGACCAATCCCTACTCAGAATTAAACCGTAAAATTCAGGTATATCGGCTATTAGGATGTCAATCCTTTGTACTACTCTGGGATCAGCAGACAACCTGATAGTTACGGAATTAATTTCTCCCACAACCTGCACTTTGGTCCTGTCCAACTGTACAATATGAATAGCAGACTTCTGGGGTTCAATGTTCAGTTTAGAGCAAACTGAAGCTGGCATTATGTTAGATGATGCCCCTGAGTCAATTAAACAGTTGTGCAGGTTTCTGTTGTAAATCTCATAGGTTAGCAGGAAGGGTGGAGTATGAGAATTTGATCTATCTCCAATTAGAACTGAATCGGTAGCTTCAACCATACCTGGAGGAGGTTGGCCTGAATCATTAGCGGCTTTTGCACTGGGAAGTGGTGTAGAGGGAACAACATTCAATTCTTTAAGAAGTAATTTCTGCTGATGCTTTAATTTACTAAGCTCAAACATAGTAATGTTTGCTTTAGTTTTCTTCATGTCATCAACAATGTTATACTCCATTGAATCGGATACGACTAATGTTTTGGATGTTGAAGGAATATTAGAAGTTGAAGGCTGGTTTTGGGGAACTGCTGCAGGTGATTTCTTTGCAGGTGTTTTTTCTTTGGTTGTAGTGGCACCTGCACTCCTCTTCTTTGATGATACCTGAACAGGTTCAGAAGTACTTTTGCTCCTAGTAGTGACTGGGAATGCCTCTTCTTCATTATCAGTATCGGAGTTGGGGAGTATAAAATCCCACATTCCATGACATTCTACTACTTCTTCTTCATCATCAGTCGGTGCGATTGTTTCCTCTTCCTCTTCTTCTTCTTGCTCTGAGTCTGCGTTAGATATGACATTTGGGGGCTTTGACTCATTTCTCTTAAAAGTTCTAAAGGGTCTTTTGGTTGAGGTTTCGGCCACTTGTTTCTTTATTTCGACCATTTCATTTGATAAATTTTTTAAGACCTTTTGCAAACCTTCCATGTCGTATGGGTCTTTTGGGGTTTTCTTTCTTGAGTCATCTTTGAAAGAGACTTTTTTGGCTTTTCTGTCTTCCAGAGCAGCTTTCTTCTCTAGAGCATTGATGCGCTTTTCCACAGCAAGTGCTTCTCTCATGTTTTCGGCTAAGGTAGGTTTCCCAGCCCTGTCTACAAAAATGGCTATATTGGCAGGTAGGGCGGTGATATACCATTCGCTTCGAATTTGTTCACTTGGTTTGGAAGCTGTAGGGATTTTGTTCAGGAGTTTATTGAAGCGAGCATTAAATTCCTTAATTGGTTCCCTATGCTCTATTCTCAGATTGGAGAGATCGTTTATTAAAGTTGCCAAAGACCTATCATCTCCATATTTGGTAAGAAACTGCTCTTGGCAAGTGTTCCAACTGGTAATGGAACCAGAGGGTAAAGAGAAATACCAGGATCCTGCTGATCCTTGTAAGGTGTAAGGGAAAAGTCTAACAACAACATCTTGTTCTGTTACTCCTTTCAAGTTGACTGCTAACATGAAATTATTGATGTGTTCCTCAGCTTGGGTTCCATCATCTGGATTAAACTTGGGTAGCCATTTTTCAGGATAATCTGGTAATGGATGCAATGGCGCAGGCATATTGACTGCACCAGGTCTGGTCCATGGATCTGCCATTGTAATAGCAACAGTGGTTGATACTACTGTTGGAATTCCAGATGTATGGGAAGGAAATAATACTGAGGAGTGGGCAGGTTGGGATGTTGAAGCTTCTAATCCCTGGTGAACAACAATATGTAATGGGGGAGTGGATGGTTGACTTTGCAGAGGGGAAGATGCAATGGAGGATATGGATGAAAGCTCTTCACTGTCAGATCCTTCAGTATTTTTCTTCGCCTTTTTCCTTTTGGGTAAAGGGAACTCAGTGGGTTCAATACCGAGCTTTTCGCTCTGAAGTCTGGTGAGAGGGTGAGGTAAATTGAACTGCGAAGTCGCACTGCTTTGTGATACCTCAGATTTCTGTGGTGAAATCGAGAAGCTCTGAAGTTTGTGGATAAGAGACTGGACTTCAGGTGATTCAAGACTTAATTGTTCTGGAGTATGATGGGTTTGAGCAGTGGTAGTTGATTCCTCTTCTTCTTGTTTGGATACCGGCGAACCAGTATGCAAATAGGAAGATCGAGGGGATTCGGAGGGAGGATTACTCTTAGAATGGCTTATAGGTTTTGGCTTATGTGCCATTCACAGTTGATGCCCTCCTTCTAGCGCCAAAAATGTTGATGCCTCGAAAATCGCTGCAACAACATCGGGGATAACCACCCGGTCCGGACCTTAGTACAGCTCCTTTTCCGTTTGGAATAGTGGCTCCGACTGGGGATAATGGGACCAGTTTCCCAAAAGTGGATAAACGGGATGAATGGATGATTTATAAACTAAGCTAGCGGTAAGCGAATAACTAAACTATTAACAAGAATACAAGAACTATAACCTATCCCGGGAATCTATTGAACTTTAAAGTGCAGCGTTTGATGGTCTGTGTCTAAAGACAGGCATATAGATGACTCCATCTAACAGACATAGATATTAATTCATTCAAGATTACTGTGCCTAAATAGTTAAGCGCAGCGATTACAGCGATATTACCACACTCATCATTTATATTATCGACATATACATGATTAAAAGGAAAGCATATCATAAAACATCCAATAGTGGTATGAATGTAGATCTGCTGTTACAGCGCATGCATATAATCAACAATAGCAAGGATAATCAAATAACAATTCACATAACAGGAATGAATTCAGACATAGATAGAAATACCATATGAGCTGCTTTGACACTCCCGATATCAATCGCTACTTGTAATTCTTTCTTCAACGCAGAAACATTCTCAACAAAGACAATAGTGCACAATTGCATAAAAAGCCTCCTTGTTGAATTAAGAACAACTGGTCCAGTTTCATAAAAGAATATTGACTGAAGCACAATAGTGCAAACTTCAGTCTTTAAGTCTGGTACAAAACTTTACGACCCTTTCCAAAACAATGAAAGGGTCTATAAATACTAAATTAATCTAAATATCTATTAAACTAAAATGCAACTAAATCGGTATCAATAAATTTTGATCCTATTTTTCTCAGCGATCTGGCAATCGGCGGCATGATTCATCAGGTAGGCTGCTTGCCTTTAAATCTGAGCTGACTTATCGCAAGCATTGGCTCTACTTCAGGAGGTTTGTTGAGGCGCGAACTGAGCTGGGCGGCATAGGTGGCATCCTGAATATCGGGAATTATATACCCGATCGCATCTGTTAGGCACTTAAGGGCGGCTCTCTGTGTATGTGGCTTTACCATAAATAACCAATATGCTTCCATAGTTAAACTATTAATCCCAGCGATTAATCTCCCCTTTTCCTCTAAATCAGGATAGCATGATTGCTCCAATGTGTTTGTTGTTGTCATCTTTCCTGGTGTACATTGGGAAATCATATTTGATAAGTAGAGAGTGTTGTTGACTAGTTCAACCAAATTGCTGGAAGTTGATTTACATCTTGAAGCTGCCCTTTCTTCTTTCATCATCTGAGAGTGCCATTCTGTGAAAAGTATATCTTTATGTGTTTCTGAAATCTTGGGCAAATTTGCTTCTCTCCCTTGATCATAATCTTGCCAGTCAAGAAATGCAGTTATGATCTCTTCGGCTTGATCTAATTCATTTCTGGCCTTTTCTACCTGCTGATTTATGGATGTCATTAATTCACAGAGTGGCTCTGCCTGAGCGATTTGTTGACACAGAAGCCTAATTTGAGATATCAATGCAGTGTTTATTTGTAATGCTTCTGCTCTAAACTCAGCCACTTGTGGAGCGCCCTTTATCTTTTCGAGCTGCGATGACAATTGAGCGATTTGCTCATCCTTTGTTTTCATCATTTGCTCGTTTGCTGCTCTTAGTTGTGCCAATGCCTCTGATAATTCCTTCTGTTTCTGGATCGCGCTTTGGTCGACCCTTTGCTTTTCTGCCTGCAATTGTTGGGTTAGTTGACTGTTCACTTGCTGTTGTGTCAACAATTGCTGCTCTGCCTGCTCTGCCTTCTGCTTTGTTTCAGCCAATTCTACTTGTAGCGCGAAAATTTCTTGATCCTTGGTTTTCAGTAGAAGACTTACCTCTGATGCCTTATCGATTGTCGCTGCCGAATAGGCTCCCACATACTGCGATAGTTTTGTTAGGTCATCGGAGGGTTTGAATTCCTCCTTCCAAACCACGCTGCCCGTTACAGTTTGTTCTGGAAAAAGGGGAGGTTGATCAATCTTCCTCCTTTTCCTTTGTCTTTTTACCACTGCTTTATGCCTCGGGCTGTAGAAAACATCCAGGGGAGGAATATCTTCTACCTGGAGAATGATTTGGTCGGAGGGGTCTTTTGGTATTACCTCAACATCCTTGGAAATGGGTGGGCCGCTGGTTCCACTTAGAACCTGAGGTGAAGTGATGTCCTGTGTATCATTTGTCTTGGAAGTGTCTGTATCCTTGGAACATTCCAACCCACTGATAATAGAGTCAAATTGCTTCCACTCCTGAAGCAATTTAGGGTCAATATGAGTATCTATATTGACATCAATGGTGGTTTGTTTTTCCTTTTCAGCTTGGGACTCCTTCCGCACTTTTTCCTGCTCCCTCTTCTGCTGTTCCTCTTGTTCTTTCTTTTGACTTTCCTCTTGTTCTTTCTTTCGTTGTTCCTCTTTCTCTTTCCTTTGTTTCTCCTCTTGTGCTCTATTCTGTTGTTCTTATTTTTCTTTCTTTTGCCTTTCCTCTTGCTCTTTCTTATGATCCTTTGTTACAACCGGAGGTTCCTTTGACTGTTGCCGACCAGGCTCACTTGATGATGTTGCCGGGGTTGTTGCTAGTAAATCTAGAGGCAAAGTTTGCAACCTCTGTTCTCTAAGCTTATTAAACTCAGTCAACCCTTCATTCTTATATTTCATTCGAGTGAATTCTTTAGCCTGACCTATTGATTCGGCTGAAACGAATAGGTCATCAAACATATCTTCTTTGTGCTCAAATTTTGTCAATTTGGCCTGTTCTAGTGCATTGTAGGCAACTTTCTTTGGATCATATGGCCTATTTTGGATAGTCGCCAGAGTTAAGGATTGAATCTTTTGGCTTCCTTTTCTGCATGTTTGAGATCATGCAGAGTATAGACACCACACCTCAAGGGAAAAGAGGGCCAGCCCCTCTTCTTTTCTTTCTTGAGAGTCTGTGTAACACTCTCAGTCGTAATCTGATAAGCGATTTCTCTTGCTAGCAGTTTATCTGGTATGTACAAAGGGAGAACATGTGGGTTGGCTTGGATGCCGAAAACTCTTATGTAGGTAAATCTCTCCTCTCCAAACCAAATCCCTACCGTTGTTATATCAAACGAAGCTTGATAGGAAATCTTGGGAATGGGTTTGTCAAAAATAGAATAATGAATAGGCACCATAAAGCCATTGCAGATTTGGTACAGATGGTGCTTGTAAGAGGACTTCCATAATTTCTGATGGTATATGTGGATAGCCATGGGATCTTATGGCGTCCACCTCCAGCCGAGCACGGGAAATTCAGAATTGAAACATAATGTATCTAAGATATATGCACTGTAATAGAATGGGGGAATTTTCCTTTCAGAGACGACAGTCTGATTTCTAAAATCACGCATAGCTTGTGCTAATTTGTCAGAAAGGATGGTGGCCCAATCCATGATTATATTGTTGCATGCTGCTTCCATTAGAGGAACCATTTCTATGGTAAAATTAGCAGAGTCATGCAATCCCCATAATCTACACATCATTATTCCAGCATAGCAATAAGGAGAAGCCAGAGAATCAACCGAGTACTTACCGGAAGATTCGTGTTTATGCTTGGCCGGATTTTGTCTCCAATCCCGGATGGGTTCGGATTCAACTTCATTTTCATTTGCGAATTTCTCCAGGAACGCCTTATTATATATCTTCTCTGGCTCGGGCAAATGATACATTTGCCTTAGATCATCCGCCCTGAACGATCTGAAGATTCTTCCGTCTCTAGTGCTGAAAGTTCTATCCAAGATTGGAATTTCTTGAATCGCCCACCGCACTACGTCTGTGTATGGGAGAATTTGCTCCCTGGCCGCTATTCTGTGAAGGAAAGAGTTGGCTAAATCCTTGAGAGTACATTCAGACTTCCGATTAGGATCCCAGTAGCTTCAATTATTGTCCTTGTTGGTTCTTCGGCTTCAATCAGGTTATAGGTCCCTTGCCAAGTAACTCTGACAAGACCTGTACATGTAGTATCAGATATCAAGCCCTTCTTTTTGTCCACGAGAGCTTGTCCTGCAGCTGGTGTAGCGGAAGCGCCTGTGGTCTTCTTGGATTTCTTACCCATCTTGCTTGAGCTTTCTCCTTTGGATGAATTCTGCACAAAGGCGCAAATATACATAACACAGAGAAATAGCAATGAAAACTTGCAAGTGATGAGAAATATTGAGAAATGCGTAATAAGGGATTAGCTTTAAAAATGGGCGCAGACACAATCCATGGGAGGATCTTACAATTACATTAAATGGCCGTTTAAGACCTGCCACCCCTTAAATGCTCATTATACCATTATTCGGCCGAAAGGCCCGTTTAAGCGTGCTATGGACGTTTTGGCGGTTGAGCGTGGGTGAATGATTGCTTAAAAGATCAAGCTTTAAATATGAATGAATCATAATATCCCTCCATTTAACGGCTTTTTTGAAATCCGCGCTATATAGTAATCGAGCGTCGGGAACACTTAAATCCTTACGTTGACAATTTTGAAATCCCGATCGTCGATAGCGAAATCGCATCGCATCAGGGTGAATGGGCATCATAATTTGCATAAATAGCGTATCGCCAATTGCCGATTGCGATATCGCATCGCATCAGGGGTATGACCTGGGCACCTTATTATTGTGCATGGGAGACTGCCGATTGCCGATTAAGATATTCCATCGCATCGGGGTGAATGGGTTGGGGTGTTTTAAGACTGTGCATAGATTACCGCTGATAGCCGATCGCCGATTGCGCATCGCATCGGGGCTAATGGCATGGGGTGCTTTAAATGTGCATGGAGTATTGCCGATAGCCGATAGCGATATCCCATTGGCGGAGACCAATGTGCTACTTATTTGTGTTTTCTATGCCATTGCGATATGCGATCTTGCGATCGCTTTATCGCAATGATAAAAGATTGTATTATTTGACCAAAAATGGGTTTTTAAAAGGTTTTATATAATGTGTTCATTTGGTTTGCAGACCTTTTTCAAATAATGAAGTATTGATACCAACTAAATTCTAAAGGGACCCATTTCATATGATGATTTAGTAAACAAATATGATATGAAATGGGGGGTTGTTGTAGGGCACAACAGGGCCATAACCCACAGGTCCATGATTGATATTTTGGAAATGAAAAGGAAATTGTCTTAATGCAATTTCACTTTTCATCACAACAAAACCTTACTATTCTCAGTGACTAGTCCATGAAAATGAGCACTACTGCACTTCTCAGAATGCAATGATTATGAACACTCTAGTCCAGCATAAGCAACAAATTGATGTTTTAGGCAAAATAATCCAGGTTAAGAAATATGGTTAGCAATCTCAACAAAGGATCTCACTCTGCTACTTCCAACCATAGGATGTTAGTGAATTCACTGCAACAATACTTCAAAGAGGAAGATATTGTCTACCAATTAATGAAAGATATCGACCTAGACAACCAAGACTCTTATCCTTCCAACAATGGACAAGAAGAAGCCAACAATCGTGTTTCTCATTAACCTTTACGTTTTGTAAATTAATATGAATTCTAGGTGTTTTCCTAAGACTTTATACCTACAAGGAATTTTGAAATACTATAATTGTGGGCATCTATAAAACTTTGTTTTGGCATATTTGGACTGACCAGCTTACTTTGAAAATCATGCAAGCAGTCTTCATGTATTCCTTACTGTCTAGCTCTGTACAAACGTTTATAGCATAAATTTTCTTAGTTCTCGTTTAAAAAACAAAAAGGAACTTTATTTCTCTCGTAAACATACACACACATCAGTATAGAGCCATCATAACCAGGAATTATATAAGCATTAAGAGATTTGCATCTAAATTTATTTTCAATCTCTTTTTGTGCTTACTAAATCCAGAGTTAAAATGGATTGATCATAGTAACAAAAATCATCTACATATTGCAAAGCAAGCAGAAGAGTTATTACCCTTTAGCCCTTTAACCATTGCTTACTTATCTTCAATGATAACCATTCAATATATCCATCCGCTCAATATCCATCTACAGGCTTGTCAATTATGCTTATAATAGTTAAGGATACAAATTGGATAAGAAGGATACAACTTAGGTAAATAAGAAATTGAGGCACATAACCTAAGGGAGGAAGCCCCTCCAATCACTGATTGGGAGCTATTGAAGAGCATGACAAAAGCCCAATTTGACCCAATCAGATATCAGGAGAACCAACAGATTGTATGGCACTACTTCAGCCAGAAGCAAGGACAATCAGTGTAGTAGTTCACGACAAAGCCTCACATGCTTGGAAGTGTTTAGACAAGGCCAAAGTCTTAGAAGAAAAAAAGTACCGGGAATCTTTCAAGATCTTCTTCGATTTGGATAGGGATCAATAGTTATGATGCAATGTCACATGCCAACTCAGCATTCTTCCCTTGGACTAGTGCCTTTGGAACAATGTATATAGGATAAGGAAAGACATAGAAAATTGTAAGAAATAAATCCAATGAATTCAAGTGGTTTCCAAAACCCTATAAGTAACTCCTTTTGCAAGTGCAACCACACTTAATCACCAACCTTGCACTGATGTCAAGCCCAGTGCCAATTGTAGCACTGCTGATACTTGGCATTGTTTTTTGCAAAATTTCCTGCACCTATTACTGGATGTGCTAGATCCATTCAACAAATTTGGCATCTTTGCTTGCTTCCCTTTCAGCAGGGAAGGACTCTTCCTGTGTTGATGCAAAGGTAGGGCTACATTAATTGGGGCCTATGACTATAACCTCAAGGATGCCTAAAAAGAGTTGATAAATAGAATTGTGAATACTTATGCTATAGTTGCATTAAACATAACCTCAAGGATGCCTAAAAAGAGTTGATAAATAGAATTGTGAAGACTTATGCTATAGTTGCATTACACATAAGGAATACTATCATCCCATGTACATGGATGTTCGGAGTCGTACTCCTATTACACCTCATATTGCATTAGGTTTCACCTTGTGATTTTCATCACACATGAAGAACACTTGCAGGATGGCATTGAAGGATCATTTGCAGGTTGACACTGGAGGATCACTTGATAGATACAAGGGCATTGTTATGGTGCACACACTTTCCTTGACACATTTAAGGACTGCTTGCATGGTACATAGATTGTTGTATCAAAGCCATGAAACAAGTATAAGTCATGTTATAACTGAACCAATTCTCTTATTATCCAGCCAAAAGCATGCAGACACTCTCACACTGATAGAGGGATCTAGAGATGGATAGAGAGACTCAATTGTCACAAGTATCTAGATCGAGTACTAATTTTGCAATTGAAGTTTGTTGCATATTGCAAAAGTTTCACTCTCGAAGCATTTGCAAAATTGAAACCTATTATGTCAACTGTTATGGGGTCTTGTGTATAAATTTCACCTATAGAACAAACTGAGATATGCAATATCCTAAAGCATAATACTTGTTCTACTTCTACAAAACATTAAGCGGAAGCATAATCGAATTCATGAGCAACATCAAGTAGAACATGCATAACTGATCAAGAGAATTAATCACACATAACACAAGATATATCTAGGGGAAAGCACCAGCATAAAACCCCAACCATGTATTATCAATCAAGTGGAAATCCTCTTCACGATACAAGAAGAATTAGCTCTCAATCTATTCAGTTCTCAATGAACTATGAAGATATGAAGATATGTCTCATGAAACACCCAAGCCCTATTTATATAGGCTTTCCCTATGGTCCTTACGTAGTTTCCTTAGGAAATAATAGCAAAAGAACATGTTATTAATTCCAACATACCAAAAACAACCAATGGTCCAACTATGTATTCCTTAAGAACACTAGTTCCTCAATCATGCAAAAACTACTTACTAGAAATAGTTAAGCATATGATAGTACATTGTCCCACATCTGATCTCAACTGGGTCTCTGACAGAACTGACATGCAACAGTTATCCATGAGTGAATCCTCAGTTATCTAAAATAATAGTTGTCGCATGCATGCAAGCATTAACAAACTATATTTTATTATTTTAACAACTTGTTAAAATAATCTAACTAGAGTTGACTAGTTAGAACTAAGTCAACTGATTCTCTTATTATAGAACTCATGCTTATTCCCTCAATTAGTGGAGGAAATTCATGTGCATGCTCATTGTTATCACCCCAAGAAACTCTCCTAGGTTGTATCTTAAAGATGCTCGGGAACATTACAAACTCAACAAAATGTTGGAAATGGATGAATGGAAGGAATGATGCATATTCGAGCCAGATAACCACTTCTACTATGCTTAACTCCAGACATGGGTGAACACCCCCAGACTACAAGGCTTTATACCACCAATTACTCATAGTTTGAGGATTAGGTGAACATGGAGAATACTGACCAAACCAGCAGATGCACAAGACCATGTGATGGCTGGCTGCAACCAGTAAAAAGGTCTGCAAATATATTTCCTAATGCACAGACAGGATGACAGCTCTCTGGCACTAAGCAAATAGAAACCTGCATAAAACATTCAATGATACACACTAGACTTCAACACAGAGGTGGGATGATAGCCCCTCTAATGCTAAACATCAAGAGCACATGAAAAATGCATAACAGGCACATCCTAGAACAGAGTAGAAATGGAAAGTGAGAAATTAACAACAAAAGAAGCTTGTATTAGCTGAAAACAAAGCCCAGATGCTGCAAGTATCAAAGTAGTCACAGTCTCCAGAAGTTGAACCTTACATCAAAACTACAACCATCAACCCGGATTACATCTCTTTTCTTGGTATATATAGAGTTCCATTACAAAGATATTTTGCTATTCTGGACGTGGAGGGGTCATAATGGACCACCAACCGCTTTAACTCTCTGATGGAGTCTCTGTTACGATCTCCTTGCTTTGGTGAATGGACTTGATCTTCTCTGATATTCTATTGTCCTTCAGGTGGAGTGTTGACTGAAAGAAGCTTCATAATTGATAAATTCCTTTAACTGCTCGAGGCCTGTACTTTCCTTCCTCGGCCATTCTTCATGTTAAATGCAGTTGTTGAGGATCTAATGCGCCGGGTACTGGATTCTGGCCTCCTTCTTCCTTCGGGTACACAGGACAGGCTATGGACATGGACAATATGGCGAAGGCATGGTGGAGAAAGATCAACCGTTGAATCGCATGGATCGATGACAAAGAGTGCTTGATAAGGAGTATCGGGAGGTATGTGAGCGGGATAAACGAGGGCCGTCGGATCTTATATGGGCAGATCTAACGATCGTCGGGGGCAGAAGATACGCGGACGATAACGAGCGGGGGATGGTATGATGGGCAGTAAGCGGTATTGCCTGCACCGCTTTTCGGAGCGGTAATCATACAGAGGCCAACGATTCCATTCAGGTGATGACGCATGGCGGATGGGACCGGCAGAAAACCACTTTCCCCGCGGGTTAACTCGCGGGCATGTTTCGGTGGCGGGGGAAGTGGATAACGTTGGATCACCCGGTAGGAACGATTGGACGGTGAGAGATAAAAATGTGTTAACATGCAGGCAGAATGGCGGAGACTGTTAGATCGCTAAAGGAATAGATCGGACGGTGCGGGTTATTCGGTGAGAAACAGTTGGAGAAGGCATGCAGTCGTGTTATCGCGGTTGTATGGATTTGATACTTAGCGCCTAGGGGCTGAAAGATCAAGGATTTCAGAGAGCTATAGAGAAAAAATGGAGGTAGCAGGGTTTATGAAAATGCGAACAAAGTGAAGGAGTAGGAGAAGAACAACTGATGCACATCCCTTTTGAGCGTAAATGACCTGATCAGGCCTGTATTTGATCCTCGAATTGTTGGATTATAGCAGAGCTAACACTCACAAAGACTTCAAATTCAAATTTCCTTAATTAATTAAATTAACTGAATTAATTAATTAATATTTCAAACTATTGTTAAGACCAAAATTAATTTTACTTCCTATAGATAGACTAGGGACTACTATAACTAGGAAGGGACCCAGAAATGCTATTTTTAAACATGCTATTTTTAGCACATTCTAAATTTAGAATTTCTTGTTGCACATTTTTCAACACTTCATCTCAACAAGAAATGCTTTCTCTCGAACCCAATCCTATAACTCTGAAATGTTCTGTATGCAACACATCTACCCGGTCCACTTGCTCCAACAACACTTGGAACAAAAACACTCCTAACTGACCACTCAGTTGGGCTAGGAACATACTCTGATGCTGAAGCTCTACCTGCTACTGAAAAGTGCTCCCTCTCTGACATCTGCGCTACTGCAACATCTCCATGCATCTTGCACCATTGCACACCTCTTTGTGCCACCTAGCACTGTGCAAAACACTTGTGCCTCCCGCATTGCTGCAGCCTGCTAGCTATGCACTGTCCTGGGATTCCCTGCACTGTCGCTCTCTCTGCCGCTCCATCCACATCTGTCTCTACCCAATCAGTCAGTTCTTGCTACTCCACATCGGGGCTCCTATAGCAAGGTCTCATCCAAGAGGTTGGGTACCTCAAGGATCTTGCCCCTCCTCCTTGGGATGATCACACTATATCGCCCCACCTCCTACCTAGAGATATGGTTGCATGTGATCCCTCAACCCACCTAGCTCGAATTTTCCCCCTACTGGAGGTCTCTACATGAGTAGATGTCTCTACTCAATCTCCACTCAACTTCCCCTGTTGTGGCTGCTCCACAACCTCCTGAAGCTGTTGCACCAATCGTGGCTCCTCCACAATCGTCTGAGACTTCTTCTGGATCTGAATGTTGAGAGGTAATATACCCTCCCTCTTAACCACCAAGTCTCCATCAGTTTCCTTGTTGCTCAAGGCTTTGTATGCATCTTTAACCTCAAGAGCATACAGGTTCTTGACCCGTGAACCGATCTACTTCACCTGTCTAGTGATGATGTGTCTAAGGAAAACCTTTCCCTTACTGAAGACTACATCATAGCCTCTATCTTCCATCATCACAATTGACACCAAGTTTCTCTTCAGTCCTGGTACATACTTGACATCAGTCAAGGTAAGGCAAGCTCCATGCTCCTTCTGAAAAATAATCGTGCCTACACCTGAGACACTATACTTCTCATCATTACCCATCGCTATGAGTATTTGGAGATCTTTCTCCTCCAAAGTACTGAACAAACTCTTGTCGCTAGCCATGTGGAAAGAATCTCCACTGTCAAGAAACCAACCACTTCCCACCATGGATGAAACCATGCATGTGAAGAGTGTGAAATCCAACTCAAACTGTGAAGTAAGTGCCTCACCTTCAAATCCTTCCCCAAATCCCTTCTTGGATTTCCTCCGTGGACAATTTGCAGCATAATGGCCCACCTCATGACAACGAAAGCATCGCACTTTCGATTTGTCAACCTTCTTCCCATCATTGGAAGAACTAGATTTGGAAAGAGAAACCTTCTCCTTCCCATTCTTCGCCTTACTCGCTAAGGCACAGCTCTCCTCATCATGCATGGATGAAGAACTATCTCTGGTGCTCTATCTGATCTCCTCATGCATCAAATCCAACCATAGTCATTCCCAATCTAGCAGTTTCTACCTTCCATTCACAGAGTCCTGGTAGTTATGCCAGCTCTTAGGAAGGCCAAGGAGTGCTAGACTCACCATATCCTCATCTGATGTCATGACCCCTACTCTTGCAAGCTCATCCCTGCATGTGATGAGCTTGTTCAGATACATAGAGATCATCTCATCCCTTTCACACTTGATCTTTCGAAGTTTGTCCTTTAGTGCCAACTTCCTCTAATCACTACTATTCTGATATTAATCTTTCAATGTTTTCCACATTGCATGCGGCGTCTCCTTCCCATGGAGGCTCGAGACAATGTGATCTCGCACTCCCTCCAAGAGAATTCTCCTAGCTCTAGCCACACACTTCCTCCATTCCAGCTACTCAGTCTTGTTAGTAGGCTTAGGAATTTCTTGATCAATGAAATCCTTAAGGCCATTATCTTCCAAAACTGCCTGCATGCGATCCTTCCAAGCTATATAGTTTGAGCTGCCATCAAGGGCATACTCAAGCCTCAAACCATAGAACGCCATCGATGAAATAGATGGGATAAGAACTTGAGATCTATATCCTGAATAATAAACTTCGAATTTCTCCTGCTAGTATACTATTCTTGCTTGATCACTTATGCTCTGATACCATGTAGAAATTTCACCTATAGAACAAACCGATATATGCAATGTCCTAAAGCATAATACTTGTTCTACTTCTACAAAACATTAAGCGGAAGCATAATCAAATTCATGAGCAACATCAAGTAGAAACATTCATATCTGATCAAGAGAATTAATCACATAGCAAAAGATATACCTAGGGGAAAGTACCAGCATAAAACCCCAACCATGTATTATCAATCAAGTGGAAATCCTCTTCACAATACAAGAAGAATTAGCTCTCAAGCTATTCAGTTCTCAATGAACTATGAAGATATGAAGATATGTCTCATGAACCACTCAAGCCATGTTTATATAGGCTTTCCCTATTGTCCTTACGTAGTTTGCTTAGGAAATAATAGCAAAAGCACATGCTATTAATTCCAACATACCAAAAACAACCAATGGTCCAACTACGTATTCCTTGAGAACACTAGTTCCTCAACCATGCAAAAACTACTTACTAGAAATAGTTAAGCATCTGATAGTACACTGTCCCACATCTGATCTCAACTGGGTCTCTAACATAACTGACATGCAACAATTATCCATGAGTGAATCCTCAGTTATCTAAAATAATAGTTGTCATAAGCTACAAGCATTAACAAACTATATTTTATTATTTTAACAACTTGTTAAAATAATCTAACTGGAGTTGACTAGTTAGAACTAAGTCAATTGATTCTCTCATTATAGAACTCATGCTTATTCCCTCAATCAGTGGAGGAAACTCATGTGCATTCTCACAAAGACTTAAAATTCGAATTTCCTTAATTAATTAACTCAACTGAGTTAATTAATTAATATTTCAAACTGCTGTTAAGACCAAAATTAATTTTACTTCCTATAGATAGACTAGGGACTGCTATAAATAGGAAGGGACCCATAAATGTTATTTTTAGACATGCTATTTTTAGCACATTCTAAATTTAACATTTCTTGTTGCACATTTTTCAACATCTTGGCTTGATATACCATATGGGAACAAGTCTATGAACATCAGGAAATCCTCATGACCATTTCTACCTATAAGCAAGAACGATTAAATAGAACAAGAGCTAGGTGAGTTTGTACTGTCATGGCACATGAAATCAGGGTGAAAATGTTGATGCTTAATATATCATGGCAACTCTGACTTTTGATTACCACATTCAAAATCAAAATCTTTTAAAAAGTCTAGCTAACAATCTGTTCCGAGATTTTATTGATACAGGGATACTGATCTTGTTAAAAAAATTGGAGCAGCCACAGCTCTGGAAGTTCGATCTACTAGAAATCAGTACACATTTTCTCCTTGTGTTGCTGTAAGACTCTGGCACGAATGTGCATGATGGAAGTTTATTAAAAAATGAGAGGCAAGTTTTCACTCCTGAGAATGTCTTGGTTGATGAGAGCAGGTTTGTAGAGATCCTTGATTGGGGTGCTGCTATGAGAGCTACAACGAGCACCCAACAATATTTAAGGCCATGACAAAGATTATCTTTCACCTGCAGGTGTAGCCTCCTGCCAATTTACATCGAATATTGGTACATGTTACTCAAAGAACATCGAAAAAATTGGGTATTTTGCTACAATTAGGACAAAAACAGATAAAACATTGAATTTGTAAATGTTGACCTCGAAAATATAACTAAAATAGGTTATCAAAAAACTGTAGTAAGGTTTTGTATCGGTTTGTTTAGGCGGCAAGCTCAAAACCTATTTGTTAAAGTACATGACCTGAACAGTTCGTTGGTTCATTGTTGGGTGCCCGATTTCGGTCGATCCTAAAAACGCTCTGAAACACGCATTTTCTAAAGAACAATTGTGTCAGATATTGTGGGAGAGAGTGAGCATAGGACAATAGTGACTCGGTCCTTCGGGCGTGCCATAAAGAAGTTCAGACCTGCCTAGCTATTCAAACTATTAATTACAATATTTCCATGGAGATGTTGATCTTATCCATTGTTTTGATCCCGATTCCCCTAATCTCATAGTAGATAGAGCATCAAAAAATGCTCCTTCATCTCCAGCTTTGTGAAGAAAGGAGACCAGAGTTGTAAAAGGTATGTGATCAGCTGAGAAACAATCCCTGTCGCGCACCAGCCAAGCCATTGATCAACGCATCAGACATTCTGTCTATTAACAAAATATATGAAAAAGGGCCCCAAATTTAGTGCCTTGAGTTCAAACCTTCCAGAAACTAATAAACAAGAAACTAAAAATATTTTCTACATTATTTACAGAGTAAATTACCTGGCAGGTCTACAATATATGAATAAGTTGTAGAGACATGGACTCCACTGCGGAATGGAGGAATGAACCAGGCTGAGGTTAAGGAGGGCAGAGTTTTGATAAACGGAATGATGAGAGACATGGCGCTCACGGTAGGTCCCACATAGCATTTTGTGTAGAATGATTTCTATGCTATGTCCACAATGTTTACATACAAATAAAATGATAGTCAACTGTAATATATAGAATTTTCATGGGCTACATGTGTCCTGTTGCCTCACCACGAGAGGTGTAATGAGAGAACAAGTGCCTTCATAGAAACTCAGTTGCCAAACACACAACTTTTCATAGAGGATGGACTGGGAGTAGCCTTGACCGTGCTGTTGGAAATAATACTTGAGAAGGGGGGGGAGATGGATCAGTATCATCAAATCAATAACTTTTTCATTTCCATAATCAGATTTGCATACGCTACTTCAATGAAGGGAACTTGCGTGTATACACAATTGTTCTTAAGGCAACCAGCGTATATCTAGTGAACTTATGGTTCAATTAATTCATCATATATTGAACTTTAATTTGTGCATCAGTTCTTTATTAAAAATTAAACAATAACCATGTGTAGTTAAAAACAGAATGAACCATTACACATAAGCAACACACATGAACACCAAGATTTAAGGTGGAAACCCAATGTGGGTAAAAACCACCTACTTTTGTCATCTCTATCTTCTTTTTAATAATAAGAAAATCTGTTTACAACATTATACTGGTGCAGGGTCATATCGGTATGCAGGCTTCTACCTGCAAAAGGCTACAACCTTCTCTTGTTATCCATATTCTACTGTAAGGGAGCTACAACCCCCTAACTCTTGTACTAGCTGATATGTTTACTAGTACCTAGGCATCGACCTACAGAAGGCTACAACCTTCTCTCTTCTTCCAGGGACCTCGTTTCATGAATTTTCAGACTAGATACTCCTGGAACACAACACTATAATCTGAAGGCCACGTTTTCATCCTATTTTCATACTGGACCCATCAACAACATTGAAGCTCATAATCAATCACAATACCATACAATCATCAAATACATTTGCATCAACCAATATATGAAACTCAATCATTTATCTCTGATATAACTGAAACCCAAACATCAATCTCTGAACCAACCACAACTGAATCAAACAATCACTGACAACCCATCATTGAAGCAAATCACAATCAATCAATCTAATCATTCAGAACACTGTTACCAGACTACAGTCATCAGAACACAAAGCAGAACCCAGAAGTCTGTAACATCAACCAGAAACAACTGAAACCTTAAATATCACATTTCATAAGGTATATGCTACTTGGTTGTGTCGAACTAGCGTGTATACGTTGTTTTTACAAAGGGAACTAGCGTACAGATATGAAAATAATTACTTATAACTTCGCTGCAATTCTCCACTTCAGACATACCCAGATCATCATGTATAAGGAATAAAACATGCATCAGTATTTAGATCTAGACAAAACATGATCAAACCATATTAAGATAATTCATTTCAAGCCTTAAGTTCCTGATCCATCATTTAGATCTTATCCCTTGTCAACTGCTAAGGTTCATCCCTAGTTCAGATCAAGCAAAGCACCATAAGCCAATAACCTACATACTAGATCTCACACTTCATTAGATGTTCGATACTTGCACCCTTTAGCTTAATGATCTTCTCCTCCTTATATAGTTTTAGGCCTTTCTCAATATCATGGATCAAAACCACTTAGGACTAATACCTTGGACCAAATACCTCGGACCAATACCAAATACCTTGGACCAATACCATGGATCAAAATACCTTGGACCAAATACCTCGGACCAATACCAAATACCTTGGACCAATACCATGGATCAAAATACCTTGGACCAAATACCTCGGACCAAAAATTTAGTTTTCCAAGATATACGCGCTTTTCCTTTTGTGGAAGTGCGTGTGTACGTATATGCTTCTTATGTTCAGTGAACCTGCGTGTATATGTAGCTTGGTCAAGTCGAACCTGTGTATGCCTTTCTTTCTTTATTCTTTGTAGCCTGATCTACAATTCTTTGTTGTTGACATGTTGTACTGTATTCTTTCATCTGAATGAGTTGCCATCAAGGACAACACCTGTATCATAATTCCAACACGTGCCTCATGTCTCACCACCCCAATAAACCCTGCACTTCGGGAGGGAGTTAGAAGCTTAGGTCTGTGCTGGGATAAATCAATCATATTGCCATTTGATAGCTATTTGTAAACAGTTTGGCAACTGAGATGAACGTACCTCAAGAGGCAAGAACTGCGGTTAGAACGCTGGATGACAAAAGGATTTGGAAGGTAGGAGGCGTGTTACTAATCTTGCATAGTGTAATCCTATTGTGGCAACTGGCAACCAATAAACGATGCATGATTCTTTCTTCATCATCCTCACTTGCTTCCAGTGCTTCTGTCTTCCAGTCTCTACTTCCCAGTAAACTCTATGTATTTTATTTCCCTGCCTGTGATTATTCCCCTTCTAATCATTCCCCTTATCTGTATTTTGTACTATGCATGCGCCATATCTTGATATATAATGAAGGTGTCGCATCTGTTGAATCTGTTTCTGTATTGGTCCAAACACCTGTTCAAGAAGGGTTTTGCCATAGAGAAAGGGGCATGATAGCCCAAACTCCAGAATGACGAAGGGGCTTCCCTGGTTTCATTGCTACCGATTTCCTAGAGTCATAGCCTGGAGGACTTGCGTGGTGGTTATTTGAAAGGAGGTCATTGCCGAGAGCTGGTGGTCATTGCCAGTTTTCTTTGCCAATTGTCGGGAGGCCTAGCCCCGACTCAAAGGGGAGATTCTTTTGTCTCAAATATGATTTTTCTGATGTTTCCCAAGATCCAAGATCCAAATTTGGCAAAGATCCAGATCCAAAGCCAGACAGAGATCTTGAAAGCTAGATAGAGAGAGTTGGATTCAGCTCCAGATGACTCCGAATGATGTTGCAGTGGGTTTAAGAATCTAGATCTTACGCGACCGCATAGCATACGCGCACAACATGCAGGATCTGCATGCATCCACCTGTAATCTGACTGTAGCATGCATCCACCTGACATCCACCTGTAATCTAGCTGCAGCATGCATCCACCTGTAATCCTCTGGTTGTAGCTCGAGCTCCACTGCAACGACCTGCAACCATACACCTGTAATCCGAGGCTCCACTAACTACCATACACCTATAATCTAGTTGTAACTCCACTGCAACTACCTGCAACCTTAATAACATCGAGCAAGGGAACCTCCAACAAGTGAATTAAATGTTAGTGAAGTAATGCTAGCATTACTTCACTTGAAAATAATGTCATAAAACATTACTTCACTTGAAAAATGTCATGTTCATGTGATGCTCATATCATAGGATAAAGCTAGAGCTGATATCCTAATGCCAATAACGTTGATATCCTAATGCCAATGCCAATGTGCGATGTATGTAGGCCGAGCATTATGCAATGTATGTAGGCCTCTTTTGGGCTGATTTCTTTCCAGGCTGACCTCGGGAAGAGGCCAAATAAGATCGTGAACTAAAGCTTTCGTTATCACAAAACACAAACTTTCAATTAAAATTAAAATTTCATTAGTTAACAGTAAAATTTCATTCACTTTAACTTAAACTAAAGTTTTTGTCATCGATTTCTATGTAAAGATTAATGTCAAAGTTTCAACTGATTACTATAGTCCCTCCTAGTCATCTGCCCAGATGACGGGGACTAATAATGTGATTGACTCACCATATTTGAAACATATTAATGGCGTTCTTTAAGAAAAAACCTAATAATGTGATTGACTCACCATATTTGAAACATATTAATGGGGTTGTTTAAGAAAAAAGACCTTGTACTTTGCTCTAGTTAGCATTTTCATCTTTATGAAACATATTAATGGGGTTGTTTAAGAAAAAAGACATTGTACTTTTCTTTAGTTAGTGTTTTCATCTTTATGAAACATAGTAATTTTTTTAATGTATGAAACATGGTGTTGTCACAATCGAATCGATTAATTCTTCATTTTTAATGTACTTTATAACTCAACATTTTTTATAATTGTTTTGTAAATCATATTACTCAAATTACAATGTTAATAATGTTACAATCGAATCGATGAATTCTTCATTTCTAATTTCCTTTGTAACTCAACATTTTTTATAAGTGTTTTGTAAATCATATTACTCAAATTACAACTAAATAATGTTAATAATGAGTATTTTTTTATAAATAATGTTAATAATGTTTAAAGGGTTAAGTATTTGTTTATATGAATTAGGTAGGTTTATTTTAATTTTAGATTTATAAAATATTTAGAGAATTATTTTTTTTAAGGTGTAAATATATTTTTAAATATAAAATTTGAAGAAATGTTTGAACCTTAAGAGATTTGATTTTTTAACGTTTAATAGATTTAAAGTTAAGATGAATTTACACGTTGAAATATTTCTTCAAATTTTATATTTCAAAATTAAGTTTGCACCTTAAGAAATTTGATTCTTTAAATATTTAATAGATCTAAGATTAAGATAAATCTATCTAATTCATATAAAAAAATACTCAATAATCCTTAAACCATTATTTGGTTATAGTTTAAGTAATATGATTTACAAAACACTTACAAAAAATGTTTAGTTATAAAAGACATTTAAATTACATGAAATTTTGTATATATATATATATAAACTCCATGGGAAGGAATTACAAATCTATTTCATTTTGAACAACACACCAATAAAACACATATTTTAATTATAAGATTTTTTTTTTTTAATATTTTTATATAATATATACATATTTGACATTAAAATATATTAATTAATATAGATATTTAACTAATTACATGTTTTCTTACACTCAAAAGTGAAATTATATATATACCTCTCTTTCATTCTTGTAATATCAATAATTAATAATACTTGAAAGTGAAATTAATTAAGTATGTATATTTATTTTTGTTATTATTTATTATAGTTGACATTTAATTATATATTGAGTTGGAAGAAATTACACATCTTCCTCATATTAAGCTATAGAATTTTCCTTGATACAATGAAAATCTAAATAAATAAATAAAATTTGATCCATCTCCACATTTAATAGATCCATGGTTTATATATGTGTGTGTGTGTGTGTGCGTATGTGGGCCGAGGGGGCGGGGCAGGGGCGGGAGGAATTATGCATTTTCCTTAATACAATGCAAATCTAAATAAATAAAAATGTTTTGATCCATCTCCACATTTAATAGATCCATGGTTTATATATATATATATATATATATATATATATATATATATATATATATATATATATATATATATATATATATATATATATATATGTGTGTGTGTGTGCGTCTGTCGAGGGAAGTAATTACGCAGTTCATTTTTAAGAAATTTTTATTTTTAACAATTTTATATAATATATACATAGTTGACATTGAATTAGTACATCGTGAGTGGGCCCAATGCTTAAGAGCATGTGTTTCTTCCTACAAAGTCATAGGTTCAAAACTAGAGGGGTAGAGTGTATGCCTTTGTAGACATAATAGTCAAATCACTTGGGAGGTGGATCCCTTGTCCCACAATACAATTCAACACAAAGAATATATATATATATATATATATATATATATATATATATATCTCCTAAAGTTCAAATATTTCTTCAAATCTCTCAAATATTTCTTCAAATCTCTCACCGTTTAAACAATTTTCCAAATTTTGTATTTCCAAAAAAAAGTTTGCACTTTAAGAAATTCAATTCTCTAAATATTTAATAAATCTAAGATTAGGACGAACCTACTTAATTCATATAAACAAATACTTAATGACCGTTAAATTATTATTTGGTTGTAGTTTGAATAATATGATTTAAAAAACACTTATAAAAAAGGCTAAGTTAAAAAGGACATTAAAATTACATGAAAAATGAAAAATGAATATATAAATAAATTACATATCTATTTCATTTTGAACAATATACCAATAAAACAAATATTTTAATTATAAAAACAATTATTTTTCAAGTATTTTATATAATATATATTTAATTAGCATCAAAAAAATATTACTTGATATATGTATTTAACTAATTACATGTCTTCTTCTAGTTTATATATACATGTCTCCTTCATTCTGAGTTGTAATATTAATTATACTTGTAAATAAAATTAATTATATATGTAGATGTACTTTTGTTATTATTTGTTATAGTTTACATTTAATTATATATTTAGTTGGAAGAAACTATACATCTTCCTCATATTGAGTTCTAGAATTTGCCTTGATGCAATAAAAATCTAAATAAATAAAAATTCTTTGATCTATCTCCACATTTATTAGATACATGGTTTATACAAACTCCATAGGAAAGGACTTCGGCATCTAGTTCATTTTTAAGATTTTTTTTTTTTTTTACAATTTTATATAACATATACATAGTTGACATTGAACTAATACAACTTGAGTGGGCCTAATGATTAAAAGCAAGTGTTTCCTCCTAAGAGGTCATAGGTTCAAAACTAGAGGGGAGTATAATATGTATGTCTTTGTAGACTTAGTAGCCAAATCAATTGGGATGAGGGTCTCTTGTCCCACAAATAAGGGGGTCTCATACATCAATTTAGTGTCTGAGTATATATATAGTTAAATATAGTTAACATAGATATTTAATTAATTACACATCTTAGGGGCCGAGAGGCACATTCTACAACCCAGTATCAGGGGGATGTGTGAGGGTCCCTTGTCCCAACAATTTGGTGTCTGGCTTGAGGGTCCTTTATCACACAAATAAAGGGGTATCATACACCAACTTGGTGTCTAATTTGGCCATGACCTTAATATTTAATCAGGGGGATGTGTGAGGGTCCCTTGTCCCAACAATTTGGTGTTTGGCTTGAGGACCCCTTATAGCACAAATAAAGGGGTCTCATACACCAATTTGGTGTCTGGTTTGGCCGCGTCCTTAAAATTGGATATATGTATATGTATATGTATATGTATATGTATATGTATATGTATATGTATATGTATATGTATATGTATATGTATGTGTATATATATAGATATATATATACACACACTAGGTTGTAGAATGTGTCTCTTGGCTCGAAGATGGCTCCAGAGAGGTACATTCTACAACCTAGTATCAGGGGATGTGTAAGTATGTCACGTCTCCAATAAAATAATAATGAAAATAAAAACAAAACAAAATAAAATATGTCCTCCCAAAACAAAATTGAAAATAACCATATAGATAAAAAACTATAATACAATAAAACTACATCAAATTAATATTTTCAAACATTACAACTTTGATATGGAAATATTTATGTCTTTAAATATTTTAATATATTTATAAGATGTGATTTTTCTTTTAAAAAATCAATTTACAAATTATTTAATTAAAATAAATAATAATAAAAATTTGGAGCAAGAATTTCCATTGTTTGTGTTGAATTGTATTATAATTTTTTATCTATATGGTCATTTTCATTTTTGTTTTGGGAGGACATATTTTTTTCATTTTTATTTATTTTCATTATTATTTTATTGGAGACGTGACATACTTACACATCTCATGATACTAGGTTGTAGAATGTGCCTGTCTAGATGCATCCTCGGGCTAAGAGACACATTATAGATATATATATATATATATAGATATATATTATATATATATATATATATAGATATATATATATATATATATATAGATATATATATATATATATATATATATATATATATATATATATATTATATATATATATATATATATATATCTATATATATATATCTATATATATCTATATATATATATATATATATATATATATATATATATGGGAGAGAAGGAAGGAACGGAAATGGGCTCTGCAACCTCAGCTATGAAACCCTACTGACAGGGGTTTGCAGGCCGTCCTACGGCCCTGTAAACCCCCCCGCACCCGTACTCTCCCCCCGTTTTTTCTTTGGATCTCGTGCCGGCTTCTGGTTTCTTCCCCGCGACCCGTGACTCCTTTTACCTTTATTACCCTTGCCCCCGTTTTACTCCTTTTTACCTTGGTTATTCTTCTCCTGGCTACCTGATCTCCTTGCATCGGAACGGAGCCTACCCACCTGATCGGCCGACAGCTCTTTGAAGGAGTCGTTTTCACTGCTAACGGAGAGAGCGACCTGTTGCAAAGAACATTCACCTGCACAGGCTCAACGGTTCCCCCCGCTGTCGGTGCTGACCCTAAGCGGTTACCAGGTTTCGAGGAGAGCACTATCGGGCGGTTACCTGTTTTCCGAGGAGGGCACTTTGCAGCTGTCGACATGGACTCAGAGGAAGTGGATTATTCGGAGTCCCCGCTGGCGGAAAGCTCCATCTGGCGCTCCACGTTTACTTCATCCGGGGGTCTGCACAGTGGGAATATGTCTGCTAGTTTTGAGAACTTCTCCCCCCCTACTGACCCGTCTCTCCCCACCTCTCTCTTCCCAGGCGAGCCCTCCTCCTGGAACTCCTTCGCGGTCCCCTCTCCGGCTACTCTGGGTTTCCTGGCGGACTGTTTTCAACCCTCCCCGAACGGCGTACCCCCCCATCAACCGGATTTACCCTCCCTTTCCCTTCCCCCCGTTATCCCTTCAGAGAACCCCTCACAACCCGCGGCAAACCCTCCCCTCTCGGTATCAAACCCTCCCTCGATCCCTCCCGCCCCTCTGGCAGCTATCACGCGGTCCCTCCTCTCCCTGAAGCCATCCCCTCCCCCGGGACTAACCCTCTCCCCCCCCCCCCTCCTGTACCCCCCCCCTGCGGGCTCTCAGGCAACTGTCAACCCGGGCCGCATGTCCTCCCGCCCCGCCAAGAAGCAGCGCTGTTTTAAATCCACTGCGGAGGACGCTTTCCTGCGACTGGAAGAGGATATTCGGTGGGGGGAAGCCATGGATCTGGCGGACTGCGTCCTTGTGGGTCGGATCAAAGGCAGACACACCTCGGCGGCAAAATTAAAGCAATGGGCGACTGAGATCTGGGGTCAATACCTCGTGGAGATTCCATCGGTCCAGACGTTTGTGCGAGGATGGTTCGCACTCAAATTTGCACGGGCGGACCACACGAGTTGGGTCCTTTCATCGTTTTGGCATTTTGAGAAAGCCCCGGTCCTTCTCAAGCGATGGACGCCTCTATTTGACCCGGAGACGGAGCTATTAGGCATTGGTCCAGTCTGGGTCAGACTACCAGGGTTGCCACTGCAGTACTGGTCTGAAGATATCTTCAAGAGAATTGGGAATGCACTAGGCACTTTCATGGAATCCGATAAAACCTACATATCGACGGGCGCGATGGCATATGCAAGAATTCTAGTGCATATGGATACCAGAGGGGGAGTGCCGGAAAATATCACCATACAATGGAAATCCACTTCAAGGAAGCAGAAGCTTGATTATGAGGGCATCCCCTATAGATGCAGAAGATGCCACCAGGTGGGTCATCTATATAAGGATTGCCCCCTCCTCCAGAAGACCCAGCAGACAGCATCAGACCAGGACCTGCCCACCACAGAAGGACAGCCTGACCCCCCGGCGGCTATGGCACCAAGAACGGACCACATCATCACATCGGACACAGTGGAAGCGCCTCTTGCACCTCGCCGAAAGAAGCAAGTCTCAAACTCGACTCGGCCTCCATATCCTCCTCTGACGTGCTCCAGAGCCACAAAGGGAGCTGTCTTCTCCTCGGGTACGTCCTCTATTTCGTCTGCCTCTGTTTCTCTATTTGCATCTATGAGTTTATCTACCACGGGCATTCCCCCCCTATCAGGATCCCCCCTCCCTCATCCCCGTCTACCCTAGACCTGGTAAAGGTTGCATACCCTTCCCAACCCCCTTCGATTTATGTATCCTGCCCCATCCCAAGGCCATCTGGCCTTCCCAACTCCTCCTTGCTTCCCTCTTTCCCCCACCCCTCCTTTCCTTCGCCCTCCCCATCTGTAAACTCTTCTCTGAGATATCCCACCCGCTCGACCACTAAGCTGAAAGTCTCGGACTCCATTGGGCTGTCGGTGGAGTCCCTAATCCTCTCGCCAAAGCAGGGGCGTGGTCGACCTTCCTCTATGTCAATCGCTCGAAAGAAAATGGAGGACGAGGTCCTCCTTGGCAGACAGCAAACTCTTCACAGGGCCCTTAGAGCGCAGGACACCCTCCCCCCCCCCCCCTCCATGAAAATCTTGTCCTTCAACTGTAGAGGGTTGGCCAGCCCCGATAAAAAATCGGCCCTGAAGCGTCTCTTACTCACAAACCCTGTGGACATCATCTTCTTACAAGAAACCTTATGTAAAGCAGACTCTGCAACCTCCATTCTTGGTTTATGGCTGCCTGGGTGGACATTTACAGCCATTGATGTATCAGGCCGATCAGGAGGCATCGCTATTGGCTTTAAGAACAACTCCATTCATCTAAAGAACATCTGGGGTGGAGGGGGTTTTCTGGGGGCAGATATATATTCAAAAGACATGGAGGAAAATCTTAAAATTATAAATGTCTATGGACCCTGCCTAAACAGAGAGCTTTTCTGGCAAAAGCTCCTCGGCTCCCCGCTTCTCCAAGCTGAGAACATTATATTGGGGGGAGATTTAAATTTCTCAATAGGCTTCTCTGAATCATGGGGACATCAGGCACAAATCGACCCCCTCTCTGACTTCTTTGGGAATCTGCTAGAAGATCATCATTGGATTGATCTCCCTTCTGCAAAAATCCAATACACATGGAAGAACAACAGAACAGGGGACCAAAGCCTAGCAAGAAGGCTGGATCGCTTCATCATTAAGGAAGGACTTTGCAACCAACACCCTAGATCTAGACAATGGGTGGGCAGTGGTGGGATCTCGGACCATAGGCCCATATACTTGGAAATGGGAGCAAGACAACAGACCCAAAAAGCCCCTTTCAAATTTAATGCAACTTGGCTCCGGGATCCCACCTACATCAAACTGATAACGGACTTCTGGAAAGCACATCCGATTCCTGAAGATGTGGACCCAGCCACTGGCTTTGTCAGGAACCTCTCCGAGATCAAAGTGATATCAAGAGAATGGGCAAAATTGAAGAGAAAACAGGATGATCAAACTATATCTCTGGCGGAACAAGCTATCGAGGCCCTTGAATCCCACTCAGATGGAACATTCTTATCCCCAGATCAGAAATCCATGTATGAAGACCTCATCAAAAGGAGGACTCAGATTCTCAGAGACAGGGAGGACTCCTGGAGACTAAGAAGCAGAGCCATTTGGCTCAAGGAGGGGGATGAGAACACAAAATTTTACCACCGTTTTGCAAATGGGCGGAAGGCGATCAACACTATCTGGGAGCTACAAGATGATCAAGGACATACGGTTAGCAGCCCTGGAGAACTTGCTTATCTAGCCTCTTCTCACTTCAAAAACATATACAAGGCCCCGGGACAAGCAAGTCTGCTAGAAATCATGAGAGTGGCAGAACTATTCCCTAGATTCGTGGATGAGGAAGATGCAGAGGAGCTCACAAAAGATATTACATTGGAGGAATTGGAAACCACCATCAAAGGCTTCCAGAAGGACAAGAGCCCGGGACCAGATGGCTGGACCATTGAGTTCTATTCAGCCTTCTTCGAGCTGCTAGGACAAGACATTCTCAAAGCTATAAATCACTGCAGCCAAAATGGATCTATCCCCTCGAGCATCAAAGCCACCTTCATAGCCCTCATTCCCAAATCTGATAAGCCTGTGTCTTTTGATGAATTTCGGCCTATCTCGCTCTGCAACTGTCTCTATAAGATATTGGCCAAAATCCTAGCAAACAGGATCAAGCCCATTCTCTCGGCCAATATATCCTCTGAACAATTCGCTTTCCTCCACCGGCGACAGATCCATGAAGCTATTGGTACTGCTCAAGAGCTTCTTCACTCTATGCAAAGCAAAAATCTGAAAGGAATGATCCTCAAGGTGGACCTCTCAAAAGCTTTTGATAGGGTAAATTTGCTATACATCAGAATGCTCCTCACCCATTTGGGTTTCCCCTTCCTTTTCATTAAAAGAATCATGAGCTGTATCTCTGATGTTCCGTTCAGCGTCCTCCTTAATGGCTCCCCAACCCCCTTCTTCACTGCTGAAAGGGGCCTCAGACAAGGCTGCCCACTATCCCCCCTCCTGTTTCTTCTCATTATGGAAGGGCTAAGCAGATTGATTGCATCTGAACACAGAAGAGGACGAATAAAAGGGATTAAAATCACGGACAACTGCTCCCTTACACATCTACTGTTTGTGGATGATGTACTGATCTTCTTAAATGGAAGCATGGCTGACTCATCTGCGCTACAACATGTTTTTGATCTCTTCCAGAAAGCAACAGGGATGGTTATAAATGTACAAAAATCTACCATAACAGAGATTGGTTGCACTCCACAAGAAGTCATCTACACAAAAAATCGCTTCCCTTTTCATATCCACCCTATGGAGGAAGGGCTGAAGTATCTGGGGTTCAGGGTGAAACATGGAGGATACAAAATAGCTGATTGGATATGGCTAATCACCAAAGTGGAGAAAAGGATTAATGTCTGGTATAATAGATATCTCACAAGGGCAGGAAGACTCACTCTTATAAAAGCAGTGCTGGAAGCTACGCCGGTGTACTGGATGTCTCTGGCTTGGATACCAAGAGGGATCTTAACCAGGCTTCAAAAAATATGCTGCAGATTCTTATGGAAGGGGAATAAACAAGGAAATCTCTTCGCCTGGGTAAAATGGGACACCATAGCTAGACCTAAAAAATGGGGAGGCTGGGGAATAAAGAGATTAGAGTTATTTGCAAATGCTCTGGCAGCAAAATTGGGATGGCAACTCCTCACATCACATAGTCTCTGGAAGAAAGTAGTTATGGAAAAATACATTGCCCCGGAAAGCATATATAGCTGGGTTTGCAGGGATCATAGGGGAAGTGGAAGACATTCAATCATATGGAAAGCAGTCCTTAACTCTCTTCCCCTAATTCGGGAGGGACTCACATGGAGAATTAAACAGGGAAACTCTGTCCGTATTGGTATTGATCCCTGGATTGGATGTGGAAACATGCATAGACTACCTGGACAGCTCCTAACTCATCTCCGGGAACAGGGCGCCACGCATATTGCTCACATTGCAGACCAAGAAAACTCCAGTTTTCTCCATCAGGCTTGGAGGACATCACAAGACCTTCATATTCCGGATCATTGGAGACAAGTATGGGAGTCATATACGGAGGCTCTCACACAAGCACACATCAGAATATCGGAGGAGGAGGACGAGATTGTCTGGGCACTAGCTAAAAATGGTTCATACACCCCAAAGGAGGGATATCTGCAGCTCATGCAAACATTTCAGCCAGACATTACACAGCAATGGTGGAGAACAATTTGGCATCTAAAAGCAGCCCCCAGAACGCGACTTCTCATGTGGGCTATACTATTCAACAAAATTCCAACTGGGGCAAACTTGAAAAAGCGATCCTTCTATGGACCATTCTGGTGCCATTTATGCAAAAGGAATGATGAAGATACTGAACACCTCTTCCTCTCCTGTCCGGTTGTCCAAGAACAATGGTCTATTCTCTCTTCTCGCTCCCCCTCCCTCCATCAATGGCATGGCCTATCCATCTTCGAAGCCAAGAATATCCCTCTCCTCATGTGCTGGTCCATCTGGACAGCAAGGAACCGTGCAATTTTTGACCAAAAACCTCCTCACTGGCCTGTCATTATTGCACACATATTTGCAGACCTTGCTCTCATTCCTGATGATCCTCCACCAGCCCCCCCTCGGACCATAACCCCTGAACTCATAGATAAATCCATCCCCTGGGCTTATTTTGATGGCTCAGCCCAAGAGGAAGGCTGTGGGGGGGGAGCCCTCCTCTACTTGAGAGAAAATCACTATTTCATGCTCCAAATTCACCTGGGAAGAGGCACAAACAACTTTGTTGAGCTCACCACTGCAAAACACCTCATTTATTTTGCACATGAGAAAGGCTGCACAAAACTACAATTGTTTGGAGATTCAAAGATTGTCTGCAATTGGCTCACCAGAAAATCATCTTGCACTGCTTTCTCTTTGAGACACATACTGGATGAGGCACTCAGACTAACAGATGCTTTTGAAAAATTTGACTGTCGCCATATTTACAGGGAGCGCAACACTCGGGCGGACTACCTATCCAAGCAAGCAGCGCAGAGGCAAGAAGCGGACTGGCTAATACAAGAAGATCTGGATGGAACCTTCTTTCAGCACTATCACAGACCCTTTGATGACTATCAGGCTCAAAGGGACACTCATAACTGAAAGGGGTCCCAACATGCACAAAATGTTGTTTTATTTTCATGCTTTTTATATATAAACTGTTATAATGATCAGTATCGACTATGGCGGACAATCATAGTTATCTTTCTTTTTTGTTTTTTTGGGGCAGCAATCTACAGCTGCGCAGCAATCAACAGAAAACATAGCTTGTATATGTTTCTTTTCACAGCTGGTCTCTTGGATATATACCTCTCCGAACTCCCTGCGTGGATAAACAGTTTGGAGAGAGGATGGTTTTTTATGATCGTTTATCTGTTTCAGTTTTTTGGAACAATTAACAGTCTCCTTTAGAAGTTTTGAGAGGCATCCTGCCTCAGTATGCATATGCTCAGCATCTACAGAATGTAATTTCTTTTGACTTAATAGAAATTACGACTTTTTCCACGGGAAAAATATATATATATATATATATATAATAAAAATGAAAATAACCATGTAGATAAAAAACTATAATACAACTCAACACAAACAATGGAAATTCTTGCTCCAAATTTTTATTATTATTTATTTTAACTAAATATTTGTAAAATGAATTTTTAAAAGAAAAATCATATCTTATAGATATATCAAAATATTTAAAGGCATAAATATTTCCATATCAAAGTTGTAATATTTGAAAATATTAATTTAATGTAGTTTTATTATGAATTTTGTTATCATACCATGTAACAAACATCATTAAATGTAATTTATATTAAACATTTAATATTATTATTATTATTACTATCAAATTTTATATTAATATTACTATCCAATGCATTTCAATTTATGGCGATTCAAAATCATTGATAGATCATGTCAACGGTGCATGTCTCATTAGCTGTCCTCATCTGTTCGGATGGTTAAACAGAATCATGCACTTCTGGAGCATTATGAAACAACACTCAATTCAACATATTCCTCGTTCCAGAAATGATCAAGCTGACCTTCTCTCCAAGAAAGGTCTTGCAATGGAGCCGGGTTCTTGGTCTTTGAAGGTTTCAGATGATGAATTTTCCTATCTTATTCAGGACTTCTTCATCCCGGGAATGTGATCGTTCTCTTTCAATATCTGGTTCCACTCTGGTCCCTTTCTTTATATTTGTCTATGATAGCAGTTGTCCTAGCTTTTGATCTGTACAGCTTTTGAGTTTTAGTTCTGATCTCTTTGGGGATCCTATGACTGTCAATTTTGATCTATATGCACTAATATGCTAGCAAGGTGTCTGTCCCTTGCCATATCTTATGATCTTTATATTGTCTTAATATAAATCTATGAAGATTTTTCTTTCTGAAAAAATTATAATATTACTATTACTATTATTAGATTTAATAACTTTGGATTAATAATTTAATGAAATATTTGCAACTGAGTTCATGAGAGATCTAGAGTTCAAATGGATCTAGGTTGGTGTATATATATCAAATCTCTGAAGGTTCAAACATTTCTTCAAATCTCTCACAATTCAAACATTTCTTCAAATTGTGTACTTCAAAAAAAAGTTTACACCTTAAGAAATCTAATCCTCTAAATATTTAATAGATCTAAGATTAAGATAAACCTACATAATTCATAACCATTAAATCATTATTTGATTCTAGTTTGAGTAATGTGCTTTACAAAACACTTATAAAAAATGTTGAGTTACAAAGGACATTAAACTTACCTTATATATATATATATATATATATATATATATATATGATGCAGGAGCATCCGGACACCTCAATGAAAAAAATTAAAGGAAGAAGACAAGTGGACGATCACGTGGACAGCCAGGCCAACCACAACTGAATTCTGTTCAAGGAACTAAATTTAGTTAAAAAATTAGTTATAACTGAATGTATGTATAAAGAACTGAACGATTCCTGAGTGAATCAAGAAGAGAAAAAAACCGAAAATCCTGTGTGAGAGAGGAAGCAAAATGTAGTCGCTGGAGAGTTTTGATTAAGGCTGAAATGCCTTAATACTGTAATTTTAAGTTTGTGCATAATACAAATGCGTTTGTGAATTTATGTCTTTGTGTATTTCTATTTGAATCGTTTTTCTGGTTTTCTTTTCAACTGAAAATGAAAATGTGAATGCCACAGAACAGGCATGTAAATACGCAGGGTTTTCGGTAGAGTTTGTGAAGAATTGAACGCGCCCATTGAGATAAGAACACCATGCTGGTCGGTGACACAGGAAAAGAGAAAAGAACGAAAGAAAGGGTTTCGGAGAGAGTTTAAATGACTAGATATCACTGAAGCTGTGCGCTCTCGGTCATCCTACTTCAAGAAACAATCCGATTCTTCGACCTTTGAAGGTGTTCGCCGACTCCTGGAAAATGATCTGGGACTGGAAACTTTCACGTTGGATGCATACCAGCAATTGATTAAGAATCTTTTACAAGAGAACTTCGATAGTTCGGAGGAGGAGGATGCCTCTGGGAATCTAACAGAAAATGAAATTGAAGCTGCGGACTCAAAATTAGAAAAAAGGTCCAGAAGTTCAGAGCCTTTAAAACAAAAAATGCAAACTGAATATAATGGCGTAAGTTGTCTCCCTGGAGATTACATTCGGCTAAGGGCGGTCACATGATTCCAAGGGCCCAAGTGGTAGTGGCAACCGGTAGAAGAGATCGAGCATAACGCGTCTGAATCAGGACCAGAAGAGAATCCAAAGGCCAATGCACCAATGGCGTGGCCGAGAATCTGCTAGATGTGTTGGACCAAGAATCCTCAGCGGAAGCGTGTGTGGACTGAGAAGGTGCCAACTCCAGTTGCTGAGAAAGGAACGACCTGCACAAGAGGAAGCGAACTTCTTCTGACGGAGAAAGTGACAGTGACCTGAAAGATCAAGTGATTGCTGTTTTGGAAAGAAACAGCCAGGTGTTGAGCGCACATGAGGATGCACAGAATCTGATGATGATGATGAACAGATTGCCTGTCACAGGTTACCGGTCTTGTTGAAATCCGGAAGCAGCTGCCTGGCGAGAGATGTCTCTCATCGTGGTTAGATCAGTAGAAAGTGCTGCGCAATCAAGTTAAGGAGACTGTGAGAAGTCTCAGAACGGCTTCGTGGGCCCATAACCCATAGGTCCCAAGATCGAGCGTGTAAAAATCCTGAAAACGGAGAACCCCCAGTCTTCGTTTTCATCAATATATATATATATATATATATCTAAACTCCATGGTGAATAAATTACAAATCTATTTCATTTTTAACAACATACCAATAAAACAAATATTTTAATTATAAGAAACTTTTATTTTTCAATAGTTTTATATAATATATACATAATTGACGTTAAAATATATTAGTTAGTATAGATATTTAACTAATTACATGTCTTCTTACAGTCAAAAGTGAAATTATACATACAGAACTCCCTCACTTTTGTAATATCAATAATTAATAATACTTGTATTTAAAATTAATTAAATATGTATATTTATTTTTGTTATTATTTATTGATGGTGATGGTGCTGGTTAAAGTCCACTGAGACCAAACATTGGTCTATTGGACCTAGAGAAACAAATTATTTAGTCTGATTTAAGGTTTTATTTCTGTGCTCAAAAAGCTTGGAGAGAAGCCTCCCAAGGTCAAAGTAATTTTGACATTGTAAAAGGCCAGGAAGGTTAGTATTGTGACAAAGATTATGAAACTGAGATCTAATGTGGTTGTACGCGGGGCACTCTAAGAGGAAGTGGTTTTCATCCTCAATGTTCCCATTATCACAGAGATGGCAGATTCTTTCCGTCCATGGTGTTTTAGGAACTGTCCAACGACCTGTTTCACTATGGAGCTCATGAGAGTTCATTCTAAACTTTGCTAAATTAATTTTCTTCTTTGAGCTAGCTAAAACAGAGAGATACTTTTGATCTTCTAGGGTGGGGTTGATGACCTTCTTATAATAACTCAATTTTCTTTTAGCCACTAAATCTTTCTCACACCACATTTTTTCTTTGAACTTAGAAATAACAATATTTTTAATGTTATTAATGTTTTTCAATGCATCTTTCTCGTTGATCTCCCAATGGTTCATCCAGGCCCTCGTGTCTTTATACCACCCCCGTTTGAGCCTTAGATGGTTTTGGTTGGAATTTAAAGCTAGCTTCGGAAGTCTATGATCTCCTATGTTATTGAGCTTGTGCTTGTACAAGAGAAGCTTAGTATATATATATATATATATATATATATATATATATATATATATATATATATAATAATATTAAGTTAAAAAAATATATATATAATCATATTAAGTTAATTGAAAAAAAAATTAATAAATAAATTTTAAATTATCCAGATTTAAATTAACTGTATAAATTAATATACCTAAAAGATTCAACTACCTTACAAAAATTAAATTTATAAATATATATAATATAAAATTAATTAATTAATTAAGATAGTAGTTAGATATAAGGGCACTAATAACATAAAAATATTAAAAAAAACCAAAAGTAAAACAAAATAAAATATTTTAACTAATCAGATAAAATAATAGTAAATACTAAATATATATAAATTATATATATATATATATATAATATTTTATAATTTAATAAAAAATAAATTCTACACAAATTAACTAAATTACACCTCATAAAATTAATATAAAATATTATAATATAAATTAATTAATAATAATAACTCACAAATATATATTATATAGAGTAATAAATCAATTTTTTTCACCAAATACTTCATAATTTATATATAATTATTATAATAATAATAATAATAATATTTCATAACCTACAATAATTCAGATTTGGAAAACATGCAAGATACACGTTGAAATGATGAATACTGCTTGTCATGAAAAATACTTTCAATGCTCGAATCTCATATGAGGTAAAAGTATTTTAATCATATATTGTTTTGTAAATACAATGAGCAGAATTACTGGTTGGTATACCAAACCACAACAACATATGGGTACCGAAGTATACGTTTTTGATGAATTCGGTGAAATGGATATTTTAGTTTAAAAATATTTTTCGTTAATTAAATGTCATTTTATCATAATTTAATTTAAATTTTATATATATATATATAGATAGATATAGATATAGATATAGAATACGTTTTTAATGAATTCGGTGAAATGGATATTTTATTAACATTTAATTATATAAATCACACATCTTTTTCATATTGAGATATAGACTTTGACTTGATACAATAAAAATCTAAAAAAATAAAAATGCTTTGATCCATCTCCACATTTAATAGATCCATGGTTTATATATATATAGGGAAGGAATTACTCATCTGGTTCATTTTTAAGAAACTCTTATTTTTAACAATTTTATATAATATATAGATAGTTGACATTGAAATAATACAACTTGAGTATGTTTGATGGTTAAAAACACGTGTTCCCTCCTACTAGGTTAGAGATTAAAAACTAGAGGGGTAGAGTATGTATGTCTTCGTAGTAGTCAAATCACTTAGGAGGTGGGTCCCTTGACTCATAAACGAATTTGGTGTATGGTCATGACCTTAAAATTGAATATATATATATATATATATATATATATATATATATATAAAAGAAATTGATATTAAAATATAATTAACATATATATATATACATATTTAACTAATTACATGTCTTGGCACAATGAAAAGTCAAATTATAGATGTTGGTGGTATAGCTTGTTGCTTCTAGAGGTGAACCTAATATAAGGAGGGTGTGTAAGGATGTCACATTTCCCCTTTTTATTATTATTTATTTAAATTAAATACTTGTAAAATAAATCTTTAAAAACAAAAATCATATCCTATGGATATATTAAAATCTTTAAAGACATAAATATTTCCACGTCCAAGTTGTAATATTTGAAATATTAATTTGTTGTAGTTTTATTATAAATTTTGTTATCATGCCATGTAAAAAACATCATTAAGTCTAATATTAATATTAAATGATTAATATTAATATTAATAATATTAATATTAAATTTAAATTTAAATTTAAATTTAAATATAACATATTATAATATTAATATTACTATTATTATTAGATTTAATAACTTTGCAATAAAAATTAAAGAAAATGTTTGCCAAAATTAGATGAAAATAAATATAGATATATATAGATATATATATATATATATATATATATATATATATATATAATCTCTCAAAGTTCAAATATTTCTTCAAATCTTTCACATTCGAATATTTCTTCAAATTTTATGCTTCAATAAAAAGTTTGCATCTTAAGAAATTTCATTTTCTAGATATTTAATAGATCTAAGATTAAGATGAACCAACCTAATTCATACAAATGAATATTTAATAAACCTTAAATGACTATTTGGTTGTAGTTTGAATAATATGATTTACAAAACACTTATAAAAAATGTTAATGTTGAGTTACCAAGGACATTAAAATTACATGAATATGTATATATATATTCCAGGAAGAAAATTATAAATCTATTTCATATATATATAAACTTCATAGGAAATGAATTATACATCTAGTTTGGAATTACACATTTCAGGTTCATTTTTCATAAATTTTATTTTTAACAATTTTATATAATATATACATAGTTATTTTGAACTAACAAAACTTGAGTGGGCCTGATGATTAAAAGCATGTTTTTCCTTCTAAAAGGTCATAGGTTCAAAACTAGAGAGGGTAGAGTATGTATGCCTTACTAGACTAAATGGTTAGATCACTTGGGAGGTGGGTCCCTCACAAATAAGGGGTCTCATACACCAATTTGGTGTCTGGCTTGGCCTGACATTAAAATTGGGTTATATATATATATATATATATATATATATATGAAAATTGGGTGGGTGGGTGTGTGTGCGATATTAAAATATAGTTAGCATAAATATTTAACTAATTACATGTCTTCGGGGGCCTACATTCTCCAAGATAATAATAAAAATAAAAAATTAATGTGTGCTTAAGCCCAAAATAAAAATGAAAATAAACAAATAAATAAAAAAACTACAATACAATTTAACACAAAGAATCTAAAATCCTGCTCCAATTTTTATTATTGTTTATTTTAATTAAATATTTGTAAAATGAAATTTTAAAAGAAAAATCATATCCTATAGATATATTATCAAATTTGTAATATTTGAAAATATTAATTTGATATAGTTTTATTATGAATTTTGTTATCATGCCATGTAAAAAACATGGCTAAATCTAATATTAACATTAAACCATTAATATTATTAATAATAAATTGTATATTAATATTAATATTACTATTATTAGATATAATAACTTTGGATTAATAATTTAAGGAAATGTTTGAAGCTAGACGAAACTAGGTTGGTGTGTGTATATATATATAATCTCTCAAGGTTCCAATATATCTTTAAATCTCTTACAGTTCAAGTATTTCTTCAAATTTTGTACTTGAGAAAAAGATTGCACCTTAAGAAATTTAATTATCTAAATATTTAATAGATCTAAGATTAAGATGAACTTCCCTAATTCATATATACAAAAACTTAATAACTATTAAATCATTATTTGATTGTAGTTTGACTAATATGATTTACAAAACACTTATAAAAAATATTGAATTACAAATTATATTAGAATTACATGAAATATGTAGGAATTTACAAGGTAAGTTCCTCAGAAAGAATACCAAAAGGACACCGCTCACAACCAGATCACAGATCAATACACCAGTATTTTTGACGTGGTTAAAACCCTCAAAGAGGGAAACAGTCCACGGCCTGTCCCAACGTGGGTACTACAGGCAATTTATTAATCAAAGAATGAAAATTTACATAAGCTTCTCTCATGCACGGATTACCCGAACAATGACCCTCCATGCGCTTTAAATAGAACTCATGGACCAATCGGGTGTCAAGCCACGGATCAAGTGTCGGTAATACCGAGGAGAGAATGAACCGTCGGATTGTAAGTTACAAAATGTACAACGGTAAAGAAACACACTTTACCTAACTCTACACTAGACCAAGTTGAACTTAACTATATCCTATGTGTCGGAATATCCTAACATCCCCCCTTAAGAACAACTTGGGATAGGATTGAAGGATTTACAAATATGACACAATAGGAGAAGGAAGGAGGCACTAGAGCCTATCCCCCCTTAGTGACAACTTCCTGAACTCCAAGCATATATCGAAGTTTAGTGAACTTCGCCTCTGTGAGAGCCTTTGTGAAGATGTCTGCAACCTGATCATCTGTTGGACAATATTGCACTTCAAGAACATGGTCATGAATGAGCTTTCTGATGAAGTGCATGTGTAGTTCAATGTGTTTGCTGCGCTGATGCTGGACTGGATCTTTGCATAGCTGAATGGCACTTTGATTATCACACCAAAGTGTGGTTGGATGCTGCTGCTCAAAGCCAAACTCTGATAGGATCTGACGAAGCCACAAGGCTTCCTTACTAGCTTCCACGGCACCACGATACTCTGCTTCTGCTGACGAAAGAGAAATGGCAGCCTGTTTCTTACAAGCCCATGTAATAGGTCCTGAACCAAGAGTGAAGACATAACCGGCAGTAGACTTCCGATCATCAGGGTCACCAGCCCAATCAGAATCAGTGAAACCAACTAATAGAGGAGCTGCTTTGGCACTGTAATGAATCCCAAACTGTACTGTACCTCGAACATAACGAAGTATTCTTTTAGCTGCTTTCCAATGACTTTCACGGGGGTTTTGCATAAAACGAGCAACAAGGCCAACAGCAAAGGAAAGATCAGGACGAGTATGGGTTAAATACAAGAGTTTTCCTACAAGTTGACGGTATAAGGTAGCATCAACTTCAGGAGAAGTACAAGAGACTGAAAGTTTGACTCCAGACTGAAAGGGAGAAGGGGCTGGCTTACAGTCTTCCATGTGAAAATGACGAAGAATATCACAAGCATACTTGGACTGGGAAAGGAAAATACCCTCCTTGGATTGCAAGACTTGAAGACCGAGAAAATAGTGTAAGTGTCCTAAGTCTGTCATTTCAAATTTCTTTTTAAGGCTGGACTTCACATGGTTTATAAGGTTGGGATCACTACCAGTAAGAATAAGATCATCAACATAAAGAACAAGGATGATAAGAGAGTTGCCCACTTTCTTGGTGTAGACAGTATTGTCAGAATGACACCTAGAAAAGCCAGATTCTAAAAGAAAGCTATCCATTTTGGCATACCAAGCCCGAGGAGCTTGCTTGAGGCCATAAAGGGATTTCTTAAGTCGACAAACAAGGCTGGAGTCTGTTTGTATGAAGCCAATGGGTTGTTCCATATAGATTTCTTCCTGCAAGTCCCCATGCAAGAAGGCAGATTTAACATCCATCTGATGGACTTCCCATTTTAAAGAGGCAGCAAGGGAAAGAACAAGGCGGATAGAGTTCATTTTGGCAACAGGGGAGAAGGTTTCAGTGTAGTCAATGCCTTCAACCTGTGAAAAGCCCTTAGCAACGAGACGAGCTTTATGTTTATCAACTTTCCCATCTGGTCCATACTTGGTTCTGTAAACCCATTTACATCTAACAAGTTTGCGTCCCTTTGGTAGAGGAACAAGATCCCATGTATCATTTGTCATCAATGAATGATATTCTTCATTCATAGCTGCTTCCCAATGTGGATGGCCTGAAGCTTCTGCAAAAGTGTCAGGATCATGATTTACTGGAGCTTGAGCCAGTAAAGAAGAGGCTCTTTCAAACTGAGAACGTGTACGTCGCTGATCTGTAGGATCACCGGCAAGATCACCTGCTGCATCCCGAGTAGCACGGACCCATCTTGGAAGTTGAGGATCCTGAGAAGGTGGGGGAGGATTATCATCCTCGCTTTCATCATCTGAAGAAGAAATGTTTTCAAAAGTAGAAGAGATAGGAAGAGGTGGCACATCCGCCGGACTAGGCTCGCAGGCCGATTTATTTTCATCAAATTTTACATCTCTTCTAATGATAACATTTTTGGACTTAAATGGAATAAGTCTATAACCTTTTACATCTTCAGAATATCCAACAAAAGTACATTTCTCACTCTTAGGTTCTAAAGCTTTATGCTTTTCATCTGGAATATGGGCCCATGCTTCACTTCCAAACACACGAAAGTGACTTACATCTGGTTTAATGGAACTCCAAGCTTCTTCTGGAGTGATATTCTCTAGAACCTTAGTAGGAGTGCGATTGATTATATAATTTGCACAATTAATTGCTTCGGCCCAAAAACTAAGACTGAGTCCTTTAGATTGCAGCATACAATTAGCCATTTCCTTTAAGGTGCGATTTTTCCTTTCAGCTACACCATTTTGTTGTGGAGTGTATGGAACAGTATGTTGCATTTGAATTCCATTTTCGGTGCAAAAGTTGATGAATGTGTTTTTAACATATTCTCCACCATTATCAGTTCTTAGCTTAAGAATTTGATGTCCAGATTGTTTTTCAACAAAGGCTTTGAAGGCCAAAAATGTGTTAAATACTTCGCTCTTGAGTTTTAAGAAGTATACCCAAGTGCGTCTGGAGAAATCATCAATGAAAGTTAAGAAGTACTTGCAGCCAGAGAATGAAGCAACAGGAAGAGGACCACATAAATCACTGTGCACAAGCTGTAAAGGGGCTGAGGCGTGCCAAGAGGCACGTTTGTCAAAACTGTCCCGATGATGTTTTCCGAGTACACATCCGGAACAAACACCATCTCTGCAAGATACCATAGGAAGACCTGTCACCATATTTTCTTTACATAGATGCTGAAGGGAGCGATAGTTTAAGTGACCAAATCGCTCATGCCAAAGTTTGCTCACTTCATCATTATGAGCAACAAATACTGAGGGAAGATTTGATGACCCAAAGTTGTGAAACTTATACAACCTTGTGGAATCATCAGCAAGACCAGTAGCTAGAATCTGTTTAGGATCTTTTAGATCCTTGATTACAACATCATGAGGTGAAAATTCAACAATTTTACCTTCACCTGAATGAGTTATCTGATAGACAGATAGAAGGTTGCAGGATAAGGTTGGAACACATAATACATCATTAAACTGACCATTGTCTAGATGAACAGTTCCAGTCCCTACAACATTAAGAGATCTATCATCACCAACATATATATTTTTGGTGTTACAATCATTTAAAGAAGAAAACATGGCTTGGTTTTTGGCCATGTGATAAGAGGCTCCAGAATCAATGAGCCACTCATGAGAATGAGAAGAAGAAGAAGATACATTTAATGCATAACCAGACTGAGATGATTGACAACGACATGCAGAAAGTGCCATTCCGGAAGTTGAAGTTGAAGTAGGCTCCACATGGATGTTATGTTTCTTCATTGCGGCTTCCAAGGCTTCCATCTTCTTAAAGCATTTAGATTCTAAGTGGCCATCTCGATTACAAAAGTTACAATGTCTATCAGTCTTCTTCCATTTGTTTTTATTGGTCTTATCATTTTGCTGAAATGATCTTTCATTTTGAGGCTGAGTTGGTTTAGGACCATTCTTTTGAGGATATGACTTCTTAGGATTCTTTGAATTTGGTTGCTGCTGGGCGGCTAACGCTTTCGTGGAAGAGTTTCCAAGATTAAGAAGACCAAGGTGTAAGAGTTTTTCTTGTTCTCTTATTAAGGAATCACAAAAGGAGTCAAAGGAAGGGGCCTTGTAGTCTTTTCCTTGACAAATGAAAGCTTCCCTTGTAGAATGGAAAGTGGAAACAAATACAGAGTAGGCTGGTCCCAACTTAGTAAGGATGGAATAAATAAGGTTACCATCTTCTTTCTTAACTTTAACACCTTCCAAGAGATATCTAAGGGTCTTGAATTTGGACAAGAAATCTTCAATGCAAGAAAAATTATTAGGATCCAAAGTAAGCAACTCATTTTCAAGTTGATGGGCTCTAATTTCATTTTTAATCCCAAAAACTTTAGCGATTTTTTCTAATGCTTCATGAGGAGTCTCAAGTTCTGCAATGTGGAATCTAAGATCAGGAGAAATAGACATCCCTATCAAACCACGTGCTTGATCTTGTCTATTTTCCCATTTTGCAGCCTTGTCTTCATCTTTTGGTTTCTTCTCTTGGTCTGTGGCTATTCTGAAGAGACCTTTACTTCTAAGTAAATCTTCCATGTAGGCTACCCATTGGAAGTAGTTAGTGCTGTCAAGAATGACTTGGCATGGACTTTCCATTTTAAAAAAAACTGAAGCTGAAGATGCTGAAAGTAAGTGTTCCAATGGATAGATCTCGAAAAAATAGGCGGTTTTAAAAAAAACGGCTCTGAAAAAGGCTTCCGGATGAAGAAGTTATGGCTTTTTGAAAAAAAATTGTTGACGTTGCCGGCAAAGTGCGCGAATGTGCGGGAATGAAAAAATCCGCCCCCACAAAATGGAGACTTGAACCCAAGACCTCTACTCTCTTAAAATAGCTTTGAACCAATTGATCTATACAAAAAATTTGAGAGAGAGAGAGAGAGGGGGGGGGGGGGGGGGCCTTGGTTTGCGTGCTTGCCTTGAGAAAGCTCTTTTTCCCTACAAAACACAAAACACAAAACCCAACACGAATATGCAAAGAAAAACGAACCTTGCGGCTCGAAGTTAGCTTTAGCCAAAAAACTAGAAATTTTAAAAAAAAATCTCAAAGTTAGCTTTAGCCGAAAAACTAAATATTTTTCTCAATGTTTCTGATTTTCCGAGATCACACTAAGGTGCAGGGAAAAGAGCATACGCATGAGAAAAATCCTTCCTTTCTGTTTCTGATTTGCCCAGATCGCACAGAGTCGCAGGGCAAAGAGCATACGCAGAAATGAAAGGTATAGATCCGGTTAAAAAAAAAGCTAAATAAACCGAAACCGAAATAAGCAGAGAGAAAATAACAGTAAACTGCAAAAAACACTGTATACCTCCCGATCTGAAAAATGACGCAGCTAGGGCTACCGAAAACCTTTTCGCGTGAAACGAAAGGGGTTCCTCACTGGAACAGATGCTCCGAACGCAACAGAGCAGTCCTCTCGGCCCGAAAGCAGTCAGAAACAGCAGATCTAGGAAACGACAGCCGCATGCAGTTCTACCGGCTTCAGATTTGGATCACCAACGGACGCGGCCCTCAAATAGCTCTGATACCATGTAGGAATTTACAGGGTAAGTTCCTCAGAAAGAATACCAAAAGGACACCGCTCACAACCAGATCACAGATCAATACACCAGTATTTTTGACGTGGTTAAAACCCTCAAAGAGGGAAACAGTCCACGGCCTGTCCCAACGTGGGTACTACAGGCAATTTATTAATCAAAGAATGAAAATTTACATAAGCTTCTCTCATGCACGGATTACCCGAACAATGACCCTCCATGCGCTTTAAATAGAACTCATGGACCAATCGGGTGTCAAGCCACGGATCAAGTGTCGGTAATACCGAGGAGAGAATGAACCGTTGGATCACTACATATCGTGACCGTCGGATTGTAAGTTACAAAATGTACAACGATAAAGAAACACACTTTACCTAACTCTATACCTAACTCTACACTAGACCAAGTTGAACTTAACTATATCCTATGTGTCGGAATATCTTAACAAAATATATATATATAAAATCTATTTCATTTTGAACAACACACCAATAATTTTTATTTTTTGTAATTATATGAAATTTTATTTTTCAACAATTTTATATAGTATATACATAAATGGCATTAAAATATATTAATTAATATAGACATTTAACTAATTATATGTCTTCTTACATTCGAAAGTGAAATTATATACACACGTTGTAATATCAATAATTAATAATACTTGTAATTGAAATTAATTAAATATGTATATTTATTTATGTTATTATTTATTACAGTTGATATTTAATTATATATTTTGTTGGAAGAAATTACATATCTTCCTCATTAAGTTATATAACTTTCCTTGATTATATATATATATATATATTTCATTTTTTTTAACAAATTTATATAATATATTCATGGTTGACATTGAGCTAATATAACTTCAGTGTGCCTAATAGTTAAAAGCATTTGTTTTCACCTACTAGGTTATAAGTTCAAAACCAGAGGAGGTCCACCCAAAACAAAAATGAAAATAGCCATATAGACAAAAACAAAAAACTACAATACAATTCACCATATATATATATATATATCAAATCTCTCACAGTTCAAGCATTTCTTCAAATTTTGTATTTGTTTGCACCTTAAAAAGATTGATTCTCTAATTATTTAATAGATGTAAGATTAAGATGAAGCAACCTAATTTATATAAACAAATACTTAATGACCCTTAAATCATTATTTGGTTGTAGTTTGAATAATATAATTTCCAAAAAATATATATAAAATATTGAGTTACAAAGCACATTAAAATTACATGTAAAATGAATAATTACACACACACCTATATATATATATATATATATATATATATATATATATATATATATATATATATATATAGTTCATGAGAAGGAATTACAAATCTATTTCATTTTGAACAACATAACAATAAAACAAATCTTTTAAAATTATATATATATATATATATATATATATATATATATATATATATATATATATCATGGGAAGGAATTACAAATCTATTTCATTTTGAACAAAACACCAATAAAACAAATATTTTAATTATAAGAAACTTTTATTTTTCAATAATTTTATATAATATAGACATAATTGACATTAAAATATATTAATTAATATAGATATTACATGTCTTATATATATGTCAAATCTCTAGCAGTTCAAACATTTCTTCAAATTTTGTATTTGTTTGCACCTTAAAAAAATTGATTCTCTAGTTATTTAATAGATCTAATATTAAGATGAAGCTACCTAATTTATATAAATAAATACTTAATGACCCTTGGTTGTAGTTTGAATAATATAATTTCCAAAACAATTATATAAAATATTGAGTTACAATGAACATTAAAATTACATGTAAAATGAATAAACACACACACACACATAAAGTTCATGAGAAGGAATTACAAATCTATTTCATTTTGAACAACATAACAATAAAACAAATCTTTTAAAGTTACATGAAATATATATATATATATATATATATATATATATAGATAGATATAGGGAAGGAATTACAAATCTATTTCATTTTGAACAAAACACCAATAAAACAAATATTTTAATTATAAGAAACTTTTATTTTTCAATAATTTTATATAATATATACATAATTGACATTAAAATATATTAATTAATATAGATATTACATGTTTTCTTATAGTTAAAAGTGAAATTATATATACATGTCTATTTCATTCTGAGTTGTAATATTAATAATTAATAATACTTGTAATTAAAATTAATTAAATATGTATATTTATTTTTGTTATTATTTAGTATAGTTGACATTTAATTATATATTGAGTTGGAATAAATTACACATCTTCTTTATATTGAACTATAAAATTTTCCTCGATGCAATTAAAATCTAAATAAATAAAAATGCATTGATTAATCTTCCCCGTCCCCACACACACATATATTCCATGGGAAAGAAATTACACTTCTATTTCATATTTAAGACATTTTTATTTTTAACAATTTTATATAATATATACATAATTGACATTGAACTAATACAACTTGAGTGGGCTTGATGTTTAAAAGCATGTATTTCCTCCAATGAGGTAAAAGGTTCAAAGCTAGAGAGGGGTAGAATATGTATGCCGTAGTAGAATCATAAATCTTACTCCGATTTTTTTTCTAATATTTATTTTAATTAAATATTCCTAAAATAAATATCATTAAAGACAAGTCTTTCTACGTCAAAATTGTAATATTTGAAAATATTAATTAGATGTAGTTTTATTATGAATTTTTTTATCATGCCATGTAAAAAACATCATTAAGTCTATATAAATATTAAACAATTAATATTATTATTATTATTAAATTTAATATTAATATATTACAATACTAATATTACTATTATTAGATTTAATAATGAATTTTGATTAATAATTTAAGGAAATGTTTGTAACTAGGCCATTTCATTTAATTAAATATTTGTAAAATAAATATTTAAAAGTTAAATCACATCTTATAGATATATTAAAATCATCAAAGACATAAATACCTCTACATTAAACTTGTAATATTTGAAAATTATTTTAATTAAATATTCCTAAAATAAATATCATTAAAGACAAGTCTTTCTACGTCAAAATTGTAATATTTGAAAATATTAATTAGATGTAGTTTTATTATGAATTTTTTTATCATGCCATGTAAAAAACATCATTAAGTCTATATAAATATTAGACAATTAATATTATTATTATTATTAAATTTAATATTAATATATTACAATACTAATATTACTATTATTAGATTTAATAATGAATTTTGATTAATAATTTAAGGAAATGTTTGTAACTAGGCCATTTCATTTAATTAAATATTTGTAAAATAAATATTTAAAAGTTAAATCACATCTTATAGATATATTAAAATCATCAAAGACATAAATACCTCTACATTAAACTTGTAATATTTGAAAATATTAATTGGATATAGTATTTTTATGAATTTTATTATCATGCCATGTAAAACACATCAAAAAATCTAATATTAACATTAAATTATTAATATTATTATTAAATTTAATATTAATATATTACAATATTATTATTATTAAATTTAATAACTTCAGATTAAAATTTTAAAAAAATATTTACAACTTGACACATGAAACAATCCAAAATTATATATATATATATATATATATACATATTCTTAAAATCAAATATTTCTTCGAGAAATCTCTTGGTTCAAACATTTCTCAAATTTTGTACTTTGAATTAATTCTCTAATTAAAATGAACATACATATATATATATCACAAAAGGATACCTTATTCATCCTCCCTCTCAAGGAGGTGTCAATCACAAGCCTAAGATTGTCTCTTGCAACATCATTGTCTTAATATATGAAGGTAACTTGCTCTCAACTATATATGGGATTCTCTGCCAATCGGATCCCACTATTTTTCATCGCAATGTATCCATGTCATATTTAGAAGTTCTATGAACAACTTTCTAAGGAGTCTTCTCATCTTGCTTCATAGCTAGCCATGCTAGCAACCTCTTACTTAGCCTTAGTTGTACTTAAAGCTACGAACTTATCATATCATGGAAGATATCATATAAGTCAACACCCAAATGCGCTCATCAATAATAATACCAAATATTATCAATACATCCATGTAGTCACATATCATAGGAAGAATATCTCATATTAAAATTTGTTCATTCCATTCAAATATCTCGAAGGGTTCTCAACGACAACTCAATGTCTATGAAGCGACTCAATCATGAATCGACTTAGGTTCTATGTACAACATATATGTATATGGGCAGATGTTCAAACAAAACATCATTTCTTCAATCAATTGTCGGTTGCCAATTTAAGTTCAATAATATCTCTTCATAACTTCTTGAAATTCAATTGGAATGTCCAAGTATTTGCATTTCCACTTTTCAAAAACTCTTCATTAGCTTTGCAATGTAGATTTTCTTTTCCAAACTTCAGAAATTGATTCATAATGCCATGATTAATTATTTTGAGCTTCAAAATCCATCTCCCTCTTACTTTGATCATCAGAGGCTCATTACCTGTCAAGAGTATACCATCAGTATATAAAACCAAAATCAGAGTGATACCTTGGACCACTTTTGAAGTAGAGGTTTCGATCGACACATCATCCTAGCTTCACCAGATAATTGTCAATTAAGACATATCAAGATCAAAGAGCTTGCTTCATACAATGCTCTTTACAAACACAAAATTTTACCAAACCAATATGCTCAGCCTTACATATATCAAAAATGTACAATCAAATCAACTAAGTCAATTTATCAAAGATTAGAAGCCATATCATAACTAATATTAAAATAATCAATAGCACATTATTAAATTCTTTAGACTAGGTGACAGGTAGAGTTCTCATCCAAATATTAAGTTATGAGTTTATCCATTTTCATGCCAACAAGTTGTCATTTACCATAAATCATGTAGGTTCCATCCATTTATTGCAATATTACTTCATAATAAACCACAACTATAAATACCTCAATCATTGAATCAGAGCTAATGATATCAACACAAAATACCAATATAAGTCATTGAAAGTCACTATGCCCATATAGAATTGTTATCAAGGCAAATTATAAGTCGTCAAATCAAATCATTAGCCATCAGTTCAAATCTCAAATTTACTATCTCAATGAGATCTATAGTCCAAAACATCAAGCATCGTGTTAAAAATCCAAATATTGCTTATCAACCAAATCTAGTCAAACCCTTGCAACAAGATTCAATGGTTAAATCATAGTGACATATTGATATGCATATTCCAAATTCCTAGAAACATAGGTTTAGTCAACGTATTCACATTATTGTAATTCAAACATTCAAACTTCCCTACTCATAAAACTTTATGTTTTCTCCTCCATGTCTGTAGGACTAACATCCTTCAGGTGAACATCTGATTTCATGCACAAAACTTCATTTTTGTGTTTTTCATGCATAACTACACCCACAGGCCTTATTCTGTGCAGTTGGGAGACTATAGTCGCACCCTGAGATTACTTCAATGCGGATGAGAAGTTATAGTCACACCTGTAAGCTTGCTTCCATGTGACTGAGTCTTAGGGTATGTGAAAAATTTCTCTTCTCAGATCAGAACTTTTCCGCATACCAACAATATCATATGTTTGTTTATTCATGTCCGTAAATCATACTTCAACGATAAATAATATACATATAATGCAAATGATAATAGGAGAAGGGATCTTATGGATAGTTTCTCCCTCTAAATGGGAAGCTACTTCAGTCATCTTCATTCAAGTCATCAACATGTTTATAATACTATCATGAATCAGCAAACCTGTTAGATCATAAATTCATACTATATCACATATTCATTATGGTTATATCATTTTATCATCAACTACTTCATTATGACATCAATCTTTCATCAAGGGTTAGTGTCAAATAGCTAATAGGATTAGACTTCAAGAATCGTGATAACGAGAATTACTTCTTTGTCACATAACTAGCATAAGCATTTGAAGTTCTTTGTATGCCCTATGTTGCAATTTTTCTCCCCATTCTTACTTGTTTACATGACTATGTGGGCAAGGATGAGGATACTATACACTTGTTGCTTCTGCAAGCCTTGTGGTTACAATATTGTTTGGAAAGTTATTATATTACCTTTGTAGGATCCTTTATTTATTGGAGTGAGGTTATTTTCACTTTATGCCTCAAGTTAGTTTATGCAAGTATTGATTAACATAAATTGTAATATTCTTTCCATGGAAGGTGTTGACTTTATATATATTTTTATATTTGTTGTCCATATAAAAAAATGCAATGCATGCCTTTGTCGCATGTCTACATATTCTTATTAATCAAAGAACATAGCCTATGGTGTTAGCTCTTTGTTGGTCTTTGTAAAGGTCCTTGGATGCAGGTTAGCACCAACAAATCTCTCTCTCTCTCTCTCTCTCTCTCTCTCTCTCTCTCTCTCTCTCTCTCTAGGTGTAAAATAAATATCCCTTATTCTTTGTTTGATTAGTTTCTATTGCAGATATTGTTGGATACAATTAAAAAATGACCAAACTTATGAATTGTGTTAGGCCCCAATATTACTAGTGTAACCCCTTATTGTTATTAGTACAACCCCCTTATTATATTGTTGTACCCATGTAGTCCCCATATTGTTACTATTGTGCCCCATAGAAGCCCACTATTATTATTATTGTGCCCTTACATTATTATTGTTATGTCGGCTCTGATTATATGATGACCCCTTATACTCTTGTATATAGAAAGGAGGTCTTTTCATTTGTATCATCTAAGAATTGTTCATTTGTGTAATGTAAAGGAGGTTTCCCCATCGAAGAGGCTAAATTATAAGGCGTTGATCTATCTTTTCTATCTTTTTATGAGCTGGTTTCATAACATTTGGTATCAGAGCTTTGGATTCTAGGGTTTCGCTGCTCTAAATAAGCCATCATGGCATTTTCGCTATAACGTTTTTTCTGTGACGTTTCAGATGCTAAAAAAAAAACCATTTGGGTTGAAATCGTTATGAACCTCGCATCCGAATTTTAGAGCTTTTCATGCTATATTTGCAGAGATATGATTTGAGGAAGTTGGCCTTTTTGCAAACTCCTGGATTACATTCCAAACAGGTGACCGAGGGAAAATAGTCATAACTTTTGTTTTGAGAATCAGATTGAAATTTCATAAGAAGTTACAGAAATAGGACGGACTGTAGTTTCCTATGTATATTTTTCAGATCCTAAGGTCAAAACAGTGACATGTGGCACTTCATACAAGTTCTCTCTTCTAAAAAGGTATATAATCAGGTCATCTTGGGAGATTGTGCATAACTCTTTCTTGGAGAATCTAAATTCAATCAGACTGGTGGCATTGGAAAGAGGAGGCAGAGGACTATTGCAAGTCACAATTTCAGAACTTAAAGATCTGAAACTACAGAGTTACAATCGTTTCAAGATCAAGCTCCTAAAATCAAGAAAAAGCGAGATGAGGAAGTTTGATGGCAAGGATCCGGTAAATTGGATACTACAGATGGAGAAATATTTTGATCTACATGGTGTACCACTATTACAAAAGGTATGTATTGCATTTTCATATTTAGAACAAGATCAATTTTTATGGTATAAAGGGCTTTGTTCTTGTAAACAACTTGTTACGTGGTCAATTTTCACGGAGGAAATTATAGCACATTATGAGAATACAAAGAGAAACACCTTCTTTAGAGAAACACCACAACAATTGGAAGAAAAAATAGAAAAAGGGCTTTATTACAAAGTGGAAAGAAAAATTATGGCAACAAGGAATTCTACCCCTCACAACTATAAAGATGGAAGTGTTGTTTCTCCTAGCCTTCCACAACCTACAAGGGTTACACCACAACAATTGGAAGAAAAAAGAGAAAAAGGGATTTGTTACAATTGTGATAGCAAATGCACTAAAGGTCATAAGTGTGCTGAGAAGAAATTATTTTACATAGAGTATGAAGAGGAGGAATAAAATGATCAAGAAACATCAAAAGAAGAGGATATACGCTAGGACCCAACCCTGGAGAAAGAAGAAATGAATTCAACCATATCCTGTAAAGCATTGGCAAGAATTACCACTCCTCAAACTCTCAAGATAGAAGGACATATCAAGAAGAAAAGGGGTCAAGAAGTGAAAGGTCACATCAAGAAAGAAGAAATGAATCCAACCATATCTTGTAATGCATTGGCTGGAATTACCACTCCTCAAACTATCCAGATAGAAGGACATATCAAGAAAAAAAATGTTCAAGAAGTGAAAGATCACAACGAGCATCAAGAAATGAATCAGACCACATCTTGTAAAGAATTGGAAGAAATTACCACTCCTCAAACTATCCAGATAGAAGGACATATCAAGAAAAAAAATGTTCAAGAAGTGAAAGATCACAACGAGCATCAAGAAATGAATCGGACCATATCTTGTAAAGCATTGAAAGAAATTACCACTCCTCAAACTCTCAAGATAGAATGACATATCAGGAAGAAAAAAGTTCAAGCAATGAAAGATCACATCGAGCATCAACAACAATTTGTCCAACTTTTAAAGGAGAATGCCACTTTGGTGCAAAATCGAATGAAACTACAGGTAGATCAACATCGTAGTGAAAAATGTTATGATGTAGGTGATTGGGTATTTTACTGCTACATATCAAGCAAGCTATTTATGAGAAGGAAATGTTGGCAATACTACATGCACTTAAGAAATGGCGACCTTACAGAATGGGAAGATACTTCAAGGTAAAAATGGATCATGATAGTCTTAAATACTTTTTAGAACAACTATTATCTTTAGAAGAATAGAAAAAATGGGTCACAAATATGTTGGGTTATGACTTTGACATCATCTATAGAAAAGGGAAGCAAAATTTTGTTGCAAATGCACTCTCAAAAAAGGATGAGGATGTGGAAGCATTGTTTTGTGCTATTTCTATTATCCAACCAGATTGGATAAACAAAGCAAGGGATGAATGGAAGAAGGACGAAGAAGTATGGCCACTCATTCAAAAGTTGTAGAAGATCCCAATTCAAACAATATTGCTAGAACTTGAAGAGGAAGGAAAAATCATATTGGAACCTGAAGCAGTCTCAGAAACAAGAACCCAATAGCTACGAAATCAATTAATTTCAGAGTATCTCATCAAGTGGAAGAACTTACCTGCTGAAGATTCCACATGGGAGGACAAGAATTTTATACAGAAGCATCAAGAACTACTCAAGCGTTGAGGACAACACTTCTTGAAGGAGAGGGGCATGTTAGGCCCCTATACTACTAGTGTAACCCCTTATTGTTATTAGTACAACCCCCTTATTATATTGTTGTACCCATGTAGTCCCCATATTGTTACTATTGTGCCCCATAGAAGCCCACTATTATTATTATTGTGCCCTTACATTATTATTGTTATGTCGGCTCTGATTATATGATGACCCCTTAGACTCCTATATATAGAAAGGAGGTCTTTTCATTTGTATCATCTAAGAATTGTTCATTTGTGTAATGTAAAGGAGGTTGCCCCCTTGAAGAGGCTGAATTATAGGGCGTTGATTTATCTTTTCTATCTTTTTGTGAGCTGGTTTCATAACAAATTGTGGCTCCTTGTTGTCTCTTTTGCTAGAATGCCATTAATAATTCACCATGATATTAATTATTGCAGAGTTATGATTTTATCTTAATGACTTTTCTTATGGTAGAACATTTATGTTTTGAGATAGTTAATATTTATAAGGAATTATAGAAAAAACTTAAACGAATTTGCAACTAATATTAACATGAATATAAAATGCATGGTATGAATTTGAACAGTAAATTCACTTAAGAATTGAAAAAATTTGTTTAATATCCTAAAATGCAGTCACATGGTTGGCATCCAACCATTTTTTCTTACAGGTATTGCTTATTGAGATGGCTTTTTCCCAATCAAATGAAACAGGTACCAAACTTCATGTAATTTCTTCATCATGCTCTTCAGTCATACTAATTAAAAAGATGGAATTTAATTTAAATTGTAGATTTTTTGGATGAGTTTCTGTATGCAAGTGGACAAAATATTATCGTTGTAACTTTTCAAGAATGGTTAAGGCAATGACTACTTTGTAGACCTTTTACAGACGTTAGCCTCCAAGACAATTACCACTAGAGATCGATCAATTGTAGCTATGTTGGTGCTCTTTGTATCATAAGTTGTAATTGAAGTTTTTTATCAATCAGATTGTGGATATCACTAGCCTTGCTAGCAAAGGAAAAGTTTTCATGTTGCGGTTGTGGGTTAACTGTGAATAGACCATGGTTGGGTGGTTTCTACCTACAAGGAATTGATTATTTTCGATACAAACTTATGAGTATATTCTTTAAAAAAAACATTCATGGTTTTTGATGTATCATAATTGTTTTTGGTTACTTTTTGTATAGCTTATGTATTATGGAGAAATCATATCAAAATCATGCAAAAGAAATCCTCATTATGGGGATAAAACTTGTTATGCCTTACTAAGTGTGATGAGTTAGTTATATCAAGTTGTTATCCTTAAATATATGGGTACTGCAAAAGAAGTTTCTGGAAAATTAGAACTATAGATAGGATACCACCCGGTCGAGTTAGGATTGAAACTATTTGAATTTTGGAAGTCGAGAACAAGGTTTATATGATAACTTCCTTGTGCCTATTTTGCTAATGGTTAAGTAGATGGAATTTGCAATTTGATTATGCCAAAGCTTTGGATGACTCAAGTTATGTGAACTGTATTGTAATAACGATGCAAAATATATTAAAATTTTTATTTCTCGTGTGCATTTTTTTCAAAATTAGAAGCCTTTGTTTTGAGAGAGATTGATGGTTTTAGAATTTATCTAAATTTAATTATCTCAATACCATAGCCAAACTTTTAGGTAAAAGATGCAATAAAAATTTTAAATATAAATTCTCATTAAAATATAATTTTAATGAATCCCATTGCAGTCACTGAACAAGATATGCAATTGGAAATAAAAGACTCACGATATGCTCCATGTTCTATGTGTGAGAGGCAATATTTCTTGTTGTTTATCATATTAGTGAGGCATTCAAACACATCATTAACTAAGAAGTGTGGGGCAACTTCAAGAGCATATCTAAATAGCAAAAGAGGATATTACCAAGGTAGCAGGGTTAAACTTCTGAACCAAGGTTTCATACATAACCCTGTATTTTCCTAAAACCAAGGACCTCCCTCCAAAACAAAGGATATTACCAAGGTAACATGGTTGAATGTACCAATATCTCATTCAAACTTGTGTTTTCCTAAACCCAAAAACCTCTTTCTAGAACACAAGATATTACCAAGGTAGCAAAATTAAAGCTTTGAATCAAGATTCATTCAGAATCCTTGGTTTTAGGAAAACCAAGGACCTCTTCCAAACACTTAATAGTGGGAATTTTTCAAGAAGGCATGTAAAAGGGTATCATGTAGGACTCTTAGTGAGACTTACTTTTTTTTTAAACAAAAGAAAGAGTAGTCCAACCAACTTACTCATACTAAGGCACCACCCCCTTGTAACCGGGACTATCTATTAACATTGATGCATAAGGATTATGATATATTGAAAGACAAACCAAGGGAAATCTTTTCCAGTCCTAATTCTTTATTCTTTAAAATTGAAATATGTAAAATTCCTTATTAGTGGTAGATGTGCCATTAAATTTGCAGATTAGGTCAAAGTTGGTTAAGTTTAACTCACCTATACCATGATTGGACAATCTAAATTCATTGCATGGGTTTTCACTATGGCCTTAATGCCTCGACTTTATTCAACCTTGGAATAATCAAAACTAGTCGGTTCAAACCGAAATGGCTAAAAATCTACAACACTTGGTTGCTTATTTAGTTTCCAGTTTGCAATAAAATTAGCATTATCTACTAGAGATATATATCATTCATTGAATATATTTTATCTCAATGCAATACATGCTACACCAAGTTGACCCTAAAATATATATGCAGTGATACATTTTATAGAACTTAAATTTGAAAGGTTCAGTAAACATCTACCCTTTTGAATGGAGAATACTGCATCGAGTAACATGGACATATTTTGGAAGCTGAGGAGCTGAAGGAGGATCCCGAGAAGGTGGGGGAGGATTGTCATCCTCATTGTCATCATCTGAAGAAGAAATATTTTCAGAAGTAGAAGGGATAGAGAGAGGTGGCACATCCATCGAACTAGGCTCGTAGGGCGATATATTTTCAACAAACTTTACATCTCTTCTAATGATAACATTTTTGGACTTAGGAGGAAGAAGTCTATATCCTTTGACATCTTCAGAATATCCAACAAAATTACATTTCTCACTCTTAGGTTCTAAGGCTTTATGTTTCTCATCTGGAATATGGGCCCATGCTTTACTTCCAAAAACACGAAAGTGACTTACATTTGGTTTAACTGAGCTCCATACTTCTTTTGGAGTGATATTCTTTAAAACTTTAGTAGGAGTGCAATTTACTATGTAATTTACACAATTAATTTCTTCTGCCTAAAAATTAAAGCTAAGTCCTTTAGATTAAAGCATACAATTAGCCATTTAAGGTGCGATTCTTCCTTTCAGCTACACTATTTTGTTGTGGAGTATATGGAACAATATGTTTCATTTGAAATCCATGCTTAGTGCAAAATTTCATGAATTTGTTGTTAACATATTCTCCGCCATTATCAGATCTTAGCTTAAGAATTTGATGTCCAGATTGTTTCTCAACAAAGGCCTTAAAGGCCAAGAACATGCTAAATACTTCACTCTTGTGTTTTAAGAAGTATACCTAAGTGCATATGGAGAAATCATCAACGGAAGTTAAGAAATACTTGTAGCCAAAGAATGAAACAACTAGAAGTGGGCCACATAAATCATTATGCAAAAGTTGTAAAGGGGCTGAAGTGTGCCAAGGGGCACGTTTTTTTCAAAACTATCCCGATGATGTTTTCCAAGTACACATCTGGAACAAACACCATCTCTACAAGATACCATAGGAAGATTTTTCACCATATTTTCTTTACATAGATTTTGAAGGGAGCGATAGTTTAAGTGATCAAATCGCTCATGCCAAAGTTTGCTCACTTCATCATTATGAGAAACAAATATCGAGGGAAGAGTTGATGACCCAAAGTTGTTAAAATTATACAACCTTGTAGAATCATCAACAATTCCAATAGCTAAAAGCTATCTAGGATCTCTTAGGTCCTTAATTACAACATCGTGAGGAGAAAATTCAACGGTTTTACCTTCACCTGAATGAGTTATCTGATATACATATAGAAGGTTGCAGGATAAGGATGGAACACATAATACATCATTAAATTGACCAATGTCTAGATGAATAGTTCCAGTCCCTACAACACTAAGAGATATATCATCACCAACATATATATTTTTGGTGTCACAATCATTTAAAGAAGAAAACATGGCTTTGTTTTTGGCCATGTGATAAGAAGCTCCAGAATCAATGAGCCACTCATGAGAATGACAAGAAGAAGATACATTTAGTGCATAACCAGACCTAGATGCTTGACAACCACATGCAAAAAGTGTTATTCCTGAAGATGAAGTTGAAGAGTGCTCCAAATGGATGTTATGCTTCATCATTGTTGCTTCCAAGGCTTCCATCTTCTTAAAGCATTTGGATTTTAAGTGGCCATCTCAATTACAAAAGTTGCAATGTCTATCAATCTTCTTCCCTTTGTTTTTATTTGCCTTATCATTTTGTTGAATTGATTGTTCATTTTGAAACTGAAAGTTCTTAGGACCCTTGGTTGGTTTAGGACCATTATTTTTAGGATGTTGTTTCTTCAGATTCTTTGAACTTGGTTGCTACTGGGTGGCTAAGGCTTTCTTAAAATAGTTTCCAAGATTAAGAAGACCAAGATGTAAGAGTTTTTCTTGATCTCTTATTAAAGAATCACAAAAGACATCAAAAGACGGGGACTTGTAGTCTTGTACTTGAAAAATAAAGGCTTCTCTAGTAGAATGGAAGGTGGCAACAAACAAAGAGTAGGCTAGTCCTAACTTAGTAAGAATGGAATAGATAAGGCTACCATCTTCTTCCTTAACCTTAACACCTTCCAAGAGAAGTCTAAGGGTCTTGAACTTGGACAAAAAATCTTCAATGGAAGAAAAGTTATTAGGGTCCAACATAAGAAACTCATTTTTGAGTTGATGGGCTCTAATTTCATTTTTAATTCCAAAAACTTTATTGAGTTGTTTCATTGCTTCATCAGGGGTATCAAGTTCTATGATATGGAATCTAAGGTCTGGAGAAATAAACATCCTTATCAACCCACGTGTTTGATCTTGCTTATTTTCCCATTTGAATGTTTTATCTTCATCTTTAGGTTTAGACTCTTGGCCTGAGGCTATTTTATAAAGACCTTTACTTCTAAGTAAATCCTCCATGTAGGACACCCATTGGAAGTAGTTGGTATTGTCAAGAATAACTTGGCATGAAATTTCCATTTTAATAGAAACTGAAGCTGTAGATGTTGAAACTAAGTGTTCAAATGGAAAGATCTCAAAAAATTAAGCCGATTAAAAAAACGGCTTCAAAAACAGCTTCCGAATGAAGAAGTTGTAGAAATTTCACCTGTAGAACAAATTGATATATGCAATGTCCTAAAGCATAATACTTGTTCTACTTCTACAAAACATTAAGCAGAAGCATAATCAAATTTATGAGCAACATCAAGTAGAAACATGCATAACTAATCAAGAGAAATAATCACACATAACACAAGATATATCCAGGGGAAAGCACAAGCATAAAACCCCAGTCATGTATTATCAATCAAGTGGAGATCCTCAACCACATACAAAAAGAATCAGCTCAATAGCTATCTTGCTCTCTCTATAATCAGAAGATGAAGATCATAGGCTACCTAGGCCTCAATATATAGGCCACAAGTCCTCCAATCTCCTATAATACGTATTTCTCTTAGAAATGGATCCTTCTCCATGCTAGGAATACTTACTAGGAATATCCAAGCATATGATAGTACACTGTCTCTCATCTAATCTCAAATGGGTCTCTGTCTGAACTAACATGCATCAATTATCCATGAGTGAATTCTCAGTTATCTAAAATAATAGTTGTCACATGCATGCAAGCATTAACAAACTATATTTTATTATTTTAACAACTTGCTGAAATAATCTAACTGGACTTGACTAGTTAGAACTAAGTCAACCGATTCTCTCATTATAGATCTCATACTTATTCCCTCAATCAGTGGAGGAAATTAAGGATAAATTCGTCAATCAGTGGGACAACTCATGTGCATGCTCACAAAGACTTCAAATTCGAATTTCCTTAACTAATTAACTCAACTGAATTAATTAATTAATATTTCCAACTGCTGTTAAGACCAAAATTAATTTTACTTCCTATAAATAGACTAGGGACTGCTATAAATAGGAAGGGACCCAGAAATGCTATTTTTAGAACTTTCTATTTTTAGCAGTTTCACCTCTAATGTGACCAATGACCTCACTGGCCAAACTGTTATTTTTAGACATGCTATTTTTAGCAGGTCTATTTTTAGCACATTCTAAATTTAGCATTTCTTGTTGCACACTTTTCAACACTCCCTCTTAACAAGAAAGGCTTCCTCTCGAACTCGATCTTGTAACTCTGGAATGTTCTGCATGCAACACATCTACCCGGTCCACTTGCTCCAATAACACTTGGAACAAAAACACTCCCAACTGACCACTATGTTGGGCTAGGAACATACTCTAATGCTGAAGCTCTACCTATTGCTGACAAGTGCTCCTCTCTGACATCTACGCTACTGTAACATCTCCATGCATCTCGCACCATTGCACACCTCTCTGTGCCACCTAGCATTGCGCAAAACACTTGTGCCTCTCGCATTGCTATAGCCTGCTAACTATGCGCTGTCCTGGGATTCCCTGCACTATAGCTCTCTCTGCCACTCCATCCGCATCTGTCTCTACCCAATCAGTCATTTCCTGCTACTCCACATCTGGGCTCCTGTAGCAAGGTCTCATCCAAGAGGTTGGGTAACTCAAGGATCCTGCCCCTCCTCCTTGGGATGATCACTCTACATCGCCCCACCTCCTACTTGGAGGTATGGCTGCATGTGATCCTTCAACCCACCTGGCTCGAAGTTTCCCCCTATTGGAGGTCTCTGCTTGAGTAGATGTCTCTACTCGATCTCTACTCAGCTTCCCCTGTTGTGGTTGCTCCATAACCTCCTGAAGCTGCTACACCAATCGTGGCTCCTCCACAATCGTCTGAGACTTCTTCTGGCTCTGCATGTTGAGAGGTAATATACCCTCCCTCTCAACCACCAAGTCTCCATCAGTTGCCTTGCTGCTCAAGGCTTTGCATGCATCTTGAACCTCAAGAGCATACAGGTTCTTGACTCGTGAACCAATTTGCTTCACCTGTCTAGTGATGATGTGTCTAAGGAAAACCTTTCCCTTACTGAAGACTACATCATAGCCTCTGTCTTCTAGCATCGCGATCGACACCAAGTTTCTCTTTAGTCTTGGTACATACTTGACATTGGTCAAGGTAAGGCGAGATCCATGCTCTCTCTGAAAAATAACAGTGCCTACACCTGAGACACTATACTTCTCATCATTACCCATCGCTATGAGTATCTAGAGATCTTTCTCCTCCAAAGTACTGAAAAAACTCTTGTCGCCAGTCATGTGGAAAGAAGCTCCATTATCAAGAAACCAACCACTTCCCACCATGGATGAAACCATGCATGCGAAGAGTGTGAAATCCAACTCAAACTATGAAGCAAGTGCCTCACCTTTAGATCCTTCCCCGAATCCCTTCTTGGATTTCCTCCGTGGACAATTTGCAGCATAATGGCCCACCTCATGACAATGAAAGCATCACACTTTCGATTTGTCAGCCTTCTTCCCATCATTGGAAGAACTGGATTCGGAAAGGGAAACCTTCTCCTTCCCCTTCTTTGCCTTACTCGCTAAGGCACAATTCTCCTCATCATGCATAGATGAAGAACTGTCTCTGGTGCTCCGTCTGATCTCCTCCTACATCAAATCTGACTATAGTCATTCCCAATCTGGCAGTTTCTCCCTTCCATTCACAGAGTCCTAGTAGCTATGCTAGCTTTTAGGAAGGCCAAGGAGTGCTAGACTCACCATATCCTCATTCGATGTCACGACCCCTACACTTGCAAGCTCATCCCTGCATGTGATGAGCTTGGTCAGATACATAGAGATCGTCTCATCCCTTTCACACTTGATATTTCGATGTTTGTCCTTCAGTGCCAGCTTCCTCTGATCACTGCTATTCTGATATAAATCTTTCAATGTTTTCCAAATTGCATGCAGAGTCTCCTTCCCATGGATGCTCGAGACAATGTGATCTCGCACTCCCTCCAAGAGAATTCTCCTAGCTCTAGCCACACACTTTCTCCATTCCACTTGCTCAGTCTTGTCAGTAGGATTAGGGATTTCTTGATCAATGAAGTCCTTAAGGCTATTATCTTCCAAAACTGCCTCCATGTGATCCTTCCAAACTATATAGTTTGAGCTGCCATCAAGGGCATACTCAAGCCTCAAACCATAGAACGTCATTGATGAAATAGATGTGATAAGAACTTGAGATCTATATCCCGAATAATAAACTTCGAATTTCTCCTGCTAGTATACTATTCTTGCTTGATCACCTGTGCTCTGATACCATGTAGAAATTTCACCTGTAGAACAAACCGATATATGCAATGTCCTAAAGCATAATACTTGTTCTACTTCTACAAAACATTAAGCGGAAGCATAATCGAATTCATGAGCAACATCAAGTAGAAACATGCATAACTTATCAAGAGAAATAATCACACATAACATAAGATATATCCAGGGGAAAGCACCAGCATAAAACCCCAACCATGTATTATCAATCAAGTGGAGATCCTCAACCACATACAAAAGGAATAAGCTCAATAGCTATTCTGCTCTCTCTGTAATTAGAAGATGAAGATCACAGACTACCTAGGCCTCAATATATAGGCCACAAGTTCTCCAATCTCCTATAATACATATTTCTCTTAGAAATAAATCCTTCTCGATGCAAGGAATACTTACTAGAAATATCCAAGTATCTGATAGTACATTGTCCCTCATCTGATCTCAACAAGGTCTCTGTCTAAACTAACATGCATCAGTTATCCATGAGTGAATTCTCAATTATCTAAAATAATAGTTGTCACATGCATGCAAGCATTAACAAACTATATTTTATTATTTTAACAACTTGTTGAAATAATCTAACAGGACTTTACTAGTTAGAACTAAGTCAATTGATTCTCTCATTATAGAATTCATACTTATTCCCTCAATCAGTGGAGGAAATTAAGGATAAATTCGTCAATCAGTGGGACAACTCATGTGCACGCTCACAAAGACTTCAAATTTGAATTTCCTTAACTAATTAACTCAACTGAATTAATTAATTAATATTTCCAACTGCTGTTAAGACCAAAAATAATTTTACTTCCTATAGATAGACTAGGGACTACTATAAATAGGAAGGGACCCAGAAATGCTATTTTTCGAACTTTCTACTTTTAGCAGTTTCACCTCTCACCTAATGTGGCCAGTGACCTCACTGGCCAAATTGCTATTTTTAGACATGCTATTTTTAGCAAGTCTATTTTTAGCACATTCTAAATTTAGCATTTCTTGTTGCACACTTTTCAACAGAAGTTATGGCTTTTTGAAGAAACGTTGTTCAAGATGGCGACGAAGTACGTGAATGTGCGGAAGTGAATGATAATGTTATATTTAAAAAAAAATCCCCCCTCTTTCCAAACTTAATCTAATTAGCTCACTTTTTGAAAAAAAATTATGTGACCCACTTTTATAAATAAGTGAAAGTCACTTTTACAATGGTACTTTATGAGCTACCCACTAAATTGTAACTTAAATAAAAGATAAAAAGACTTTAAAATTATAAGTGACTCATTTTTTTATAATGAGTGAGAACATTTTTACATAAAGTAACTTTAAAACATAAGTTAGATGTGCTTTTTGAAAAAGTAACTCAACAAAATGAAAGACTTGAACCCAAGACCTCTATTCTCATAAAGTAACTTTGGACCAAGTGAGCTAGCTTAAAAGGATAATAGTTTTTGGAAAATTGGAAGGTTTTTTTTTTTTAGTCACTGAAGCTTTGGAGTGCGTGCTTACTCGAGAAAGCCCTTTCTACCTACAAAATAAAAAAACCACACAACCGAAAATGGACATGCAAAAAAAACCAAACCTTACGGCTTGAAGTTAGATTTCTTCGGAAACTAAATATTTTGCTCAATGTTTCTGATTTTCCGAGATCATACTAAAGTGCGACAAAAAAGGGCATACACATGAGAAAAATCTTTCATTTCTATTTCTGTTTTTCCTAGATTACACAGCGCTGCAAGTCAAAGAGCATACGCAGAAATGAAAAGTATAGATCTGATAATAAAAAAAATAGAGAGATAAATAAAACCAAAATAAACAGAGAGATAAATAACTAAAATTGCAAATAAATATTGTATACCTTCAGATCTTAAAAATGACGTAGCTAGGGCTACCTGAAACCTTTTCGCGTGAAACGAAAGGGGTTCTTCACTAGAACAGATGCTCCTAACACAATAGAGCAGTCCTCTCGGTCTGAAAGTGGTAAAAACAATAGATCTAGGAGACGACAGTCGGATGCAGTTGTATGGGCTTCAGATTTGGATCACCAATAGATGCGGCCCTCAAATAGCTCTGATACCATGTGGGAATTTATACGGTAATTTCCTTAGATAGAACACTAAAGAACACCACTCACAAACATATCACAGATCAATACACCAATATTCTTGACATGGTTAAAACCCTCAAAGAGGGAAACAGTCCACGGCCTGAGCCAACGCGACCATTTCAAACAATTTATTAATGTAAAAGAAATAAAATTTACATAAGCTTCTCTCATGAACGATCACCTTACAAATAACCCTCCATGCTCTTTAAATAGAGATCATGGACCAATCGAGTGTTAAGCCACACATCAAATGTTGGTAATACCGATGAGAGAATGAACCGTCAGATCACTTCATGTTTAGAACACATCATGAGCGTCGGATTGTAAGTTACAAAAGTACATAGTAGAGAAACACACTTTACCTAACTCTACACTAGCCAAGTTATACTTAACTATTTCCTATGTGTCGAAATATCCTAACAAATTTGCATTTAGAGGTGAGGTTGGACCGTAATACTCCTTTGCCAAAAGCATGATAACCGTTACAAAAAACCTCCATGTTGCGTCACTTTATCAAAAGTGGCAGAGACACCATTCTATAACATTGATGAACAAACCTACTACACTATTATAAAGTGGAAAAAGTAAACACTTGATGCATAGACATGGACACTTCATACTTGGAATGTAATGTGGTGATAAGATAACACAGCTCCAACATTTATTGTGGTAGAATAGCAATTGGGAGTTCATAGTATAATACTTGTTATGGGGAAGTGAAGCTTCAGAGTCATGTGAACATCTTGTTAAAAAAGGAAATAGAAAGGATTAGTGTGAATTGTAAGTATGTCTTTGATTTTTGTGCTTTGTTTTATTTATATATATTTGTTTTTTATGGGTTTTGAGTTGAATTAGCTAAATTCATATGGAAAATAAATTGAAACTATATAAATAAAATATAGAATTTTAAATTTTACCATTTCTTTAGCAAGATAGTCTTTAACCTTTTTATTTTCGAAGGCAAAAACAATAAAAATAGAAAAATCATAGGAATTTAATGTTTAATTGAGATTTTTATATAATTTGAGGACTCATAGTTAGAAATTCATGAGATATATACATTCTTGTTATTGATGGGCTAAGTAATGGCATGTATGTTACAAGGTATGAAACACATAAATTTTTCTAAAAGAGAAGAATAAAATGACATTTACTTGTCTATGGGGAGATTTGCATATCATGCATTACCATTTAGATTATGTAATGCTCCAACCACATTCTAAAGAGATATAAATGAAATATTTTATGATCTTTTTCATGATTTGGTGGATATTTTTCATGATTCAGTGGACATTTATATGGAAGATTTCATAAATTATGGTGATGAATTTAATGAAGCACTTTCCAATTCGGAAAAAATCATAATATGATGTAAATAAAATAATAACCATAATAGTATGATGGATCATAAGACTTGATTCTATTAGCAAGTGCTCATGTGAGTAACAAGAAAATAATTTACATGCCAAATTTACTAATTTTCATGACCCATCATTATCATTAGTTTGTGTTTGAACAAAATTTTATGATTTATGAATAGTTTAATATTAGAAATTCAATTTTTATTATTATTGAAATTTATTTATTTGTAAAGTAATTGGTTGAGGTTTTGTTATTTCGATTAGTTACTAATTTTTTGTTTTTAGATTTTATTTCATTTTTATTTAATATTTTTTTAATGATTTATAATTTTTATATTAAAAACATATTTTAATAAATTTAATTATAGAACATTATATATATATTAATAAAAATAAAATACACACAAGCGCATATATATATACTCTTTTGCACACGTAAGTTCATGATATAGACCTCTGGAAATGTGAAAGGCCGGGGTAAGCATCTTCCCTCTTGAATGGAGGATACGTGTCAAAGTTGCATTACATTCAAGAGAGTTAAGTGGAGCGTCAATTCCAGGATGTTCAGCTTTTGTTTTTGGCAGGATGCACACGTCTCGTTCATGTTATAGACCTCTGGAAACGTGAAAGGTCGGGGTGAGCAAGAAAGTTAAGTGAAAGTTGAACCATTGTGCACCCCACACGCAAAGACAAAGTTAATTCTCGGAAAAAACACAGGAAAGTGAAAGCATTGTGGACCACACGGAAAGAGAGTGTGGACCCCACGCGGTTTATCGACGCTTACCACTGGTGTTAAAGTGAAAATATTTGTTATTTTATTTTATTTTATTTCCGATGTATCCGGTGGTGGTGCGTAACGACGATCTATATATCTGGCCACTCCCAACCTCTCAACAGCATTTTCTGGTAGACTCCTAAATTCATCTCCACCCTCGCATTTCGACTCTCAGTTGCTTCGGCCTTTCAGAGTTTCCACTTTTTATTTCTACTTCTGTAACCATTTGGCATTCGCATACCCAACGCCTCAAAACCCACTCTGAAATTCAAATCGAACTACCATGGACGCTTCTGGCGCCTCCTCCTCTTCCACTGCTGCTCATCCCATCAATAATAGCGGCGTCGATTACAGGTGCGGTGTGTTTATCAACCACCGCGGCCCGGACACCAAGAAGACCTTCGCTAGTTACCTCTACCGTCGTCTTCTTATACATGGATTGAGGCCCTTTTTGGACCAGGAAGAATTGGAAGTGGGATCCAATTTTCCTACTCAAATAGTCGACACTATTCGAAGTGCCTCGGTCCATGTGGCCATCTTCTCTCCCACTTATGCAGATTCACCATGGTGCCTGCGTGAACTCGTCCTCATGTTGGAGTCCAAGGCTCCTATTATTCCTATATTCTACCATGTCGACCCTGCTGCCCTCAGGTGGACAGATCAGCCAACAAAAGGAGTGTATGCTGTGGCCCTCAACCAACTCCAAATGAAGACAACGGTAGACCCTCAAACTCATGAGAAGAAGCCACGTTATGACTCTGCCACTCTTCAAAAATGGAGAAATGCTCTTTCTACTGTTGCAGACATAAGTGGCTTTGATTTGATGGGCAAGTTTAACGGGTAACACCTCCAACTCCCTCTCTATGGATACAATATATATATATATATATATATATATATATATATATATATATATAACCTGTAAACTGTAAATGAATTGGTAACATGTTTATGGTGCTTTGCCTGTGGTTTCAGTTATAAAGTATATATCATGCACATGCATATGATGTTTCGGCTATGGTTTCAATTGCTTATTTATTTGGTATTTCTCGGTGAATGACCAGCGACGAGGGTCTGTTGCTGGATGAGGTCGTCAAACGTGTGGAGCAACTAATGCCCGAAAATAAACAGTTGTATGTGGCCAAGAATCCCACCGGCTTAGATGACAAAATTGAAGATTTTGAAGCTACAGTATTAGCACAGCAACACACAGGAGAAGTTCAGGTTGTGGGCATAGTTGGCTTAGGCGGAGTCGGGAAGACGACTTTGGCAAAACAGATTTTCAATAGAAAGCATTCAGAGTACAGCCATTCCTACTTTTTAGCGGATGTAAGAGAAAATGCAAGAATCTCATTACATTCATTGCAGAGTAAAGTTATGAAGGGTTTGTTTCATTTGGATAGGCAAATAGACAACATTCATCAAGGTACAGAAGTGCTTAGACAGTTTTTCTCATTTCATAAAATATTCTTAATTTTAGATGACATAGATCATGTGAATCAGGTAGATGTGCTTTTACCAGATAGAAGTTTCTTACATAAGGATAGCTTAATTTTTATTACATCTCGGGATGAAGGTGTCCTAGCCAGGTCAGGGGTGAAAGGGTCATCCATGTATAGGTTAACAGGCCTTCCTTACCACCATTCGAAACAACTATTTTGCTTATATGCCTTCTGTCAGCCCTATTCACAACCAGGGTTTGAGGATCTGGTAAATAAGTTTCTAATGGCATGTGATGGATTGCCCCTATCGTTAATAGTATTTGGAGCACTTCTCTCTGGATATAACGACAAATGTGATTGGGAGGCCATACTTCACCAATTACAACTTCCAAAAGATATAAAGAATATATTAAAAGTTAGTTATGATGCACTTGTCAAAGAGGAACAACAGATATTTTTAGATATAGCCTGCTTTTTTATAGGAGAAAAAAGGAATAGTGCAGTAACAGTATGGGAAGGATCGGGCTGGAAAGGTTCGCTGGGGTTTAAAAATTTGCAGCTCAAGTGCCTGGTCAAAGTGGACAATGCAGATGTTATACATATGCATGATCACCTGCGTGATTTGGGAAGAGAAATTGCAGAAAATGAATTACCGCGCCGTCTTTGGCGTCGCACTGCTGGGAACATTAACGATTGGCTGCTCCAGCAATCATCTGTAAGTCCTCAGTCGTTCAAACTTTTAAAATAGTAATATATTTTTTCCATGGAAATCTGTATACAGTTTTCAACTTCTCCATCTTTTACATCTTCAAAATAATTAAATTTAACCATAGCAAGCTGTGTACGGTTTCTTAATTTCCCATCCCAATGAACAGGTTTTAGCCGAAGCACGAGGAATTAGGCTGCTTCCTGGAGAGCATAACACCAAACAAGTGGGGACAAGCTCACAAATGTTGTCGTGGTACCAAAGGAATCGCCAGATGTTGGGGAACCGCGTGCTGAAGCTTCGCAATAGCTATCGTTTTCTTGGTTTTGAAGTCATGAATTTGCAACTTGTTGAGACTGAAGGGCATCTGCTGGATGGCATTTTGCGTTTGCCCTCGCCAAATCTCATATGGCTTTCTTGGCGTGATTGTCCCTACACTTACCTACCTTCCTGCATTTCAATGAAGAACTTGAGGGTTTTGAAAGTGGATGGGAGAGAACTGGAAACATTGTGGCACCGCAAATCGCAGGTAAATCTAAACGTTTTGATTTCATATTGGACCACAGGATCTCCAATGATTACTGACTGTTTTCTTACTTATATCTCTTTCTTACACTCGAAAAGCTTGATCTTCCAGGTACCTTTGCAGTTGGAGGAATTAGAGATTATTAACGCGACCCGTCTCTCGGGCATTCCAAAGTCCATAAGGCACCTGAAGCACCTGGAGAGGATCGTCATTCATTCTCCCTTTCTTGCTAAATTGCCAAAAGAAATCGGTCATTTGAACTCATTGAGGGCGTTGGTGTTGCAGGCTGCTTCATTGAAATCATTACCAAACTCCCTTAGTAGCTTGACGAACCTCCACCACATGGACCTGTCTGGTTGCAGGAAATTGGAGAGGCTGCCAGATTCCTTCGGCAGCTTGACGAACCTCCACAGCATGAACCTGCGTGAGTGCGAGAAATTGGAGAGGCTGCCAGATTCCTTCGGCAGCTTGACGAACCTCCACAGGATGGACCTGTCTGGTTGCGAGAAATTGGAGAGGCTGCCAGATTCCTTCGGCAGCTTGACGAACCTCCACAGGATGGACCTGTCTGGTTGCGAGAAATTGGAGAGGCTGCCAGATTCCTTCGGCAGCTTGACGAACCTCCACAGCTTGGACCTGGGGTGTTGCAAGAAATTGGAGAGGCTGCCAGATTCTTTCGGCAGCTTGACGAACCTCCACAGGATGGACCTGTTCGGTTGCCATAAATTAGCGAGGCTGCCAGATTCTTTCGGGAGTTTACCTAGCCTTGTATATTTTAATGCTTGGTTTTGTGCTAATTTAACAATCTCAAGCGAAACATTTGGAAATATAAGAACCCTCCGGCATATAAATCTTTCCAGGTCTGAAAAAGTTGAAGTCTGGCCCACGCAAGTGGCCCATCAAAGGTCCCTGAAAACACTGATGTTGACGGGCACAAATTTGAAGAATGAATTGCCAGGTGTGATTGAACTCCCCAGTGATTTAGAAGTTCTGGGGATAGCAAACCCTTTGCTGGACACGGTGATGCCTTCGCTGGGTGACTTACGGAAGTTGAAGGAATTGCGTCTCGAGTATCGGCGGGAAGTGAAGTGTTTGCCTGCATCGCTTGAACGGCCGAGTCAGTTGAGTTGGTTGAAAGTGGCTGCTTGTCCCATAATCCACACATCAGAGGTATTGTCGGATGAAGTTGTATACCCCAACCTTCAATACTTCACATTAGAGGAGTGTATTAATGTGGTGGAGATTGGAACATTACCAAAAGCACTCACATATGTCACATTGGAAAGGTGCTACAATCTGAGAAGTATACAAGGCCTTTGTGGTCTTCCAATGCTTCAATACCTAGACATTACAAAGTGTAACGAACTTCAAGAGCTGCCGAGTGTTAAAACATTGGTGTCCTTGCATGTAGCAGATTGTGAGAAGTTGAATAGCATACGGGATTTGGCGCACCAAACAGAGCTTTGGAGCCTAACAGTTTGGCGGTGCCCGGAGTTGGAGAAGCTGGAGGGAGTTGAATATTGTACATCGTTACGGTATTTTTGTGTCGGGGGGTGTCATAAATTGCGGTTGGGTGAGAGAGTAGTAGAGAGGCTGCGCCAGAAATGTAGTTGGTCCTTTCACTTGGAGGAACCAAATCGAAATCAAAATTGAATTTTTCATTTCGCAAGTTCGCAATTTAAAACAGACGGACTTAAATACAATGATGCATGCTTGTAATATAAATATAAATGGTATTTTAATGGGGAAAGAATTGGAGTCCATTTTAGTACAAAAATATTCTAAAGTGATGATCCTTTTGTATATTTTTTAAAATTTATATTTTTATAATTATATTTTTAGCAAACATAAGAATTAATTATATGTTTTTTTAATTTTAAATATTAGAATTATAACATTAATGCGTTCTAAAAGATTAAGTATTTTTTGCAATTAAAATATTTTGTTCAATAAAATTAATTAAAGTAGTATTTTTTGAATTAAATTAATCTATTTTATTATATAAATTTATTTTTTAAATATTTGTAAAATTTAAAATTGAAATATTAAATTAATATAATTTAAATGAAAATAATAATAATAAATATTTTTGAAATTATAAATATATGTTTAGCGAGTTTATGTTTTTTCAAATTTAAAATTAAACAAAAAGCTCATAAACATTAATAAAAATATTTATAAAGGTTACAAATTGACATAATCTTTTTAATAAATATAAATATACACAAAGTTTTAACATATTTTTTTCTAAATTAGTTTTTCATTTACATTTTATCTCATAAAAGTGTTATAAATATTTATAGAAGAGGTATAAACATTGTGTAACAAAAATGTGTTATGAATTTACATAATTATTAACATAATTTTATTGAGTATTAACATATTAACCAAAGGTTATATTAATGGCAAGAAGAAAAATTCATGGCTAAAGTATCTTCAAGGAGTTGGTCCATTGGTCCGTTGATTGGATGATCATGTGTTTTTCTTTTGCAATGAGATTGGAAGTTTGGTGTTACCATCAATGTGAATTGGGTTGAGTACTAATAGAACCCTTGAAGCCCTCCTTGTTTCTTGGAACCTCCTCATTGGGTTGTCTTCATACTAATAGAACCCTTAAAGCCCCCCTTGATTCTTGGAGCCTACTCTCCAATTTGTCTTGAGTACTAATAGAACCCTTAAATCACTCCTTGTTTCTTGGAACCTCCTCATATTTGGCAATTTTAGGAGACCTCAATTTTGATTCCAAATACAACTTGACAAACAACTTCAAATTCCCCTCATAGCACCGCAATTTTGTGTATGATATCTTGTTGTAGAATATTGTGTCCATTCAATGCTTGAGTTGGCATTTCTTTTACCATCTAATCTAGCATAGCTTTGTTTCTAAAGTCTTCAAAAAGGAAGGGCCTTGAACCCACCCTTCCATTTCCTTCTGAATATATTCTCCAGTAATCTCATGTTTTTCCTCTACTCTTCCATCTAATTCTACCAATGGAGCTTTTGCGAACCCGATGACCTTGGAGTAGAATAACTCTTTTATTGTTAATACTTCATTTTCAACTTAGAATGTATAATTTGAATGTCCCTAACCATATTTCTTCTCAAGGGGGGTCACCAGTCTCCTTCTTTAGCCTCCTGTTGTTTAGGTTAATCCTCTTTGCAGACATAGATGATCCCTCTAGCCCAATGAGTGGGTCTAGCAACCAAAGTGACAATCAACTAGACATCTTCCTAGGTTATAATTGAAAGTAGAAGGAAAGAGATGACCTACCTCGTTCTGATGCTATTCCAATTTCCTTTGTTGAGGACCTTGAACCGCTTGTGTCACAAACTTGTTCCTGCTTCTCTCAACGTTTATGTACCTGCACAAGTGATCAAGAGACAACAAAGCATGCCAAAACCAATATCAAGTCTAATAACAACCTACTTAACTGCTCAAGGAATGTCAAGCTAAATGATCCATGAACATATACATTTTGGGAAGATGAACCAACAATTGTATATTATTAGGAAATAAAGGGTAGCTTACGACCAAAGTCTTGATGTTGAAAGGCTCTCCTTGAGTGGTAATCCAAGTCCAAGCCAAGAACTCTCCAAACACTCCTTCTCCAAGTCTAATGAATAACCTCTAGGCACAAGCTTAGCATAAGGGTGCAAATAGACATAGACCAACCAATTGGGAATGGGAGAAGATGAATTTATAGGCTGGGAAAGGGAGTTAGGACTTCTCCAAAGATAGGATTAGGTCCTAATCTCGAGGAGGTAGCTCATAGGGATAAGACCAAGAGGCCAAGTTGAGAGGATTCGACCTCATCTATGCAAAACAACCTCCAGCTCGCTGCTTTGGAAGCTTCTAGATCATGAAGCTTCTCATCCTCTTTGGGAAAATTACCTTTTTAGGATCATCACGGGTATGCAAGGGAACAGAACGATGCCATCACTGGTCAAGTACAGTGCAATATGCGACTATCGTTATTTTAAGCCTCATAAGAGCGATGATCCTCATTTTAGGGTTTTAAGAGCTATTTCTTAAAGTTCAAGGCATTTTCCAAACAAAATCTTAGGAGGGATCTAAGTTGTATACATGGATGAGTATACTATATAATGGTCATGTTTCGGGCACTTCGAGGTATGTCACATGGAAGTGCATGAGATGTGGCAAAATACTGTGTAATAGATGCCCCTTAAAGCATGAAGGCGGAACGAGGAGTGATTGCTGAGATGATTTATAAGCTTTTGGCAAGGAAGAGGACACACACTGTCAGGAGACCTGTAAATCAAAGACGCATATACATATACATATCTAAGAGCAAGACATGAATATATGGCATGGGCGTAGCCATCCGAATACTAAGGACTATATGAAAGGATCCATGGCATGGGCGTAACCATCCAAATAAGAAGGATCATTTGTAAATCTAAGATCCAAGGTATGGTCGCAACCATCCAATATAGAGGGATCATCATAAATCTAAAGTCCCCACTGTATGGTCACAACCATCCGTATAGCAGAAACATGTGTAGAATCATGAATAACATATAACTCCGCACAGCTTGAGTTATATCAGATAAAACTCAGGATCTTGAGCTCCATCCTGACTCGAAAAAAGTACGAATCCTAACATGTGAATAAACATGTTGAAGTTGAACATGCTAGAAAACCACCTGATTACCGACCATTGATGCGGACCGTTAAAAGGCACGAGAGGAACCACCCATAATGTCAATGGCTCTCAAGGTACGACAGTATAATCCGTGAATGTGATAACAAAGTTGAAGTCGAACACTCGTGGAATCACTCGATCAAAGGCAAATAATCAAAACATGTTGTTGGATGCGAAGAACTTGTCATTAAGGCATGCAAGCTCCAAGGTACTGAAAGGGAGTTTCTAAGTCATCTTCCTGGATAATGAGTTGAAGTCGACAAGAAGTGACTCGTCGAAGGAGGGTCATAATGATTCCCTCATCATCGAAATGAAACAAGGAATAAAGTGGAATGAAATGAATAAGATCCAAGACTGTAGAAAATGGTCAGACAATGTATAGGTAATAGACTGATGATAGGACTTCTCTTGAACATATTGATGACATGACTCCAAAGTGTGGCAACATTAGACTCAACATAGGACCAAGGGTCATAATGACGAAGTGGAATAGTCAGATGAGAGGCAAAATGGATCACCCAAACCTGGAAGGACAAGTGACTAAGTGAGGATGTCCCAAACTCGACATGAGAAACAGATGAGTGTCATGTTCAAGAGTGACATGTTGCCTATACAAAGGATGTTTCATCTTCATTTTTCCCCCACTATTTCTAGTGAGTACCTCTTTATTTTTACACAAGCTTGAAGAGGATACCATATGCTTGTTGTATAAGTTCATCCTTCAGATGAATCCATCCTAGTAATTTTTATGAGCCCTAGGAAGGAGAAACTCGTTCTCATCTTTGTCACGAGTCTTTCATCGTAAAAATTTTTAACGAGTCTAACGAAAGAATAAATCGGTATCTTTTTCATATTTAGAGAGTTTGAAAAAGAGACGAAAAAGAAAACTCCATCATGTCCCTTTTCATAATTTGTCTCTTGAATCCGAAAAGGTAGAAAACAATATTCGAGACAACCTCCTAGCCATGTTCGACTAAGGTGTTCCTTTTTCGTACATTAGTCTATCTCAGTTCAGAAAAGGGTCAAACTTATACTGAGTAGACATCAATTCATTTACTTTAATGAGTTCTAAATGACAAATACTCGGCAATCTTTTCATATTTTTGGAGTCTGAAAAGAGATTAAAGGGGACTCCACCTAGAGGAACGAGTGGTATAAAAGGATAGCAACTGGTTCTGGAAATGATGGAACTACTCAAAACATGTAATGGTCAAGAGGCTAGCTAATAAGACCACTAAAACAACCAAGTGAAATCATATGATCTGCCAAAAAGATGGTGATGTTGGAATGAAAAAACCAAGGCTCATCTAACAAAAATCAGCTGATAAAAACAAAAATCACGAGATGTAAAGAGGGAAATGGTTTCATTTTTTCATAAGCTTGAAACATGGGAAACTATGCTTGAGTATGCTTTGAAGATGGTTTCACTTTTTCACAAGCTTGAAACATGAGAAAAAACTACGCTTGGATTTGGTTTCGTTTTTACACAAGCTTGAAACAAAGATAAACTATGCTTGAGATAAGTTTGCATGCCCCTGGCATAATGACTCAATTCAAGGTACATGCCCCCCAAGCTTCATTTCATTCACCTAAGTAGACTACTGGTTACTAACAGGTGGATGGAATGAAGGTTCACTTATGATATCAAGTGAAAGACTCGACTAGGATTTTATGAGATCTAATCAAAGACTCGAATTGGAAGGGGATTTGTTTCATTTTTTAATGAGCTTGACACAGGGAAAGGACCATGCTCATGGCACCTAATTAATTTTTTAACGAGGTTGACATAGTAAAAAAACTATCCTCAAGGGACTTATTTCATTTTTTAACAAGGTTGACATAGTAAAAGAACTATCCTCATGGGGACCTATTTCATTTTTTAATGAGGTTGACATAGTAAAAGAACTATCCTCATATCCTTTGTTTCATTTTTTAAGGAGCTTGACACAAGACAAGGAACTCTGCTCCATACCTTTTATCACAACTCAAAAGAGGCCATGGCTTCCAAGAGGTTCTCATTAGATGGGAGAACAACACTCTGGAAGGGATACATGTCCAGGGATCCAAATGAAAAATCGGGCTCCAATGCCCCCAGTACATGGTGTACTACATCACCTACTAGATCATTAGTAGATGTGGGCATGGAACAGGTGGCCACGTAATTAACCTGTGGCAAGGGTGATATTGCTTGCACATAAGAACCATTTAGGGATGATGGTTGAGTGGGAGCTGATTCAGGACCAATGAATGTAAGTTGATCAATGATCACAATGCTTCCTTCATGTGGGAAACACATCACTCGAAAGAGAGAAGAGACAAGAGCTCCCATGACATAAACATAGTCACGGCTAAGGAGTAGATTAAAATCCAATGAGCCTTGGACAACCATCACGTCTATATAGACAATATTTCCTCCCAAAGTAATAGGCAACTTAGGAAGGATCCCTAATGGTTGACTAGTTCCTCTGTTAAAAGCTAACAGATTTTGGGTGACGGGGACAAGCTGTGGAGAACCTAAAGCTTGCCAAGCAGTTGAGGACAGAATACTAATAGATGTGCCCTTGTTTATGATTGTGCTAGGTACGACCATATGGTAAGCCTGTATTGTAATCTAGAAAGGCACATAAGACAGAAGATGATATCAAATCCAATAAAAAGAAGTGACTAAACTACTCGGAGGGGGTGTTTTAGGAACGTGAGAGCTGCCCTCTTGCTTGATGGGAACAAGAGCAATTCTCTCATGCACCCTTGGAATAGGAGGTTTACCTCCTATTCATTCCAAACTGAAGAAACCAGAAGAACCTGAGCAGTATGAGGTTCACTCTCTACCGGAAAGGTACGGTTAAGTGAAGGTGGAGCCAAGTCTACCATTTTCTCAACCAATGGTTGATCGAGAATGGACTCACGCAACTTACTTTCAGAGAGAGCGAGGTTGACCAAAGATGGCTTTTGATCAATCACTTGATCAACTAGTGAAGGATTAGGGGAAAGATTTCGATACCCAGTCGGAAGACGAGGTTGAGAAGATGTAAGGTTTTCCAACTCTTTGGAAGCTTCATCCATTAAAGGACAAAGGTGAATGGGATGATTACCTTCACACAACTTATAAGGAAATTTGATTTTTCCCTTTTTCCCGTGAGCTTTACTATCACTAGTTGAAGGTTTATCACCAACATGATCACCAAAGGCTAATGACAAAGGTCGATGTGAACCTGTGGACCACACTTCTAAGACCTTGGGAATACTAGGACAATTCCAAAGAAGGTGGTCACCCTTACATAACATGCAAGGGAATTTTACTTTTCGAGGCTGGTTGGAAGATTTTTCTTCATTAGTTGCATCGGTAACAATAGTTGTTTGGTTGCCCCCTTGCTTATTTTTCTTCTTCTTCTTCATCCTCTTCTTCTTCTTCTTAGCTTCCTGATTACTAGAATCCAGAATTTCACCAAGCGAAGAGGAAGAACGAGGTGAAGAAATAGGCGAAGAAGGTGAGGGGTCAACTTTAGGATCAACATGAGGTTGATATTGTTCAGGTGGAGGAGAACTTGGTTGAAAAGCAGTTTGGACACTCAGAACCACCGAGGTTGAAAATAACCAAACTGGCAGACCAATGGTCAATCTAGGAAGGGACAATGTTGCCATATAGGGAGCACCAGTATTTCCAAAAGAAGGAAAAGGACTAGGATTCCCATCAGAGGGGTTTCCTTGACTGGTAGACTCAGGAAATGTTTCCATTGGTATCAACCTAAGATCTACTAAGGAGTATTTCCACAGGAAGGATGTTGTTCCGCGGTCAATTAATTTATTTTAGAATTTGAAACAAAAACTTGGCCTTTTCATGTTTTAAGAGTCGAGAAAAGGACGAAAATGTGACTCTAGTCACTTTCGTTGGTTTAGTGAGCTCGAAAGGACAAGTGCTTGATGATCTTTTCAAATTTAAGGAGTTAGAAAAGATCAAAATGACTACTCAGGATACTCTAGGCAAAAAGGATTACCAAGTAACCGTGAACTGCAATATACATCTCAACGAATAAAATTACCAAGAACTTGATGTACGTGCAGGCAATCTCCCCGAATGATGTGTTCGGTGTATCACGTTTACAAGGCAGCAGACTCGGCCTCCTATGGATAAATGTTTGCAGCCTATGAGGGCCTCCCTTTATATACTCGATAGTACGGGGAACAAAATTTCATGCTAGCTTTGTGTAATGCAAGAATGAATGATAGTTGCTAATTTTTAAAGACGCCATAACACATCTCTAGCATAGACCACTAAGTATGAAGCATTAATGTTTCAAATTCTCCTTAGGTTAATTGATAGATTTTAGAGTTGATCTTAAAATTATGTTTCAGTTTTAAGGCTAAACACGATGTCACTTGAACATTTAAGATGCAACTATATGAGAAAAATAAAAATTCCGCTTATATAAAAGCTAGACTAACCAAGGGAAGACATTTCAATCAATAACGCATCAAACAAAATGCATCATGCAAAATGCCTTCCACTAAATTTCACATTCATCTTCCAAAAGCAATTCCAAAAGTAAAAAATATTTTCACTTTTCACTATCCTAAATGCAACTTTTCGAAAACAAAATGATTTTGAATTTACAAAGATGCACTTATATGAATATGCTTTGCTTTTCATTTTGAATGATTTGATGCACCTAATACAATTTTTATCTTTCAATCATAAAAAAATGTGATCTATTTTTCAATGATGAATCAAAAAATAACTTTTCAATGCAATTAATCTAATGCATTTTAATGAAAAGTAAATTTTGAAATACAAGCTAAAACAAATGCAAAATGATGTTTTCAATGAATTCTAAAGAAAACAACACTCAATCAATCAACAAAACAAACATCTCAATGACATCAACAAGCAACAAGCAATGACCAATGACTAGAAACCCTAGAATTCAGTCAGATTTCACTTCGAAGCCAATGAGACAAATTTTTCAAATTAATCAAGGTAATCAGTCAAAACATTGACAAATCCAATCTTACAGGATGGGAAAAGACCTTAGGGGCCAAGACACACTGGATTCTAAGGAAGAAATCTTAAAGATTATCACATTCAATGATCATCGCTACTTTATATACCCAAACCCACGATTATCGTTATTTTGCATAGGTAAACTCGCGATGGCATCACTACTTTGTATAGAAAAAGTAGTTATGATTTCAGCGCGACCAAATAATGAAGAAAAAAATTTCATTGTGACTGTAAAGGTAAAAACAACGATGTCATCGCAACTGTTAAGGCTAAACCCGTGATGGGTGAGGAATATGGGAAAAAACTAAAAAGATTCCAAGAAACAATCTAGGCTTATCACTTTAAAGAAGTAATCAGTGATGCTATACACCCAAACTAATGCAAACAAGTCGAAAAATCGACGGTTGGTCAAACTAGACAAAAGAACAAGGTGAAGGATTGGATGGAAAGGGTCATAGGCTCCCTAGCGGAGTCACCATTTTGTTGTCTAGGTTAATCCTCTCCGCGAACAGAGACGATCCCTCTAGCCCAATGAGTGGGTCTAGCAATCGAAGTGACAATCAACTAGACATCTTCCTAGGTTATAATTGAAAAGTAGAACAAAAGAGATGACCTACCTCGTTCTAATGCTATTCCGATTTCCTTTGTTGAGGACCTCAAACTGCTTGTGTCACAGACTTGTTCCTACTTCTCTCAATGTTTATGTACCTGCAAAAGTGATCAAGAGACAACAAAGCATGCCAAAACCAATAGCAAATCCAATAACAACCTACTTATCTGATTAAGGAATGTCAAGCTAAATGTTACATGAACATATACATTTTGGGAAGATGAACCAACAATTGTATATTATTAGGAAATAAAGGGGAATCTTACAACCAAAGCCTTGATGTTGAAACGCTCTCCTTGAGTGGTAATCCAAGTCCAAGCCAAGAACTCTCCAAGCACTCCCTCTTCAAGTCTAATGAATAGCCTCTAGGCACGAGCTTAGCATAAGGGTGCAAATGGGCATAGACAAACCATTTGGGAATGGGAGAGGATGAATTTATAGGCTGGGAAAGGGAGTTAGGACTTCTCCCAAGATAGGATTAGACCCTCATCTCAAGGAGGTAGCTCATAGGGATAAGACCAAGAGGCCAAGTTGAGAGGATTTAACCTCATCTATGCGAAACAACCTCCAGCTCGCCACTTTGGAAGCTTCTAGATCATGAAGCTTCTCATCCTCTTTGGGAAAATTACCTTTTTGGGATCATCGTGGGTATGCAAGGGAATAGAGCAATGCCATCGTTGGTCAAGTACAGTGCAACAGGTGACCATCACTGTTTTAAGCCTTATAAGAGCGATGATCCTCATTTTAGGGTTTTAAGAGCTATTTCTTCAGGGAAAGCTCAAGGCATTTTCCAAACAAAGTCTTAGGAGGGATCTGAGTTATATACATGGATGAGTATACTGTATAATGGTCATGTTTCGGGCACTTCGAGGTATGTCACAAGGAAGTGCAGGAGGTGTGACAAAATACTGTGTAACACCTCCTTTTCATATGTAATTTCACTTCTTCATTATGCTTAGGTGCATATACTAGTGTCAAAAGAATTTGACTCAAAAGGCCAAGCTAGAGAGGATTATTTCCTCTATAATTTGACTTAGAATACCAATCTAGAGTAGGTTATCCCTTCTATTGTCCTAAGTAGCAAAATGGTCGTTATCACCTCTCCGTAAGATCCTCAGATCTAACTCCTTACCTAAGCTCCCAACCAACAACCAATTGGTGCTCAAGTTGTTTGGCTATGAATCACACCTCTCAAGCTTAAGGTTTTAAGACCACCCAACACCTAGAGAACCTAGATCGAGTAGAGAAATTTACCATGATTCAGAGTATGCTTGAGGGAGATGGAATGATTATTGGTTTTGTATCCTAGAACCTTTGTTGAATCTCATTCATAGGAAAGGATAAATTCCCTTGGTACCTCTATAGACCACCACCTTCACCCATAACCTCCTCATTTTCATTATCTGCTAGTCTTCTAATGTCCCATTGCAGAGGATTTTGGGTGAAATAGTACTCATCCTATATCAGCTTACACCCCAAATCATCAATTGTCCTCAACTTCACCTAGTTGTAACATTAATTGGTCATAGGGTGTTGCACCAGTTGGTCCCAAGTGACATATAGTGGTTATCATGACCCCAATTGTCACCACCCCATTCGGGGACAAATCTTATAGTTATTAAAATAATGAAACTTTTTTGAAAAATTGTTTACAATATTTTAGTTACGTAAAATTATGATTATTTTTTAAAATTTGATCATTTTAATATTTAAACCAATTTTTTTGGGTTGTTTTATGACTTGCATATTTATTTTGGGTTCTCATATGAATTTCGTTTATTATATGGTTTCATGAATCTTTTTATTAATTGCTTATTTTTTAAAATTATAGAATACAATTATTTTAAATTAGAAAACATAGAATAAAATTAAAATGGAATGAAGAATTTTTATAAAAATAATATCAACCTTCACAATGTAAATGATTTTTTAAATAAAAAGAAAATTAGAAATATCATCCATTGAGAAATGGAGGCTTTAAACGAAGGGGAAAACAAAGGGATGAAAAATAAGGTCACGTTTTGGTTTATAAATTGCCATGAAATAGTTCATCATGATAGATCTTACAAGTTTATGTAAACTCTTTTTTATATGTAGTGTTTTATATTTTAAGTTTTGATATTATTATCTTACAACATAAAACATTGAAATAAAAGGAAGTAAAATTAGGATATCATGACATTTTTATCCTAAGCAAAAGAGTCACTTTCATAAATTCAATATGGGAAAACCTAGGTTGAGGACCATGACTTGTCCTTTCCTTCTTAAAAATGAAAATATGAAGAAAAGTGAACCCATTGCAGATTTGAAATTGATAAATATGGTTTGTGTGGTCATAATAGGGCCATCTGCTTTTCTTTTTTTTGTTTTTCTCTAGTATCCCATTTCCTTACTTTTCTCAACTATGGAACATCAATCAATATAACAAGAATGAGAATCCTTGCTTTCCCAACAACCTAATATTTAAAATCTTTGATAATTTTTTAGGGTTAGGGTTAGGTTTTTTCATAACCTCCATAATCTTCTTGAAAGTCCATGCATAAACCCCATGTGTGATTATTGGGAAAATTCACATTTGTTAAAAAAATTCCAATAGTTGATGTTTTTTAAGGGTCTCTAACTCCTACTTGAGATGTGAGATATGCTCTTCCCAAGTAGAGCTTGAAATTAATATATGATCTAAGACACATTATTACAAATGAGTCTAGAAAAGGACACAACACATAATTTATCAAATACATAAATGTAGCTAGTGCATTATGTTAACCTTTCTTCAACTTGAAGGTGGTCTTTCAGGTGTCTTCTTCATTTACTCATACCTAGTAATGTATCCCAAGGTGAGATCTAACTTGATAAATTATTTAACATATTGTAGTTATTTTACCAAGTACAACCCTAGGTAGAAAGGATTTATTCTTGAGGATATTCTTATTAAGAGCTTTGTAGTCGATACACATTTGTCATTTAGGAGTCTTTTTCTTTTAATCATACCTAGTGGTATCCCAATTTGAGATCCAACTTGGTAAAGTATTTAGCATGTTCTAGCTATTCTACCAAGTCATCGAACCTAGGCATAATGTATTGATTCTTTAAGGTAATCTTGTGAAGAGCTTTGTATTCGATACATTGTTGGCTTGTTGGGGCTTGACCCAGGTTCAGAGTTAATTAGCCAAACAAATCCCTGTACTACTGGCCCTTTCGGCAACAGTCTGCAGAGCGCGGACTGAGGTCTCACCCAAAGTAGTATGGGAGGGTGCTAGAATCAGGTTTCCGCACCCTTGAGATATCTGAGAGGTTCGACTGGTCCTTTGTTTGTTCTGGCGTGCAGGTCGCTTCACACACCTTCCGTTCCTTGTGGCCTGATATCCGGTCTTCGCGCAACCCTAACCAGGGGTTGTGCCGTGCTCTGTGCTATTACCTGATATCTTATTTATCTTCCAATATTCATTAAGAACCTTCGCCTACTTAAATGTCTTTAAGTTATACTTAACAATACAAAACATTCATACAGGTTTACGCAGTAAATAAATAGTATACTTGCAAATTATATCCAGTCATGCATTAAACTAGGAAAAGATACACAGAATTATAGCAAAACTTCTCTTTATTGATTCTTCAACGGTTATAGACTCGACCCGCCCTACGCACTCAGCTGCAGGGGTCCGCGCACTTAGCTGCGGACTACTATGCCTCTGCATACTCAGCTGCAGAGCCTTCTCTTACTCTATGACCCACCGACACACTTTACACTTCAACTCAATCACTTAGACTTCTCATCCTTCTAATCTATTCACTATTGGCTTCTTCTTCTACACTTAGAGCCTCGCTCTATTTATACAATCCCATGGTCCGTGGACCATGGGTAGGTCTATCCAGCTGACATTACATTACAAAAAATAGTGTGGACAACCCTGTGACTCCATTATACTTTCGCGCCCCGTGCCCACATTTCGCGGAGCTTTTACAACAAGATTCAGTCAAAACTTGGGCTTTAAGCCCCAAAACATGTCTTGGGGGGATTACATGCCCAACAGGCCCCTCAACACAAACATTGTGACTCACCCTCGAGTCACTTTGTCGAAGCGGAGATCTTTGCGCGGAGTCCCTCCAACTGTTCTCGTACTGTGACAAGGTCAGCAACACACTGAGTTGCTGCTCGTTGGATCTATTACATACGTTGTTCCAAGACCTCTGTGTTGGAATTGCTTCTTTGTATGTGTGCCGGTATACCCTGCATTTGTTTATAGTCCCACGCCTTTGTCCGGATCCTTGGAGTGCGAAGACTGTGCTTTTGCCGACTAGTTAGATAGCCGGTCCACCCGTGCAGGGCTTCAAGCAGCTGCCATTCACTTTGCCTAGGAAAGGCTCCCCATTTAGCTTGACCAGTTGTACCGCACCTCCATATATGACCTCCTTAACAATGTATGGTCCCAGCCAATGCATTCTGAACTTTCCCGGGAATTTATCAAACTTACTGTCATACAACAGCACTAAATCATTTACCTTGAAGGTGCACAACTTAATATGGCGATCGTGCTAGGCCTTCTCACACTGCTTTTGCACTTGTTGATGAAAGCCAGTCAGGAACTGTTCCTCCTCAAGTTATTCCAACTGCACGAGCCTTTCTTCCAGGGTTTCATGGTCCATCATACCTGTGAGCGCTGTTATGCACAGACTAGGTACAATATACTCCATTGGCATGACAACTTCCACGCCATAAACTAACCGGAAAGGTGTCTGTCCCATCAATTTCTTGCATGTTGTCCTATAAGCCCATAGTATTGTAGGTACACGCAGGTCCCAATCGCTTCACTACGCGTTGCATACTTTGGTTAGCGCAGTCTCCAGTATTTTGTTGAATGCTTCTACTGTCCCATTGGCTTGTGGGTGATATGGTGTGATTTTCTGATGATACACCTGGAACTCTTCTATTAGCGCGCTGATGGTTTCGTTCAAGAAATGTGTACCGTGATCACTCATTAAAATTTTTGGACAACCAAATTGAGTCAACACGTGTTCAAACAAAAACTTCACAGCCGTGGTGATCGTACAGTCTTTGATTGGCTGCGCTTTTGCCTAATGAGTCAGGCACTCCGTCGTGGTGATGATGTATCCCGTGACCGTTTTTCCCTGAGGTTTGATAGGTCCAACAAATTCGATTGCCCACTTTTCGAAGGGCTGCAACGTCATTTGTGGATTCAACGGCATCTCATCCCTTCATGATGGTTTACCTGTTGTTTGACATATATCACAGGCCTTACAATGTGCTTTTGAATCTTGATGAAGGGTTGGCCACCACAACCCTGCGCGGAGAATATTTTGTGCGGTTGTTCATCTTGCATAGTGTCCTCCTACAGTGCCCCCATGTGCTTCTGTCAGGATCTGACTTCATTCAAATTCAGGTACATACCTTCACAGTATCTCATCATTTCCCATTTTGTAAAGGTGCCCCATGATGACAGATCAGTCGCGCGCACCACCAGTTCCTTCTTCTGCTAGATGGAGTATTCTTTCGGCGTAGTCCCTGTTGTCAGAAAGTGGATTATATCTTCAAAGTGCCTGTCCGCGATGCGCACAACAAAGAGCTATGCATCAGGTAATCCTTCCTCCAAACTAGTAGGTTCCTTTCCCGTCTTAATACAGGACAAGTGATCTGGTCCTGCGTTCAGGCGTCCATGCTTTACCACGAACTCAAAGTCATATTCTTGGAGCATTAAGAGCCATTTGCATATGTGCTCCCCCAACACAGGCTTATTGACCAAGTATTTTAGTGCAGAATGGTCTGTATACATCTTGAAATGTCCTCTTAGAAAATAGTGTCGGTATTTTTGGAGCATGTACACCATAGCCAACCCCTCGCGCTTGGTTGTGGAGTAGTTCTTTTCTGCCTTGGACAACCTACGACTTGCAAGTGCGATAGGGTGATCCAAGCCCTCTCCACCCTCTTGTGTGAGCAGCGCTCCCAGCGCTATACATGATGCGTCAACATGGACATGAAACTCGACATCCCATTTTGGGAAGATCAAGATTGGGGTAGAGGCTAGTTTCTCTTTTAATACATCTAGGCTCTTCATGCAATCATCATTCCAACGAGACGTAACATCCTTTTTCAACAGTTTCTCCATTGGTACGGTGATCTAGGCATAGGTTTTGATGAACTTCCTATAGTACCCCGTATGTCCCAAGCTAGTGCGCAACTGTTTAACACTTCGCGGTGCTTCCAAATTTAGAATTACGACAATCTTCGCGGGGTCTACCATTAGTCCCTGTTTGCAGACCACATGTCCTAACAGGTTCCCAAAGGGAATGAAGAACGTACACTTTTTAAGGTTCAACGCAATTTGGTTTCGTCAACAAGTATCCAGCATAAAGTGTAAGCTTGCTATGTGGTGCTTAACCAATCCAAATACATTCCAATCATCCAGATAGACCTCCAGTAATTTGTGGATGTATTTGTTGAATGCGGAAACAACTATGAGCGAAAAGATGGCGGGCGCGTTCTTTAACCCAAACGGCATGACGGTGTATTGAAAGCAGCCCCACTCAGTCACGAAGGTGGTCTTGCTCCTGTCTTCTAGCGCAATTTTGATCTGGTGGTACCCTGAGAACCCATTAGTGAAAGAATATGCTTCTTGCCCGCCGACATTTTCCAATACTTCATCTGTGAACTGGGTCAGGAATGGGTTGTGCACACAGACATTATTCAATTTCGTGAGGTCCATGCATATTCTTATCTCACCCTTCTACTTTTTCTCCTGCACTACCATAGGGCTTACCTAGTCATATTCTTCCACCGGCTCAATAATTTCGGCTGCGAGAATTTTGTCGAGTTCTAGGCAGACCTTTTCCTTGTTCTTCGGATTCAAGCGGTAAGGTCTTTGCTTAATCAGCTTCGTGTCGAGTTTTAGGGTGATCTTCATCATCCCTAAATCAACAACGATTCCCTTTAAGTCTATGATCTTGGTTGGGAATAAGCCTTGGTACTCACGGAGTAAATCAGTGACCTTATCTACCATGGCATCATCCCAATAGTCACCGATTATTGCATACTTTGGTTCGGCCTCCGTACCAATGTTCACCTGCTTCGTCTTTACCGGCGCGGTAATGTCAGGGTCTTCAATCAATGGTCCTTGAACCTCGCTATAGCCTTTAGTTTCTAGAATGTTAACTTTTCACGGATCTTCGTTGTCTTCTTCAATGTTTACGTTGTAACACTCCAGCGTGCAACTCAGCTGGGTCGCCCATTCAGGCTGAAGCACTTCCATTGGTTCCTGGGGTATTTTAAAGATAATTGCTTTTACTGCTTGTAGCGCATCATCAACAGTATCCCACCAACAATCCTCAAACATGAAGGTTAACAAGAATCCTTCGCGCAGGATATCCCATTCATTCGTGCCATGGCGGAGCTCCATTTCTATATACCAATTCATGGGTATAATATCCAGGGTATGACAGAACAGGTGCACCCGCTCAGGTTGTGGCTCTTCCCCATAGACCTTTGTCCATTTTGCGAGGTGCACACATGGATCATCCTGTTCGTCATATTTGTCTTTCAATTGCATCTGAGGCTTCCCAAACCACATGAGCATCATCCTTCTGCATTCGTGCCAATCCTCAAAACTTATTTGGTGTGTACCCCACCATCTTGCGGGTGCAGCGTGTAGTGCCCATTTCAGAGCGTTGAAACGCTGCTGTTCCGATACTTCTCTTTCAAATTTGCTTAGGAAGTCCTCCACCTCGCTTAACCTGTCATACGTAGGCAGATCTCTTACCTCTATTGCTATGCAGCGCAGCGACCTTGTCATCATGTTACAGTTGAGCATGGTTACCTCATGTAACCAGTTCTGCCATCGTTCTATCTCCTCGTAGGAATCTGATGTGCAAGAGCTTTTGGAATCCCATGAGATTCGGCCATCCGCGGTTGGATTTACCCAGTACTGCTCTCGAATGGTTATTTTGTAGATGCAGTCCAAGTCATCATCACTGTCGTAGTCACGCACTGGCTCTGTGTAGCGCAATCCTTCTACAGGGTCTAAAGGTACCACTACGCACAGTGACTTTTTCTCAAAGATCATCTTGCGCTTCTTTAGATTTATTACTCCATTCATGTCAGTGGCCCAATCTATTCCCAATAGTGCGGGGTAGGGATTGCTGTCATCAACAATATCTATCACTTCAAAATCTGCTAGCGCGCTTGCTCCTTTGATGTCTACTGTGATTCCCTACAATCTTCCCATAAGTAGGATCTTTTTTTGGTTCACCATGCGTAGTTGGATAGGAGACCACTGCAACGCAGGCCTGCCCATGTGCTCCCATGTCTGCTTTGGTAGGATGTTCGTGCCCGATCCTAGATCCAGAATCACTTGATCCATCTCATATTCCACGATCTGCATGGTCAATCTCATCTCCCTTCCTGTTCACATCGTGTGCTTCCTGAGCTTAGACTATGCGCGGTTCTACTCACGCTGTCCCAACGCATCTAGTTATGAGTTCTTGTAGCCCCTTTACAACCTTGACATCTTGCAGCAGCTTCATGGATGTCTCCAAGAACATAGTGAGCATCGATGGGTCCATTTCTGGCTCCAGTCTGTCTTTACTCCCTGAAGTGGAGGCATCAATGAAGCTCCTCTTAGCTTCCATGAAGGTCTCCTTAGTGCACTCCAAATCAAATTTTGGTTCCTTCATTAGAGCCTTGCAAACCCAGGTACTTTCTTTAGGTTGCTTGCCTTTGTCATCCCCTGTCATAATACTACTTCGGAGCACGATATTTACATTAGGTTCTTCCTCGCGCGGCTAAAACCTCATCATCTGCAAGTTTTGAGTCGGGGGAGGTTGGAGTGCTCCTTTATCGCGCAACCTCACTATCAGTGTTGGACAGTCCTCTGTCTCATGATCAAGCAACATATAATACAAGCATGATGGTCATGTTGGATTCGTACAATCACGGTCATAGTGCCTTGGCCCTCTGCAATTGTAATATATTAGCTGTTTGCGACCTCTTCCTGGCCCCCCTCCACCTCGGCCTCGTCTGTGCCCCTGAAATTCGATGCGCGCCATTCTTGTGTTTTAATCGAGGGCTCGTGTTTCGGTTTGAACTCTATAGGTAAGAGTTCGATCCATCATCATTTCATAACTTCTATAGGTGCGCTCATCATGTCCTATTGACGTGCATAAATTACAGAACAACTACTAGGAATTGTGCATATACTTTTGTAATAGATGGTAGTTATCTGTAGCATGTTTTTCTCCTATCTGACAAATCGCACACCATAATACAGGCACTGTACTTGGTCCTACTTGTGCCTTCGGTCTTAGTGGCATTGGCCCTCCTCCCGCAAGGTAATTCACAAACATTGGGTAGTGGTCCTTGTTGTGCCCTTGGCCTTTGCATTTTACGCACCATACCTCGTCGCGCACTTCTGTGCAAGCCATCCTATCTTGTTTAAAACTTTGCATCTCAAGGCATAATTTTTTCAACTGCGTGTGAATCTACTGAACTCCCACGTTAGGATCTTGTATTAGAGTCTCATGCAATCTCATTGCAACCTCGAAAGCCTCAGCCTGAGTGGTTAGCCTTTGTTGCGACAATGCGTTCCGTAGATGTGGTGTTAATGATGCTACAAACCATTCACGGTGTTTCCCATCTATTAATGTCATGTTCGCTTCAAAAATTGTGCACTTCAGTCTTTGATCCAATTCCCATGGGTTTCACCTAGTAGCATTGTGATTTCCTTGAATCCAATGATCGACTATGCCTCCGATTTTGGCGCCAAATTAGCTGTTTAGCGTAGCTTGGATATTCGCTATCCCCGCATTCAGATTTTCATTGGAATGCTTAATGTACCATATCAGTGCATGATCCTGTAGAGTGTTGACCAACGTTGCCTTTTTTATATTGTCGTCCGTGACACCCTGTGCTTCCCATACAACTTTTATCATGAACCAAAACTGGTCCGGATCTTCATTCCCTACTCCCTTGAACACTAGTAGCTTTATCATGCTGGCCATACTGCTTCGCGGTGGTGGCAGAGGTGGTATGGACGAAGTTGGGGGTGAAGACAGTGAAATTGGTGGTGGTGTGGGTGGGGGTGGTATGCGCAGAATTCTCTGCCTTATTAGATTGATCGCACTTCTTGGCGAAACCTTTGCGAGCTCTTCCTCGCCCCCTCGTAGAGGTGAAATCAAGGGGCTAGTTTCTAGTTCTATGCTACCTTCGTTTCTGTAGATCCTCCCACTCCACGTAGCCCCAAACATTAATTTATTCACATAACCTGTTTTTCACACAATAGCATTTTAATCCAAGTGTTCAAAGATTTAACGTACTTACCTTGCGATCCCTTGAGGAAACGTCATTCTGCCTCGCTATAGCTGACTGAACTATCTACCTTGAATTCGGTGATGAATCCTCCTATGATTCGATCAAGGTAGTGATCGACAATGCTCGCGATCTTATCTTCTGATGCTTCCAGTCTGTGCACCAATTCTGGAGTCGACACAATAGGTTTTTCGAGTTTACACCTTCCTTGGCTATTTGCTAGCTTCGCGATCCACTCGTACAATTCCGTAGGGAAAGTTGCAAAGAAAATTTCATGGATCTCCGTATACAAGTAGAAATCTAACCACTCTTCCTTTGATAGTTGCAGATTCTTGTTTTCCTGTGCTGTGAATTCGTGAATCTTTCTATCCAAACACTCTTCAATTCCTTTCTTTGTCAGATTCCAGTGATACGACATCAGACATCTCTATGCAGATCCCGGTCCCGACAATTGAACCATTAGTTGGCTTGTTGGGGCCTGACCTAGGTTCGGAGTTAATTAGCCAAACAAATCCCTATACTACTAGCCCTTTCGGCAATAGTCCACGGAGCGCGGACTAAGGTCTCACCCAAAGTAGTATGGGAGGGTGCTAGAACCAGGTTTCCGCACCCTTGAGATGTCTGAAAGGTTCGACTGGTCCTTTGTTTGTTCCGACGAGCAGGTGGCTTCACGCACCTTCTGTTCCTCATGGCTTGAAATCCAGTATTCACGTAGCCCTAACCAGGGGTTGTGCCACGCTCTACGCTATTACCCGAGATCTTATTTATCTTCTAGTATTCATTAAGCACCTTCGCCTACTTAAATGTCTTTAAGTTATAACTAACAATACAAAACATTCATACAGGTTCGCGCAGTAAATAAACAATATACTTGCAAATTATATCTAGTCACGCATTAAACGAGGAAAATATACACTTAATTATAGAAAAACTTCTCTTTATTGATTCTTCAACGGTTACAGACCCGACCCGCCCTATGCACTCAGCTGCAGGGGTTTGTGCACTCAGCTGCGGACTACTAGGCCTCTATGCACTCAGCTGCAAAGCCTTCTCCTACTCTACGACCTGCCTACACACTTTACACTTTGACTCAATCACTTAGACTTCTCATCCTTCTAATCTATTCACTATTGGCTTCTTCTTTTACACTTAAAGCCTCACTCTATTTATACAATCCCATGGTCTGCGGACCATGGGTAGGTCTATCTAGCCGACACATTACAAAAACTAGGGTGGACAACCCTGTGATTCCATTATACTTTCGCGCCTCGCGCCTGCAATTCGCGAAGCTTTTACAACAAGATTCGGTCAAAACTTGGGCTTTAAGCCCCAAAACATGTCTTGGGGGGATTCCATGAACAACATACACATTCTTACAGCCCCATCATATCTTGGCACTATAATGATAGATGCACCATAAATTGAAGTACTTGTCCAAACTACTATCCACTTTAATAACGGTTGCGATTGTTTCTTCACTTTATCCACTTCTAGGACGGATTGTGTTTGCATTATGATATAGGTGTTTTCCTTGATGGAAAATCACTTAGATGAAAGCTCACAGTGCAACAGGTCAAAGAATTATAGATCAGGATACAAAGAATGAAGAAAGAGAGGTATACGCAGGTTCACCTTGTCCAAGCTACATATACACGCAGGTTTAATGAACAAAAGGAGCGTATATGTACACACGCACTTTCAAAGAAGGAAAAGCGCGTATATCTTGGAAAAAAAATGTTTTTCGTCCAAGGTATTTCTTGGTCCAAGGTATTTGACCCAAGGTAATTGGTCTGAGGTATTTGGTCCAAGGTATTGGTCCTAAGTAGTTTTGGTCCATGGTATTGAGAAAGGCCTAAAACTATATAAGGAGGAGAAGATCATTAGGTCAGTAGTGCAAGTTTTTGAATATCTTATGGGGTGTTGGATCATATATGTAGGTTAATGAGCTTCTCATGGTTTGCTTGATCTGATCGAAGGAGGCACCTATATGGCTGATGAAGGTTGATGGACCGGGATCATAAAGGCTTAAAAGTATTATCATTATGTGGTTTGACCTTGAATAGTCTAGATCTGATTACTAATGCATGTTTTGTTCTGTAAATATGATGATCTGGGTATGACTAAAGTCTGGAATAGTTGTGATGTTTTAAGTTAGCAATTACAAATCTGTATGCAGGTTCGCTTTAGTAAAAGAGTGTATACACGCTGGTTCAACATATCAAAGTGGCATATACATCATAAATTAGAATTTGCAGATCTGTACGATGGTTCCCTATGGTAAAAGTGCGTATACACGCTAGTTCGACACATGGAAGTAGTGTATACCTTATGAAGCATGATGTTTAAAGTTTCAATAGTTTCTGTTTGTTCTTGCAAAGTTCTGGGTTCTGCTTTGTGTTCTGGTGACTGTATTTTGGTAACAATGTTTTGAATGATCAAATTGATTGATTGTGATTTGCTTCAGTTATGACGGGTTGTCAGTTGTGGTTGACACAGAAAGTGATGATTGAGTTTCAGTGTTTGGTTGATGCAGATGTATTTGATGGTTGTATTGCAGCTATGATTTTCTGAGTTTCGATGTTGTTGACAGGTCCAGTATGAAAATTGGATGAAACATGGCCTTCAGATTGTGGTGTTGTGTTCCAGGAGTATCCAGTCTGAAAATTCATGAAACGTGGTCCCTGGTGCAAGAGTGGAGTTTTTCTGTAGGCTAGAACCTATGTACTAGTAAACATATTGGCTAGTACAAGAGCTAGGGGGTTGTAGCTCCCTTCTAGTAGTAGCTAGGGAATGGGAGAAGGTTGTATCCTTCTGCAGGTGGGTGCCTACGTACTGGTATGAGTCTGCACCAGTACAAGATTGTAAACAAATTTTCTTATTATTAAAAGAAGACAGAGACGACAACAGCAGGTGGTTTTTACCCACATTGGGTTTCCACCTTATATCTTGGTGTTCATGTGTGTTTCTTATGTGTGATGCTTTATTCTGCTTTTACTGCACTGTCTAATAAATCCTTGATATACTGGTTAAAGCTCAATACATGATGAATTGTCTAAATCAAAAGTTCTCAGTATATACACTGGTTGCTTTAAGTACAATCACGTGTACACACTAGTTCACTTAGCTGAAGTAGCGTATATAAATCTGTTTGGGAAATAAAATTATAAATCTGATAATATTGATTCACCCCCCACTCAGTATTATTTCTAACAATTGGTATCAGAGTAGGTCCTTTAGAAGAAGCTTAATCGCTTGAAGGGAGATCCATTAGCATGACTAATCAAGAAAGCATGGGATCCATTAGACTGCCAATCTTTGATGGGAGCAAATTTGTCTATTGGAAAATAAGAACCACAGCCTATCTACGATTGCTTGGAACAGATGTCTGGGAAATTATGGAAGGAGGATATACATTTTCAATAGCAATTCCTATGGATACGACAAGTAAAAAGCAATATGAAACCAATGCCAAAGCTGTCAATAATTTATTGGGAAGTCTGTCACAATCAGAGTTTGTCAAAGTCATGCAGCTCAAATCAGCCAAAGAAATATGGGACAAAATCGTTATGAGCTACGAAGGAGACTCTCAAGTAAAACGTGCTAAGCTTCAAACTCTCAAAATTGACTATGAAACTCTTAAGATGCATAGTAATGAAAGCATAGCTAGTTACTTCCTACATATAGATGAGGTTGTCAATTGTATGAAGAATCTGGGTGAAGAAATTAAGGAAGTTACCTTAGTTGAGAAAGTATTGAGATCCTTGTATGCTAAATTTGAATCCAAAGTGTCTACCATAGAAGAAAAACAAGATCTGCAAAATATCACTATGACGCAGCTTCACAGAATCTTAGCTACCTTTGAGATGAGAAAAGGAGGACAAGAAAATATGAGAGAAGCCACATTAAAACATTCAGCAAAGGGAAAGGAAGAACACAATGAATCAGGACATATTTCAGAAGAAGAAGATGAGGTAAACTTTGTCAAAAAACTTCAACAGGGTTCTGGAAGGTTTAGAGGTAAGTTACCCTTCAAATGATTTTCTTGTGGCAGAGTCGGTCATTATGCTGCCAGATGTCCTCATAAAGATAAATTTGAAAAAGGAAAGGAATATGCAAAAGGGAATAGAAAACAAGTTGTGAATAAAAGGAGTTACTATACTCATGAAGATAGTGATGGTTTATCTAATAGTGATGAAGATGAAACTGGACAAGATTACAGACTTCTCATGGCTTATGATGATGATAATTTTTGGGATGCTTTAGAAGAGGAAGGCCTTCATGAAGAAATATCTAAACTCAAAATCTGTTTAGAAGAAAAGAATATGATTATAGATACCTTAACATACCAACTTGCTGAAAAAGAAAAACACAATGAAAAACTAGAATGTAAAATTGTGGGTCTAAGAAAGGATCTTGAGGAAACGAAATCTCTTAATCTTAGATTTGCTAAGGGGCCAGAAACTTTAAATGAAATTATCAAAGTTCAACATTCTCCTCTGATAAAGACAGGTCTTGGATATAGTGAAGAAGCATCTAAATCACAGAAGTCGTCAACCTCCACCAAAAGCTATCTTGATGCAGCAAAGACCAGTGAACAGTATGACAATCGTCAGCAAAGGCATAAAGCATATCACCAGGTAAATCAGACTCAATTTACTCCAAGGATGAATAGAAGCCACAACCAACCTCAGGTAAATCATACTCAATTTGCTCCAAATATGAATATCAATAGAAACTACAATCACCAGGTCAATAGATTCAATAGTCACAGGAACTTCTTTAATGGGCAATGTTTTTCATGTCATAATTTTGGACATGAATCTACTCAATGTGTTTCTTACAAAACCATCATGTCTTGAGAAGCACAAAATCAAAGGAATGTAACAGGGATCAAGAAAAGTTCCTATAATAACTTTTCTCTTCTTGAAAATGAAATAGAATGCTCAATCTGTATCAACTTTGGTCATGAGGAATCTGAATGCAGGAGCAAATTTTGGCAAGCATCTCAAAAGGAGAAACTCCATTAAATCTGAAGATATGGAGAAGGAAAGAATATCAAACAGAAAGATGTGGTATAGCCTTGTATGCAGAAGGACAAGAAAATCAGTGGTACATTGACAGTGGATGCTTGAAACACATGACAGGTGACAAAGAAAAACTTCACTCATATAATGCCTTAGAAAAGAAAAAGAATGTCTCATTTGGAAATGACACTCCTGCTGTCATAAAAGGTAAAGGCTCTGTTTTCTTGAAAGAAAAGGTTAAAGCTGGAAATGTTATGTATGTAGACAATTTAAAGCATAACTTGTTGAGTGTCAGTCAAATGTGTGATCAAGGAAATGAAGTGGTGTTTCGATCAAATAGACGTGTTGTTTGTGAGCTTGATACAAGAGAGACCATGATCAAAGGTACAAGAACTCCAAACAACTTATACATACTCAAGGGAGGACAAAAACAGTGCTATTTAAGAAAAAATGATGAAAACTGGCTGTGGCATAGAAGATTGGAACATCTAATCTTTTCTCAAATAAGAAAAGCATGCATATTCAAGGATGTTCATGATCTTCCAGATATCAACATCCCAGAAAATACAATATGCAAACCATGTCAAATTGGCAAGCAAACCAGAGTTCACTTCATGGAAAAGGAAGGATCAGCTAGTAAGCCTCTTGAACTTGTCCATACTGATTTATGTGGACCTGTTATCACTCAGGTTGTCCCTATGGTCAGCTCAAAGGGATACGGCCGAGGTAACCACAGACCAATCTTTGGACTGCAGGTTCTAGCCCACCTGCAATCAGAGAGGGCTCTCTCTTTCTGATTTAGCTTTGTTGATGATGATTTTAGGCTAGTTATTGAGTTCAGGGTCTTTGTTTAAGTTTTGGTGGGAAGGATGATGCTTTCAAGTAAAGAGGCAGGTATAGTATGAAGGTTTCAAACCATTGGGCATGGAGTCAAGGAGTAGGACTGCTGGTGCGTTTTCTTGGTCACAAGACAAAAATATGGAGCAAGCTAGCTGCACATGAAACAATGATTTCAAGCTTAAAGGATGGAATGAATGCTAAGGAAAGAGAGGCAATTAAGAATCTCTCGTTCAGCTTAATAGAGAGAAGTGAATGAACTCTATCCAGGGGCAGTCAAGAATCCCTAGATAACTGTCAGACATGGATAAAATTAGGGTAAATATGAGCCAGAAGGAATTCATATTTATTTCCAATCCAGTTCAGATGAAAACATAAAGAAACAGCAGAAATTGAGCATAGAGTGCCGTAAACAAGTTCTAAGCTAATATTTCTTTCTGCTATTTAGATGGTGATTTATGTATGATATGAGCATATATCAATGAAAAAACAGAGGTAAGAGGTACTTATTGAGTCATATTGCAGCACAAGAATTCCATGATTCACTGTTCAAACATTAATGCACAACACACAGTCCGTTCTCCAAGCTTTCAGCAGTCTTTGATTAAAGAAAACATGTCAGGTATACAGTGCGAGTCTCTATTGAAGTTTATCAACCAACCAACCCTTTTAAAAATACAGAGGGTGGTATAAATAGGGAATTACAGTTGACCTAAAAAGGTCTGAAGGAAATGATTAATTTAACCTAATCTTATCCAGAAGTTAATGCAGGAAAATGACTTTTGAGCTGTGCTGGGGGCAGCTGTATCAAAATGAGTTAATGTCTGTCCTTGGTGGCTTAACGCAATGCTTCTGTAATGACTGTGCTTTGTCTTTTATCTCCACCTCTAAGTCGGTTTATGTTGTTGTTCGGTGGCATTAATGTGCACTAATACCGACCAAATAAGCCTTTAAATGGTCTTTACTACATCGCTGACTTTGATGGAGATCTTTAAATGTTAAGCTGCTTTGGGAAATGAAGATTTCCATTAAAAATATTTGACTGATACTCTTTGCTGCTTCTTCGATGTGCTTTGGTACTGAATGTGCACCTTTTCTCTCTCTTGCTGTGTTTGAACTGTCAAATTCACTCTTTTCTGTCCTGTCCAGGCAAAAATGGCTTCTGCAAATGCTTTCTGTGTTCATCTGGAATGATTTTGACACTGGCCGTTTTCTGAATATGAAAAAATGAAGGAAACCTGTGCAAACTGCGAATTTTCGGGCCTTGCAGGTCACGGGGCCGTGAGGGGGGCTTCCTGTGCAGCGATTTCGCGCTTTCGCGCCCTTTTTTGAGTGACGACGTCAGCATGACGGCAGCAGTGGGTCCCAGTACGGCGGTGACGTGGCAAGATGACGTCAGCAGGGTGACGTCAGCAGTACGGCGTGGTGACGTGGCAGTGACACGATGGTAGTGACGTGGCATAGGTGACTTGGCAATACGATGGCAGGAGGCCCTACGCAGGCAGATGACGTGGTAGGATGACGTCACTAGGCGGAGGCGGTTTGCGGTTTCCTGTCGCATCGCCTTTGAGCAGAGGTGGTTTCGGAGGAGGGGGCTCTGCCATAGCCGGGAGGGCGACACGTGGCGGGAGTACGACGGCAAAACCGCCCATCTCCCGGGCGCTATCCTCCGGCAGATCGGGGCAGGAGAAAGGCCCGCCCATCGTAGATCTGGGGCGAGGTCAATCGGACGGCTGGCGGGATAGGTAAGGCGGCGGAAGGTTAGGGACGGGGCCCGCGGCACTTTTATTAATTTGTTTTAATCTGGCGGGGGAAAACTTTAGGAAAATGGGTTTTGGGTTATATACAAGCGGGGTGAAATATTTACATACATGACCTTAGGATAAGGGCGGGAAATGAGTATTGTAGGGTTAGGACTTAGGGGAAATGGTTATTAGTGTGACCAGATGTCAGACTAACTCTAGGTTAGGACACGGAAGGGTTAGTAGGAGCCCCAGATGGACTACCACTTCCCGGACTTGATAAATATGGCTATAATGCCAAGGGGAGGGGAATATGTACATAGGGGAGTTATTTACATAGTTTTAGTAGGGGAAGGGGAAAACAGATTGGGATTTACATAATAAAGTCAGTAGTTAACATGAGAGTGTGAAGAAAGCGCTGAGTATGGAAATCTTAGGCTGAAAAGGGGAAACAAAAGTTGTAGAAGAGATATCAGCACTCCTAAGTAAAGCAGATCTCTACTTAGGCAGATGTTTATGAAACATGATGAAACTAAGAGATGTCAAGCAGATCTTGACCTCTTTTGGGGAAGTTAGTGAGTGATTTGGGGGATAGGAAGAAGGGGGAGTTAGACATGCCTCGCTTGAGCTCCTCCATATGAAAAACTGCTTTGTACTTGTGATCTGAAGTAAAATATAACTTTGAAACACAAAATTGATCATCAATCATCATTCTGCAACCTCAAAACTACCTACCCAGCCTACTTACCTAACATTTTTTCTTCTTTTTGATTTGGGTGCACTTAGACTTGCATACCCAGCTTTACAATTTTTCTTTTGACTGCCCTCCTATCTAAATCAAACCTTATTTCTGCCGAGGCTCAGATTAGGCTGTTGAGCACCAAAATTCTCTACCTATCTACAAATATGCCAAGATTAAGCTGTTTGGACAGATATCATTCTCTATATTCTAAAACAAGAAATTGAAACCTAGGGAGGCCAATATTAAACTGTTTGGCCTTCCCTTAACTGAAAAACTCTTAAAAAATGGAATAACTCATCAAAATTGGAATACAACAATGGCATTTAGACTAGCACACTTTCATGGCTTCTTCTTTGGTCTCTTTCTGGAAATATGGAACCTTGCAGCATGAAGGATGACATATTTGGCACTCTCAATTATCAATCATGAAATATGAACACCTGTTGCAACAGGAGGCTAACAGGACCATCGAGGAAAAATTCACCTCATGGAGAAGAATACTTTATTTTGTTCATTGATGATTTTTCCAGAATATGTTGGATAGGTCTTCTAAAGCATAAAGATGAAGCATTTGAAAAGTTCCAAGCCTTCAAAGCTTTGGTTGAAAATGAATCAGATCAAAAAGTCAAATGCCTCAGATTTGATCGAGGAGGGGAATTTACTTCGGATGAATTCTTTGACTTTTGTGAACAACACAGGATAAAAATGCAATTCTCCACTGCAAGGACTCCTCAGCAACATGGAGTAGTAGAAAGAATGAATAGAATTGTTCAACAAATGGCTCAAGCTATGCTAGATGAATTGGGAACTCTTGCAACCTTCTGGGGCGAAGCTACATTCTTTGCCATAACTATTCTCAACAAGGCAAATGTTCGGTTAAACAACACTCAAACTCTAGATGAACTTTTGTATGGTAAGACTCCTACTATAAAATACTTTAAAGTTTTTGGAAGAATTGTTATATCAAAAGGACTGATGAAAAACTTGGTAAGTTTGAACCCAGAGCAGTTGAAGGTATTGTTCTTGGTTATTCTTCCAGAAGTAAAGGATATAAATGCTATAATAAAAGACTTGGAAAAATTGTTGAAAGCATTGATGTTGTAGTTGATGAAGCTTGCAAAAATCCAAAACAGATAAAATCAACAAAATATTATGACAATGAAGAAAATGGGGATTATTTTCCCACATCAAATCAAAATCATATTGAATAAGAAACCAATGAAGCACAAGAAGAAGAGATAATGGTAGAAGAAAAGACTCCATCGAGGTATGTTCAAAAAAATCATCCGGAAACTCAAATTTTAGGGGAAAAAGAGGCAGGTGTACAGACAAGAAGAACTATTACAGGGACCTCAAGCTATCTAGCATTATTATCATCCACCAAACCTCAAAATGTAAAATAAGCATGCAAAGATGAATGTTGGGTCAAGGCCATGGATGAAGAACTTGAGCAAATTGAAAAAAATGATACTTAGGAATTAGTTCCTAGACCTCATGATAAAAATGTTATAGGAACTAAATGGATATTCAAATACAAGCTAAATGAAAATGGAGAAGTCATTAGAAACAAGGCCAGACTTGTTTGTAAAGGGTATGCTCAACATGAAGGTATAGATTTTGAAGAAACTTTTGCACTTGTTTCTAGACTTGAATCCATAAGGATGTTTCTTGCTCTATCTAGCTTTCAAAAATTCAATGTATATCAAATGGATGTAAAATCAACCTTCCTGAATGGAGATTTAGAAGAAGAAGTTTATATTGAACAACTAGAAGGATTCATTCTTGGAAATGATGCAAAACTTGTATGTCGACTCAAAAAGGCCCTCTATGGTCTGAAACAGGCTCCAAGGGCCTAGTATTACCACCTTGACAAATATATATACCAACAAGTTTTTACAAAAGGTTCAGCAGATAGCAATCTATATACAAATATTGAAACTAATAAATTGCTAATTATTATTGTTTATGTTGATGATATCATTTTTAGTAGCAATGAAGAATCCACGAGTCATAATTTTGCTTCAGTAATGCAACAATAATTTGAAATGTCTTTGCTTGGTGAACTTACCTATTTTCTTGGTCTACAAGTTCAACAAAATAAAGATGGTATTTTTCTTTCACAAACCAAATATCTCAAATAGATCTTGAAAAGGTATGGAGTGGAAGATTCTAAACATGTATGTACACCAATGATAACAGGATGCAGTCTCAACTCAAATGATGAATCAACAACAGTACATCAACCAACTTACAGATCCATGATTGGTAGTCTGCTTTATCTAACAGGTACCCGATCTGACATCATGCATGCAGTAGGAATAGTTGGAAGATTCCAAGAAAATCCAAAGGAATCACACCTTCAGGCAGTCAAAAGAATTTTCAAATGTCTTCAAGGAACTCAGGACTTTGTTTATGGTATCCTAGAGATGCATATCTCACTCTTCATGCATATACAGATGCAGATTGGGCCGGAAGTGTTGATGACAGAAAAACCACTAGTGGTGGTGCATTCTATATGGTTTCCAGGTTAGTGTCTTGGTTCAGCAAGAAACAAAGTTCAATTGCCTTATCTACAACTGAAGTAGAATATGTGGCTCTTGCCTCTTGCTGCACACAACTACTTTGGATGATGCAAACCTTGCAAGACATTCAGATCACATATACTCCACCCATCTCCATTCTATGTGATAATACAAGTGCCATCAATATTTCAAAGAATCCAGTCATGCACTCCAAGACCAAGCACATACCCATAACATACCATTTTATACATGAACAAGTGCTTGAAAAAAAAGTCAAATTGGAGTATGTTCCCTCCAAAGAACAGGTTGTTGATATATTCACTAAACCACTGCCTAGAGAAAAATTTGAATATCTCAGACAAAAGCTGGGAGTAGTCGCTGCATCATCCTGTTGTTAAATCTACTTTTTTCAAATAAAGGTTATTATACGCATGTTTCATGAAGTTGAGTCACGTACACACGCGGGTTTCTGTGGGACAAGGAGCGTATATGTTTTTTAGACAAGAAAAACAGTGGGGCAAGCTTTGATATGGGTGCTTTGTCTGATGTTGATGATCACAGTTTATAGATATGCTCTGTTCATTAATTTTTATCTAATTGACAAATATGCCTTGATCATTGACTTGTTAACAATGCACAGGTGGCACAGGTTCAGGGGAGCATTAACCTTCACTCGCATTCTGCATTGTTGGCATTATGGTTGCTGAGTCCAGCTATGGCTTCAAATTTATACCTTTTGTTGCTTAAGCCATGTAAAAGTCTAGGATGTGATATGTCTTCTCATACATTTGAATGAGTCCTATTGGACAAATGATGTAATTTGTATCCCCACTTTGCATGAGATGGATGATGTAATATTTATTGTTTCTGTCATGTATAAACAATTGGTATATCCCCACTTGGTTGGGTGGATGAGTCAAGTTTGGTATATCCCCACTTGGTTGGGAGAATGGATGTATGTATGAGTCATTGGTGATAGGAAGGTCATACTCACATAGTTGAGTTATAGAGTCATGTTATTCTTTTGAAAAATATTTTTGCAGACTCTGCTTGTGCTCAGGGGGAGCATGGACGGTTTCAGTGCATCTCAGCACGTACAAAAGGGGAGCTCAATCAGAGAATTCAGCATGTACTCAGGGGGAGCATGAACAACATAATGTATGTCAAAAGGAGAGAATATATTGGTCTGCCCTTTGCCCTTGATGTCAAAGGGGGAGAGTGTCTTGGTGTTGTTGTTGCCATCAAGTCCAAAGGGGGAGATTGTTGGCATTATGATACAGGTGTTGTCCTTGATGGAAACTCACTCAGATGAAAGCTCACAGTGCAATAGGTCAAAGAATTACAAATCAGACTACAAAGAATGAAGAAAGAGAGGTATATGCAGGTTCACCTTGTCCAAGCTGCGTATACACGCAGGTTTACTGAAAAAAAGGAGCGTATATGTACACACACACTTTCACAGAAGGAAAAGCGCGTATATCTTGGAAAAACAAAGTTTTTGGTCCAAGGTATTTGACCCAAGGTAATTGGTCCGAGGTATTTGGTCCAAGGTATTGGTCCTAAGTAGTTTTGGTCCATGGTATTGAGAAAGGCCTAAAACTATATAAGGAGGAGAAGATCATTAGGCCAATAGTGCAAGTTTTTGATTATCTTATGGGGTGTTGGATCATATATGCAGGTTAATGAGCTTCTGATGGTTTGCTTGATCTGATTGAAGGAGGCGCCTATATGGCTCATGAAGGCTGATGGACTGGGATCATAAAGGCTTAAAAGTATTATCATTATGTGGTTTGACCTTGAACAGTCTAGATCTGAATACTGGCGCATGTTTTATTCTGTAAATATGATGATCTGGGTATGACTAAAGTCTGGAATAGTTGTGATGTTTTAAGTTAGCATTTACAGATCTATATGCAGGTTCGCTTTAGTAAAAGAGTGTATACACGTTGGTTCAACATATCAAAGTAGCATATACATCATAAATTAGAATTTGCAGATCTGTACGCTGGTTCCCTTTGGTAAAAGTGCGTATACACGCTGGTTCGACACATGGAAGTAGCGTATACCTTATGAAGCATGATGTTTAAAGTTTCAGTAGTTTTTGTTTGCTGTTGCAGAGTTCTAGGTTCTTCTTTGTGTTCTGGTGAATGTATTCTGGTAACAATGTTCTGAATGATCAGATTGATTGATTGTGATTTGCTTCAGTGATGATGGGTTGTCAGTTGTGGTTGATATAGAAAGTGATGATTGAGTTTCAGTGTTTGGTTGATGCAGATGTATTTGATGGTTGTATTGCAGTTATGATTTTCTGAGTTTCAATGTTGTTGATGGGTCCAATATGAAAATTGGATGAAACGTGGCCTTCAGATTGTGGTGTTGTGTTCCAGGAGTATCCAGTCTGAAAATTCATGAAATGTGGTCCTTGGTGGAAGAGTGGAGTTTTTCTGTAGGCTGGCACCTACGTACTAGTAAACATATTGGCTAGTATAAGAGCTAGGGGGTTGTAGCTCCCTTCCAGTAGTAGCTGGAGAACGAGAGAAGGTTGTAGCCTTCTGCAGGTGGGTGCCTATGTACTGGTATGAGTCTGCACCAGTACAATATTGTAAACAAATTTTCTTATTATTAAAAGAAGACAAAGACGACAGCAACAGGTGGTTTTTACCCACATTGGGTTTCCACCTTATATCTTGGTGTTCATGTGTGTTTCTTATGTGTGATGCTTTACTTTGCTCTTACTGCACTGTCTAATAAATCTCTAATATACTGGTTAAATCTCAATACATGATAATTTGTCTAAATCAAAAGTTCTTAGTATATACGCTGGTTGCTTTAAGTACAGTCACGTGTACATGCTAGTTCACTTAACTGAAGTAGCATATATAAATCTGTTTGGGAAATAAAATTATAAATCTGATAATACTGATTCACCCCCCTCTCAATATTATTTCCAACATATTGTTCATATAGTCTTATATTTGGCAATGGGGACTTAGACTATGACTATATCACATGCTACATTTCCCTCCTAGGTGGTGACCCTAGTCATTGGATGCTTTTTTGGAGAAATTTTCCTCCTTTGATTTGGATTTTTATCTTGTGATTTTTTTCTACTATTTGATCTTTACCATTATTGTATATTTTTTTAGTTTCTTTTACTTTAGTTATTATAATTTCCATGTCATTTTAGATACATATACTACAAGATAGTATGGAATCTTGAAATCTCAATTTTGATTGAGTAAACAAACAAGTGAAGATTGTGACTGACTAAAATCACAAGGGAGATGGCATTGAAAATTGTTATAATATATATGGTGGAGATAGTTTGTTGATTTTTTTATGATAAATATGAAACTAAGGGAGATTTGGATGGAATTCTAAGGAATTTTGCTTGAAATATATTGAGGTCATAGGAAAAAGCATTAAAAACGACATGTGTGGACACATCAAGTTTATTATAAACCCCGCCATAGTAGGGAGTATAGAAATTGATTTCTAGTCAACAATTTTAATAAGCATGGTCAATTTTTTTTTTAGATTTTCCATAATTTATTTATAATGTTTTATAAAATTAAATAATTATGATAATGTTGTAAATAAAATAAACAAAATTTTCAATTTTCATAAAATGAAATTGAATTCTGGATTAGTTGAAATGTATGAAAATATTAATTAGTTGTGGTTGGACATGACAAGATACAAATAATAATAAAAAATAAAAAAAAAAAAAAAATTGTTCAGTAGTGTTTCAAAAATAAATGCCATGAATGCCTATCACAAATGCCTTTTATATTCTAGCAAAAAAAAAAATAATAAATCACAAAAATATTTATTGGACACTACAACATCTAATAATAGTGATGAGCGAATCCCACTATTAATTTTCATTTGGAGTTACATTGTCAAAAAGTGGCAAAGGAGAAAATCCCACTGCAGATTTGCATTTAGAGGCAAGGATGGACCTAAATACTCCTTTGTAAGGCTATAGACCCTCCAACAATAATTTGATGTTATTACGAAGGGAATGAATTCATTGAGACCATGTGTTTTCTACTACAAAGCACCTCCTAATAACCATTACAAAAAACCTCCATGTTGCGATCAGGTTGTCAAAATTGGAAGAGCCACCATTCTATATCATTGATGAGAAAATATGCTACACTATTAGAAAGTGGCAGAAATAATCACTTGATGCACAAACATGGACACTTTAGACTTGGAACACAATGCAGTGACAAGATAACACAACTCCAACATTTAATATATGCCCTTGATTGTAGAATAAACAATTGGGAGATCATGCTATAATACTTGTTATGGGGAATTGGAGCTTCAATTGCACAATCCATCGGGTCATTTGAACATCTTATAGAGCCATGTAGAAAAGATACATGGAGAGAATTAAAGTCCATCAAGTCATGTGAACATCTTGTTAAAAAATGAAATACAAAGGATTAATGTAAATGGTAATTATTCCCTGCCTAATGGGATTTTTGTGCTTTTTTTATTTACATGCATTTTTATGTGTTTTAGGTTGAATTTAGTTAGTTAAATTCATTCTAATTTTTTTTGGAAAATATATTGAAGTGGAATAAATACATATATAGTTTTAAATTTCACTATTTTAATTACAAAATATGCTTAGCAAGATAGTATTGACCCTTTATTTTCTAAGAGAACAATAAAAATGAAAAAATCATAGGAATTATAGTGTTTAATTGATATTTTTATAGAATTTCAAGGACTCAAATAGTTAGGAATCCATGACATATATACATTCTTGGTATAGGTGGTGGGCTAAGTAATAGCATGTATGTTACTATGTAGAGAACAAATATCACTTCCCTCTTCCATTTATTAATTAAGTCCTAGATACAATTCCAAAGAAGAAGTATTTATCTTTCCTTGATGGATTTAGTGGGTATAACCAGAACCAGATTGCTTCAGAAGAACAGGATAAAATGACATTTACCTGTCCATGGGGAGATTTTCCTATCATGTGTAACCATTTATGTTATGTAATGCTCCAACCACATTCCAAAGAGATATGATTGGAATCTTTTCTGATCTTTTTCATGATTATGTGGACATTTATATGGATGATTTCATAAATTATGGTGATGAATTTAATGAAGCACTTGCCAATTTGGAAAAAACCATAATATGATGTAAATAAAATAATCTTTCTCTTAGTAATGAAAAATGTTGTATGATGCTAATTGATGGAAGCTACTAGGGCACCATATTTCAAAGAAAGGTATATAGGTGGATCCGACTAAAATTAGGGTGATACTTGACCAACCTATTCCACGTTCACAAAAATATGTATGATTTTTCCTAAGACATGTTGGATACTATGATCATTTTATTTAAGATATATCACATATAGCTTATCCATTGTTTGCATTGTTTAACAAAACTTCTTAGCTTTTGTGGAAAAACAATTATATTGAATTCATTCAAGTGCTCAGAAGCACCCTCCTTCATATTGAGATTATAAAGCTTATTTATTAATAGCACTTTGTTTGATGTCATGTTCTTTTCATACAGATCATGGAGCTTCCTCCATAATCCTTCCGTCACATTTTCTCTAGACACATTGAAATACACATTATTTGCTAGATATTGGCGGATTATTGCAATTGCCTTTCTATCTAGCTTTAATCCATTCTTCATCTGTCATTGATGAGGGTTTCTTTTCTATACCCTTAATCGAAAAATAAAAAGATTTCAAAATCAGTATATCCCGCATTTGTGATTTCTATAGGGAAAAATTAACACTTTTCAACTTCTCCATGTCAATTAATGTTGTTATCTCCTTTCTCAATAAAATTCACGCCCCAAAAATCAAAACTCCACTTACAAAATAAGGCTTTAAATATTACACCTTTTTAAAATAAAGGGCCAAAATCCATCTCCATTAATAATTTTATTTTTTTTTCCATATAAAAAACAATGACCCTTTTTGTAAAATTATTATTTATGAGGAAATGAAATAAAGAAAAATATTATATAAAAACTCCAATATTTGTTGAAAACAATGTTAATACTGAGAGGGGGGGTGAATCCGTATTACGACTAATTCTAAAGTTTTAAGCCAATTTATTTTTCACTCATTCAAACTTGGCATCCACTAAATGAGAGCAATCATTAACACAGCATAACAAAAGCCATATCAACCAAAACAAGCATACACATCATGAGAAGCAAACACATGATACACAAAGGTTTTACATGGAAACCCTTTCGGGAAAAAACCACTAAAGCTTGTTGTTGTTGTTGATGTAAAATAAGAGGACCTACTCTATGACATCAATCTATTTGTGATCCACCACTTACAGGAAGAACGAACTCCCTTTGATTTTTTGCTAGCACCCACTACAAGGAAGCACCAACTCCCTCCTTTTGTAGACACCTAATCATCTTACCAAAAGCACCATGTGAAGAACCAAATTCACTAATTTGTTGCAAGCACCAAATTACAACTCCTTCAATTGATGCAAACACCAACTTGCATGAGGAACCAACCCCCAGGCCTTCTTCACATACCCAATAGAGATGGAATCACCAACTTCTTGTATGCAGGCTCCAACCCACACTCAATAAGGAACTAATGTTCACTATATATGGCAGCCACTTTGCATGATATCAACTATGTTCTATGTCCTCTTCTCACTTTACAGTAGCCTAATGTTCTTCTCAATAAAAATCATTCATCACAGCCCATGCAACACTCTCTGCACCCTACTCTTCAACTGCATACACTCAACTCTCGACCCCTTCTATTCAACAAGCTCTCTCATCCTTTCAAACCACAACAATGGCTCAGTCGACCTTCTTCCTCTGCAGAACACCGCAACCTCTTTCGGGGTCTCTTTCCTCTACTTAGGCACTCTAAACCTCTCCCTAGAAGAATAAGATCACATGGCCTTACACATAGCAGTTCACACATAACAAAAGAGATCTCTACTCAGCTCACTCAACAATGTTTCATTCCCCCATTTTTCTCAACTGTGCTACTCTATTTTATTCCTCTATTGCACACTGGTTGATGCCGCCTTTATTGTCCATCACTCTGCCATTCACATTTCCCAAGTGTACTCCCATCATGGATTCTCCATCTTGTTGTTGCATCTGACTTGGCCTTTGTCATTGCATTAAACATGAGGATGGGCATGTGAGTGATCTCCATACTAAGAATTAATTCTCAATCAAATTACACTCCCAGGAGTTTCTCCATGCTTATTCATGTCTCATAGAGCTTTGACAGGTACTATGAAAGTGTTCCTAGCTCTTTGGTTTTGCAACGAATTTCCTTTGTAATTCTTATTCCTCGCAACCTTCAGTGCTTTCAAAAGAAATCAATTATTAATAACTTACAAGAATCTAATCTCCAAAATACTGATATTCACCTACTCTGAGGTTCCAACATGCTTCCTGCTCTTAGGTTCTGATATGTTGCCTGCTTCGAGGTTTTGATATGCTGCCTGCTTAGTCCTTCAGATATCAGGTCTTGATGCTCTTAGCCTTTTGATATTCAGCCCTTCTGATATCAGTTTCCAATGTTTTGAGCCTTTCAAGGTCTTGATATGTTGAGGTTTCAATATTGCAACTTTTGATATTCCAAGGAATTTCTTATTCGTGTAGAAGCGCCACCATCATTTATGCTAAGTTTGGAATTACTGTCAACTTTGGCTATGCACCAAGACTCCTCCAATCACCTTTTAACTCTTCTTTCATGGCTTAAGTCACCAAAATTTGACTGGGAATAACTCCTGATCCAGGAGGCCATTTTTAGACTTCCACATACCATTGGAAATATATTTTAGAGAAATTCCCAATGGAGAAGGTCCAATGTAGTCTTTGAGCCCATTTTCTAGCTGAAAAATGGTAGAAAACTCTCTGTTTTTCTTTTCACTTTGATCCTTCTTCTTGTGCCTAGAACCTGCTCTTCATAGGCATTTTGCAAGGTTCCACATACCATTAGAGAGATCTTTCCATGCACTCCCAACCACCATATTCATCATTTCATGGCTTTTAAAATAAGCTTTCTACTATGGTGATTCTCTACAGAAGACTACATCAACCATAAGACTCCACCTAAACTTGACACATCAATCACATCAATGCTAGCTTCTGCTTCCATCACAACTAGCTTAGTGGACATCAATGTTGTCTTGTCTAAAATCATGCTAGCACATACATCCATGCTAATCTAGTTGACATCAATGCCAACACACTTGCTAACTCTCAAACAATGCCAAATTCCAAACTTGATCTCCCAGCATGCTTGTTGACATCAATGCCAACATACTTACATCGACTAGCCATCCAGACAATGCCAACTGTCCAACAATATCCGCCTTTGGCATTGATGGAAACGCCTCAACCTCATCACTTCTTCACTTTGATGGTCAATCCTCGTGCTGCTTCCACACTTCTCTTGCATGAGACACCAATGGCTTTCTCTCCTCTACATGGGCCATCCCATCTTCTCCATAGCTTCTCCAATAATTCTCTCCCCCTTTGACATCAATGGAAAAGGGCTAAAATCTTCCTTTTTCTTCCCCATGTAGTCACTAAATGTCAATGACGAGGGTCTAACAGCTGATGTGCATTCTTCTCTACAGACTTTTCTCTAAGGAATAATCATTTCCTCTAATAATGCATCTTTTGTATCAATTAAAATGGGTTGATACCAATTAAATTCCTCATGGTATTATTGTTGCTGCAATTACCAGTCATTAGTGATGGATTGAGCTTGTTCTCCACTGTTGCTGCTACTTCTGAGACTTGTGCTCACCTCTCCTGAGCATCTTAACAGTCAACATTGCTCCCCCTAAGGTCAATTTGCTCCAAATATGAACATTTTTTTAAATAATCCCAATTGCACCAAACATTGATACAAATTGGACAATGTACTAGGCAAAATCTTATATGTCTTTCTCAAAATAAATGCTCATTTTCACAAAAATGTTTCTCCACCTGAACCCAATACTTATCAAATGACATAATGATACCAATTTGAAGGTTAAGGGACATGAAAATCTTATACCAATTGTGTTTCAAGAACACAAGATTACTGGGCATAATCAAACTCACAACTTAAATGAAATAAGGGTATTTCACCCAAGATGCAAGCCTTTAATTTCTTGAGAAATATTTCTTCCTAAGGCTAATGATCATTTTTGGCTACCAGTTACTAAAGTAGCTCCACCTAAGCCAATTCTCTTTGATCTCCTGCATCCACTTCCTTTATTCCGTGTGGGGACTGATCTTGTGGACCTGACTTAACTATGGGTTTCATGTCATTCAACACTTCTACTACAACCTGTCTTCTTCTCTCACAACATAAAGTATTGTTGTGTAATCCCCCTAAAAACATATTGGTTTCACTCTTCCTCTCTCTTTCAATGCTGATACATTTGAAATAAACAATTACATTACTGTAATCAACAAGAGTACTTGACCATACATTCAACAATCAGATGCATCTCTCTATTTATTTCTTCTAGCTTCTTGCATGTGACTTATTTGGCCTCCCTTGAGGCCATTTTCTTCCTTTACTAGAGAGAAATAAAGGTTCTACTCCCCCTGAGCAGATCATCCTCCTTCCAAACTTTCGATGGTCAATTCTTGATTGAAGCATTACCTTCCACCTTCTTATTTTCCTTTGTTTGGGATATATCTTGACTGTGCAAATCTAGAGGAAACTTCTCTTTCAACTCCTCTTTCTTCACCTAGATCTTCTTGCTTCCTTTTTGCCTTACAGTTTGGTCCAACAAGAGTAGGAGGATCATTCTTTTGATTTATTCATCCTCTTTTCATCTTTCTCTTTTGACACAGAGCACTGAAGACAAACTTGTATTCCTCACCTCCATTGTTTATTCTTATCTTCAAATTCTGAGTTGTTGCATTTGCATGCATATGATGAGAAGCATGCCATTTCTTATCATATCTCCAGCTCACTCTCTTGTGCCCAAGATTTCCACAATTGTAGCATTTGACATAACATACCAACATTCTTTCTCCTATCCTCTTTATGCATTCTTGGGTTGCTGCTACCTAACACATCTTGTATTCTTGCATGCCATCTATAGTCTATGGATTTATGTCCGAAATTATTACAAGAAAAGAAATACCCATAAAAGGGATTTTTAGGATTGAAGATCCATTTTCTTTGAGGGATTTTTCCTTGAGGAGGAAAGGACCTATACTAGTTCTTCATGTGCCTTCCATGACAATTTTCATTACTTCTTTACACTCTTTCTTTCTTCTGCTTACATTTACTCTCCTTCTCTCCTCACTGCTTCTTCTTATCCTTCTGCTGCTATATTTTCTTCTCTTGTTGTTTCTTCTTTCCTTGTTGCTATTTTTGTCCAACAACCTCTTTTCCCTTGTCATTGTTGGAACCTTAAACTACCTTTACTTGGATAGCTGACCCTTCATCATTTTCCTTCATGGAGCTTGATTCTTATTCGAAGCCCAAACCAACCTTAATGAGTAGGGATCTTTTCCTAACAAGAATCTCATCCAAGGGCCTTATGCTCTCCTCAAGCTTCTGATATCAAGACAATTCTTTATTTGACTTTTCTAGGTCATGTCTCAATGGGTCTACTTCAATCTGTAGTCTCTCAGCTTCCTTCTCACTCAGTTGATTGGTCAACATGCCACTCAGCCTACTAGCCTCTTCTTGTTGAGAATTAAGATTTACTATTGTTTTTCTCAACTTTTCATTCTCAAGCTCATAAATTTTAAATTCTCCTCTTGCTTGAGATTTTCCTTTGATAGGTCCTTGATCTCCTTTAGAGCAGAGATAAAATTCTTTCTAAAGTATATCCTTTCATTTAGATCCTTCTTTTCACTATAAGAGGTGCTATCTGCATCACCACATAGATCTAAAACCATCTCCGTGTCCATGGAGTCTTCCATGGGTCTAAGGGGTATTCCATCTTCATCAATTCCAGTGATACCTCTATTTTCTTTGTAGAAAATCCTGTAGATTCACAAGCTCATGCAATTTACTAAGCACAGGACAAGAAAATACTTCTACTTTCAACTAGTGGAAGCCAATAGATCGATGAAAATAATATGAACAATAAGAAGATAAATCAATGGCACATAACAAAAGATGTATCTGGCGAAATCCATTGCTCAAAACCCTGTTATATGTATTGCATATATCAGAAATATGAGTGAATATACAAAGCTTGTTCTCACTAGAACAATTCCGCACAAGTATGCTCAACTCTCTCAGCTCACAAGCTAGCTCTGGGCCAACACTTAGCCAATTTTACAGCTCTCCAAGATCCTAATCTCTTATTTTATTCCTCGGATGAATAGCCCATATTTAAATGTAATTCATGCTTCCAAAACTGCACAATCCAAACATAGGATCAATCTTTGATGCATGCATGATATTTACACTCCACTAAATAATACCATTGATAGTACATTGTCCCTGCACTCTAGTCTCAACTGGGTCTTTCTCTGAACTGAGATGCATGAGTTTCTCATGAGGGAATCTTTAGTTAACTAGAGTAGCACTAGTGGATGCATTAGTGCACCAATTAGTATGCTCAACTCTCTCAGCTCACAAGCTAGCTCTGGGCCAACACTTAGCCAATTTTACAACTCTCCAAGATCCTAATCTCTTGCGTTATTCCTAGGATGAATAACCCGTATTTAAATGCAATTCATGCTTCCAAAATTGCGCAATCCAAACATAGGATCAATCTCTGATGCATGCATGATATTTACACTCCACTAAATAATAGCACTGATAGTACATTGTCCCTACACTCTAGTCTCAACTGGGTCTTTCTCTGAATTGACATGCATGAATTTCTCATGAGGGAATCTTCAATTAACTAGAGTAGCACTAGTGGATGCATTAGTGCACCAATTGACTGTTAGTCCTCTGTTACTTCCAAAAACAATTTAGAACTAATTTAACCGAACTTAACTCAGTAAACTGAGTGATCTAATTTCCAACTCAATTTAAACTCCTACTGGACCCCTAAAACTTTGGGAGAACAAATACATGACTTCAGAAAGACTTCCAACTCGAAATTCCTAAGCTAATTAAGTAAATTAAATCTAATTAACTATTTACAAGTTGCTGTGAGGATATAATTTGATTTTAATTCTCAATTTAATTCAAGGACATATTAAACACGATTTTCTTGTTGCCATTTCTCAACAATCTTATTCTTCATAGTATCCCTCATTTTCTATTGCTACTAATGTGGGTGTATCTTCATTACTACTACTATATGCATGACTATATATATCTGCAAGTGATTCACATGAACACCTAGATAATGAATAACCTATTTCTTTACATTTATTGCAAAGTAATAGCTTAACATCTAAGTCACATGGTCACTCATCACGGTCTTCTTTTTCACCATCGTTGGAGTGAAGATCAACAATTTTCTCACAGGAAGAAATATCTTTAATCGTTTGAGCATATTTCCTTTGGGATGCCTTCTCCTTTTTCTTCCTTTTCTTCTTATCACCAACAACTACATGTTCTGGTTCACTACTTGAGAAACAAGGTTCTTTGACCTTCTCTTGAGCCATATTGAAATATTTTCCATACAGACATTGCAATCTATCTAACAATTCCTTTGTTTTCTCACATTGCCTTACCTTCTCAGCATCTGCCTTAGACAACCCTTTCATGATAATCTCCTTGGCTTCTGTACTAAACTCCTTCCTCTTTCCATATATCATAGATAACCAAATGTCTTCATTGATTACCATGTAAGCCAAACTCGATTATCCATTATTTCCCCTTGATCTACCTTCTAGCAATTAATCTATTCCTAAATGAATCAATCTCTGATACCAATTGTTGGAAACAATGTTAATACTCAGAGGGAGGTGGGGGGGGGGGGGGGGGGGGGGGGGGGGGGGGGGGGGGGGGTAAATTAGTATTAAGACTAATTTTAACGTTTTATGCTAATTTATTATTAACTCATTCAAACTAGGCATCCACTAAATGAGAGAAATCAGTAACATACCATAACAACAACCATATCAAACAAAACAAGCATACATATCATGAGCATCAAACATATGAGATGCGAAGGTTTTACGTGGAAACCCTTTTGGGAAAAAACCACGAAATCGTATTGTTCTTATTGATGTAAAATAAGATGACCTACTCTATTACATCAATATGTTAGTGAGCCACCACTCACAGAAGCACCAAATCCCTTTGATTGTTTTATAGTGCCCAATAGCAAGAAGCACCAACTCCCTGCTTTTGTAGACACCTGATCAACTTACCAGAAGAACCATGTGAAGCACCAAATTCACGGATTTCTTGCAAGTAACCACTTAAAACTCCTTGGATTTATGAAAGCACCAACTTGCAGGAGGCACTAACCCCCAATCCTTCTTCAAACACCCACTAGAGATGGAAGCATCAACTTCCTGTATGCAAGCTCCAACCCACACTCAATAAGGAACTTAATTTCATTGTATATGATAGCCACTCTACCTAATATCAGCTTTGTTCTTTGTTTTCTGCTCACTTTGCTCAATCTGCAACATCTTATTGTTCTGCTCAACCACAATCATTCATCACAACCCATGCAACATTATTTACACTCTGCTCTTCAAGTACATACACTTAGCTCTTGGCCCCCTCTATTCAACGAGCTCTCGCGGCTTTTCACATCACAACATTGGCTCACTCAACCTTCTTCCTCTGCACATAAGAATAACCTCTTTCAAGGCCTCTTTCCTCTACTTGGGAACTCTCATCCTCTCCTTAATAGAACATGCTCACTTGGCCTCATACATAGCCACAAAGATCTCTACTCAGCTCACTCAACAATGTTGCATTCCCCCACTTTACTCAACTGTACTCCTTTGTTTTGTTCCTCTGTTACACACTGGTCGATGTTGTCTCTGTTGTCCATCACTCTTTCATTCACACTGCCCGAGTGTAATCCTAGCATGACTTCTCCATCATGTTGTTGCATTTGACTTGGCCTTTGCCACCTCATTAAAAATGAGGATGGGCACCTAAGTGATCTCCATATTGATAATTAGTTCTTAGTCAAAATACACTCCAAGGGGGTTCTCCATGCTTATTCATCACTCACAGAGCATTGACTTGTACTTCAAAATGGTTTTTTTGTTCTTCATTTAATTCAATGAAGTGTGCATGGGAAGATAAGAGGTAGCTTTCTTTCAACTAAAGACAGGCCCAACAGTCTTCTATGATAATTGTGGTCCTTTCTACCTTGACCAAATGATATTTTACAACCGCTATTTATTCCAGTGACCAACTCCTCTGTGCTCATTTACTCTTCAACTTCTGACTCATCCAACCTTCAATACTCTTTTGTGTTGCTATATCAGAGCTCTACATATTGTAAATTTTTAAAACAAATGTAACAAAAGAGACATATTACAAGCCCCCTTGTTCTTAGACCATTCTTGTTTTTTCCCATATGACCGAGTGTTGTGACCAGCCACATAGAACTTAGGTGCTAAGGCCTTTAGGATCCTGTTGGGAGCCAATTTCCCTGTGTATTTTCTATCTACCCTTGGTTCTTTTAGCTTCCTCAACCAAGTGGCAACACATTGGAAGCTCCCACATATCGTAACTTTTCTTAAAATAATTTTGTAATGGAGTTCTGATATCTCCAACCTATGATATGCTCCATATCACTTAGATGTTAGGCCTTGATCTGCGCCCTTGGTTATTTGGGTTCCCACGACCAAAAACCAATCATACATCGAAAGCCCTTGCATATCGTAAATTTCTTCAACAAGCAATTACACAAGAGTTAAAAAAACTTTGACTTACGATATTATCCATAGTACTTAGGTGCTAATCCTTCTCAACGCCCTTCCTTCTATGGGTCTCCCATGACCATAATCTTATCACATTGGAATCCCCCTGTATTAGAACTTTTTCAAATGGAAATTGTACAAGAGTTAGGAGATCTCTGACCACCGATATTCTGACCTCCGAGATGATGTCATGTTGATGTCATCATATCCACGTGGCATATCCTTAGTGGTGACACGTGTCACTAGTATTTTCCCCATTATGCCACCCAAAATGTTGAATCTGACTGTCACATGTCCTCTGTACTGCCACATCATGCTGACGTCATTTTCCACCGTCAACTCCTCAGGGCCAATCACCAGCCACCATGTGTCCTATTAGAGGAGAGAGAAAGGGTCACTGGTTCTTTGGTTTTGCAACAAATTTCCTTTGTAATTCCTATTCCTTCCAACCTTTGGTGCTTTCATAAGAAATCAATTATTAAGAACTTATGAGATTCCCATCTCCGAAATATCGAAATTTGCTTGCTCCGAGGTTTTGATATGCTACCTGCTTCGAGGTTTTGATACGCTTCCTTCTCTGAGGTTTCAATATGCTGCCTACTCCAAGGTTCTGATATGATACCTACTTAGTCCATCCGATATCGAGTCCCTATGCTCCGAGCCTTCTGATATTCAACCCTTTCGATATCAAGTTCTGCTATTGTGATCCTTCCGAGGTTCCGATATTGCAACTTCCGATATTCCGAGGACTTCCTTTTTGCATATAGGCTCCCCCATCATTTTCGCCGAGTTTGGAATTTCTTCCAACTTTGTCTATGTGCTAAGAATCCTCCAATCACCTTTTAACTCTTCTTTCATGGCTAAGTCACCAAACTTTGACTGGGAATAACTCCTTATCCAGGAGGCCATTTGCAGACTTCCACATACTATTCGAAAGCTCTTTCAAATAAATTTCCAATAGAGAAGGTCTAATGTAGTCTTTAAGCCCATTTTCTACCTGAAAACGGCAGCAAACCCTCTGTTACTCTTTGCACCTTGACATTTCTTCTTGTGTCTAGAACCAGCTCTTCGGAGGAATTTTGCAAGGTTCCACATACCATTAGAGAGATATTTCATGCACTCCCAACCACCATAGTCATCATTTCATGGCTTCTCCAATAATCCTGCTACTATGGTGATTCTCTATTGAATACTGCAATAACCATAGGACTCCCCCTGAGCTTGACACATCAAGCATATCAATGCTAGCATCTGATGCCATCACAACTAGCCTAGTGGACATCAATGTTGTCTTTTCTAACATCATTCTAGCACATACAACCATGTTGATCTGTTTGACATCAATTCCAACACACTTACTAACTGTCACGTAATGCCAACTGCCCAACTTCATCTCCTAGCATGGTTGTTGACACCAATGCCAACATACTTATAGCCACTATCCATCCAAACAATGTCAACTATCCAACAATATTTACATATACCAATTCATGACATGAAAACATTTCCTCATCGTCCTTCATACTTTTCTAATTCAATAACTATTTGGTGTACATTACCTCAACAACCTCATCCTTCTCACTTTCGGTACACAACAGATTATGTGCGCCACTCATTGAAATCCCTTTCTGAAGTGTTTTTTTTGTAGGACCCACTCTTTGGAAAAGTGATTACACTCTTCCATAACATGAATTTCATATATTCTCTGCACTCGTAAGGGAAGTGACAAAAATTAATATTGATGCAACACTAGCAGGTTTCGAAATAGTAGTAATAACAACACAAGGTGAATAGACAGACAACCTTTTTCCTTATCACACGTCTGAATACTTACAAATTATAGAAAATATTTATGTAATCTTCACCATGAATCTCACTAACCTAACATTCACACATAATTATTAACAATCCCATTGTTGAATTATTGCAGGGGAATACTCTTGAGGATGATGGTTTCCACAATGAGGCCCAACCAGAATTTGAGCATAGCTCTGATACCAGTTGATGGGAGTCAGAGAACAATAATTGAATTCTAAGAGACAAAAAAAGACAAATATTTTTAAACAATAAGACATTAACAATGGAGAATAGAAATCACAATATTTACACCGCATTATAGGCATTTCCTTTCTCGGATTTCTTAGGCTGAGGCAAACACACATTTATAGATGATGGACAAAGCTCTATATTTTTCCCCATGTTTTTTGCATGAGTTACAATGTGATCTCTAGAAGTCAAGGGTGGTGGCTATCAGAGGGTCAACGTGGGTGGTGACTTTTAGGAGGTCAGCGTAGGCAGTGGAGTTGGTTGAGAGAAGATGACTTAAGATTGTGGAAGTCATTGTCTACTGCCTTCTGGAGTATTATTTGGCTTCACATCTAAAAAATATAGCAAGAAACCTCTTCCTTGTGTTTTATTATTTATTATTGCCCACAAACTTTGTAGAAGAACTAGTTGGGAGATGAATGGTAGATCTTTGATACTAATAATTTCGAGCAGCCTTGTGCCATTCTGCTTCTACATTTTTTTCATTGATTTAGTTTTTGGTCACTTGTGGAGTAGTGTTTTAGATTTTTCTTGGCTTTTCCATTTGATTTAGTTTTGGTTCATTTGTGGAGTGGCATTGTCGATTTTGATTGGATTTTCCATTTCATTTAGTTTTGGATCACTTGCGGAGTAGTATTGTAGTAGATTTCCCCTCTTGGGCTTCTCATCCCTGTCGCTAGAAGGATATATCATAATCAATTTGCATTGACCCTTCAATTAATCGTTGGTTGACCAAAAATTAAAGAGGAAATTTGTAAAGTGAACATTAGAAAACAAAAACGATTTTTTTTTTGAATTATATTTATTTCCATTTTGATTGGTTAATGGGCCTTGGGTCTTATTTCACAATGATGTTTTCACCAACTTTTACAGTAATGCAATGTACCATGGCATGATTATGTGATGGCACGCCTCTCTTTGGCTTCAAATATCATGCGTAAGCGAGTTAATGTCATTCTCATAATTCCAAAGAATACATAATTCTCAAAGTAGGTCAGGGTCAATTTATTACTTTCTATTTGCAGTGGACTTGCAGCCCATTGTTCTAACTACTGACTAACCATCGACCCAAGTGCATTTACAAGGGAGTTGAACTAATACAATGTACGACTAGAGTTAATACAATGTCCATGCCATTGGATTTGGTGTACTTAAAAAGAAAAGACTGTAGATTCTATGAATTTTAAAACAAATGGAATAAATTCATATGAAGCTTCCAAAGCATACATAGTTCCCAAAGTAGGTCGAGGTCAATTCACTCCTTGTTATTTGTAGCATACTTGAAACTCATTGTTCCAATTGTCGATTGACCGACAACCCAAGTGAATTTGCAAGGGTGTTGAATTAATACAATGTGCAATGAGAATTAATACAATGTCCATGTCATTGGATTTTGTGTACCTAAAAAGAAAAAATTACAGATTCCATGAATTTTAAAGCAAATGGAATAAACTTATATGAAGCTTTAACATGGGTCACTCCCATAAATCAAATCACAATTAATATTAAATTAAAAAAAAACATGAATGTCCCTTCCATCATCACACGAAGGCAAGTGGGCCCAAATGCTTGATCTACCTTAGCTCCTTTCACTTTAGCCCCCCCCTTCGTAACTTTCTTCATATGACCTGGGGCTAGAACTAGGGACTCAACCTGAGGGTGATAGAGTCCTTTAAACATTTTTCCTGGGGCCTTTTTCCTTTGTTACTTGGAATCCCGCATCCCAGCGCTGAATGAACTTTACCTTAAGCTTCTCCCCTAGACAACTGCGATCATCAATCTACGGGATCGGGCCCACCCAAGACATCACAATCAAAACATGGGGAGGGTGACTCATTACCTTTTTTTTATAGCGTGGGCTAACTTTTCCAGACGCGAACCCATTATAAAATAGAGCATATGAAACATCGAATAAGGGAGGATCCCCCACATATCACAATCATAGGCCGAGAGAGACTGAGGTGTAGGAATACCTTAACCTATGTGATCGTCGATCACCAATCCATGGGGGTGATGTCATCACTTCCACGTGTCACCTTGTGAGTGGTGACACATGTCACCCAAAATTGCCCCTATAGGACCCATAAAAACACTGAAACTGCTTGACACATGTCCTACGTATTGCCACATCATTTTCTGTACTGCCACATCATTGATGACATCAGCTACCATGTCACCCATCAGGACCAATCACATTGTGCCATGTGGCCTCCAGGAAGAGAGAGAAAATGGCCTACCTAGCCTTGTTTCTTCATGGGTTTCCTTTGTTGATCTGAAAATGGGGCTCTTAGGCTTATTGTCTAGCTTACAAGAACCTCTCCCACTTCCAAAGCTTGAATTTTCCCAAGTCTTTAATGATTAACCAATGTGGAATTAAGAAATGCTTGAAAATATAGGTGTATGCTTGTAGTTGTTTTCAACTGATTATTTGCTTTAAAATCTGTTGTTTGTGCTGATATGTGAATGTGCTTAAACTGATATATAAATGCATATAACAGTGAATAATGCAGCAGTAAAAACAAACACATAAGACAGAAAATTAATTAGGAGTTCACCCACAACTCTTGGGCTACATCTCCGTGAGCTCTAGTTAATTCAACTAGGCTCTTTGGGATTATGGTATTAGTCTCTTTTTACAAGCTCTTGGCCCAACTCCTATTGTTCTACACAAAAAAGTGGGTTCAGACACCATTTAATCCCATGGCTCTTGAAGCTTTGGCTTTTGGCTCTTGGCTCTTGGCTCTGGCTCTTTGGCTCTTGGTTCTGGCTCTTGGCTCTGACTCTGGCTCTTCGGCTCTGGTATAGGCTTTTAGCTCTAACTCTGTCTCTTGGCTCTGGCTCTGGCTCTTTGGCTCTTGGTTCTGGCTCTTGGCTCTGACTCTGGCTCTTTGGCTCTGGTTCAGGCTCTTGGCTCTGACTCTGGCTCTTGGCTCTAGCTCTGGCTCTCTGGCTCTCTGGCTCTCTGCTCTAGCTTCTTTCTGCCTTTTGCAACCTTCAACTCTCTGGCTTTTCACTTGAACTTCAAGTGACCCCAAAGGCTCCCTCAAATTCTCTTTTTCTTCTGCGCTACCTCTTTGGCTTCTATGCTGCCTCTTTGGCTTCTTCTTCACAGCAAAACCCCAACAGCAACAACAACAACAACTCGGCCACTGTCAATAACTCAGCAACCCCTGTTATCTATCGTTCTGTGTCTTTTAAGCCAAATGGCGCTGCCTGTTTGTTTCAGATTCTCGTCTCTCAGTCTCCCCGGCCTCTGTCTGCTTCGAATCCCTCTTTCAGGTGTTATACAATCATTGCTTAATGCCAAAAGGGGAGGTGGCCACCATTTCTATAACGTAAGAGTGCCTCGGGCCTCTACAGCTCCTGAAACAACTGTGCTCTATTAACACAGGGAAAAATGTATTTTAAACGAAGAAAATCCGCCAAAACACTATGTCTCAGACTTCAAACATTCATAATCTCGCTTTATAGCGCCATCGGGTCCGCCTAGGGATCGCTATCACATATCACAATTGGCCTGCTCCATGGTTTTCCCTTTGTATTTTAAAATACATTGAAATGGCGAAAATGCATGTAAAACTGCCTTTGGATGGACTTCAAAATATATCAATTACCGCCTAGAGCCCTGTCGGGTTCGACCATCGCATCGCATATATATAACATATGTGGCCCCACTCCAATGTGTTCTGCCAACGCGATACTGCGATGTGACAAGTCACAATCGCAGATCGCACAAGTCTGAGGCCTCTTCATATAATAGGGTCTATGCCAGCGCCGATTGCGATTCGCTGATATCGGTGATCGCGGTATCGCATCGGCCTGGTCCCCTCACATATTATGCCACCAATATCCACCGACTGCCATCACCAATTGTGATTTCCAATCGGATCTGGACCATTGATCGGCCAGATCCGACGGTTCCTGTTTACTACCTCCAATAGCCTTGTTTTCATGGTTTTCTTCATGTTTTTAAGGCCTGATGGTGTTATCCGATAAGTCCAAGACTTCTCCTTTTTCGGTGGTTTTTCCCTTTGGGAGATTTGGAAGACTTAAAGGGTTTTTAGACCCATTATTCAAGGGATTTTGCCTCTTTTTCCTTTGAAAAAGGGCAGCTTCATTTTATGATAGCTTTCCCATCTGAAGTCCGTTTTCGCCCATTTAAGTTGCGTTGGATTCAGAATAGAGGGATCCCTACAATGAGACTATTTCTGAGAGTAGCTTGCGACTTTCATTTTCGTCTGATTTACAAAGGATGTGTGCCATTTGGCACCTTTCACCTCTTATATGAAGCCTTTTAGACTTAGAGGTTTATCCAGGATTCTTTTCGGATCACGCCTTCCCACTAAGAGAAATTTTGGTCTCCAAAAGACTGATATAATAATCTGAATAGTAAATGAGAGTGACTCACCCTCTTCTTTCAGCCTCCCTACACTTGCCTTTGCATAGTGCCTCTGAACCAAAGTTTTTGACCACTTCCCTTCTCTGGATGGGCTGGTCTTCTTGGGAAGAACTATATTTCTCCTTGCCTTCCTGTAGAACTTCTACTAAAATGGTCATAGAAGGTAGTTTGAGCTTCTTTTCCTTGATCATTGATCCAAGGTGGCTCAACAAATGTGAAGTACATCTGCTCCACAAAACTTTCATTTGTACCTGTTTGACAAGCTACCAACAATAACTGTTAACAACAACAGGCATACAGACAACAACTGGATGGACTAAACTCCTGCTTCAACAAAAGAAAAAAATTTTACATCTTGTGAACACCTCCATGTCTTACATCTACATACAAATGATGGACTAGATAACAAGCCCACAAAACATGCCTTTAAACCAAATGACCCTTCAAGTCAAGCATGTAGAAAAAGACCATTGGGAATCTTTTTCAAAAGATGAATTTTTCATCATCATCTCCATTTGGAGACCATGTTAACTTGGCATCACATGCATGCCAAAGCAATCAACCCTTCAAGTTAATCACACATACATGTTCAAATACAAGGAAATCATCAACATCCCTGTGTTCATGCACATCATTCTCATGCATGCATTTCATCCTTCAACTTTCGCTTAAGTACACTGTACTTTCGAAGCTGAAATGAAATATAATGTTTCATCCTTCAAATTTCGCTTAAGCACACTGTACTTTCGAGGCTGAAATGAACATAATGTTGCAGCAATAAAGTGAGTCTGCCTACTCAACTTTTTCCATCCTGCAACTTGCATCTCATTAGCAAAGAAATGCAATAAATCAAAAGACAAGCATCCTTTTGCAACAAACCTCTTGTGCTTCAATGATTGTCTTGAGGTCCTTCAGGATAAGGAGAATGCCTTTAGCCCTTCTTCCTTCTTGTCCTCTCCTAGAATTAGTTATTAGTAGCTTTCCCTTCACCTTTTCAAACTCAAACAACAATCAGTTTACAACCAAGTATACAATCAACCTCTGACTGTTCAAACACCTTTCAGACAAGCAGTCTTTGCTTTGTCAATCAAGCATTTTGATATAACCTTCTTCAAGGGGTGGTTAATCAATCTTAAGCTCTGATACCACCTGATCTAAAAATGGGGCTCTTAGGCTTCTTGTCTAGCTTACAAGAACCTCTCCCACTTCCAAAGCTTGAATTTTCCCAAGTCTTTAATGATTAACCAATGTGGAATTAAGAAATTCTTGAAAATATAGGTGTATGCTTGTAGTTGTTTTCAGCTTATTATTCACTTTAAAGTCTGTTGTTTGTGCTGATATGTGAATGTGCTTAAGCTGATATATAAATGCATATAACAGTGAATAATGCAACAGTAGAACAAATACATAGGACAACAACTTAATTAGGAGTTCACCCACAACTCTTGGGCTACATCTCTGTGAGCTATAGTTAATTCAATTGGGCTCTCTGGGATTATTGTATTAGTATTTTTTTACAAGCTCTTGGCCCAAATCCTGTTGTTCTACACAAAAATAGTGGGTTCAGACACCAATTAATCCCCTAACTCTTGAAGCTCTGGCTCTTGGCTCTTGGATCTTGGCTCTGGCTCTTTGGCTCTTGGTTCTAGCTCTTGGCTCTGACTCTGGCTCTTTGGCTCTGGTTTGGGCTCTTGGCTTTGACTTTTGGCTCTTGGCTCTGGCTCTGGCTCTTTGGCTCTTGGTTCTGGCTCTTGGCTCTGACTCTGGCTCTTTGGCTCTGGTTCGGGCTCTTGGCTCTGACTCTGGCTCTTAGCTCTAGCTCCGGCTCTCTGGCTGTCTACTCTGGCTTCTTTCTGCCTTTTGCAACCTTCGACTCTATGGATTTTCACTTGAACTTTAAGTGACCCTAAAGGCTCCCTCGGCTTCTCTTTTGCTTCTGCGCTGCCTCTTTGGCTTCTACACTGCCTCTTTGGCTTCTGCTTCACAAAAAAACCCCAACAGCAACAAAAACATCAACTCAGCCACCGTCAATAACTCAGCATCCCCTGTTATCTGTCGTTCTATGGATTTTAAGCCAAATCGCTCTGCCTGTTTATTTCAGATTCTCATCTCTCAGTCTCCCCGACCTCTGTCCACTTCGAATCCCTCTTCCAAACGTTATACAATCATTTCTTAATGCCAAAAGGGGAGGTGGCCACCATTTCTGTAACGTAAGAGTGCCTCAGGCCTCTGCAGCTCCTGAAATAGCCGCGCTCTGTTAACACAGGGAAAAATGTATTTTAAATGGAGAAAATATGCCAAAACACTATGTCTCAGACTTCAAACATTCATAATCCTGCTTTATAGCACCATCGGGTTTGCCTGGGGATTACTATCACATATAGCAATTGGCCTGCTCCATGGCTTTCCCTTTGTATTTCAAAATACATTGAAATGACGAAAATGCATGTAAAAATGCCTTTGGACAGACTTCAAAATATATCGATTACTGCCTAGAGCCCTGTTGGGTCCGGCCATTGCATTGCATATACATAACATATGTGGCCCCGCTCCAATGTGTTGTGCTGATGCGATACTATGATGCGACAAGTCACAATCGCAGATCGCACAAGTCTGAGGCCTCTTTATATAATAAGGTCTTATGCCAACACCGATTGCGATCCGCCGATATCGGCAATCGTGGTATCGCATCGGCCTGGTCCCCTTACATATTGTGTCGCCGATATCCACCGACTGCCACAGCCGATTGCGATTTCCGATCGGATCTGGACCATTGATCGACCAGATCTAACGGTTCTTGTTTACTGGCTCCGATAGCCTTGTTTTCATGGTTTTCTTCATGTTTTTAAGGCTCGATGGTGTTATTCGATAAGTCCAAGACTTCTCCTTTTTCGGTGGTTTTGCCCTTTGGGAGATTTGGAAGACTTAGAGGGTTTTTAGACCCATTGTTCAAGGGATTTTGCCTCTTTTTCCTTTGAAAAAGGGCAGCTTCATTTTATGATAGCCTTCCCATCTAAAGTCCGTTTTTGCCCATTTAAGTTGCATTGGATTCAGAATAGAGGGATCCCTTCAATGAGACTATTTCTGAGAGCAGCCTGTGACTCTCATTTTCCTCTGATTTACAAAGGATGTGTGCCATTTGGCACCTTTCACCTCTTATATGAAGCCTTTTAGACTTAGAGGTTTATCTAGGATCCATTTTTGGATCATTTGTAAAAAAAATTTGGCCTTCGCTCACAATTTTACACAATATCGCAGAATTGCACCCCTCGCAAGGTTTTGGAGTGGTAGCCCCTATGTTCCGTAGATTGTCGATAATGCGGGATTGTGGGATGCAGGATTGTCCATCGTGATATGTCGTACCATTGTATCGCCATGTGGAGAGAGAGGAAGAGGACAACCCGTTCCTGTTTTTCCATGCATTTCCTTATTTAATCGGATTTCGGCCTCCCCCAACACTTCAACATTAAAACCTAGATTTCGATGATTTTCAGTGTTATCGGCATCGATGGATTTGTGACCCCACGTTTGTATGGGCCCCTTTGTTCCTGTGATCGTCAATATGTGATATTGGTGATCCACATTGCGGACCTTCCATCTGCTATGTGTCGCAGGCCCCTCTGACCGCTAATATGCGATATTTGCACCACCGGGAACTGCCAATAGTCGATCTCTTGACCCCACCGATACTTTGTGTCTGTAGGACTCCGCCTTAAGCCGATTTGTGATTGCAATAAGCTCCCGAGTCCCGATATGCGATTTAACTTTGTCCTTTGGTGTCTTTTCTTTGTTTTCTTAGCTTTCTAAGGGTAAATTAAACATGCTCTAACTTCTGATCCAGAAGTCCATTCTTGGACTTCCATATACCGTTGGAAATATCTCTTCGAGCACTATGGAATGTGGAGGGTTCAATTTAGCTCTAAGATATTCTGTGGTCCGGGAAGGTGACTTCAAACTTCACTGCTCTTGGGCAACCTTGACCAACTGAAACCCACAATGCAGTGAGTGACAAGATTGGCTCCAACTGGGGACAGTGCCTTGCTGGCAAGGTGCTGAGAACCTGTAGACCACTAATATTCCTTTGATTAGGCATGGAGTCATTCTTAAACAAAATATAATTATGTGAAAATGGACCTTTTCAATCATAAACTGAAAATTTCATATAAAAATTACAACAAACGCACACCGGTATTTACAATGAGTGAGAGACATGTATTCCTAATTTTGAAAATAAAATTTGAGGAGCTGATCATTTACTGATAGTTCCAACAATTTATCATCCGATTTTTCAAGCAAGTATGTGTTATTTCCTCTTTTTTCTACAACCTTGAAGGGGCCGAACCATAGCGGATCAAATTTCCCATGTTTTCCTTTGTCTTCCTGTCGGACATCCCACCTGAGAACTAAATATCTTGGCTGAAAATGTCAGTCCTTTTCCCTCTTATCGAACAAAGATTTCATTTTCTGTTGGTAATTGGACAACACAGTCCCCATATGTTCTCTGTTTTCGCTCCACCAATTTATTTATTCTTCTAGTCAAGGTGCTCGACTCTTCCTCGCCTTCTTGTAGCAACTTCTCTACTAGCTTTTCTAATTGGATGGGGAAGACAACAACCTTGCTATACACTAGCTCAAAAGGTGATTTCCCAGTGGATCATTTAGGCATTACTTAGTTAGCCCATAGAGAAAACTTCAGTCGAGAGTCCTAGTTCCTTTGATTTTCAGTGATGGTCTTCTTTAGCACTCTCACCATAGTTTTGTTTGAGGACTCAGCGAAGCCATTCCCTTGAGGGTAGTATGTAGTGGAGTGTCCAATAATGATATTGAATCTATGGCAGAAGCTGGTGAACTTGGTAGATTTGAAGACTTGAGCATTATTCATGATAATTTTGAAAGGACACCCAAAGCGGGATAGTATGTTCTCCTCCATGAATTTTATCACCACCAATTCTGTAGCATTTCTAGTTGGGATGGCCTCTACCCACTTGGTGAAATAGTCAGTGGCTGTCAATATCCACTTGTCTTGGCCACTGGATGGTGGGTTTCTTTCTACAATGAAGTCTTGTACCCATTGTCTAAAAGGTTCCTCCACATGTACTGGAATCAAGGGGAGGGGAGAAAAATTCTGTCTTTCAGCAAAAAAATGGAATTTCTAGCACAACTTGACTTGAGAGTAAACATCTCCAAACAGCATAGGCTAGTAGAATATTGCCTTGAGGATTTTATGTGCTGTGGTATTTCAGCTGTAGTGTCCCCCACAGAATCCTCCATGGAAATCCTCAATCACTTTATGGGTTTCTCCCTCTACTAAACATAGAAGTAATATCCCCACTAGGTCCTTCCAGTAGAGTAGGCCACTGGATATAATATATTTCTATGTCTGCAATCTCAGACTTTGGTATTTGGATCTATCCATCCCCAACAGGAAATTTAGGAATAAGAGGTAATGAACAATGTTATTATACTAGGGCTATCCCTCATATTTGGAATATATCTTCTGCTGAGATTTTTTAATTCCATTATGGTGATCCTCTGGTCTTCTTCTTCTGTGATCAAGTTTATCCCTAGAGATTGGCAGTTGGATTCAGATAAAATCTTGGCCAACCCCTAGCCTTTAATGATATTGGTGGGATTTATTTCTAGCTTGTATTCTTATATTTTAGCTATCCACTGCCCCTCTTTCCTTCGCTGTTTCCCTGCACCAAGATGTCCTTGAATAAAGTTGTTGGAACGAATGTTGTGATTTCATATTGCAACACATACATACGAAATGCCTTTAGAGCCTTGACCATTGCATAGGTATGTTTCTCTAGTATATTATATTTCAGCTCAACATCCCTTAGGACTTGGATGAAAAAGGCGATCGGTTGCTCATAGCCTTTTTTATTTTTCTGTAGCATCGCAACAACGATAGCATATGGAGAGGCGAAAAAAATATGTAGAAAGGCACTAAATGTTGGGGCTGACTAGCACTGGGGCCTCAACCAAAGCTTCTTTGATTCTACTGAAAGAATCACGGGGGACTTGACTTCATTTTCCTTCTTGAGCATATCTATAATACCCTTGTCTATCTTAGCATAGTTGGGTATGAATCACCTCAAGAAATTTATTCTCCCCAAAAAGGCTTGGACTTATTTCTTGTTTTTGGGTAGGGGAATATGGCTGATGGCTTTGACTCATTCAGGATCGATCTTTACTCCTTCCTACGCTACTATGTGTCCAAGTAGCTTCTCCTCACTCAAGGTGAACTAAGACTTCGTAGGATTCAAAGAGATACCATACCTCCTACACTTCTCGAAGGTGAGCTTTAAATGGAGGATATGATCTTCATCAGTTTTAGAAAAGACCGTGATGTCATCTAGGTAGACCACCACAAATTTATCTTGCTCGCCTACAAAAGCTATGTCCATAGCTCTCTAAAATGTGGCCCCTGCATTTATCAACCCGAAAGGCATGTGGGCATACATGAATGTTCGCAATGGGGTGGTGAAAGCAGTCTTTTTTTGGTCCTGAGAGTGGACTGCCACTTGGTTATATCCAGAGAATCCGTCCATCATGGATATTCTGTCCACACCAACCACCTTCTACAATATATTATCCATCATGGGCAGTGGGTAGTTTTCTTTTAGAGACACCCTGTTTAGATTCCAAAATTCTACACAAATATTTATCTCTCCGTTCTTTTTCCGGACAGGGACCAAATTAGCTACCCACTTAGAGTATCTTAAAGGTACTATGATATTTTGTTGTAGCAACTTCCTTATCTCCTTTTCAATGGAGGGGAGTAAGAGAGGATTTATCTGTCTAAGTTTCTGCTTACATAGTTTTACTCTGTTCTTCAAAGGAATCTTGTGTTGTATGATGTTAGTATCAAATGCTTTGAAATCATCATAAGACCAAGCAAATACAGCCTTGTAATTTTTGAATAAATTTAAGTACCTTTGTTTTTATTCCAAGGGGATTCATTTCGACAGCCTAACCATCTAGGGCTCCTCCTCTGATCCGATGTTTCATTCTTATACTTGCTCATCCTTCTCAGGGGCCATTTGTTTGGAAGCTATTTTGTCTTTATTAAAAAATCTTTCCAGTGGAACAAGTCCACGAGGGATGGTGTTCCTTTTCAATTGCAAAATTTTTCACCCAACCACTGTGTCTTTCCACAAAGTGGCTTCTTTTTCTTGTTCTTCTTCTTCTTGGTCGATGGTGGAGTGGGCAAACTCCCCAATGACTTCTATGAATATTTTCACCTGCTCATCATCTTCAAATACCTGCTAGTGTTTGACATTATCTGGTATTGAAGGTTTGTGTTTGACTTCTACCTCATATCTGAGGAGAAAATTTTGTGGGGCCCTAAAAGTGCTTTGTTGTCTTGAGGGGGCCCGACCCAGGTTCAACGTTAATTAGCCAAACAAATCCCTGCACTACTGGCCCTTTCGGCATCAGCCCACGGAGTGCGGACTGAAGTCTCACCTGAAGCAGTATGGGGGGATGCTGGAACCAAATTTCCACACCCTGAGATGGTTGTGATGTTGTTTGATTTCTTCTATCCCTGCCTTCTCGCAGGTGATCCCGCTCTAGGGCTTGTAAGAAAAACCCTCTATTCTGGCTTTCAATACCTTCGCGAAAGTATACGATTGACCTTCGCGCACGTAATCAGATAATTCATAATTGTGTTTAATTATTCAATGTAACTATATTCATTCGCACATCTTAGAAGCATAATAAAGGAAATTCATACACAAAATATTCAAACCCATCAACTAAACAAATACACATAAATTGTAGAATAACTCCTTTTATTAATATCTTCCAAGTGTTAAAGACTATGTTCACCCTGCGCACATAGCTGCAGGGGTCCGCACACTCAGCTACAGAGCCTCTACCTATGCTACAACCTAAGACTTAGACTTCTTGCTCTAAAGCTATGACTCTCTTACGTGTTGTGTCTCCCAAACTACTTAGAGCTTAGCTCTTTTTATACAATCCCATGGTCCACGGACCATGAGTAGATTTCTTATAGCCGACTTTACTTTACAAAACTAAGGGTGGACTACCCTTTATGACACATAACACCTTCATGCTCCGCGACCACAAAATGCATAGTCTTTACAACAATATTACAAAAATTCACTTAAACATGGGCTTTTAGCCCCAAAAATGCCCTTGGGTGATCCTGCTACCAAAATTCCCCCAAAACAAACATCGTGGCTCTCCCTCAAGTCACTCGGTAGGCACAGAGATATTTGTGCAAAGCCCATCCATCTCGACCCTGATGACTGCAACTTCAGCTGTGCTCTAAGCTACTGCCTGAAGCTGTTGTTGCGTCACTTGTAGAGTCGCAAGCTTGCCTTTTATGTTTCCTGTGACTGCGTAAGCTTCCTCCATCAAGGGCTTTAGTCACGCCTTTAGCACTGCTTCCTTGTGCAGCACTGCATCCACCTGTTTCTTCAGCTGCTTGGCTTCTTGTAGCTTGGCTAACCTATGTGTCCTCTTCTTTGGTCTCAGGTGAAGGTGATCATGCGCCTTTGTCAAAGCCCCGCTCTGTGCCACTTGTCTGTTTTCCTGCCTCCTTTTCTATTTATTCTGCCTTGGCCTTCTCAGCGGCCTCCTTCTTCCTCTTTTCAACCAGCTACGCCATCTTCAGCTTGGCCTCTTCCTTCTTCTTTTGTGCGGTGGACTTGCTTCCACCCACCGCTAAGTCTGTGGTGGTGCGCCACTCTACTGGCCATTTATCCAACACCGCATTGATGGCATCATCTGTGGCTAGGTATGACAAATCGTACCACTTCTGCGTAGGGTCCTTTCGCACCGTGATTGATATCCGATGGAAATCAACTTTGAATTCAGCATAGCTCTGCAGGTTATCATATACCATGGGTGACAGCTTGCGATTGATAGCCATCCTGATATTTATTTCTAGCAAGATCCAGAAGTTCTTGCTATCTCGAATGCACTTCACATCCTTGGTTGTCCATAGCGAAGTGTACTTCGCTACTTCAGGAAGATCTGGTGTGACCGAGGGGAATTGGCTCTCCTCTGGTAGCTCCCATGCTACGAGCCCAATCAACATCAAGAGCCACGTGTAGTGGAACGTCTTGCTTTGCTCTTGCGCTTCACAACAGTTCGCTAGGAACTCTCCACGAAGGTAGTCTGAGTAGTTAAACTGGATGCCTTCCGCGCACTATTGTGCGAGTGTGACGACAGGCACCGATACCTCATTAGCGTGACACTTCCACATCACCTTCAATGTAAGGATCTGCATTGCCACATTCACAATGGGGTCATAGATGTTGGAGATATAGTACCCGCGTAGCTTCTTCACTAGTTTGAACATCTCTTTCATTGCTTCTGCGAGCACCAACTCTCCACCCTTGCCGCCAAATATCATAGCTGGATTTTCGCCTGTATATGATAGGTATGTTATGTGGTGAATCAACATATCGGTGATGGATATCAGCTCCTCTAGCCACAGACACCCATCATGCACCAAGCACAACAGCTACTTGATGACTAAAACTGTCACACGGGTGCGATTATAGTGCCACACCCAGAGCAGGTTGAGTAATCCTGCCTTCTCTACTCCTCTGAGCCACTTTTACGGCTCTAGTGCAGTCATCCCCATATTTGTGTCTATGATGCGTCACATCAACTGTTTGGTCACCAGGTGGGGGAACTTCTCATGGTCCGCCAAGTCCCAGTATTTGAGCTTCAAAATCGACACCCATGCCAAACACGGACCGTCAAAATTGATTTCATCTGGTAGCAGAGGGGTTTGCAAGGGTGTCTTACTTTCATCAATGTCCTTTGGGACCTTGGACTTAGGCTTGCGCGGAGGGACATACACCAGCAACCGTGTAATAGGGTCCACACCTTGGGCATCAACCTCCTCTATTTCCACTCCCACATCCTCATCGTCCATGGGGATGTCTTCAATATCCTCCTCTTCTGCTTCTAGGTTTATAGCCTTGCCTTTCTCCTAGGCAGTGGGATTTGGTGGGTTTCGTCTTGGCGACGCGCGCACCGATATGGTAGGCTGCTTGCCCTTCTTGTCTTTCATGGTCTCCTTGGTTGGGGTTAGCTTCGGTCTCAACGTTCTCGGGGATTTAGGGACCTCTGCTAATACTTCAACCACTTCCAGGGCAACTACTTCGGTCCCCATATCAATTTCCTGCACATTTTCCTCGGCTGCCACTCCTTTGGTGTTCATAGCTTCTGCATGGGTTGACATGACGATTTTTACTAGTGCTTATGTCTCTTTTGACAATTGTTCAAATGCCAGACCCACTATCAGATCTTGAAATAATTCATAGTTTATGTGCACCTGAAAGCGCAACAACTCAATCCTCAAAGTGCTAAGTGCTTTTCGCTGGGAAACCACTTGTAATTTATAAGGCATTTTAAATTCAAATTTGATCATTCCCCCCAAAATCGGTTCATTAATGCCGGATTGGTGACATATTTTCAAGGATCTAAGCCATAAATTTCACCTTAAATGCTGGCCGCCCACTCCATTTGGCCTCACTTCTGCCGTCTTTTCAATAACAGTGACTTTAACGGTCACTTTCCAGCTGACCTGCACGATTTCTCCCTGGTTAGTGCAGCTCCTCCGTGCTACCGCGGACCCAGTGACACGTCCTCACTATGCACCATATTCCAATCGTGCAGCTCTCCAACCCAGGTAGTGTAGTTTATAGTCTCGCGCCTCCTTTCATCTATCTGGAGTGCTAAGACTGTGCTACTTTCATTTAGTCACATGGCCGGACCACCGGTGTATGGCTTTAAGCGACTTCCATTCACCTTTCTTGGGAAGGGTTCTCCATTTAACTTGACCAACTGTACCGCTCCTCCATCAGTAATCTCCTTAATAACATAAGGCCCTAACCAGTGCATCTTGAATTTCCCTGGAAATTTATCAAACTTACTATCATATAAAAAAACCAGGTCATTTACCTTAAATGTGCACAACTTGATGTGTCGATCATGCCATGCCTTTTCGCACTGCTTTTGGACTTGCTGGTGAAATCCAGCCAAAAATATTTCTTCTTTGAGCTCATCCAGCTACGTGAGCCTCTCTTCCAAGGCTCCACGATCCATCATACCTATGAGTGCTGCTATGCACAGACTAGGCACGATGTATTCCATAGGCATTACGACTTCCACACCATAGACAAGCCTAAAATGGGTTTGTCCCATCAACTTCTTGCATGTCGTTCGATAAGCCCACAATATTGCAGGTATGCGTAGGTCCCAATCACTTCGCTAAGCATTGCAAACCTTGGTCAACATGTTTTCAAGCACTTTGTTGAACGCCTCCACTATCCCGTTAGCCTATGGGTGATAAGGTGTGCTCTTCTAGTGATATACCTGAAATTCCTCCATTAGTGCGCTGATCGTCTCATTCAGGAAGTGCGTACCATGATCTTCGACAGGTATCCAACATCAGGCACAAGATTGCTACATGGCACTTAACCAGCCAAAATATAGTCCAGTCATCAAAATAAACCTCTAGGAACTTATGAATAAATTCCTTGAATGCTGCAACAACCATGCGCGAAAAGATTGCAGGTGAATTCTTCAATCCAAATGACATTACAGTGTATTGAAAACAAGCCCACTCAGCCACGAAAGTTGTCTTGCTCCTATCCTTCGACGCGATTTTGATTTGGTGGTACCCAGAGAACCCATCAGTGAAGGAATATGCTTCCTAGCCACCTACATTGTCCAACACTTCATCCATGAATGGAGTCAGGAAAGGATCATGCACACAAGCGTCATTCAGTTTTCTGAGATCAACGCATATCCTTATATCAGCTTTCTTCTTCTTCTCTTGCACCACCATTGGGCTTACCCAATCAGATTCTTCCACAGGCTCAATGATGCCTGCCGCTAGCATCTTGTCTAGCTCTAAGTGGACATTCTCCTTGTATTTTGGATTGAGACAGTAAGGCCTTTGCTTAACTAGCTTCACGTTGGGCTTTAACGTGATATTCATCATTCCTAGGTCCCCCATTATTCCTTTCAGATCCATAAACTTCGTAGGGAATAATTCCTGGTATTTGCGGAGGAATTCAGTGACCTTATCCATTGTCGCGTTGTCCCAGTAGTCTCCAATATTCGTGAATTTGGGTTCTGCCCCCTTACCAATGTTCACTTGTTTTGTTTTCAACAGCGCGGTTATATCAGGGTTCTCAATCTACGGTCCTTGAACCTCGTGGTGACCTTCTGTTTCTAGAATGTTAATCTTTCGTGGATCCTCGTCCTCTGCTTTAGTAGTTACATTATAACATTCGAGCGTTCGACTCAACTGAGTATACCATTCAGGCTGAATCAGGTCTAAAGGATCCTGCGATATCCTAAAGATAACTGCTTTCACCTCTTGTAGTGCTTCATCAATACTGTCAAACCCATCCTCAAAACTAAATTTCATCATGAATCCTTCGTACAGGACATCCCATTCACCTCTCCCATGGTGGAGCTTTGTTTCTATATACCATTTCATTGGGATAACATCCAGGGTATGATAGAATAGGTGCACCCACTCAAGTTGGGACTTTTCTCCATAAGCCTACATCCATTTGGCCAGATGCGCATGCGGATTGTTAAGTCCATCGTAATTGTCTGTCATTCACATCTTAGGTTTCCCAAATCGTGTTCTCATCATCCTCCTACATTCATGCCAATCATCAAAGTTTCCCTTGTGTGTACCCCACCATCTTGCGGTCGTAGCGCACATTGCCCAGTCCAAGGCCTGGAAGTGCTGCTTTTCTAGTACCTCCCTTTCAAATGCATCCAAAAATATATCTACCTCATTGAGGCCATCATAAATAGGAAAATTTCTTACCTCTGACGTCACACAACGCAACAACTAGGTCATCATGTTGCAATTCAACGTAGTTACTTCATGTAACTGATTCTGCTAACGTTCTATTTCTTCGTCAAAGTTTGAAGTGCAAGAACTCTTGCGATCCCATGTAATCTGTCCATTCACAGTGGGATTTACCCAATCTTGGTCTCGCGGTGTTATCTTATAGATATAGTATAGGTCGTCATCACTCTCACAATCATGGACAGGTTCAATATAGTGTGATCCTTTAGTAGGATCGAGAGGTACTATTACGTGCAGTGATTTCTTTTGAAATATAATTTTTCGCTTCTTCAGATTGATTACCCCTTTCATATCAGTAGCCCAGTCAAATCCCAGGAGCGTAGGGTAGGGATTACTGTCATCCACTATCTCTATTACTTCAAAGTCAGCCAGCGTGCTTGTCCCCTCAATATCCACGGTCACCCCTGCAGCCACCCCATGGGGATGATTTTTTGCTGATTCGCCATCCTTAGCTAAATCGGAGACCATTGTAGTGCAGGTCTCCCCATTCGCTCCCAAGTATGTTTTGGTAGGACATTCGCATCTGACCCCAGGTCCAAAATGACCTGATCCATTTCATACTCTCCTATTTGTGCAATCAGTCTCATCTCTCGTCCCATTCTTGTTTTATGCTTGCCAATCTTTCATACTACGCGTGGCTCACCTGGTGTGGTTCCAGCACATCTATTGATGAGTTCTTGTAACCCTTTTACAGCCTTACTGTCATGCAGTAACTTCATACAGGTTTCTAGGAAAGTCATGAGCATAGAGGGGTCCATCTCCGGCTCAGGCTTATCCTTGCTTCCTGAGGTGGAGGCCTCAACAAAGCTCTTCTTAGCTTCCATGAAGGCTTCACGAGCGCACTCCAAATTGAACTCAACCTCTTTTCCTGGGGCTTTGTGAACCCATGTATTATCTTCTAATGTTTCCCCTTGTCATCTCCTATCGTGATTCCACTTATGAGAACTATATTTATGTTTGGATCTTCCTCGTGTGGCTCAGACCTCATCATCTGCTGGTTCTGAGTTGGCGGAGGTGGTAGCGCCCCTTTGTCACGTATCCTAGCTATCAGTGTAGGAAAGTGTTATGTTTCATGATCAAATAGCATGCAATACTTGCATGACATACGTGTTGGATTAGTGCAATCACAGGCATATTGTCCTGGTCCTCTGCAATTGTAGCAAATAAACTATCCTCAACCTCTGCCAGGTCCTCCTCCGCCTCAGCCTCGTCCGCACCCCTCAAATCCTGTCTACGCCATCCCTGCATTCTAGTCAAGGGGCTGTGTTTCAGACTGAACCCTATAGGTGGGAGTTCTATCCATCATCAATTCATAGCTCCTGCAAGTACACTCATCATGTCCTACCAACCTACAAAAGTTGCAGAACAGCTGTTGCGATGCTTGTACATACTTTTGTAGCAAGTGACAGTTATCTGTGGCATGTTTTTCGGCTACCTGACAAATAGCGCACCATAATGCAGGCCTCGTACTAGGTCTTGCTTGAGCTTCTGGCCTTAAAGGCATCAGTCCTCCTCCTGCAATGTAATTTGCAAAGACTAGGCAATGGTCTTTGTCATGACCCTGACTCTTGCATTTCAAGCACCATACCTCCTCACGCACCTCTGGTCGAACCGTCCTGTCCTGCTTCAAACTTTGCATCTCAAGGCACAGATTCTTTAGCTGCGCATGGATCTGCTGAACTCCTAGATTAGGATCTTGCATCGGAGTCTCATGTAGTCTCATGGCAATCTCCAAGGCCTCTGCCTGAGTTGTTATCTTTTATTGCGACAACGCACTCCTTAAGTGTGGTAGTAGCGAAGCCACAAACCACTCACGATGCTGTCCATCTGTCAAATTCATGTTGGCTTCGTGGATTGTACATTTTAGCCTCTGATCTAGTTCCCAAGGCGTCTCGCCTGGTTGCATCGCAATATCTTTGAATCCCACAATCGACTGCACCTTAGATTTAGGCCTACTAAATTCCCTATTTAGTGCTGCCTGGATGTCTGCTACTCCAGCATTCGGGTTATCGTTAGAGTACTTAATATACCAGGTTAGCGTGCAATCTTACAGAGAACTAACCAGTGTAACATTCTTTATATGATCATCTGTAACACCTTTAGCTTCCCATACAACCCTCACAACGAACCAGAATTGGTCCCGGTCCTCATTTCCCAAGCCTTTAAACAAAGGAAACTTCACTGTATTTGCCATATTGAACTGCGATTGAGGTGGAGGTGGTACGGGTGAAGTTGGAGGTGAGGGTGGTGAAGTTGGAGGTGGTGTGGGTAGAGGTGGTATTCACGGGAATCCTTGTCTTATTAACTGAATAACACTTCATGGAGAAACCTTCGCTATCCCTTCTTCATCACTTTGCGAAGGTGAAATCAAGGGGCTATACTCCAGACCCTTTTTTCCTTCATTCCTGTAAGTTTTTCCACTTCACGTAGTCCCAAACATCAAGGTAGCTGCATAACCCATTTTTTGCACAACAACATTTTAATCTAAGTATTCAAAGATTTTACGTACTTACCTCGCGGTCCTTTGAAAAAGCATCGCTCCGCCTCGCTATAGCTGACTGAGGTGCCGACCACAAATTCAGTCACAAATACTCCTATGTCGTAATCGAGCCAATGATCAACAGCGTAGGTGATCTTATCCTCCGATGCTTCCAACCTTCACACTAGCTCCGGGGTCCACACAATAGGACTGTCAAGTTTCCACCTTCCTTGGCTATCTGCTAGCTTCACGATCCACTCGTATAGCTCGATAGGGAAGGAGAAGAAAAAGATCTCATGGATCTCTGTATATAGGTATCTGTCCAACCACTATTCTTTTGTCAGTCACGGGTTTCTGTTCTCTTGTGCCACGAATTCGTGGATTTTTCTATCCAACCAATCTCCAATCTCCTTCTTAGTTGGATTCCAGTGATACGACATCACACATCTCTTATGCAAATTTCGGTCCCAGCAACGGAACCATTTGTTGGCTTGAGGGGGCCTGACCTAGGTTCAACGTTAATTAGCCAAACAAATCCCTACACTACTGGCCCTTTCGGCATCAGCCCGCAGAGTGCGGACCGAAGTCTCACCCGAAGCAATATGGGGGGATGCTGGAACCAAGTTTCCGCACCCTGAGATGGTTGTGATGTTGTTTGATTTCTTCTATCCCTGCCTTTGCGCAAGTGATCCCGCTCTAGGGCTTGTAAGACAAACCCTCTATTTCATCTTTCAATACCTTCATGAAAGTATATGATCAACCTTCACACAGCCCTAACCTGTGGCTCAGGTACTTTTGCACTGTTATGGCAGCACGCCGTGCAGATTCCTCAATTACCCTAAGTGATTTGCTTATTTTTTCGAATACTTAAAGTTATCACTGCGTAATCAGATATTTGTAATTGCATTTAATTATTCAATGTAACTGTATTCATTCGCGCATCATAGAAGCATAATAAAGGAAATTCATACACAAAATATCCAAACCCATCAATAGAAAAAATACATAGAAATTGCATAATAACTCCTTTTATTAATATCTTCCAAGTGTTACGGACTATGTTCACCCTGCGCACACAGCTGCGCAGGCCGCGCACTTAGTAGCGGACTTCTACCCTACACCTCTGCGCACTCAGCTGCAGAGCCCCTACCTATGCTACAACCCAAGACTTAGACTTCTTGCTCTAAAGCTATAACTCTCTTACATGTTGTGTCTCCTGAACTACTTAGAGCTTAGCTCTTTCTATACAATCACATGGTCCGCAGACCATGGGTAGATTTCTTACAGTCGACTTTACTTTACAAAACTAAGGGTAGACTACCCTTTATGACACATAACACCTGTTGGAAATAATACTGAGAGGGGGGGGTGAATCAGTATTATCACATTAATAAAACTTTTTCATTTCCATAATCAGATTCATATATGCTACTTCCACAACTTCTTATGATTAAGTTAATTGATCTTCAATGAGTGCATTAGAACATTATCAACCATATTATCAGATAACAGATGCCGTAATAGAGAATAGATCATCACACATAAGGCACACACATGAACACCATGATATAAGGTGGAAACCCAATGCGGGAGAAAAACCACCTGCTGCAAGTCATCTCAATCTTCTTCTTAATAAGAAAATCCTTTTACAATATTTGTACTGGTGCAGTCTTATACCAGTATGGGAGCTACAACCCCCTTTGCTCTTGTACTAGCCGATCCATTTACTAGTACGCAGGCTGCTACCTGCTACAATGCTCCAAAGATCTCCCTTAGCTTTTGTACTAGCTTAGATACTAGTACATAGGCGCTGGCCTACAATCTTCTCTCCTCCAGGTACAACGTTTCATCAATTTTCAGACTGGATACACTGAAGCACAACACATAATCTGAAAGGCCACTTTTCATCCAATTTTCATACTGGACCCAACAACAACATTGAAGCTCATAATCAAACAACCTTCTTAATCACCCAATCACCAGATCCATACATATACAATGATATTATGAGAGTTATCAACCAAATCTAGTACATAAAGATAAGTCATTAATCATGTTGTTATCTGAACTCAATACCAGTAACCAAACATCAGTTATGCACCCAAAACCCTCCGCACCTGCGCCTTCTGTGGCGCCGCGACCACCGCACCTACGCCTTCTGTGGCGCCTCTGTGGCATCTCCGCACTGCGCCTTCTGTGGCGCCTCCTCACTGTGCCTTCTGTGGCGCCTCCGCACTGCGCCTTCTGTGGCGTCTCCGCACTGCGCCTTCTGTGGCGCCTCTGCACTGCGCCTTCTGTGGCGCCTCTGCACTACGCCTTCTGTGGTGCCTCCGCACTACGCCTTCTGTGGCGCCTCTACACTGCGCCTTCTGTGGCGCCTCCGCACTGCGCCTTCTGTGGCGCCTCCGCACTGCGCCTTCTGTGGCGCCTCTATGGCATCTCCGCACTGCGCCTTCTGTGGCACCTCCGCACTGCGCCTTCTGTGGCGCCTCCACACTGCGCCTTCTGTGGCGCCTCTGTGGCATCTCTACACTACGCCTTTTGTGGCGCCTCCGCACTTCCGCAGCTGCAGCACTCGAGAGATCACCCTTCACAGATTCGCTTTCAACTTCACTTTCATAGATCAAACTTTCAAAACAATAACCCAATATTTCAGATCTTAAGATATTCAATTGCAAGGATGAATTATCCAAGTGATCTCCTTTGCTTTATATAGGCTTAGGCCTTTCACAATACCACGGGCCAAAACCATAGGATCAAAAAAACTGTTGGACTAATACCATGAACCAACCATGAAAGTACGTGAGATCAACACTTTTGATGAAGTACCATGGTCCAAAACCATAGGTTCAAATACCAAGGACTAACTACCATGGACCAAAGGTAAGTTCTCCAACATATACGCGCTTTTCCTCAGGTTCAAATACCAAGGACTAACTACCATGGACCAAAGGTAAGTTCTCCAACATATACGCGCTTTTCCTCATAGGTTCAAATACCAAGGACTAACTACCATGGACCAAAGGTAATTTCTCCAACATATACGCGCTTTTCCGCATAGGTTCAAATACCAAGGACTAACTACCATGGACCAAAGGTAAGTTCTCCAACATATACGCGCTTTTCCTTGCATGAAAGTGCGTGAACTTTTTCTCTACATGAAATAAACTTTTCTCTGCATAAAAGTGTGTGAACTTTTCTCTACACTATAATTTATTATCTGAGATGAGTGGGTTGCCATCAAGTACAACATATGTATCATAATGCCAACAATCTCCCCCTTTGGACTTGATGGCAACAACAACCAATCACTCTCCCCCTTTGACATCAAGGGCAAAGGGTTAGCTCCCCCTAAGAACATGCTCCTCCAGATCTACAAAGAAGAACCATAATCCATGACCATGAAAGAGATAGATTGCAGCAATAATCAGACCAGCATCCAAGATCTCCTTCTGTACGTCCTCCATAATGCCAACAATGCATTATAAGCTCCCCCTGAGTACCTGTTGAAATCTCTGAATGAGCTCCCCCTTTGTATATGTCATGGTGCACCAATCTGATCATGCTCTTTCTGAGAACAAGCTGAAATGTCTGCTCTGCTATATAGTGTTGTTCATGCTCAGGCTCCCCCTGACTGTAAGCAAGGTCTGCAAAAGGATGTTCTACATCACAAATGACATTCCTAAAAGATTCAATACATACATCCATCACCCAACCAAGTGGGGATATATTAGAAAAATGAAAACCAAATACATTACATCTTCATCCCATGCATCGTGGGGAAACCAACATAGGTCGTTACATGACCTGAAGAGATGACACTATTACATCATGAGTCTTGATATGACATCACCTAAATAAGATGAACATCAGCAACAACACTTTATGATCTGCTCCATAGTATCTGTCAACAGCAACTTGTATTAGTGCATGAATCATCAAGGTATGTCCGCATCAACAGAATTTCACATTCTATGTGAGAAACATCATAGCCATCCAGATCTACATGAATCAAGTATCATCAATTTGGAATGTATGAAACAATCTTATCATCATATAGATAAGAGCTCATTATCATCATGTCTCCAACAATGCAACTTTGAATAATCATCCCTGTATCCAGCCAACAATCCTCATCCATTTGTGCCAAGAATGAAAGGAATCATAACTGTAATATATGATCTTTATGCATATGACAACAGTAGCATATGAGTGACTCAACATCAAGAAGATGTGAATTCAAGCTAAGTGCTTCCCATGCAAACATCATTAGAGAATCAACCATAAATCTGATCCAAGAACCATGTGAACAACTCATAACCATAGCAAGATGAATCATTTATCCATATAAGTATCATCACCAAGGAATATTAACCATAATGCCAATAATGCATTAAGTCCATATGCTCCCTCTAAACCTGTGCCATCTGTCTGATCATGCATATCAATAAAAAGTATCAAGACATCATCAATATCAAGTTAGAACCAAAACACTTCTAACCATCATATCCACACATCATTATTATTAACTAGAGCAAAACTGATCCTTCTCTTGAATCTGTCGCTACTGCCTTTCTTCAAACAATCATATACGCGACTGTGTAGTAACTAACTCGCGTATATATGCAACTTTCCTTTATGGAGTTTGCATATGAGATTCAGGACACTAAAGTTTTGTACTTTCAGCTCCCTCTGATTCTGGTATGTCTGTACGTTGGTATGATCGCACCCATAAGAGAAAATTCAGTAGTTTCGCTATCACTTTCATCTCTTCCAAAAGGAAAGATAGCTGGAACATCAGAGGATAATATATTCATACCTGATAATCATTCTGAATCTGATTCTGAATCTGAAGAGCTTCTTATACCTAATCCCCAATCGATTCTCCCACTGTCATAGTTCTTCTGAGATGACTTCTTTTTCTTAGGTGCTTTCTTCTTAAGCTTCTTTCCCATTGTTCCACAGATCTCCTTTAAGCGATCAAGCTTCTATCAAAGGACCTGCTCTGATACCAATTGTTGGAAATAATACTGAGGGGGGGGGTGAATCAGTATTATCACATTAATAAAACTTTTTCATTTCCATAATCAGATTCATATATGCTACTTCCACAACTTCTTATGATTAAGTTAATTGATCTTCAATGAGTGCATTAGAACATTATCAACCATATTATCAGATAACAGATGCCGTAATAGAGAATAGATCATCACACATAAGGCACACACATGAACACCATGATATAAGGTGGAAACCCAATGCGGGAGAAAAACCACCTGCTGCAAGTCATCTCAATCTTCTTCTTAATAAGAAAATCCTTTTACAATATTTGTACTGGTGCAGTCTTATACCAGTACGGGAGCTACAACCCCCTTTGCTCTTGTACTATCCGATCCATTTACTAGTACGCAGGCTGCTACCTGCTAGAATGCTCCAAAGATCTCCCTTAGCTTTTGTACTAGCTTAGATACTAGTACATAGGCGCTGGCCTACAATCTTCTCTCCTCCAGGTACCACGTTTCATCAATTTTCAGACTGGATACACTGAAGCACAACACATAATCTGAAAGGCCACTTTTCATCCAATTTTCATACTGGACCCAACAACAACATTGAAGCTCATAATCAAACAACCTTCTGAATCACCCAATCACCAGATCCATACATATACAATGATATTATGAGAGTTATCAACCAGATCTAGTACATAAAGATAAGTCATTAATCATGTTGTTATCTGAACTCAATACCAGTAACCAAACATCAGTTATGCACCCAAAACCCTCCGCACCTGCGCCTTCTGTGGCGCCGCGACCATCGCACCTGTGCCTTCTGTGGCGCCTCCACATTGCGCCTTCTGTGGCACCTCTATGGTGTCTCCGCACTGCGCCTTCTGTGGGGCCTCCGCACTGCGCCTTCTGTAGCGCCTCCGCACTGCGCCTTCTGTGGCGCCTCTGTGGCGTCTCCGCACTGCGCCTTTTGTGGCGCCTCTGCACTGCGCCTTCTGTGGCACCTCTGCACTGCGCCTTCTGTGGCGCCTCCGCACTGCGCCTTCTGTGGCGCCTCCGCACTGCGCCTTCTGTGGCACCCCCTCACTGCGCCTTCTGTGGTGCCTCTGCACTGCGCCTTTTGTGGTGCCTCTGTGGCGTCTCCGCACTGCGCCTTCTGTGGCGCCTCCACACTGCGCCTTCTATGGCATCTCCGCACTGCGCCTTCTGTGGCGTCTCCGCACTGCGCCTTCTGTGGCGCCTCCACATTGCGCCTTCTGTGGCGCCTCCGCACTTCCGCAGCTGCAGCGCTCGAGAGATCACCCTTCACAGATTCGCTTTCAACTTCACTTTCATAGATCAAACTTTCAAAACAATAACCCAATATTTCAGATCTTAAGATATTCAATTGCAAGGATGAATTAGCCAAGTGATCTCCTTTGCTTTATATAGGCTTAGGCCTTTCACAATACCACGGGCCAAAACCATAGGATCAAAAAAATTGTTGGACTAATACCATGAACCAACCATGAAAGTACGTGAGATCAACACTTTTGACGAAGTACCATGGTCCAAAACCATAGGTTCAAATACCAAGGACTAACTACCATGGACCAAAGGTAAGTTCTCCAACATATACGCGCTTTTCCTCATAGGTTCAAATACCAAGGACTAACTACCATGGACCAAAGTTAAGTTCTCCAACATATACGCGCTTTTCCGTATAGGTTCAAATACCAAGGACTAACTACCATGGACCAAAGGTAAGTTCTCCAACATATACGCGATTTTCCTCATAGGTTCAAATACCAAGGACTAACTACCATGGACCAAAGGTAAGTTCTCCAACATATACGCGCTTTTCCTTGCATGAAAGTGCGTGAACTTTTTCTCTACATGAAATAAACTTTTCTCTGCATAAAAGTGCATGAACTTTTCTCTACACTATAATTTATTATTTGAGATGAGTGGGTTTCCATCAAGTACAACATATGTATCATAATGCAAACAACACCTTCGCGCTCCGCGACCACAAAATGTGGAGTCTTTACAATAATATTACAAAAATTGACTTAAACATGGGATTTTAGCCCTAAGACTGCCCTTGGGGGATCTCACTCCCAACATGCTTGCAACTACAACAAGAGGGTTATCCATTCTATTTCGCTCCCTGGGCAGAAATTGGATATTAAAGGCCAGGAAGAAATTCTCAATTAAATCCCACACTTCATTCCAGTAGGTCCTCAGTTTGGTGTGTTTGGCTTGGCACTGATTTCTGATCTACCTTACGACCTGTTCAAAATCTCCATAGACTATTAGGCATTCGATATTCATATTTTTGTTTGTTTGTAATCCAAGGAGAAGTTCCTCATACTCCGTCACATTGTTGGTCGCATCAAACTCCAGTTTGAAAGAGAGGGCTATCAGGTTTCCTTCTAGAGATACCAACAATATTCCAACTCCATTCCCATCTCTTGAGTTTTCTCCATCGAAGTAAAATTTCCATATTTTATTTTCAATTGCTCGCAAGTGCTCTAACTTCCCTATTAGGTGTATTGATGTTTCCTCTAGGAAGTTCTCGTCCTCTTCTAGGAATAGACAGGAGATATCACTATTCTTCCCATGCACTGGGGAGTTTTCTAAGCCTTTAGCTGGGATCACGGTTTTTACAAACCTAGATTCTTGGTACAACCTTCTTTGCTTACCTCCAAAAGTGAGAATAGTGGCATAAGTCAGATCTAGCTTGATAGAGCCACCCACCTTGGAACCCCAAGATCTGGATAAGAGCATGCCGAAACGAGGAAGTATATCAATCACCACTATGTCCATTACCACACTCTTCACTAGGATTAGAGCCAGGTTTACCAACAGATCCTTTATCATGCCTAAGCACTTGAATCTCTTGGAGTCAAAGGAGTATAGGTCTTTGTATGGTCTGGTTATCTCCAAACCCAGTTATCCCATCACTGATAATGGCATGAGTTTGTGTGAGGACCCGGAATCCAACATGAAATTATGCAACAAAAGGTCATGGGTGCAGCCAAGTAGCGTATACATACTAATGCATGATTTTTGAGGTTATAGTTGGTTCTGAATGATGATGCAGAGTTCTGGTTTCAGTACAGTGTTCTAGTGTCAGTGATCTATTGGTTCAGATTAACTGAATATCGGTTGATGTAGTTTAAGTTTAAAAGCTTTGATGGGTCCAGTGTGAAAATTTGATGAAACAAGGCCTTCAAATGGTGGTGTTGTGATCCAAGAGTATCCAGTCTAAAAATTCATGAAACATGGTCCCTCGTGGAAAAGTGGAGTTTTCTGTAGGCTGGCACCTACGTACTGGTAAACATATTGGCTAGTACAAGACCTAGGGGGTTGTAACTCCCTTCCAGTAGAAGTTGGAGAATGAGAGAAGGTTGTAACCTTCTACAGGTAGAATCTTGCGTATTGGTATGAGTCTGCACTAGTACAAGATTGTAAACAGATTTTCTTATTATTAAAAGAAGACAGAGACGACAACAGCAGGTGGTTTTTACCTATATTGCGTTTCCACCTTAAATCTTGGTGTTCATGTGTGTTTCTTATGTGTGATGATTTATTCTTCTTTTACTGCACTATCTAATAAATCTTTGATATACTGGTTTAAGCTCAACACATGATAATTGTCTAAATCACAAGTTCTCTGCATATACGTTGGTTTCTTTAAGCACAGTCGTGTGTACATGCTAGTTCACTTCACTGAAGTAGTGTATATAAATATGTTTGGGAAATAAAATTATTGATCTGATAATACTGATTCACCCCCCTCTCAGTATTATTTCCAACAATTGGTGTCAGAGTAGGTCCTTCAGAAGAAGATTGATCGCTTGAAGGGAGATCCATCAACATGAATAATCAAGAAAGAATGGGATCCATCAGACTACCAATCTTTGATGGGAGAAACTTTGTTTATTAGAAAATAAGAACCACATCCTATCTACAATTGCGTGGAATAGATGTCTAGGAAATTGTGGAAGGAGGATATACATTTCCAACAACAATTCCTACAGATGCGACAGGTAAAAAGCAATATGAAACCAATGCCAAAGTTGTCAATACTTTATTAGGAAGTCTGTCACAATCAGAGTTTGTCAAAGTCATGCAGCTCAAATTAGCCAAAGAAATATGGGACAAAATCGTTCTGAGCTATGAAGGAGACTCTCAAGTAAAACGTGCTAAGCTTCAAACTCTCAGAATTTAGTATGAAACTCTTAATATGCATAGTGATGAAAGTATAGCTAGTTACTTCTTATGTATAGATGAGGTTGTTAATTGTATGAAGAATTTGGGTGAAGAAATAAAGGAAGTTACCTTATTTGAGAAAGTTTTGATATCCTTGTCTGCTAAATTTGAATCCAAAGTGTTTGCCATAGAAGAAAAACAGGATCTACAAAATATCACTATGACACAGCTTCACGGAATCTTAACTACCTTTGAGATGAGAAAATGAGGACCATCAGATATGAGAGAAGCCACATTTAAAGCTTCAGCAAAAGGAAAGGAAGAACACATTGAATCATGACATATTTCAGAAGAAGAAGATGAGGTAAACTTTGTCAAGAAGCTTCAACGGGGTTCTGGAAGGTTTAGAGGTAAGCTACCCTTCAAATGCTTTGCTTGTGGTAGAGTCGGTCATTATGCTACCAGATGTCCTCATAAAGATAAATATGAAAAAGGAAAGGAATATGCAAAAGGGAATAGAAAACAAGTTGTGAATAAAAGGAGTTACTATACTCATGAAGATAGTGATGGTTTATCTAATAGTGATGAATATGAAAATGGACAAGATTACATGGCTTATGATAGAAATGATTTTTGGGATAGTTTAGAAGAGGATAGTGATGGTTTATCTAATAGTAATGATTATAGACTTCTTATGGCTTATGAAGATGATAATTTTTGGGATGCTTTAGAAGAGGAAGACTTTCATGAAGAAATATCTAAACTCAAAATCTGTTTAGAAGAAAAGAATATGATTATAGATACCTTGACATACCAACTTGCTGAAAAGGAAAAACACAATGAAAAACTAGAATGTGAAATTGTGGGTCTAAGAAAGGATCATGAGAAAATGAAATTACTCAACCTTAGATTTGCTAAAGGATTAGAAACTTTAAATGAAATTATCAAAGTTCAATGTTCTCCTTTGATAAAGACAAGTCTTGGATATACTGAAGAAGCATCTCAATCACAGAAGCTGTCTACCTCAACCAAAAGCTATCTCGATTCAGCAAAGACCAGTGAACAATATGGCAATCGTCAACAAAGGCATAAAGCAGATCATCAAATAAATCATACTCAATTTACTCCAAGGATGAATAGAAGCCACAACCAACCTTAGGAAAATCATACTCAATTTGCTCCAAAGATGAATATCTGTTGTGGGGAAAAATGCCTATGCAGGACGATCCTATCCACCTAAGGTGTGACAGTGCCTTAGCAACAAACAGAGAAAACTATTCTAGTATTTTTCCTTTATGAATTAAGAATGAAGAGAGATGGATGGACTAACCGGTGTCTTCCGTTTGTCCCTCGATCCAGATCCTCTTCTCTTTGGGTGTTCACAGCTACTTGCCTTCTCGCTCGCCCAGCTTCAACAGGTTCCTGCAAGATCACAAGAGAACAGCTACTTGCGACAAGAGAACAGCTACTTGCGACAAGAGAAGAACACTACACAAAGACAGATATTCATATTCATAACTGATTCAGGATTAGAAATAAACCAAATACACTAATGCAATCATACATCAAATATACATCAGTATATAGGAGAAAACCAAGATAGCTTTATTGATAAATAACAAGGTTCAGGAAGAGATACAACCCAGAGGGCTCCAATCCAGCATCTCCTTCCCAGCAGAATAGAATTCCTATCTTCACCTCCCTTCAAAGCATTAAGCACCCAATGATTCCAGTCTCAAACCAACAGCAATTCTTTGCAATAACAAAATTCCAGCCCCCAGATCTCATGGAGGAGAGATCCATATATAGATGTTTTGGAGAGAGGATGAGTCAGCTTGAGATCTGACTAGTGTCCTCTCCCTCTATCAGTTCTTGATTCCACTTGGAGGTTCTTGCTTCCACTTGGAGATTTGGAACCTCTTACTCATCACCAGTCGAATTCCCTGAGGCAAGTGTAATTCTGGAAGCTTCCTGGGTTTTGACACCTTGAGAAATGAGCCTGCCACATGTCCACTCTCGCTCAGCACAGGTAGCCAGTGTTGGATTTGACATTCAGCGCAGGTAGCCAGTGTTGCCATTGACATTCAGCGCAGATGGTCAGTGGAACCATTGACATGATCCTGAATTGACTTGTTTTTGAGCAGTTTCTGGTGGAGAACTTCTGTGAATTGTTGTGGTTTGTTAGCCTTGTTCCTCTAGGGGTAGGAACAACATGTTTAGGGACTTTGGATCCCTTAGATTATGGACATTTCATGCTCAATGTTGTAAGGCACAAAAATGTCTATAACAATATCAATATAAATTACAATCACCAGGTTAATAGATTCGATAGTCGCAGGAACTTCTTTAATGAACAATGTTTTTCATGTCATAATTTTGGGCACAAAGCTACTCAATGTGTTGCTTACAAAACCATCATGAATAGAGAAGCACGAAATCAAAGGAATGTAACAGGAATCAAGAGAAGTTCCTATAATAACTTTTATCCTCTTGAAAATGAAATAGAATGTCAATCTGTAACAAGTTTGGTCATGAAGAATCTGAATGCAGGAGCAAATTTCGGCAAACATCTCAAAAGGAGCAAACACCATTAAATCCCAAGATATGGAGAAGTAACGAATGTCAAACAGAAAGATGTGGTATAACCTTGTAGACAGAAGGACAAGAAAATTAGTGGTACATCGACAGTGGATGCTCAAAACACATGACAGGTGACAAAGAAAAGCTTCACTCATATAATGCCTTAGAAAAGAAAAAGAATGTCTAATTTGGAAATGACACTCCTACTGTCATAAAAGGTAAAGGCTCTGTTTTCTTGAAAGAAAAGGTTAAAGCTGGAAACGTTATGTATGTAGATGGTTTAAAGCATAACCTATTGAGTGTCAGTCAAATGTGTGACCAAGGAAATGAAGTGGTGTTTCGATCAAACGGATGTGTTGTTCGTGAGCTTGATACAAGAGAAACCGTGATTAAAGGTACAAGAACTCCAAACAACTTATAGATACTCAAGGGAGGACAACAACAGTGCTATCTAAGCAAAAATGATGAAAACTAGTTGTGGCATAGAAGATTGGGACATCTAAGCTTTTCTCAAATAAGAAAAGCATGCAGACTCAAGGTTGTTCATGATCTTCCAGATATCAGCATCCCAAAAAATACAATATGCAAACCATGTCAAATCAGTAAGCAAACCAGAGTTCACTTCATGGAAAAAGAAGGGTCAACAAGTAAGCCTCTTGAACTTATCCATACTGATCTATGTGGACCATCAAGGAAAAGGTCACCTCGTGGAGAAGAATACTATATTTTGTTCATTGTTGATTTTTCCAGAATGTGTTGGATAGGTCTTCTAAAGCATAAAGATGAAGCATTTGAAAAGTTGCAAGCCTTCAAAGATTTGGTTGAAAATAAATCATATCAAAAAATCAAATGCCTCAGATCTGATCGAGGAGGGGAATTTACATCGGATGAATTCTTTGACTTTTGTGAACAACATGGAATAAAAAGGCAATTCTCCACCACAAGGACTCCTCAACAAAATGGTGTGGTAGAAAGAATGAACAGAACAGTTCAACAAATGGCTTGAGCTATGCTAGATGAATCTAGAACACCTGCAACCTTCTGGGGTGAAGCAGAATTCGTTGCCGTAACTATTCTCAACAAAGCAAATGTTCGGGTAAATAGCACTCAAACTCCACGGTATGGCAAGACTCCTTCTATAAAATACTTTAAAGTTTTTGGAAGCAAATTTTTTATCAAAAGGACTGATGAAAAACTTGGTAAGTTTGAACCCAGAGCAGATGAAGGTATTCTTCTTGGTTATTCCTCCAGAAGTAAAGGATATAAATGTTATAAGAAAATACTTGGGAAAATTGTTAAAAGCATTGATGTTGTAGTTGATGACGCATGCAAAAATCCAAAATAGATAAAATCAACAGAAGATTATGACAATGAAGAAGATGAGGATTATTTTCCCACATCAAATCAAAACGATATTGAAGAAGAAAACAATGAAGCACCAGAAGAAGAGACAATGGTAGAAGAAAATACTCCATCCATGTATGTTTAGAAAAATCATCTAGAAACTCAAATTTTATGGGAAAAAGAGGCAGGTGTACAGATAAGAAGAACTATTACAGGGACCTCAAGCTATCTAGCATTACTATCTTCCACCAAACCTCAAAATGTAAATGAAGCATGCAAAGATGAATGTTGGGTAAAGGCCATGGATGAAGAACTTGAGAAAATTGAAAAGAATGATACTTGGGAATTAGTTCCTAGACCTCATGATAAAAATATTATAGGAAATAAATGGATATTCAAAAACAAGCTCAATGAAAATGGAGAAGTCATTAGAAACAAGGCGAGACTTGTTTGTAAAGGATATGCTCAACAAGAAGGTAGCAACAAGAAGGTATGTATTTTGAAGAAACCTTTGCACCTGCTGCCAGACTTGAAGCCATAAGGATGTTTCTTGGTCTTTCTAGCTTTCAGAAATTCCAAGTATACCAAATGGATGTAAAATCAACCTTCATTAATGGAGATTTACAGGAAGATGTTTATATTGAACATCCAGAAGGATTCATTCTTAGAAATGATGAAAAACTTGTATGTAGACTCAAAAAGGCTCTCTATGGTCTGAAACAGACTCCAAGGGCCTAGTATTACTGCCTTGACAAATATCTACACCAACAAGACTTTACAAAAGGTTCAGTAGATAGAAATCTATATACAAAGATTGAAACTGATAAATTGCTAATTATTGTTGTTTATGTTGATGATATCATTTTTGGTAGCAATGAAGAATCCATGAGTCATAATTTTTCTTCAGTAATGCAGCAAGAATTTGAAATGTCCTTGCTTGGTGAACTTACCTATTGTCTTGGTCTACAAGTTCAACAAACTAAAGATGGTATTTTTTTTGTCACAAACCAAATATCTCAAACAAATCTTGAAAATGTATGAAATGGAAGATTCTAAACTTGTATGTACCCCAATGATAACAGGTTGTAGTCTCAACTCAAATGATGAATCAACAACAGTACATCAACCAACTTATAGATCAATGATTGGCAGTCTTCTTTATCTAACAGGTACCTGACCCGACATCATGCATGCAGTAGGAATAGCTAGAAGATTCCAAGCAAATCCAAAGGAATCACACCTTCAGGCAGTCAAAAGAATTTTCAAATATTTTCAAGCAACTCAGGACTTTGGTTTATGGTATCCTAGAGATACAGATCATACTCTTCATTCTTATACAGATGCAGATTGGGCAGGAAGTGTTGATGATAGAAAAAACACTAGTGGTGGTGCATTTTATATGGGTTCCAGGTTAGTGTCTTGGTTCAGCAAGAAACAAAGTTCAATTGCTTTATCTACAACTGAAGAAAAATATGTGGCTGTTGCATCTTGCTGCACACAACTACTTTGGATGATGCAAAGTTTGCAAGACATTCAGATCACATGTACTCCACCTATCTCCATTCTATGTGATAATACAAGTGCCATCAGTATTTCAAAGAATCCAGTCATGCACTCCAAGACTAAGCACATACCCATCAAGTACCACTTTCTACATGAAAAAGTGATTGAACAAAAGGTCAAATTGGAGTATGTTGCCTCCAAAGAACAGGTTGTTGATATATTCACTAAACCACTACCCAGAGAAACATTTTAATATCTTAGACAAAAGTTGGGAGTAGTTGCTGCATCATCCTGCTGTTAAATCCAATTTTTTAGAGAAAGGTTATTATATGCATGTTTCATAAAGTATAGTCGCATACACACACGATTTTCTGTGGGTCAAGGAGCATATATCTTTTTCAGACAAGAAAAACAGTGGTGCAGGATCTGATATGGGTGCTCTGTCTGATGTTGATGATTACTGTCTATCGATATGCTTTGTTCATTAATTTTTATCTGACTGACAAAGATGCCTTGATCATTGACTTGTTAACAATGCACAGGTAGCACAGGTTCAGGGGGAGAATTAGCCTTCACGTACATTCAGCATTGTTGGCATTATGTTTGTTGAGTCTAGCTATGGCTTCAGATATTTATACTATTTGTTGCTTAAGTCATGTAAAAGTCTAGGGTGTGATATGTCTTGTCATACATTTGAATGAGTCCTCTTGGACAAATGATGTAATTTGTATCCCCACTTTGCATGGGATGGATGATGTAATATTTATTATTTCTGTCATGTATAAACAATTGGTATATCCCCACTTGGTTGGGTGGATGAGTCAAATTTGGTATATCCCCACTTGGTTGGGAGATGGATGTATGTATGGGTCATTGGTGATAGGAAGGTCATACTCACATAGTTGAGTTATAGAGTCATGTTATTCTTTTGGAGAATATTTTTGCAGACTCTGCATGTGCTCAGGGGGAGCATGGATGGTTTCAGTGCATCTCAGCATGTACACAGGGGAGCTCAATCAGACATTTCAGCATGTACTCAGGGGGAGCATGGACAACATAATGTATGTCAAAGGGAGAGAATATCTTGGTCCACCCTTTGCCCTTGATGTCAAAGGGGGAGAGTGTCTTGGTGTTGTTGTTGCCATCAAGTCCAAAGGGGGAGATTGTTGGCATTATGATACAGGTGTTTTCCTTGATGGCAACTCTCTCAGATGACAGTTCACAGTGCAGCAAGCTAATAACAAAGGATTACAGATCAGACTCCAAAGAATGAAGAAAGAGAGGTATACGTTGGTTCACTTTGTCCAAGAGGCGTATACACACGGGTTAATAGAACAAAAGTAGCGTATAACGTATACACGCACTTTCACAGGAGGAAAAGCACGTACATGTTGGAAAACCAAGTTTTTGGTCCAAGGTATTTGATCCAAGGTATTTTGGTCAAAGGTATTTGGTCCGAGGTATTTGGTCCAAGGTATTGACCCTAGGTATTGGTCCTAAGTGGTTTTGGTCCAAGGTATTGAGAAATGCCTAAGAGTATATAAGGAGGAGAAGATCATTAAGCCAATAGTGCAAGCAATAAGATTCTAAGGAATACTTCTATTTGAAGTATATTTTATGTTGCAGGGTTGTGTTTGGGATTGGATCTGAATTATTTATGTGCACCTTGAGTTCAATGTTGGATTAGGATCATGAGACATGAAATAACTTATTCTTGAATGATCTAATATTGGTTGGAACTAGATCTGATGTTTTGCACCTATTTTACTCATTATCCATCAAGATCTGGGTTTGTCTGAAGTCTAGAATTGTAGCAAAGTTCTAAGTCAATATTTGCAGATCTGTACGCAGGTTCGTCTCGGCCAAAGAGCGTATACATGCAAGTTCGATTCTTTCAAGTAGCACATACAAAAGAAAAGCTTCTTTTTCAGATCTGGCTGAACTATCTCATCAAATCTGTTATTTTACTATTGTCTGTCAATGAAGTCTTCTTAGATCTGAATGTAAAAACTGAATAGATAAGGAGAATGGAATTTGATTGATTGATTGTATAAGTGGGAAGAAGTGATCTCTGTCCCTGCCTATGTAAAACTCTAAAAGTTGATAGTAGATATTCAGTATATTGATAGTTGGTACAGACATGATTCAAAATTTTATGTTTGCAATAGTTTTGAAGGTATATGCAAGTTCAATTAATGTAAGTAGTGTATACACGCAGTTTGGGTGCAGCCAAGTACCGTATACATTCTAATGCATGATTGTTGAGGTTACAGCTGGTTCTGAATGATGTTGCAGGGTTTGGGGTTCAATACAGTGTCTCGGTGTTAGTGATATGTTTGTTCAAATTAACTGAATATTGGTTGATGCAGTTTAAGTTTAAAAGCTTTGATGGGTCCAGTGTGAAAATTTGATGAAATGAGGCCTTCAGATGGTGGTGTTGTGATCCAGGAGTATCCAGTCTGAAAATTCATGAAACGTGGTTCTTGGTGGAATAATGGAGTTTTCTATAGGCTAGCACCTACGTACTAGTAAACATATTGGCTGGTACAAGACCTAGGGGCTTGTAGCTCCCTTCCAGTAGAAGTTGGAGAATGAGGGAAGGTTGTAACCTTTTGCAGGTAGAAGCCTGCGTACTGGTACGAGTCTGCACCAGTACAAGATTGTAAACAGATTTTCTTATTATTAAAAGAAGACAGAGACGACATTAGCAGGTGGTTTTAACCCACATTGGGTTTCCACCTTAAATCTTGGTTTTCATGTGTGTTGTTTATGTGTGATGGTTTATTCTTCTTTTACTGCACTATCTAATAAATCTCTGATATACTGGTTTAAGCTCAACACATGATAATTGTCTAAACCACAAGTTCTCTACATATACGCTGGTTTCTTTAAGCACAGTCGTGTGTACACGCTAGTTCACCTCACTGAAGTAGCATATATAAATCTATTTGAGAAATAAAATTATTGATCTGATAACACTGATTCACCCCCCTCTCAGTATTATTTCCAACAGGTTGTTGACTTGAGCATTCTATCTGGAGAGGTCCTTATTCTCAATTTTAAGCTTTCCAACCTTTTGTGATAAAGCCCTGATGAGTTTGTCTAGATCATCCCAGTTCGGGTCTGATGATTCTTTATCTCGACCAGAGGAGGATGCCTCTTCTTTACCTCTTTTGGGTTTAGTAGGCTCTTTATTTACCCTTGACTTCCCGACCGAGGCCAAATTTGCTTCCACTTCAACATCATTGATCTAAATTTTGTCTATAGTGAGATACTTCCTTTCTCTCAAGGTAAAATCAACATGGGACTCAAAAGCTCCCAATAAATCCAAACGAGTCGTAGCTAGAGGAGGCTTTATGTCACCCGACATGATATTATACTGCTTATTGAATCTTTTGATAAATTTTTAATTTTCCTCCTTCGGCTTTTTCTTATGGCATTAAACTCTGTGAGGAGGTACTCATTATTCCTCTTTTCTCCCCATTTATGTGTGAAATCAATTTCAAGCGCCTCCTAGGTAGTGATGGAGTCATTGGGTAGGCCTTTGAACTAATTTCTGGCTTCTCCATCAAGACTTTGTACAAAAAGTCTCATGATTACATCCAGTTGTTCCACGTTTAGGTTCTCAGCAAAGGCATAAAATGTTTCGATGTGTCTCTGTTCTATGTTTTCATCTTCCCCATTGAATCTAGGTAGATGTTTTAGGTAATCTTTGGGCATGACACTTAGGGGTTGAGGTAGATCAAGGGGTGCATACTTATTTATCAAAAAGCCTGGAATAGCCATTTGGATTAATGGAGGGGGATTAAATTTATTTTGAGGAACTTGGAACAAGACCATAATGGTTGGAGGGGTAGTAAGGTATGTCAGGGTCTTAGGAGTAAGTCCTAAGTAGTGGGAAACAGTGGGCTGAGAGTTGGATGTGGAGGCTGCAAAGGTTGATGAGATGGCAGCATAAGCAGGGGGAGTTTTCTCTTTCCATATTTTCTTGAAAATTAACTTTTATGGGTCAGATACAAATGGGGTTTCTATTGGGATGTATCTGGACGAGTATGAGGCTTTCAAAATCCAGGGTGATGAATGATAATGAGGGGGATGTGAAGTCGTCAAGGTGATGTGAATGAAATCAGAACAGACTTCTCTCACCTATACAAAGAGTGTTAAACCTGTCATAACCTAGGGGAAAAATCCTTCAATATGTCCATGATAGTGGTGCCAAAATATTTTGTAGCTCCCCGAGACAACCCTAGATTGCTTACAAGGCTAGTGCTTGAGCACATCTAAATTTTGTGTGTCTCATATGGTGTTCTAGAAAAGAGGACATGAAATACAAGTTATATATATATATATATATATATATATATATATATATATATATATAAGGTTGGGTCATTCACTTAAAGGAGTAAAACATGGATTTCTGGTATTTCTTCACATATACAAATCTCAGAAGTATGCATAAAAATAGTGGAGGTCGAGTAGTTCAAGGGGTTACAACTTAATAAGCTTTTGCAGAGCGGATGAGAGAGGATAAGAAGAAGGAGTAACTCATCACATAGAGCATAAGGCTTCAAGAATTCTATAATTAACACATAGAGCTTGATGCATTAAGGATTTCTATACTTATTTGAGTTACAAGTAGAAATAATGGATGAAGGAGGAGCTGAATGCTATGATTCATGTGTTGCAGATTTAAAGATATGATTTCAATAATCCACACAAGAATATGCATAAGAAATGTTGAGACAAATGAATTTTCGAAACAGTTACAAGCGCTTTCATTAATATGTAGATACTAATGAATATGTGAGGAATCTTGAAATATTTCTAGAAACTATAATTGCATGAATTCAGGGAAGAAGCATGAACATAAAAATGAGTTTTTGATAGAGGGAACACATACTGTAATACTTGAAGGGGGAATCATCACTGTTTCCTTGATAGTCTGAAAAATATGTGTCACAATGAGATACAACATGAAAATAGCATGTTGTCTTTCTTTAGAATTTCTGAACCTTTCTCAAGTCTTGCTTTCCCCTATTTATTTGGAGAGGGGAGCAATAACATTCATTATAGCAAAATATCTCTAGTCTAGACTCAGTTGTCGGGTCGAATAGTTGTCTCAGTCATAAATGGCTCTGTGGCCCAAAAATATTACAGAATTAAATGCCTTTTTGAAAGGAGGCACATTATAGTACAATAAATAAGTAAACAATCAGATAAAAATCTCTCCTTTCCCATCCTATGATCATCTCTGCTTCAGGAGCTAGTCTGCTCACGGTATGGCTTCCTGTGCTACTTCACCGACCTCTGTCATTTATGTCTTTATTACATTTGGCACCGAGCTCCGGATCTGTGTCACAAAAGGCCCTTTTGGGTCTTCCCATGCCTGGTTTTGAATGCTCCATCTCCCTTATTGAAAGCCACGACTACTTTCAGCGTCGACCCGTCGTTTTTGTGTCACAGTGAACCTCTTTGAATTTTCCCATACTCACTTTGAATGTGTCACCAGTTTTTTTAAAACCACAGCTACCAACCCATCATGCCTTTAAATCCCTGTCCTGCACTTTCGGCGCCCTGAGGTACCTGGTGATGCTTTCTTGGCGTCAATACGAAGAACTATCTGTTGGTCACTTTAATTTCTTATTAATTCAAACAACCAGGTGCTACATAAATTGTCAACCCAAGGAAGTTTGTTTATTTCAAAGGAAACTACGCACTATATGTACTCAATCTTAAAAACAATAAAAGTTGTAGTAAAAACTAGTCACACCTTGCTTCAAGCAAGCTGAAGCTCCACTCTGAGTTACAGCAAAAACAATCTATTGCAGACAACTACCAAAGGATGCATAATTTCATTAAAAGAGAAATCTAATGAAAAAGAATCAATCTGCAAAGGAAAGTACTAGCTAGGCTGTAACAAAGAACAGGACCCTATTGCCAGAGCATGAATCTTCGGCACCTGTTTCTGATTACCAAGCTTGTCAACTCACTCTGTAAACTCAATTGTCAATGAAACACTCATGAATTAACTGTGGATAAACTAAATAATGCAACAATCAATTGGAAAAACAGAGTTCGGCAGATAATGCATAAACAATATTCAGTAAACAATACTTTTAACAAGGTATGGATAAAGACTCACTTAACACACTGCAGAAATATAATGGGTGAATCTTGTGATGAAGGTGGGCCCTATCCTTCTCACAAGATTCCCCAAGAAATAAGAACTAGAAAGAAATGTTCAGAACAGTATTTTATTCATCCATCAATATGTCATGTTACAAAAGGATTCTAGTTCTGTTCCTTCAGCTAGACCTTCCCCGCAGTCTGTTTGTCCCCCTCTAATGTAGATGTCTCCTCTTTTAAAGAGGAGACATCTATTACAACAAATTACATTGTAAGTCCTATTTTAACCCAATATACAAAAATAGGGAAATCAGTTTTCCCATCAACAAAATGTTGTTACAGTAATACTGACTTTGGATCATGGTTGTTACATCCAGTGTAGCAGCTCCTTCGATGATCTTGTTCTGTTGGTGTCAAATATAGAATGCAAATCACAATTGTTTCAGCCACGAGATTTGTGCGTCGTTCTTACTGTTTCAACAACTGTAGAAGTAATCTTGCAGTCTCCAGGCAGTTTCAGCAACGTGGACTGCACACCATTCTTTAACTGTTTCAGCAACTATCCAATTCAATGATTAACTATGAAGATAGCATAATTATATGTAAAATAATTAAACGTATAGTGATGAGAAGAAATATCATGTAACTTTGGAACAATTGGGTTAAAGCAATAACAAGGACTTTAAATATAGGTTGAAAAAGGATGACATGATGGCAAAATGTATGGTCAAAAAGGGACAATGTGAGGTCCTAACACTATCCCTTTCTTCCCATTTTCTAAACATGTTGGGAAACAGAAAGTCTCGATCTCCCTTAGCTCCTTTCACTTTAGCCCCCCTTTTGAAACTTTCTTCATATGACCTGGGGCTGGAACTATGGGCTCAACCTGAGGGTGCTAGAGTCCTTTAAACCTTTTTCGGGGGGCCTTTTTTCCTTTGTTACTTGGAATCCCGCATCTTGGCACTAAATTCACTTTAACTTAAGCTTCTCCCTTAGACAACTGTGATCGCTGATCTGCGAGATCGGGCCCACCCAAGTCATCACAATCGCAACATGGGGAGGGTGACCCATATAAAATAGAGCATATGGAACATCGCATCCGGGAGGATCCCCTGTATATCGCAATCGCAAGCCGAGAGAGACTGAGGTGCAAGAGTACCTTAACCTATGTGATCGTCGATCCCCAGGGGTGATGTCATCACTACCACATGTCACCTGTGAGTGGTGACACGTGTCACCTAGAATTTCCCCTATAGGACCCCTGAAAACGCCGAAACTGCTTGACATGTGTCCTTCATACTACCACGTCATTTTCGGTACTTCCACGTCATTGATGATGTCAGCTGCCATGTTAGCCATCAGGACCAATCACATTGTGCCACGTGGCCCCCAGGAAGAGAGAGAAAATGGCCTGCCCGACCTTGTTTTTTCGTGGGTTTCCTTTGTAAAATGAATTCGGCCTTCCCCAACGATTTTACACAATATCACAGAATCACGCCCCTCATAAGGTTTTGGAGTGGTAGCCCCTCTGTTTCGCTGATTATCGATAATACGAGATTACGGGATGTGAGATTTCCCATCGCCAATATGTCGTACCGCCACATGGAGGAGATAGAAATGGGACCACCCGCTCCTATTTTTCCATGCATTTCCTTTGTTAATCTTATTTTGGCCTCCCCCAATGCTTCAACACTGAAACCCAAATTTCGATGATTTTTAGTGTTATCAGCATCGGTGGATTTGTGATCCCACATTTGTATGCGTCCCTTTCTTCCTGCGATTGCCGATATATGACATCGGCGATCCACATTGCGGACCTCCCATCTGCTATGTCTTGCGGGCCCCTCGACTGCCAATATGCGATATTTGCACCACCGGGAACCGCTGATAGCCGATATCCTAACCCCGCCGATACTTCTTGTCTATGGGACTCTGCCTTGAGATGATTTGTGATTGCGATAAGCTCCCAGGTCCCAATATGTGATTTACCTTTGTCCTTTGGTATTTTTTCTTTGTTTTCCGGGTTTTCCAAGGGTAACTTCAACATGCTCTAACTTCTGATCCAGAAGTCCATTCTTGGACTTCCATATACCGTTGGAAAGCTCTCTCTGAGCACTATGCAATGGGAAGGGTCCAATGTAGATTTGAGATCTTATGTGGCCTAGGAAAGTGACTTAAACTTCATTTATCTTGGCAATCTTAACCAAATGAAACCCACGATGCAGTGAGTGACAACACATCCATTGCACCATCTCACTCACTTGCCACTATTTTTACCGTAATTATTTATAAAGTACCATGATGTGCCTCTATATGTCTAAGTGGTTAACTAATATCATTTTCCTTTATTTTTAGTAGATTAAGAAAAATTATGTATGGTTTTACTAATGACAGTTTCACCAGTTCAAGTTTCTGCAACTCAGTAAATTTTTGTAGCTATCTCCATGGTTTAGGTAGTAGCACCACTCTAGAAGGAAATCTGGCACATGGACATTGTTTTTAAAGGTTCCAAGATGGATTTGTGTGGGTCAAATTTCACCCATCTCACACGTGTGGAATTACAACAACAGGTCAAATGAAATACACAATAAATTTGACCATTCAACTTCAAACGTGTTTTTTGAGAAAATGAAAACAAAATTTGAAAAATAAAAACATATTTTTTCTTCCAAACGAGCCCAATTTGTTACCATTTGGGAGATTTTTCAGGTTCTTTGGAGCTCTATTTTTTAGATTATGTGAACAAACAGGTTGTTAATGTGTCAATCAACGCCCAGTCAAGTAAAATAAAGTTGGAATGAGCTAGACTTCAGAAAGTTCATGTCTATGAGACCATTTTGATCAGATTTGGGTTGTCCTTTGATCCAAGGATCCATCAAATAAGATTGTATTTCTATTTTCAAAACTAATCTATAATCATCTCATGGCCAGAACTCAAGAAATAGAATTCTAAGTTTATTAATTTCCTCAAAGATCTATAAATTGCAGTCTCTTTGACGGGGGGGGATGTAAAGGGTGAATTTTAATTTATAATTGTTGTTGTTGATTGAACAAGAAAGAATCTATTTTTTTTAGTGAATACAACGTTTGTTATGGCACAATTCTAAATGTGAATAGCGATTCTAGTCTTGTGATCTCATTTTCTAATAACTCGCACTTGTCATGAGCGCCCCCTGAGGAGTGAGATATAGTATAGATGTTATTTACTTCTTTGATTTAATTTGCTGTTAGGTCCCTATAATACTAGTGTATTCCCTTATTATTATTGTCATTTTAACCCCTTATTGTTATTTTTGTGTCCATTTTGTCCCCATATTGTTATTATTGTGCCCCATAGAAGCCCACTATTGTTATTGTTGTGCCCTTACATTATTATTGTTTTGTCGACTCTGATTATATTGTGACCCCTTAAACTCCTATATATAGAAAGGAGGTATTGTCATTTGTATCATCCAAGAATTTTTCATTTGTGTAATGTAAAGGAGGTTTCCCCCTTGAATAGGCTGATTTTGAAGTCATTGATCTATCTTTTCTTCTATTTTGTGAGATGGTTCCATAACATTTGGTATCAAAGCTTTGGATTCTAGGGTTTCGCTGCTTCAAACAGGTCATCATGGAATTTTCAGTATAGCTTTGTTTCTACGAAGTTTCAGAAGTTGAAATTAAAACCCATTTGAGCTGATATCATGATGAACCTTGAGTAGTAATTTCTAATCTTGTCTCACTATATTTTCAGAAATACAATCCAAGGAATTTAAGGTTTTTGTAGGTTCCCGAATTATATCTCGAACGGGTGACCTGGGGAAAATAGTCATAACTTTATCTCTAAGCATCAGATTTAAATTTTGTAAAAACTTAGAGAAAGAAGACAAACTATAGTTTTCTGCGCATTGTTTCTAGTTCTGAAGGTCGAAATAGTGACACGTGGCACTTCGTACAAGTTCGCTCTATTGAACTAGTTTATAATCAGGTCATCGTGGGATATTTGGAACAATGATTTCTTGGAGAATTTAATCTTGATCAGACTTGTGGTGTTGGAAATAGGACCTAGAGAGCTACCATAGGATGAAATTTCAGACCTCGGAGATCCAAAAATACAAACATGCAACATATTCAATATCGAGCTCCTACAAAGCGAAAACATGTATGTAATCTTTTCTAAATTTTGCATAAGTTTGGTTTGAAAAATTAGTTTGAAGGAATTCAAAGGGAATAGTGAAGCATAATTATGATTAATTGATGTCCCGAATAAAGAAAATGGAAACACCTAGTAAGCAACCTGAAATCTCTAGCATGACTCATGAAGAAGAGGAATAAGCCCAACATGATATAACAAAATTACGAGACCAAGTGCAACAAATTTTACTCTCACAAAAAGTAACATACGCTAATATGGATGGTTTAAAGGAAGGCGTGGAAGCTAAGATGGATGGTTTAGAAGTAAACATTGAATATTTGAAGAAAGACATGGAAGGTTTGAAAGGAGGTTTGTCAAAGTTGCTACAAAAAATGCTTCCTAATGGCGAAAAAGGTAGTAGAGGAAACTCATAATGAGAACAAAATAAATGTTAGTCATGATTTCATAGAATCTAATGTTGGATTGAAGACCCACCATGTTCCAAAGATCGATATGAGGAAGTTTTATGGCAAGGATCCCGTAACATGGATACTATAGATGGAGCAATATTTCGATCTCCATAATGTGCAAAACACACAAAGTCACTTGGGCAATATTTATGGAATAAATGATAGAACATTATGAGGATACAAAAAGCAACACCTTTTTTAGCCAATTGATAAACCTCAAATAAAAGGGTTCAATGGTGGAGCACATTGAGGACTTCCAAAAATTTAATATAAGGGTAAAAGATATTCCAGAGGAGCATATTATTGATGTGTTCATAGGGAATTTAAAGGATATCATCTAGCATGAGGTTCACCTTTGGGAACCTGATTCATTAGAGAAGGCATCCAGGTTGGTAAGAAAAATTGAAAGAAAAATTATGGCAATAAGGAAGCCTACCAATCACAACTATAAAGATGGAAGTTTTGTTTCCCCTAGCCTTCCACAACCTACAAGGTTGACACCACAAAAATTGGAAGAAAAAAGAGAAAAAGGGATTTGTTACAGTTGTGATAACAAATACACTAAAGGTCATAAGTCTGTTGAGAAGAAATTATTTTACATAGATTGTGAGGAGGAAGAAGAAAAGGAATGAGAAACATCAAAAGAAGATGACACACAATAGGAACAAACCCTCGAGAAAGAAGAAATGAATCCGACCATATCTTGTAATGCATTGGCTGGAATTACCACTCCTCAAACCATCAAGATAGAAGGACACATTATGAAGAAAAAGGTAATAGTGTTGATTGATTCAGGAAGTAACCATAATTTTATTCATGGTAAGATAGCAAAGGAATCGAATTTCTTCCTATATCTAGCATGAGAGTGTCAAGTGATGGTTGCAGATGGAGGAACCATAAATTGCTTTGGAAAGTGCCATAATATCAAGATATCCATGGGAGAATATGTGTTGAATAGTCCAATGCTTTCCATTCCAATGGTTGGTGTTGATGTTGTACTAAGAAAGAACAACGTAGTGTAATTGCACAATTATGTTCGCTATAGATTCTCACATCGAAATCATCTATTTCTCCAGATCTCCAAAAAGTCTTGGACAATGATTCCAAGGTATTTGAGACTCCCAAAGGCCCCCCACCTATTCGTGATCATGCTCATGTTATTCATTTGATTCCAGGAAGTGTTCCTCCAAACATCAGGCCTTACAGATATCCCTATGCCCAAAAGAGTGAAATTGAACGTATGGTTGCAGAAATGCTAGAGGTTGGTATAATTCAACCTAGTCAAAGTTCTTTCTTTGTTCAAGTAGTATTGGTGCACAAGAAGGATGGATCATGGCGCATGTGTTGGGATTATAGGGAGCTCAACAAGCTCACTATTAAAGATAAATTTCACATTCCTGTCATTGATAAATTATTGGATCAATTGAATGGATCAATTTACTTCACCAAGTTGGACCTTCATTCAGGATATCATCAAATCAGAATGAAGACTGAAGACATTCTAAAAAACAACATTTTAGGGTCATTATGAATTTTTGGACATGCCTTTTGGCCTTACCAATGCACCTTCTATATTTCAAGGTTTGATGAATTCCATTTTTAAACCCTTACTAAGAAAATTTGTGTTAGTATTTTTTGGTGATATACTAATCTACAACAAATCTTGGAAGGATCATGCTCAACATGTTGTTAGAGTGCTCAAACTATTGGAGGAGAAACAATTATATGAAAAAAACTCCAAATGTTCCTTTGGAGTATAAGAGGTGGAATATTTGGGTCATATTGTATCTCATGAAGGTGTTAAGGTAGACCCTAGCAAAATTAAAGCCATTAAGGAATGGAAAATCCCCACATCCATAAAGCATCTGCGAGGATTTCTCGGGTTGACAGGGTATTATCGCAAGTTTGTTAAGAATTATGGGAGAATAGCAGCACCTCTAACAACATTACTGAAGAAAGATGCATTTTATTGGACTCCAAAAGCAACGAAAGCCTTTGAACATCTTAAAGAGGCAATGTGCCAAGCACTGGTCTTAGCTACGTTAGACTTCACAAAAACCTTTATTGTGGAATTTGATGCCTCAGGAAATGGCATTGGTGTTGTTTAAATGCAAGAAGAAAGACCCATTGCTTTTGAAAGTCGTCCAATTAAATGAAAGTATTTACACAAAGGTATTTATGAGAAGGAAATGTTAGCAATACTACATGCACTTAAGAAATGGCAACCCTACCTAATGGGAAGACACTTCAAGGTAAAAACGGATCATGATAGTCCTAAATACTTTTTAGAATAAAGATTATCTTCAAAAGAGCAGCAAAAATGGGTCACAAAGATGTTGGATTACGAATTTTAAATCATCTACAAAAAATGGAAGCAAAATGTTGTTGTAGATGCATTCTCAAGAAAGGATGAGGATGTGGAAGCATTGCTTTGAGCCATTTCTATTATCCAACTAGATTGGATAAACGAAGCAAGGGATGAATGGAAGAATGATGAAGAAGTGTGGGAACTCATTCAAAAGATGCAGCAAGATCCCAGTACATCTGATACATTTAGCTAGAAAAATGATTCGTTATGGTACGAAGATCGCTTATACCTCTGTAAGAATTCCTAACTCAAACAAAATATTCTTCTAGAATTGCACACATGTGCCTAGGAGGGTGTTCAGGATTTTTAACAACTTACCACACGGTTAAGAAGGAATTTTTTGGGATGGCCTTAAATCTGATATTCAAAAGTTTGTGGAAAAATGTTTGTTTTGTTAAAAAAATAAAGTTGTGACAGTTAAGATCCCAGGTCTATTACAACCTTTATCCATTCTAAGTCAACGTTGAGAGGAGGTTTCAATGGATTTTATCACAGGTTTACCCAAGTCTGAAGGAAAGAGTGTCATCATGGTGGTAGTTGATAGACTTACCAATTATGCACACTTTTGTGCATTATCTCATCCATTTAAAACTAGTATGGTTGCTACTACATTTATGGGAACAATTCAAAAGATACATGGAAACACAAAAATTATTGTAAGCGACAAAGATTCTATTTTCACTGGAAATTTTTGGATAGAATTATTTTCTTGTCTCAGTACTCAGTTAGCTTGTAGCTCATCTTATCATCCTCAATTTGATGTGAAAAATGAGATAGTGAACAAATGTTTGGAAGGATATCTTCGTTGCTTTGTATCTGATAAACATACACAATGGGTCAAATGGTTGCCTCTAGCTGAATGGTGGTATAACCCTTCCTTCCATACTATAGCAAAAATGACCCCATTTATGGCACTTTATGGATATCATCCACCATCCATCACATCGTATTTAAGATAAAATTCTAAGGTTCAAGCAGTGGAAGATCACATCGAGCATCAACAAAAATTTCTCCAACTCTTAAAGGATAACCTAAATTTGGTGCAGAGTAGAATGAAACAACATGCATATCAACATCACAAGAAAAGAAGTTTTGATGTAGGTGACTGGGTATTTCTACGAGTAAAACCATACAAGCAAATGTCCCTCAAGCAAGATAAGAAGAATAATAAATTATCACCAAAGTATTATGGTCCGTACAAGGTTTTGCAAAAGATTGGTACTATGGCATACATATTGGAACTTCCTGCATCTTCCTAAGTACACTCAATTTTCCATGCTTCATTATAAAGAAGGTTATAGGTGAGAAGCTCCCAGTTCAAACAATATTACCAAAACTTGAAGAGGAAGGAAAAATCATATTGGAACTTGAAGTAGTCACTAAAACAAGAACTCAATAGCTACAAAATCGATCAATTTCAGAGTATCTCATTAAGTGGAAGAACTTACCCGTTGAAGTTTCCACATGGGAGGATGAGAATTTTATACAGAAGCATCCAGAACTACTCAATCGTTGAGGACAGCATTTTTTTGAAGGAGAGGGGCATGTTAGGTCCCTATAATACTAGTGTATTCCCTTATTATTATTGTCATTGTAATCCCTTATTTTTATAATATTGTTGTGCCCATGTTGTCCCCATATTGTTATTATTGTGCCCCATAGAAGCCCACTATTGTGATTGTTGTTCCCTTACGTTATTATTGTTATGTTGGCTTTGATTATATTGTGACCCCTTAGACTCCTATATATAGAAAGGAGGTCTTGTCATTTGTGTCATCCAAGAAATTTTTATTTGTGTGATGTAAATGAAGTTTCCCCCTTGAAGAGGCTGATTTTAAAGTCGTTGATCTAACTTTTGTTCTATTTTGTGAGCTCATTGCATAACATTTGTTTACAGTATGCAATTATATTAACGTTTTGTTGTAGCAGCTACAACCACCCTCCAAAATTTTGGCTCGCATGAAAATTTCAGAGCCTACCTTGGATCTTGCGATTGATCATCCGTGGTCACTTGTTGGTACTAAGCTAATGATCTCAAGCTCCCCTCCTTGATATTAAGAGTTTTCCATATTCTCATCTTTATGTAGCATGTGTCATCTTTGGGCATAGGGATTGTTGCCTTCATGCAAAGGGGATGTTTTTTTCTTCAAGGGAAAGCATGCGTGCATGAGTTGTTATCATCACATAGACATTTCACACTCACTTCACACACTCTTATCACAGAGGTTGTTGCATCGAGCAAAGTATGTCTTATACATTCTGGATGGTCTACGTTATATCACTAAGTGTTCGTGTGATCATAGTCAATTCCTATCAATGTTTACATATGTTTCACTGATATCACACTTTATCCATTTCTCGAGCAACCTAGCCTCATCTAGATTCCCAGAACTATGCACTTTTCTTCTACAACCCTCAATATTTCTCCCTTTTCTGTTGTAACTGTGCAGTGTGCAGAGAACCTAGCTTCCCTTGGCATCCAAAATTGCACAGTAGTTTCCTCCAGTGTCATTCCCCCAACTAGAACCCACTATCATCACAAAATGCGCAGTGTTGTCCCTCAACTACTCATTCTGCCTTGCAACTTGAAACTGCATAGATGTGTCCTCCTGGATCTCGCAACAGTGCCTTGGATGTAGAAACTACAAAGATTGGCCTCCGAGGTCCTCATTCTGGCAGTAGTCACCACCTGCTGAAACTACACTAATCTATCTTTCAGTGACTATAAGAAAATGTGACAAGTTGAGATCACTCCCAATGAGTTTAGGAGAAGGACAAAGAGACTAAGTGGTGGAAAAATATCATGACCGCATGCAAACTCCATCAGATGCATGATCATCTTGAGAGTAAGTATGGTAAGTAAAGAACAGCTTTTGAAGTACACCTCTTAGTTGAGTTTGCAGTACTGATTGTTATTGTCCTATCATCATGTCTTCAGTAACATGCATGTGTGAAAACAAAAAAGTAATTTCAAGTGTTTCCTCTACATGTCTTGCTTCCTTTTCACTTGTTTGACCAACTTGTGTCTTCGACATATTGATTGTTACGTCATGCTTGCGACCTTGTTCTGGTGATGTTGAAGGATTTTCTTTATGTGTATGAGTTGTGTTCGCTATGTAAACATCTATCGCACTCACACACGAAGTTGTACACAATGTCACACAAGTGTCATCACGGTCTTTCAATGATCTATCTCAAGTGTCACGCTTATCTCTCTCAACCTTTAGACTGTCACACTAAGACATGTTGTCTTGCTGGTTTGAGGTGTCATGTCATCGAGTCATGTTGAGTGTGTGTTTGCAAGGTCATGTATACAAGAGGTCACTCGCTCACACACTTAACCATTTTTCCAAATATCTGCTAACTGGACCACCCTCCATCAACTGTACCTCCACTGAGTTTCACTGCGCAGTCTCAACCCTCAGTGACCAAGAATTGTTTCCCAGAACTACACAAAGATTGAGGGTTCCCTCCAGGCAGTTTTCCCTGCACAATTATGGAATCAACCCACCTGTCTGTCACCCAAAACAATGCAGAAGTTTCCCAAGAAACCATTTCAGTATGCGCTTCTCGTAAGCCTATCCATCAAGCCTCCTGCTGGTCAAGCAGAGAATTTGACTAGAGTAGTGACTTAGGCCTTCACTCATCTCCAAAACTGTGTAGTAGCTATCCAACATGCCTTCCTAAACTACCTGAAGAAACTGCGCAGAAATGAGGGACAAGCACCTGCTGTCTCTCATTGCACTATCCCAGGATATTACACAGTTTTTTCAGGTAGCCCCCCTACTAGCCTACTCTCCACTTCTCTTGAAAATTGTGTAGTTTTCATTGACAGTCCACCTTCTACCCAACACTTTGCTCAACTCGAAAACTGCAAAGTCATGTCTTTCTTGACTGCCTCCCATAACTATGCATTTTTTACTAGCAATCTCCCGCATCCTGATCCTGGCCTCCTCCATGAAACCACTTAGTTTTCACTACCAGTGCTCCCACAACCCAATCCTAGCCTCCTTTGAAAAACTACACAGTTTTCACTACCAGTGCCCCCTACTACCCGCACTGCCTTCCCGACTACAAACCTAGGTTTAAGGAGGGGGTTCATGTCCATCGACATCTCCTATTTATTGGAAATAAATTAAATGCATCTTGATAAGATAATATGTCATTTATGAGTAAGCCACTATGTGGTAATTATTATGCCAATGTGGTGGTGTGTTGAGGAGAGGCATACTCTTAGAAATGGAATTCCTTCTCTCCTTTGGCTCCATACATGGGAGTTTTCAATGTTAATTAAGTTCTAAAATTGTAGATATAGGGGGTTATTGAATACATTATTCATTACAAAACCCATGGTCTCATATACATATGTAATGGGTTGTAGCCTTTCATTGTAGTTCTTCATGATTGGCTTATGAAAACATGGTCCATAAATTTTAAACTTCTTTTATGTTTTAAAGGTTTTTTTCATTATTTATTTTCATGGTCCTGTGGTGAAGTAAAATTATAAGTGCTAACACGAACAAATTCCTCTAGCCCGATAATGGGTCTAGCCACAGCAGATATATTCTATAGAATATTTCCTTATATTAGAATCAATCAAGAGGGCCTACCTCTTGGTTGCTTATCCTGCTTGATGATGCTCTCACTTGCTTTCTCCAGCAATCTCTCGCTTCCTTCTTCAAGCTCTTGAAACAAGTAAACAACAATAGCACACAAGCATAATAATAGACAAATTGCAATTCAACCTACTTAATGAGTCAAGAAGCATCAAGACACTAATATGTAATATTAAAAAACATGTAGGAAATCAATTGATAGTTGCATATATTAATATCAAAGAGAGATTACAACCATGCGTCTTGATGTCGCGGTCTTCCTCTGACAAGACTAGGTTCCCACACACTTCTGCTAGCATTCCATGATGACTTCAAACAACAATAGTTTAAAGGCTCTTCCCTTTAGACTTCACTCCAAACCAAACACACTTCTCCCTCACACAACTAGATGGCTACAAATATTAATAGCTTGCTTATCTAATCAAAATAGTATACTTAGACTCAGCGAACACTCTAACTATGACTAGCTTGTGCTTGGGAAGAAGGGGGGTTTATATAGGAAATATGGATGGGAGATGGATCCTCTTCTCATGGGAGAAGGACTTATCCCTTGAGGTAGTTCCATCATTATAGGGGAAAGGAGCCCAAACTGTCATCCTCAACCCCATCCGGCCAAACCATTTACCAGACTTCCGTTACGAAGCTTCTAGAGTTGGAAGCTTCAGCTCTAATTTAAAAAACTTTCCATAACAGGACTGGTGTGACTGGAACACGTCTCATTTGCACCGATCAGTGTGGGGAATAGTGCTAATCTCTACACATCGGCGCGGGGGAGACAAAGGTCATTAGTGTCAGCCTTGTAAACTGGGCAAAACAGAATTTTCAGGGGAAATGGTGCAAAAGGGAAATGATCTGCTCATGAAGACGGACTTAATGGGAGTTTCTTCATGAAGGAAAAGCATGCAGGGTTCACTGTAGTGGTCCTTCATGATCAAGGAACGCGTAGTACAAGGACAGTGACAAAATGTTGTGTAACAGTTGCCCCCTAAAGCATGAAGGCTAAAACAAAGTGAGGGATGAAATGCTTTATAAATCAGTGCAGGGAACCAGTCTGCCGTCGGAAAACCTACATGCAAGTACATATACATATACATAAACTGAGATCTATGTCAAATGATACATGAATTGTGGCATGGATGCAACCATCCAGAGAATGATCACGTAAATGGATCCAGGTGTGGGCGCAACCATCCATCAAAGAGGATCATATATGATAGCTCATGGTCTGGTCGTAGCCAGCAATCTAAAAGAGACATTCACATCATCATAAACCATGTCACACCACTTCACAACCTGGACTTGTGTGATCTGAGTCCAGGGTCTTGCACTCCAACACGACCCGATCAAAGTACAAATCCTAGCATGCGAATAGATGTGTTGATGTCGAACATGATAAAAGGTCACTTGATTACCAGTCAATGATGTAAACTATTAACAAGCATAAGAGAAACTACCAATAATGACGATGGACCTCAAGGTACTATCAGCACAATTTACGGAATGTGAATACAGGAGCTGAAGTCGAACACCCATGAAATCACTCGATCGAAAACCAATGATGTGAACTTGTAGTCGAGTGCGAAGAACTTTCCATTAGGGCATGCAATCTCTAAGGTACTGGAAGGGAGTCTCTTGGTCAACATCCAGGATAATGAGTTGAAGTCGATGGAAAGTGACCATGTGGAAGGAGGGCCATAATGAATCCCACATCATCAACATGAGACGAGAGGATGCAAAATGATTTTGGATGATACAGAGAATCAAAGGTAAGTGTAACTGCAGAAGGGCAACCCTTGAACATATTAGCGACACAATTGGAAGTTTGGCAGCTTTTGGATCCATGGGATCAGTGGTCATAATGATGTGGCAGAGATCAAATGGAAGGCAAAAATGAATGGCCCAAACCTATGAAGGTCAATGATGCAAAGGAGGATGTCCCAACCCGACACGAAGCAAAGAGTGTCATGTTCAAGAGTAAGATGCTGACACGACTCGATAGATTTCCAAATTTTTCCCCCACCATTTATGGTGAGTACCCCAATTATTTTTTAATCGCAATATTGAAGGGGATAGCATATGCTTGCACTATAAGTTCATCCTTCGGACGAATCTGACCTAGTAAATTTAATGAGCCCTAGGAAGGAGAAGTTCGTGTTTGTCATGGTGACGAATCTGATGTCGTTTGATAGTTTAACGAGTCTGACAAAGGTGTAGCTTAGTATCTTTTTCATGTTTAGAGAGTTTGAAAAAGACACGTAAAATAAAACTCCACATGGTCCCTTTTTGTATGTTTGTGTCTCTCGAGCCCGAAAAGGTAGAAAACAATACTTGAGAGAACCGCTTGACCATTTCAGTCAAGGAGTGCCTTTTTTGTAAATAGTGTCTCCCAGCCCAAAAAGGGGGTAAACTTATACTGGGCACATGACGTTTTTCATCTGTTAACGAGTTTGAAATGACAAGGGATCAGCCATCTTTTTGCTTTTAAAGGGTCGGAAAAGAGCTGAAAGTAGACCCCCCGTTTTTATTCTCTTTAACAAGTCAAAAAGGGAAAAAATACTCGGTGATATTTTCATTTTTTATGAGTTATAAAAGAGCTTAAAGGTGACTCGTCCTAGAGGAACAAGTGGTATAAAGGGTAGCAACCGATTCTGGTTATGGTGGAACTGCTCAAAACATGTAATGAACAAGAGGTTGGCTAACAAAACCACTCATCGCTATGGTCCCTCAGGAAAGGAAAAACAACCAAGGCTCATCTAGCAGAAATTAGTTGATAAAAATGGCAATCATGAGATGTAAATCGAGCATGGTTCATTTTTACAGAAGCTTGAACCATGGAGAACTCTGCTTGGATTCAGTTTCATGTTTACACAACCTTGAAACGAAAAACTATGCTTGCTATAAGTTTGCATGCCCCCAGCATAATGACTCAATTAAGGTACATTCCCCCCAAGCTTCATTTCAATCAACTAGGTGGATGAAATGAAGGTTCACTTTCGAGATCCTGGAAAGACTCGACTGGGATTTTACGAGATCTTAATCAAAGACTCGATTTGGAAAAGGGATTTGCTTCATTTTTAAATGAGGTTGACACAGTCAAAGAACTATCCTCGAGACCCTTGTTTCATTTTTTAACAGGATTGACACAAGACAAAATTATGCTCACACCCTCATTTCATTTTTTAACGAGGTTGACACAAGACAAGGAACTATCCTCATACCCTTCGTTTCATTTTTAACGAGGTTGACACAAGACTAGGAATTATCCTCATGACGTCTGTTCATGACCCATAAGAGAACATGGCTCCCAAGAGGTCTTCACTAGACGGAAGAACCACGCTCTGGGAGGAATACATGTCATTTGGTACCAAAGACAGATCGGGTTCCAATGCCCCCAGTACATAATGTACAATACCATCTATGTGATCATCAGCAGATGTGGAGACAGAGTGAGTAGCCACATAATTGACCTAAGGCAGGGAAGGTACTACTTGCAAACAAGAGCCAATAGGTGACGATGGTTGCAAAGGGGGTGCTTGGTGACCAATGAACGACAATTGATCAATAGTCACAATTATCCCCTCGTGCGGAAAACAAAGCACACGGAAAAGCGAAGAAACATGATCTCCCATGACATAAACATTGTCATGTCCAAGGAGAAGATTGAAATCTAAGGGACCTTGGACTACCATCATGTCTATATAGACGGTCTTTCCTCCCAAAGTAATAGGGAACTTTGGAAGGATCCCTAAGGGCTGATTGGTTCCTCTGTTGAAGGCCAACAAATTCTGAGTGACGGGCACAAGCTGTGGGGAACACAAAGCTTGCCAAGTAGTGGAAGACATGATGCTAACAGACGCACTTTCATCTAATATAGTGCCTGTACTACCATATTATACGCTTGTACTGTGATCTGGAAAGGCACATAAGATGGGAGGTGAAAAGCGGTCAATGGACCCCAATTGAAAGAGACGAAAAAACTACTTGGTGGGGGTATCATACGATTACCCCCATGCTATACAGGAATAGGAGAAGGACTCTCCTAAACAACTGGGACGGAAGGGTCACACTTTGATTCATGAGAATCTGAGGAGACGAGAAGAACATGAGCAGTATGATCACTACTCTCTTCTGGAATAGAGTGAGTGACTAGTGGCAGAACCAAGTCGACACTCTTTTCGACCAATGGTTGGCCGAGAATAGACACAAGAGAGTCTCGTTCAGGAAGAGCAGGATGGGCAAGAGATGAATCCAAGTCAATCTCTTTACCAACAGGAGAGGGTTAGAAGAAAGCCTCTGGTAACCAACAGGAAGTTGGGTTTGAGGAGCTGCAAGATTTTCCAAGAGCTTGGAAGCTTTATCCATAAGAGGACAAAGGTGAACAAGATGCTCTCCTTCACATAACCTATAGGGGAATCTAATCTTCCCTTTCTTCTTACCATTTCTAATCAAGGGTGCAGCATTGACATGACCTCCAGAGGTCGATGGGGATGGTCAAACCAGATCTTGAGACCACACCTCTAAGACTTTGGGGACGCTAGGATAGTCTCGAAGGAGATGGTCACCCTTACACAGCCTGCAAGGGAATTTTACCTTCTGCGAAGGATCAGAAGGTTTTTCGACAGGGGTGCATTTGGAGTAATAGATGCATGGTTGGCCTCTCACTTATCTAACTTCCTCTTCTTCGTCTTCTTCCTCATCTTCTTAGCCTCATGGTTACTAGATTTCAAACTTTCACCAGGTGAAGTAGAAGAGGAATAGGAAGAAATAGGGGAAGAAGGTGAGAGGTCAACTTTAGAATCAATGTGATGTGATTCAAATGAAAGAGATGTCGGGGCAGGAGTTGGGACACTTGAGATCATCGAGGTCAAAAACAACCAGACAGGTAAACCAATGGTTAACCCAGGGAGGGACACCATTGCCATATAAGGAGCACCAGCATTTCAAAAAGAATGAAGAGGACCAGGATTCCCATCTGAGGGGAACCCTTGACTGCTGGAATCTAGAAATGTTTCCATTGGAATCAACCCTGAAGAATTACTAAGGAAGATAACTTTTACCAAGAATATTTCGTGGGCAGTTAATTTTAGAACACTTAAACAAAACTTTACCTTTTCATGTTTTAAGAGTCGAGAAAAGGACAAAAGATGACTCTAGTCACTTTCGTAGTTAACGAGCTCGAAAGGACAAGTTCTCAATGATATTTTCAATTTTAATGAGTCAGTAAAGATCAAAAATGACTACTCAGGGTACTCTAGGCATGAAGGATTACCAGGTAACTGTGAACTACAGAATACCTCCCAGCGAACCAAGAAGTACAGGCAGGAAATCTCCCTGAATGTCGTGTTCGATGTATCACGTTTACAAGGTAGCAGACTCAGCTTCCAACGAATAAAGAATTGCAAACCTAGTGGGGTCTCCCTTTATATACATGATGGTATGGGGAGCACAAGTTTGTACTAGCACTCTCTAATGCCGAAAAGAAAAATAGCTGCTAGGTTTAAAGACGTCGGAACACGTCTCTTGCCTAGACCACTAAATGTGAGCATTAAGTTCAATGCTTCCTTAGGTTAATTCAATAAATTTTAACAGTTGATCTTGAATTAGGTTTCAATTGCAAGGTCCTACCACTATCGTATGACAAAACTCCTACATGCAGCTATATGAGAAAATAGATCTTGGTCTTCGATGAAAGTTATCAGTAATTGAGAGATAGAGAACACAAAATTAATGCGACAATCAAAGATTGAAATCTTTCACTAATAAATCTCCAAAATGCACTTAATCTTTCTATAACAACATAAGAAGTTTCATTTCATTTCCATGCCTATGATGATGCAATTCTAGCTTCTCAATAACACTACTCATGCAATATTTTCGCTTACGTAAACTAGAATGATGTTCTTCTTTTCATAAAATGCAAAATGAACCTTTCACATAAAGCACTTTAACGAAAATTTTCATAATTCTGAACAAACAAGCATCAATCAAACCCGAAGCATGATAAATGAAACTAAAAGCAACGTTTTCCTTGAATCGAACCAACCAAACACATAAATGCTTCAAACAACAAACCAAAAAATGTAATCTATGCTTGGAAAGAGAAAAGAGACAGTCGAAATAAGAGAACCAACAAGACTCTTTTACTTATTCAATTGAAAACAAAGCATCCTAGTCACATCTGGGAGGAAGAAGAGAGTCTAAGGGTCAAGACACACTGGCACTGGAATGGGAGAAATTCTGCTTTTTTCTTACCCCTGAGACCGGAGCGACTTTTGGGCCAAAAGTAGCATCGATCGGCATGACTAACCAGTACTACAACTAGCGTTGATGGCTAATCAATGCAACTTTTTTGCCAAAAATAGCGTCGATCAAGGGATTCAAAGAAAAAATAAAAAATAACTTCAAACAGGACCAAACTTAACACATCAGAGGGTGGGCTAAACCAAGCAAGCACACAAAGCAAGCTAAATGAAGCTTTCTAGTCAGGCAAAAGATGGTCCAAAAGGCTTACGGGGTCAAAATCGCAAAAGCAGAACACACTGGCCAAGATTGGGGTCAAGCCCTAATCTCCACTTACAAGCATTGGCACCACTACCTAACTAAAAACAAGCGCTAGAGGTTGGTCGGCGCGACTGTTCCTTAGCAATTTGCGTTGCTCAGCGCAACTATTCCTCAGCAATTTGCGTTGCTCGGCGCGAATGTCAGTGAATTAAGTGCATTGGCTGAGGTAACTAAGGAAAAAAAAAAAATCAAAACAAGGACCAGATCTGCTACTATGAATTTTAGACTTAGGCCAGTAAGTAGGAGAAAAGAAATAGAACCAAAGGGAAAACATGAAACTAGAAAAGTTCTCACGAAATCATGAAATCCAAAACAAACAAAAGGATTGGGTTCCCCAATGGAGTTGCCAATTTGTGGTGAAGTACATTTATAAGTGCATACACGAGCAAAATCCTCTAGCCCGATAATGGGTCTAGCCACAACAGATACATTCTATGGAAGATTTCCTTAGATTAGAATCAATCAAGAGGGCCTACCTCTTGGTCACTTATCCTGCTTGATGATGTCCTCGCTTGCTCGCTCTAGAAATCTCTCGCTTCCTTCTTCAAGCTCCTGAAACAAGTAAATAACAACAGCACACAAGCATAATAATAAACAAATTGCAATTCAACCTACTTAATGAGTCAAGAAGCATCAAGACACGAATATGTAATATTACAAAACATGTAGGAAATCAATCGATAGTTGCATATATTAATATCAAAGAGAGATTACAACCATTCATCTTGATGTCGCAGTCTTGCTCTAACAAGACCAGGTTCCCACACACTTCTGCTAGCATTCCATGACGACTTCAAACAACAATAGTTTAAAGTCTCTTCCCTTTAGACTTCACTCCAAACCAAACATACTTCTCCCTCACACAACTAGATGGCTACAACTAGTAATATCTTGCTTGTCTAATCAAAATACTATACTCAGACTCAGCCAACACTCTAACTATGACTATCTTGTGCTTGGTAAGAAGGGAGGTTTATATAGGAAATATGGATGGGAGATGGATCCTCTTCTCATGGGAGAAGGACTTATCCCTTGAGGTAGTTCCATCATTATAGGGGAAAGGAGCCCAAACTGTCATCCTCGACCCCATCTGGCCAAACCATTTACCAGACTTCCGTTATGAAGCTTCTAGAGCTGGAAGCTTCGGCTCTAATTTAAAAAAAATTCCATAACAGGACCGGCGCGACTAGAACATAGCTCAGTCGCACTGATCAGCGCGGGGAATAGTGCTAATCTCTACACATCGGTGCGGGGGAGACAAAGGTCATTAGTGCCAACCTTGTAAACTGGGCAAAACAGAAGTTTCAGGGGAAATGGTGCAAAATGGAAATGATCTACTCATGAAGAGGGACATAATGGGAGTTTCTTCATGAAGGCAAAGCATGCGAGGTTCACTGTAGAGGTCCTCGAGGATCAAGGAAGGGGGAGTACAGGGATAGTGACAAAATGTTGTGTAACAGGCCCCATGTCATTTGTCCTTACAAGAGGGGCCATGGTTTATGGGAAAAGTGGGTGTTTTCATCACACCTAGGTTCTCATAACCCAATCCAACAACCATGGCTATAACTATCGTTGTTGTGTGGGTGCATTTAACTAATTTACCCCTTTATTTGTGGTGTCCACATGTTCTTGGGAATTGAGTTTTCTTCGATGATTTTTATAAGTTATTTAAAGGATGCATGTCCAAACATTCCCATCTCTTGAGAGCAAACAGGGAAATATAGTAAACTCCAAGGCTAGAATAAAATAAAATTAACTAAATTACAACCATAAGAGAGTGGGAAGAGATTGGAGTCACCACCATGTTCTTGAATGAAACCACAAACCAAAAGGCGAATAGTGAGGAAAGAGGTACTTATTGATATTAACACATATCATAATGCTCCTTTAATAGAGATTGAAGAATATTTGAAGAGAAAAAGTGCTACAAAATGAGTTTTCAAAACTGTTGTAGGCATTGGTAAATTAGATGTTTGGTAAATTATATATTAATGTTTTATGAACAGCAACTGCATAAAGTGGAAACCAAGTGCATAAAAAGAAAGTGTTTATCAAATTCGAAGCGGTGGAAACCATTTCTGAGGCATTGTTTACAAGGTGGTGGATCATGCGAAGGGAAAAAGTTCAATTGGTCAATTCTTGGAGACTGCTAGCTGGACAGATGGGAAAAAGTGGGCACCTTAAATGGTATGAGCCAGATGGAGCAATGCTCTTATAGGTGTATGGGGCTGACACATTTGCAATTTTCAGAGAAGTGGGTTGGGAGCCAATTTTTCAACTCTTCATTGGGTATGATCTTAAGCTCACCTCTGATTTCATTGACTCATTTGATAGCAATAACGCTAGGGTTCAGGGGCTACTATTTCAAGTAACATAAGAAAGCATCGTTGAGACAATGAAAACATCATCTGAGGGGAAAAGATGGTTTAAGAGATAGATGGTGCAAGAAGTGTTATAGGCCATTTTGTCACATCTGATCAGTGAGCCTCCTAATGGGATCAATCAACATCCTATTCCCCCTAGTCACCATCTTGCACAAATCCCTAAGCATGTTCCATTCATCCCCTAGAATTTCAACCCTAAACTGCATCATCTGAGTCAGTTTTAGGGAAAATTCTCCTTGTATGCCTATTGGGGTGTGATCACCTATAGGTTTCTCCAATGTAGCCAATGTTGGTCACCAGTGGGTTGCTTCCCTTTGCACCTGTGTTGGTTCTAAAAATATTGGAGAATGATCATGATTCTGGAAGCTTCCCCTTCTAGGAGTTTCCATAAGTTCTTTTAACTATTTACCTTGGATAAAACATTCAGATCCTGTCCTACCCTAGTTTGGAGTTTTCACCACTTATCCTTTGATCCTATCCCTCCATCAAAGATGGATCTCAAACTCTAGATTGGTACTTGGATAAGAACTCCCAACTTACCCTACTTTTCTATATATTCTCAACCTTATATGTGGTTGGGGGTTCGCGTTTGGAGAGTGATTCTGCCCTTATGTTGTTGCAGTGAGTGGTTTTTATCTCATGCATTTAGGGTGATTGGAGGTGCATATTGTGATAAGTAAAGGACAAGTCAACAACTCGGAGGAGATCTTCTACAAGATCAACTCCTACTTGTGGTTGTAATCTCCTTCCATTTATATTAATGCAAATAATTCATTATTTTCCTATATGTGATGTTTTTATTTCATATATTTCAATACCATGTTGATCTATTGAATGTAGTATTTAGATGATACTGCATAGATCTTGTAGTTTCCTGGCTTGTGTTATCTGACTGTGAAAGTTGTAATTTTGGCATTTAGAGCTAGAGTTTGATCTTCCAAGCTAAATATGGAGTGAAGTGTGCGAAGGATTCCAAGTAGGCCTCACTTTGTCATCTATTTACTTTGAGGAAAATCATTGGGTTCCTTATCTCTATGTTGTTCTATGTTAGCCACCTTGTTAGAGTCGGTCTAGTAGCCCTCCACCAGAGATCAAAGCTCTTTGCATTTCATGATTAGGTGTCCCATCAGTGTGATCATGTTGCATTCCGTTAGGCATGCCATAATCCTGGTGGAGGGAGTTTGTGTTGTTATTCCCCTCTTGTTTGGCACTGCTGGTTCAGGTTTGTTCAAGTAAATAAAATCCTCAAAGGGTCATTCATCTTGCTTTAAGTTTTAAGGTCTTAGGTCTAGGGTTGAGTCCATTTTTGTCTTGAGAGGTCATAAAGGACCAGCAGGCCAGAGGGATGTCCTTCATTAAACATTATTTCAAAAATTCTCATCATTGTACAACTAAATTTTCACCTTGTTCTCAAAAACTCTGTTTTTGAAAACAATGGTCATTATCTCATTTTTGTAAAAATTCTCAAAATTTCAAATTATTCAAATGTCAAAGTGCAGCCTTGGTCTCCTTTGCCAAAGCATCCTAGAAGCTATCCCTGCAAAAATTTTCAGAAGAAATCATCATTTCAACCAATTTTTCAAAGAAAAGAAATCAAAGGTCAGAGCCAATTAATTCAAAAAGTGTCAACACTCAAAACATTACAAAGTGGGTTTTGGGCAAGTAAAAATCAAAAGGAAACCTATAAAAGCACATCACTCCTCATTTGCAACTCATTTGCCTCTTACAAGCTTAGTGAATCCTTGCAAAGTTGATTTGAGGAGTTCTTGAGCAAGTTGAGCAGTTTCAGGGGCGCGCTACGCGTCAGGAGAGGCGCGCTACGCGTCAGAGGGGCGCTACACGTTGGGTAGGGCACGCTACACGTTGGGGTTTCAGCTCAACAAACTGCCAGCAAGTCATCAAATCGATTTTTCTCTCAGGCAAAGTGCAGGTAGGCTTCTCCTCTATGCCTAGATTTGGTTTTGCAAGATGAAAAAGAGAATTAATATGTTCAAATGCTATGTAAATGATAAATCAAAACCCTCCCTTGTTATGAAAAATTTAAAGTTTCAATGGTACTAGGGTTTCAAATTTCTCTTGCTGTCCAAGGTTGCCCATTTATAAACCCCTTTTTCCCTCATTTTCATCACCTTTCTCCCTCAAATTTTCCCTTGAAATTTCATCATTCTCCTCTTTAAAATTCCTAAAAGCATACTTAATTCCTAAAACCTACTTCACTTTAAATCCCACAATTTTGTAATTTCCCATGCTTGTCTTCCCTAAATTCCTTCTTTGTGTTTATTCTCCCTAATTCCCACATGTTCCCCTATCCCTAACAATTCCCTTGTATTTATGTCCCCTTGGTGACAGCATTTGAAAAAGTCAAAAAGCAGTTAATTGGGTGCCAAGTCAGCAATATATTTCAGTCATCTTGCCTTCATAACCATGTCAGAAACCGAATCAGATTATGAGCAGAGCTATGACAGTGATTCAACACCAGAGGTAGAAGTGCCAAGGAGGCATCATAAGGGTGGTAAGGGTGGTCGGCATGTCAGAGAGGAGCCCACTTCATTGGCTCATTTGCAAGCTTGTCCACTTGCAATGTCATGTTTTCGGTATCAATCATGCTTTGGATATTGTGAGAGGATCTCACAAATTCAACACCATAGGGAACTGGTCCGCTTGTTTGTCCTACATTTGCACAATGGCCATGTGAACCTTGCAGGAGTGGATTTCACCTTATCACCTGAAATGGTTGCTCAAGCCACCGGGATACCAAATGTTGGGGAAGAGTGGACCAAGCGCAAGCTGCTAGACAAATTTCATTATCAACCATACATCAAACCCGGATGCATGAAGCACCTTACTGCTGTTTTTCCTTTCAGATTCCTAAGGGATGAGTATGCACCCTTGATGAGACTCATTATGCGTTATTTCACTTGTGAGGGCAGATTTTCACGTTTATATTCGTACCATATCCGTTTGTTGATGCATTTCACCCGAGTACGAATGATGAACATTCCATTTTTCATGTGTCGAAATATAGAGAAGATGGTGCCTGTAGTGCAAAGGAAGAATCCCGCACAACAGCTCAAAAGTATATATCATTATGCACTGATCGAGATCATAGTGATGCATCAGTTAGCACAACAGGGTATTGCTTGGGAGGATTTCATTTCTCGCGACTTCTTCATGGCGCCACAGCTACCTCCCGAGGTTGTCCATGATGAAGGAGGGCCTTCACAACAATTTGATATTCCTGAGCCAGAGCATGTCAGCACTCCTCCTTATGTTACATATCAGAGAGGCCACAGGGCCTTATTTGCATCTGCACGGCGAGTATTATCTCCACATCAGGCGGAAGGGGTCTCGCCTTCTTCATCAGCACAGCGAGTGTTATCTCCACATCAGGTGGAAGGGGCCTCGCTTTCGACAGCAGCACAGGTACAAGAGAGAGGCAAGCAGCCCAAGATTGATGAGGGGCCATCAGGTGATCCAGGCATAGATGTTGTTGACCTTGATATCAGTTCTCCTAGCCTAGAGCCAAAGAAGATCATCCAGCAACTAAGGGCTGAAAATGACTTGTTGCAGCAAAAGTTGGAAATGGAAAATTGTACAATCACATACTTAGAGCAGCGCAACAAGCAATTAGAGGATGAACACACTCTTGATGAGTTGCGGAGGATCCGAGAAGACCGGAACTTGGCTCGCAAGAGACCCGGTGATTTAACACCTAAGGAGCAAAGCTCTATGCTCATTCAGGTGAACACACATTTAGAGAGGTTGATAGCAAAGGCAAACAGGGACAAAGACATGCTCCGCCACATGAAAAACCATTATTGGGCCTGCATGCATGTGTGCAAAGCAAAAATGAAGGTACTCAAAGCACGCTTGGCCAAGGCACTAAAACGGAGGAAAAGGTCCGATCCGCTTCAGATTTTGGCTGAAGCCACCTTGAGGGAGCATGGTGCTCAATGATTCACCTCCAGCTCAAAATTCAGGAAATTTTGAGCAATTTTGCTCAATTTTGAATTTTTGTGCCAAAAACAAGTTTTTGCCCTCAACGCGTAGCGCGCCGCGCGCTACCCTTAAGTTGGGGAGGTCCATTTCATGAAAACTCAGCACTTTTGGATTTTTCATGACAAATTACACTTTCTCAGCCACTACCAAGACATTTCATGGAGATTTGAGCCCTCAAAAGGTCAAAAAACAAGCAAAAAATGACCTTCTGCCACTTTTTGGACACACAGGAAGCAGTCTTGGGAGATTGCATTTTTGGAGGGGAAAATGGCCACCAAATTGAGAAATTCCACTTGGGCTGGAGAGTAGACATCCAGACCTTTCCAACAAGCCCACTTGTGACTCATTTGGATGCCAGGAAGTGCCCCAAAATTGGGCTCAAAGGCGTGCTACGCGTTGAGAAATGGTGCGCTACGCATCAGGACATTTTCTCAATTTTTCACCTTCAGCTCAGGAAAACGTAGCATTTGACCAGTTTTGACTTTTTGGTGGGATTTTTCATCCTCCTTGATGTAATTGATGTAATTTCATGTTTACATGACACTTTTTTACCTATTCTAGAAGACTCATTCATAAAATGGCAAAAAATTAATGAATGAATTGGTTTCCTAGCTTATAGAGGCAAGTTGTTTTGATTGCCTAGATTGTAGTGCTCAATTTAGAATTGGTTGAAACAGCTCCTAGGATGATGAGCTCGACCCCTAGAGGAAAGGGAATGTGTTAGCTTTCCTATATTATGTATTTTCTTAGTCATTTTCAGGCGTTGGAGAGTTTGGACTCTTGAGGGATAAGCTTAGACTATTTTACTCTTTGTATCTCTGAAATTTTGGCAAAGGAAAGACCAGGGTTTTGCAGCACTATTTGGGATTCCTGTGGTGTTTTGTGTTGATGGTGTGCTTCTCTCATGTACTTGTAATTTTGTTATGTGTATCATTTTCCTACTTCTCTTTTCTGCACATTAAGTAAATGAAGTGTTAAGGTAGAATTCATGGTTTCTATGCTCTGCCTTTAAGTTTTCTTAATATCTATGTTTTCATCTGTCTAAGGAGAACTCTCGAAGGTTTCTTGCTCTCTTTAGCTCCTTATCGGTCATTTCTATCCATTCACTTAATTCAAAGGCATCAAGACAATCTCCTACCTTGCCCCAAAAAGACCTCTGCAAAAACTGTGTCTCATCCCCACACCCAAAATTGTTGTGCTCAGTTTTCCAACAAAACTCTAAAAATTTAAAATCAAACTTTCCCTATCAGTTTACTAGCCTAAAATCAGTGTTCTTTATTGGTCATCTCCGCCCTTTGAAGACCTTTTGCCGAGATAGACCCGGAGAGAGCCCTCTCCTGTCCCCGTAGGGCTAGCTACGAGGCTAAGTGGTTTGATGTTGCCTTGGATTTTGTCTTTTTCAGCCTGAGGCCAAATTCAAGCGCTAACACACCTACCAAGGGGAGATACTTTTATCTGCAATTGTAAATCCCGCATAACAAATTGGCGACCATACTGGGGAACAGAGTATTACCTTGGTGGTTTCCTTATCCTTTTTGTTTGATTACCTCCTTGATAGACCTCTGTTGTATCATCCAACCAAGAACAAACCTAGGAAGTGATTTCATTGAGCCTTTTTTGCAGTTTTTGTGTCGAGATCCTCTTTCCTAGGCCCAACGCTCCCCCAGTGCCTATGACAAAGCGTTGCACCTCACCCGGGCCCACTATGTACTAGCATTGCAAAGCATTGGTGCCTCTTTTGCACCAATGTTGGTCCCCGTTTTTGCACAATTTTTTCCTTGGTTCTTGAGCCTCTCTTTGGTCAGTCTACTTCTAGTTGAACTTCCCTGAGTCTTGAGTGTCTTTTGTTCTCTCTAAATCCTTCATTTGGTTTGCATTTGTGTTGTTTTCCTTCAGTAAGAATTGGTTTTTATTTTTCTTTGTTCTTATCATTTGGTGGCTTGAAAAATGATTTCTTTTTATTGATGATCTCCTGAATGAATTGTTGTTTTAGTCCTCATTCTGAAAAGTGTAATTGAATCAGTAATTGAACATTTGCATCTTAGTTTTCTTCATTTCGAAAATTAAGTGTGGTGAAAAGAAAAAAATTTGCATTGGAATTTAGGGTTTTTCATGTCCATTAGCATAGGAATAGTTTCATCGAAAGGAAAATTGCATCTTGCATCTTATTTACTACATATTGTTTGATGCATCTTGATTGTTCCTTCCCTTCCTTAGCTATATTTTCATTGAAAGAGTAAAGATTTTTATTTTCTCATGCTAGATTTTCATTTTAGGATATTTAGGTGACATTCATGGTGAGCCACAAAATAATCAAAGATAAATAGTAAAATTTATTGAATCAACCTAAGGATCATTTTTAACATTAATGCAAACATCTAAAGGTCTAGGCTAGAGACATGTTCTAGCGTTGTTAAACATAGGAGTTGTCATTGTCTGCTAGCGTTTCATCCCAGGGTTGAAATCCTATTCCACATAGGTAATTGTATATGATCGTTCTACATGTACCTTCAGGTATATCGAACGATGCTCCAGGCATGAAAAGTATATGGTAACACTCTCATCGAACGGTTACGCATTAGACAACTCTACTATGGGCTTCACTCCCATGTACCGTCGAGTATAATTTGAGAGCCCACTATAGGTTGTTATCCATTCATAAGTAAGCGAGTCAGTCACCTTATATACCGTGATACACTGAACACAATATTCAAAGAGATTTCCTGCACATACGTTAAGTCCTTTGTTCATCGAGGTGTATATCGCAGTTAACGATTGCTTAGTTAAGCTTTATGCCAAGTTACCCCTTTGTTTTGTTTGTGTCTTTAATTTTTGAAATCAATTAATTGACTATAGAACAACATCCTCCCCGTGGAACAACTCCTTAGTGGATCTTAGGTTGAGATTAATGGAAACAATTCCAGAATCTACGAATCAAGGGAGCCCCATTGACAAGAATCCTAGTCCTTTATCTTATTTTGAGAATATTGGTGCTCCTTATATGGAAACGTTTTCCCTTTCCGAATTTACCATTGTTTTTCCAGTTTGGTTGTTTTCGACTCCTATGATTCCGAATGTCCAAAATACTTCTTAACCGAGTTCTCCTCCACCTGAACAACATCAACCTATTTTCCTTCTTCACCTATTTTTCCTTCATCCCTTTCTTCTTCTTCGTTTGGTGAAAGTCTTGATTCTGTTACCCAGGGAGCTAAGAAGAAGAAGAAAAGGACAAAGAAGAAGAGGTAAAATAAGCAGGGGGCGACCAAGAAACCATTGCTACAGACACAAATAGTAATATGGACAAATCTTCCAATCAACCCTGTAAAGTTAAATTCCCTTTCATGTTATGTAAGGGTGACCACCTTTTTAGAGATTATCCTGGTATTCCCGAGGTATTAGAAGTGTGGTTCACCGGCTCACATCGGCCTTTGTCATCAGCCTCTGGAGATCATGCTAGTGAAAAACCCTCAACTAGTGATAATAAGGTCCATGGGAAAAAGGGTAAAGTCAAATTTTCTTGTAAGTCATGTGAAGGGAATCATCATATTCACCTTTTTCCTTATATGGATGAAGCCTCAAAAGTGTTCGAAAAACTTATAGCTTCTCAGCCACGACTTCCAACTGGTCATCGTAAATTTTCTCCCAATCCTCCGCTAGTTGATGAAGTGATTGATAAGAATCTGAATCCATTCAATCCTTCTCTCTCTGAACGTGAATCCCATGAGTCTATTCCCGACCAACCACTAGTTGAGAAAATGGTTGACTCGATTCCACCTTCATTTTGTTGTACCTTTCCCATAGAGAGTAAGTCTCATACCATTGAGGTTCTTTTCGTTTCTTCAGATTCCAATGAAATGGGGGGCAATCCTCCCATTCTAATGGCACAAGAGGGAAATCCTCCCATTCCCATAACATAAGGGGATATTTCTCTTGTTCCTACGATACCCCCTCCAAGTAGCATGATCACTTCCTTTCATTGGAGTCGGTTTTCAAGATATCATCTTCTTCCTTACATACCCTTCCAAATCATAGTACATGCTTATAATGTGGTCGTACCTAACATGATCATAGATGAAGGTGCATATGTTAGTATTCTATCCTCAACTACTTGGCAAGATTTAGCTTCTTCGCAGCTTGTGCCTGTTACCCAAAATCTGTTGGATTTTCACAAAGAAACCAGTCAACCATTAGGGATCATGCCTATTGTTTTGGGAGGAAAGATTATCTATATCGATGTGTTGGTAGTCCAAGGCCCTTTGGATTTTAATTTACTCCTTGGGCGTGAATATGTTTATGTCATGGGAGCTCTTGTCTCTTCACTATTTCATGTGATTTTTTTCCCGCATTATGGAAGAATCGTGACTATTGACCAACTTTCGTTCATTGGTCCTAATTTTATTTGACTCCCATTCTACCAGCATCCCTAAATTTTCCTTATATTCAAGTGGTATCTCCCGCACCACAAGTTAATTATGTGGCAACTTGTTGGCTTGTTGGGCCTGACCCAGGTTCAGAGTTAGATAGCCAAACAAATCCCTGTACTACTGGCCCTTTCGGCAACAGTGCGTGGAGCGCAGACTGAGGTCTCACCCGAAGCAGTATGGGAGGAATCTGGAACCAGGTTTCCGCACCCTTGAGATGTCTGAGGGGTCGATTTAGTCCAACTGTGAGTACCTTCGTGCAGGTCACTTTTCGTGCTTACCTAACCTGCGAGGCCTCCGCACCCTTGTTATACTTGACTTCGTACAACCCTAACCAGGGGCTATGGGGCTTTCGCGCTGCTAGAGCAACAATCTTCACTGTTTCCCTAAGTCACACCGTGGATCTTACGTATCTTCTTATGACAGTTAGTTATCTTCGCGTAAACAGATGCCTTATATCATATTTACTTGTTTAGCACATTCATATAAGTTTGCGCAGTAAATAGACAGTACACTTGCAATTCATACCCAATATACTTCAATGCATAAAATAGAAAAAGATACACAGAAATATGGTAAAAATTCTTCTTTATTAATGCTTTCAACTGGTTATAGACTCAACCTTCCCTGCGCAATCAGTTGCAGGGGTCCACGCACTTAGCTGCGGTCTACTAGACCTCTACGCACTCAGCTGCAGAGCCTTCTCCTACTCTACAACCCAAAGACACGACTTACACTTCGACTCAATGCTTCATTGATTCCTTATATTCATTGATCCATCCTTCAATGATCTCCCTTTACACCTAGATCCTCGCTCTATTTATACAATCCCATGGTCCGTGGACCATGGGTAGATCTTTCAAACCAACATTACTCTAAAAAAACAAGGGGAAGCAACCCTATGACTCTATTATGACTTCGCGCTCCATGCCCACAAATCACGGAGTCTTTACAATGGAATTAGTCAAAACTTGGGCTTTAAGCCCCAAAACATGCCTTGGGGGGATCCCATGCCTAACAGGTCCCCAACACAAACATCATGACTCACCCTTGAATCACTCTGTCGGTGCGGAGACCTTCACACTAAGACCCTCCAACTCTGATCGAACGGTTGCAAGGTCGGGAGCGCACTTAGCAGCTGCCTGCTGAATCTCCTGTACCCGTTATTCCGAGACCACAGTGTCAGAACTGCTTCCCTGGATCTGGTCCTGCATCCCCTGCATCTGTGCGAGCTTGCCTTAAATTGTTGCTATGATTATGAAGGCCTCATCGATCCAAGGTTGAACACACGCCTTCAAAACTGCTTCTCTATGTCGTGCTGCATCTACTTGCTCTTTAAGCGCTTTGGCCTGTTGCATTCGCGCGAGCCTCTAAGTGAGGGCCACCATCTGCACAATCCCTTTGACGTTATCGTACTACAGCTGTAGCTCACGTGCCTTTGTTTCTAAGTGTTGAATGTTCGAGTCCTCCTACAGATTTGTGAGGACCTCGAATGATTCTTCCAACATTCTGGTGCAGTCCCTTACTGCACTGCTGATCTCCTCCATCCCCAATGTAATAGCGTTGGCGCATTGTTCCCTTACTTCTAGAGGAGTGGACAGTTGCACCTTCAACTGAAGCTCTGTTATCTGAAGGTTCAACTCTAGCTGAACCTTGGCCATTTCTTCTCACGCCTCGTGCACCCCTGCTGCTAATGTCTATATGCTTGCCTCTGATGGTGCTTCTGTTAGGATGGACAGCTCATGGACCATCTGACTGGCTTCTTCAACTACCTGCACCATCTGCCGGTTCTGAGACACGACCTCGTCGCACTGCAAGCTCATCTGTTCCATGTTTATCTTCTGCTCACTCAGCACCTGCAACACGTGACTCTCCCTAGCCCACAGTTCTACAGTAATCCCATCTTGCAGAACATAGAGTGTCTCCCACGGGAGCGTAGCCATGTTGATCCCTATCCCCTTCAGTGTACTAACCGTAGGCCAGTCGGCCTCATTTGTTGTAACCAGTGCCCCTTTTGGCAGCACTATTGTGTTGGTTGTACGAGCACGCAACATTTCTTTAGTTGTGGCTGTCCCGATTGCGAGGCTGGTTGAGAGAGTACCATCTTGAGGAGCGCACACCTGCAACTCCTGAATCTGTGCTCGGAGGGCCCCCAACACAATCTGATTCTCCGCCGCGAAGTTTTGGAGGGCCTTTATGGTGATGTCGCGCACCATCTCTCCTATATCATGCAGGTCACCCTCAGTAAGGGTGATCGGGTCGATCGACAGCTTGGATTCTTTCACCTTCTTGCGTGGCCCTATCCACTCGCTCAAGCGTTAGCGCTTCAATTGTGTTGATGTTGTTTGTGGGTCCGCGCCACCCTCCTCTTCCTCTGTTTCCATCTCTTTCTCCTGCTCAGGCGAAGGCAACTTCTGGCCCTTGCGCACCTTCTCTGCTGCCTCCTGTGCTGCTGCTGCTGCGGCCTTTTTCTGTTCTGCTGTTGTCTGCATAGCGTCTTGTGCCTCCTGCACTTTTGCTGCCGCTGCTTCTTGCCTTCTCTTTTCTGCTAACTGTGTCATGTGCAGTTTGGCCTCCTCTTCCTTCTTATGCGCAGAAAACTTTTCCACCGCGGCAATGTCTGGGGCGCGCCATTTCGGTGACCACGTCTCCAGTACATCGAAAATCACATCATCTGTGGCTATGAAGGGTAGCTCACTCCATTTCTTGGTCGGGTCCTTGCACACTTTGAGATAGATGTGATGAAAGTCCGCTTTAAACTCTGTGAAACTTTGCAGGCTATTGTAGAAAGTGGGTGATAACTGTGGCTTGCTGTTAATCCCCATTCTAATGTTCATCTCCATGAACACCAATAATATCTTACTGTTGCGGATTCGGTTCATGTCCTTAGTGGCCCACAGCGAAGCATACTTTGTGGCCTCCGGGAGATCCCTTGCAATCTTGGGGAACTGACTGTCCTCTGGCAATTCCCCTGCCACCAGCACTATGGACAGCAGAAGCCATGCATAGTGGAACGTTTTTCCTTATTCCTGTGCCTCGTGGCAATTCTCTAGGAACTCTTTGCACAAGAATTCGGACCAGTTAAACTGGACCCCTTCTGCGCACTGTTTAGCAAGTGCCACCACCAGCGCAGGTACCTCATCCGTGCAGCACTTCCGCATGAGCTTACTTGCCAGTATCTGGGTTGCAACTTTGACTGCTTTGTTGTTGATGTTGGATATGGCGTAGCCCCTTTTCTTCTTCTCCATCTTGTATTTCTTTTTCATGGCCTCCGTGATGGCCAAATCATTGCTCTTACCCTCCGAAATGTCTGCAGGGTCCTCTCCTTTACACGAAAGTCGGGTAATGCGATGGATTAAGTGGTCCGTGATGGGGATGGGCTCCTCCAGCCATAAACACCCACCATGCACCAGGCAGAGTAGCTGCTTGATGACGAAGATCATCACTGGGGTGCGGTGGTAATGCAGCACCCAGAGCAGGTTTAATAACCCTGCCTTTTCAACTCCGTGTAACCACTTGCGTGGCTCCAATTCTATAACTCCCGCCACAGTGTTCTACTTTGGCTTCATGATCTATGGGGTCTCTAGGTGAGGGAATTTCTTGTGTTCAGTGAGATCCCAACCTTCGAAATTCAATTTTGACAACCATCCCAGGTGCTTGCCCTCAAAAATGATATCGTCTAGGAGGAGCGGAGTCTGCAGAGAGCTCTTGCTCTCATCGAGGTCCTTGGGCACTTTTGCCTTCCCCTTCCGCGGGGGGACATACGCGGGCAGCTTTGTTGGAGGGTGCGCAGCCTCGATTTCTTCCTCCATGCCCTCGTCCTCGTCTTCTTCAATTATGAGGTTGATTCTTCCTCCTCGTTGGTTTCCAGGTTAACTGCTTTCCCTTTTTCCTCCATTGTTAATCTGGTGTGCAACGAGTTCTGCAGGGACACATGCACTGGAATCATTGGCTATTTATCTTTCTTCAATCTCGAAGTGGGCGGTGATTTAGGGATTTCTGCAACAATCACGATGCCTTCAGGGGCATCTTCTATGGTCAGGGCCTACACAGCTTCTTCGGCGATCATCTCTGTGATTTCCCTGGCTTCTTCGAACGCTGCCATCTCACTTGCCCAGAAATATCTCAACCGTTCACTCAGGTGCTCAACCAATGCTCTCCATAGGGAAAACAGGTCTCGGCTCAGAATACGCGAAGCATATGACAGCTCAATTCACAAATGACCAAGTGTTGTTTGCGGGGCAGCCCTTTGTAATTTATAACGCCTTTTGAATTTGAATTTGATCGTTCCCCCCCAAATCCGATTCATTAATGCTCCCTTGGCGGCATATTTTCCCAAATCTTGCCCATAAAGTGTGTCTTAAATGTCTATCGCTCGCTCCATTTGGTCTCAAGTCAAGCATCACATCATGAATAGTGACTACAACGGCCACTTTCCAACCAACCCATGTGGCAGCGTAGCCCCCTTTGCACGGTCGCAGACCTTGTGACACTTTGCTCCTGCGCGCAACCCCAACATCGCACAACTCTCGGGTAGATTATTTTATAGTCCTGCGCCTCCTTTCAACTGCCTAGAGCACTAAGACTGTACTTCCCACAGCTAGTCAGGTGGTCGTTCCACCTGTATAGAGTTCCAACCGATCATCCATCACCTTTCTTGGAACAAATCCGCCTTTTGGTTTCACTATCTACGTTGCACACTTCACCATCTACGTCATGCCAGCATGGGTGATCCCTTTAGTAATATACAGTCCAATCCAAGGCATCGAGCTGATCAACTCCCGACAGTGGTCCCCAATTTTGTCAATGTAATCATGCACACCATGTTTTATCACCCTGATTCTCTTATTGATAAAATCCTTCTTTATTTCTTCCTCAAGCTTATTGACTTCTTCCACCAGAGAACTTTTCTCGCTTAATCACACCTTTTCCTTCATGAGTTCTTGGAGCCTAAGATCACCCTATTGGATTTCTTCTTCAGGTCCCAAGCGTTCTTCTTTGTTCAACTGTGCTATCCCTCCTTCCAAAGCTTTGCGAGTCATCATATCCATCGGTGCTGCTATGCGCAGACTAGGCATATTATCCTCTGTTGGGACTACAACGTTCGCTCTGTATTTCAGTCTCGGAGGCATCTACCCCATCAGTTTCTTGCACATTGTCCTATAAGCCCACAAAACTGTTGGTATGCACAGGTCCCAATCCCTCCACTGCGCCTTATATATCCTGTTCAGTGCTTCGCATACTCCGCTAAAGGCTTTTGCATGGATATCCTCCTGCGCAGTCATTCTTTCCACACTCCATCGTCCCAACTGGAGGGACCATTCACACAATTGCCTTGCCCACCCATGCGTATTGACCGTGTTTCCGAATGCGAAGTCCATGTGCATCCATGCAGGTTTTTTTACATGGGCCTGTACCCATTTGGACAGGTGCGCATGCAGGTTGTTCCATCTGGCCTTCTTGTCTATTAGTCACACCTGAGGCCTCCCGAAATGCATGTCCATCATTCTCCTGTATTCGCACCAGTCCTCAAAGCTTCCTCGGTGTGTACCCCACCACCTCGCGGGCATAGTGCGTAGTACCCATTTCAAAGCTTTGAAACGTTGTTGTTCCGACACTTCTCTTTCAAACCTGTTCAAAAAAACATCTACCTCACTTAACCCATCATAAGTAGGCAGATCCCTTACCTCTGTCGCTACGCAGTGCAACGATCTCGTCATCATGTTACAGTTCAACATGGTTATCTCGTGTAACCAATTCTGCCATCGTTCTATCTCTTCGTCAGAATTCGATGTACAGGAGCTTTCGCACTCCCATGAGATCCATCCATCTGTGGTGGGATTTACCTAGCCTTTCTCTCGCACGGTTATCTTGTAGATGTAGTCTAAGTCGTAGTCGCTTTCATAGTCGTGCACTAGCTCCGTGTAGCGCGATCCTTCTGCAGGGTCCAAAGGGACGACTACGCGCATGGATTTTTTCTCAAAGATCATCTTGCGCTTCTTTAGGTTTATCACCCCATTCATCTCAGTGGCCCAATCTATTCCTAATAGCGCGGGGTAGGGATTGTTGTCATCTACAATCTCTATCACTTCGAAGTCTACTAGCGTGCTCGCTCCTTCAATATCCACTATGATTCCCTACAATCTCCCCATACGCATTATCTTTTTCTGGTTCGCCATTCGCAGCTAGATAGGAGACCATTGCAGTGTAGACCTTCCCATGTGCTCCCATGTCTGCTTTGGCAGAATGTTTGCATATTATCCTAGGTCCAAAATCACTTGGTCCATCTCATATTCCCCAATCTACGCGGTCAACCTCATTTATCTTCCCGTCCTCGTCACGTGCTTTCCAATCTTCCGGACTATGCGTTGTTCTACTGGCACGGTCCCAGCACATCTATTAATGAGTTCCTGCAATCTTTTTACAACCTTACTATCATGCAGTAGCTTCATGCATGTTTCTAGGAATGTCATGAGCATCGAGGGATCCATTTCTGGCTCCAGTCTGTCTTTGTTTCCTGGAGTGGAGGCATCAGTGAAGCTCTTCTTGGCTTCTATGAAGGTTTCCTTAGTGCACTCCAAATCAAACTCTGGTTCTTTCATCGGAGCGTTGCGAACCCAAGTACTATCTTCAGGTTACGTGCCTTTATCATCCCCTATCGTAATTCCACTTCGGAGCACAATATTAACGTTAGGGTCTTCCTCGCGTGGCTCAGACCTCATCATCTGCAGGCTTTGAGTCGGAGGAGGTTGGAGCGCTCCCTTGTCGCACAGCCTAGCTATCAGTGTGGGACAACCCTCCATCTCATGGTCAAACAATGTACAATATAGACATGACGACCTCATTGGATTTGTACAATCACGGGCATAATGTCCTGGCCCTTCGCAATCGTAACATATCAGTTGTTTGTGACCTCTTCTAGGTCCTCCTCCACCTCTGCCTCGTTCGCGCCCCTGAAATCCAATTCGCGTCATTCCTGTGTTCTGGTCACGGGCCGTGTTTCGGCCTGAACTCTGTAGGTGGGAGTCCTATCCATCATCAGCTTATAGCTTCTATAGGTATGCTCATCATGTCCCACTGATTTACAAAAATTACAGAACAATTGTTGCGAATTCTGCGTGTACTTCTGCAATAGATGACAATTGTCGATAATATGCTTTCCCCCTATTTGACAAATCGCACACCATAAAGCAAGCACCGTGCTAGGTCCTACTTGTGCCTCTGGTCTTAACGGCATCGACACTTCTCTCGTGAGGTAATTCACGAACACTGGGTAGTGGTCCTTGTCATGACCCTAACCCTTACATTTAACACATCATACCTCCTCGCGCACCTCCGGACGAGCTGTCCTGTCCCGTTTCAGACTCTGCATCTCAAGGCATAAGTTTCTCAACTGCACGTGGATCTGCTTAACTCCTAGGTTCATATCCTATATCGGAGTCTCATGCAGTCTCATCACGATCTCCAAGGCCTCTGCCTGAGTCGTTAACCTCTATTGTGACAGCGCGTTCCTCAAATGCGGCGTTAGTGATGCTACAAACCATTCGTGATGTTGTCCATCCGTCAAAGTCATATTGGCTTCGCGAATTGTGCACTTCAGCCTCTGATCCAACTCCCAAGGAGTCTCGCCTAGTAGCATTGTGATCTCCTTGAACCTAATGATTGACTGCGCCTTTGACTTCGGCCTGCTAAATTCTTTATTCAGCGCAATTTGGATATCCGCAACCCCCGCATTCGGATTGTCATTAGAATACTTAATATACCAGGTCAACGCGCGATCCTGTAGAGCGCTAACCAGCGTCACTTTCTTTATATTATCATCTGTAACTCCCTGTGCTTCCCATACAACCCTTATCACGAACCAAAACTGGTCTGGATCTTCATTTCCTATTCCCTTGAATACTAGCAACTTTATCACGCTTGCCATATCGACTCGCAGTGGTGGCGAAGGTGGTATGGGTGAAGATGAGGGTGAGGGTAGTGACACTGGTGGTGGTGTGGGTGGGGGTGGTATACGTGGAATCCTCTACCTTATAGAATTGATCGCACTTCTTGGTGAGACCTTCATGAGCTCTTCCTCGCCCCCTCATGGAGGTGAAATCAAGGGGCTAGTTTCTAGTTCTACACTTCCTTTGTTTTTGTAAATTCTTCCACTTCACGTAGCCCCGAACATCAATGTATTTGCATAATCCGCTTTTCACACAATAAAATTTTAATCCAAGTGTTCAGAGACTTAACGTACTTACCTCGCATTCCCTTGAGAAAGCGTCGTTCTGTCTCGCTATAGTTTACTGAAGTATCTACCGCGAACTCAGTAATGAATCCTCGTATAATCCAATCAAGCCAGTGATCAACAACATGCACAATCTTATCCTCCGATGCTTCCAAACTGCGCACCAATTCTGGAGTCCACACAATAGTATTATCGAGTCTCCACCTTCCTTGGCTATCTACTAGCTTCATGATCCACTCGTACAGCTCAGTAGGGAAATATGTGAAGAAAATTTCATGGATTTCCATGTACAGGTAGCAGTCTAACCACTTTTCCTTTGATAGTCGCAGATTCCTATCCAACCAATCTTTAATTTCTTTCTTAGTTGGATTCCAATGATACGACGTCCAACATCTCTATGCAGATTCAAACCCCGGCAATGGAACCATTTGTTGGCTTGTTGGGGTGTGACCCAGGTTCAAATTTAGATAGCCAATCAAATCCCTATACTACTAGCCCTTTCGGCAACAGTCCGCGGAGCGCGAACTAAGGTCTCACCCGAAGAAGTATGGGAGGATGCTGGAACCAAGTTTCTGCACCCTTCAAATGTCTGAGGGGTCGATTTAGTCCAACCGTGAGTACCTTCGCGCAAGTCACTTTGTGCGCTTTCCTGACCTGCGAGGCCTCCGCGCCCTTGTTATACTTCACTTAACGCAGCCCTAACCAGGGGCTGTGGGGCTTTCTCTCTGCTAGAGCAGCAATCTGCACTGTTTCCCCAAGTCACACCATGGATCTTACTTATATTCTTATGACAGTTAGTTATCTTCGCGTAAACAGATGCCTTATATTATATTTACTTGTTTAGCACATTCATATAAGTTTGCGCAGTAAATAGACAGTAAACTTGCAATTCATACCCAATATACTTCAATGCATAAAACAAGAAAAGATACACAGAAATATGGTAAAACTTCTTCTTTATTAATGCTTTCAACTGGTTACAGACTCAACTTACCTCGTGCACTTAGCTGCAGGGGTCCACGGACTCAGTTGTGGACTACTAGGCCTCTGCACACTTAGTTGCATAGCCTTCTCCTACTCTACGACCCAAAGACATGACTTACACTTTGACTCAATGCTTCATTGATTTCTTAGATTCATTGATCCATCCTTCAATGATCTCCCTTTACACCTAGAGCCTCACTCTATTTATACAATCCCATGGTATGCAGACCATGGGTAGATCTTTCAAACCGAAATTACTTTACAAAAACAAGGGCGAACAACCCTGTGACTCTATTATGACTTCGCGCTCCATGCCCACAAATTGCGGAGTCTTTACAATGGAATTAGTCAAAACTTGGGCTTTAAGCCCCAAAACATGCCTTGGGGGGATCCCACAGCCAACACAACTTGTTCCATGCCCACGACTACTAACTATCTGGTAGACGATATGGAGAATCATTTACTAGGGGCATTGGAGCCTGATATTTCCATTAGATCCCTTGATATATATCCCTTCTGGAATGTTGGTCACCCATCTTATTAGAACCTCTTGGAAGCCATGGACTTCTCCAGGTCACGATCAAGGTCTTGGAGTAGAGTCCCTTTTCTCGTGTCAAGCTCCTTAAAAAATGAAACAAGGTGTTGGAGTAGAGTTCCTTTTCTTGTGTCAAGCTCCTTAAAAAATGAACCAAGGTGTTGGAGCAGAGTTCCTTTTCTTGTGTCAAGCTCCTTAAAAAATGAAACAAGGTTCCAGAGCAGAGTTCCTTTTCTTGTGTCAAGCTCCTTAAAAAATGACACAAGGTGTCAAAGCAGAGTTCCTTTTCTTGTTTCATGTTCGTTAAAAAATGAATCAAGCTCTTATGAGGATAGTTATTTTACTATGTCAACCTCGCTAAAAAATGTAATAGTTTCCTATGATCATATTTCTTTTCCTGTGTCAATCTCATTAAAAAATGAAATAGATCCCCTTCTAATTAGAGTCTTCTATTAGATCTCTTAAATTCCCAGTCGAATCTTTCACTTGATCTCGTAAATGAACCTTCATTCCATCCACCTGTTAGTACCCAGTGGTATACTAAGGTGCATGAGATGAAGCTTGGGGGGCATGTACCTCGAAATGAGTCATTATGCTGGGGGCATGCAAAATAATTTCAAGCATAGTTTTTCCTCTGTTTCAAACTTGCTTAAAAATGAAACCAATTTCAAGCATAGCTTCCCATGTTTCAAGATTCTGTAAAAATGAAACCATTCTTATCCTATCTCTCATGATTGTCATTTTTATCAACCTATTTTTTCCAGATGATCCTTGGTTTTCTCATTTCATCATCACAATCTTCTTGGTAGATCATACTCTTTCACTTGGTTGTTTTTACCCTCTCCTGAGGAACCGTTGTGATGAGTGGTCTTATTAGCCAACCTCTTGACCTTTATGTGTTTTGAGCAGTTCCATCATGACCAAAACCAGTTGCTACCATTTACACCACTTATTCTGCCAAGTGGAGTCCTCTTTTAGCTCTTTTCAGACTCCCAAAATTTGAAAAGATTATCGAGCACTTGTATTTTCGAAATCGTAAAAGTAAATGAAAAGACATCTACTCAGTATAAGTTTAACCATTTTCCGGACTGAGATAGACTAGCTATGAAAAAGGAATACCTTAGTCAAACATGGCTAAGAGGTTCTCTTAGGTATTGTTTTCTACCTTTTCAGACCTAAGGGACTACCTATGAAAAGGGACATTTAGAGTTTTATTTTTTGCCTCTTTTTCAAACTCTCTAAACATGAAAAATATGTCGATTTTTACCTTCATTGGACTCGTTAAAACATCAAATAGTGATGGACTTGTTGAACATGACGAGGCCAAACCACTCCTTCTTAGGGTTTGTTAAATATACTCAGAGGGATTCATCCGAAGGATGAACTTACAGATCAAGCATATGTTATCCTCCTCAAGCTTGTTAAAAAATAAAGAGGTATTGACCAGTATGGTTGAGAAATTGGGAAAACAAGGGATTCCATTTTGGTAATGGAAGCGAGTCACTCTTGAACAAGACACTCTTCCACTTCATCTCCATGGCTAATAGGTTGGGTAATCTGTTTGTCTTTTGGTTATTATACCATTTTCAAAGCCTCCATTTCGGTTTTGGGTCAATGCTGCCAACTCCATTCAGTGTCGTCGGTGTGTTCAAGAGAATTCATTCAATTGATCTTTGCTACAATACTCTTAAGCCTTCATTTCATGTCTTCCTTTCCTAATCTAGTTCCATGTCAGCATCATTCTGATCATTCTGTCTCAATCATGATACCCATTTCGTTTCATTGATGAGGGATACATCAAGGCCTGCCTACGACAGGTCGCTTCCTGTCGACATCAACACATCATCCAAGAAGTTGACTTAGAAACTCACCTTTGGTACCTTAGTGCTTGCATACATCAATGGAAAGTTTCCTCACTTTAGGTGATAGGTTTACATCAATGGCCTTCGACCAAAAGGTTATGTGTGGTGTTCAACATCAACTCATTTACTCACACCATACGGATTGTATCATAGTATCATGAGAGACATTAACATCATCAATGGTTTCTCTCATGTTTGTTAACGGCTTACATAATTAGCCGGTAATTAGATGGTGTCTACCATGTTCGACTCCAACTCATTGATTCACATGGTTAGACTCGTACATTGGTTGGTCGTGTGAACGAGATAGAAAACCCTAGATCTAATTTCATCCATCCGAGCTGCGATTTCAGGAGTTATACAAATATTACAATATATGATGGCAGTGATCATATAGACTGTCATCCAATCATGGGTCCACCAGTTGCATCTGTGGGTGCATTTTTTGATAATTATACATGTTATGTTAGCTTATGAGCTGAGTATGGGTATGCCTCCCTTAGCAACAAAGATGTCATGATGTGAATGTATTGTAAAAGATGAAACTCATCAGTTGTCCTTGATCCTAACTTGTCACAAGGTAAATAATTTCAATCATCATTCATCATTTATAACCTTGTGCTTTAAGGGGCATTCTCTTATAGGCCATTTTTGTCACATCTGATTAGTGAGCCTCCTAATGGGATCAATTGACATCTTATTCCCCCTTGTAACCATATTGCACAAATCCCTAAGCATGTTCCTTTCATCCCCTATAATTTCAGCCCTGAACTGCATCATCTGAGCCAATTTTAGGGCCAATTCTCCCTGTTTGCCTACTAGGGTACGATCACCGACATGTTTCTCCACTGTAGCTAGCGTTGGTAACTAGTAGGTTGCTCCCATTTTCACCTTCATTAGTTCTAGAAATCCAGGAGAATGATCGGGATTTCAGAAGCTTCCCCTTCTAGGAGTTTCTAGAAGTTGTTTTAACTACTTACCTTGGATAAAACATTTGGATCCTATCCTACCCTACGTTGGGGTTTTCACCACTTTTCCTTTGATCCTATCCCTCCATCAAAGGTGGACCTCAAACCCTAGATTTCTAATTGGATAAGAACTCCCGACTTACCCTACTTTTCAATATATTCCCAACCTTCTATGTGGTTGGGGGTTGGATTTTGGAGAGTGATTCTTCCCTTATGCTGCTGCAGTGAGTGGTTATTATCTCATGCATTTAGGGTGATTGGAGTTGCATATTGTGACAAGGAAAGGAAAAGTCAACAACTAGGACGAGCTCTTCTACAAGATCAACTGCTATTTATGGTTGTAATCTCCTTCCATTTATATTAATGCAAATAATTCTTTGTTTTCCTATATGTGATGTTTTTATTTCATATATTTCAATACCGTGTTGATCTATTGAATGAAGTATTTAGATGATATTGCATAGATCTTGTAATTTCTTGGCTTGTATTTTTTTTTTTTTTTCACGAAGTCGGGTGCTGTATGTATTCAAAAAATGAAGGGGAGACTAAGCTCCAGCAATACAAGAGAGGAGCTCATAGGATGAGCTTGCATCTGAATTACATTGAAGGATTCCGCTGAAATGTTTTCATAATCTACTTGAAGGACTCTAACACAAGTGTAAATTCGGACAAACTGGAACAGTAGCAAACTAACTTTACAAAACATCTAATCTATGCTTATGTGACTGATTTGTCAAGCAGTGGAGTTCTCCGGGTGGCTGTCAGCTTCTGCGATTTTTATGCTAGAGGAACTGGTACTTGGGGCGTTGATCTTGTCCATCATATACCTGAGAATGTCAACAGATTCCTGAATGTGCGCACAGGTGTTTTTGAGAGAGTTGAATTGCTCCTGCAGAGAGGAGATGCGATGAAGGAAGAGGGTGATGTCGGATTCATATTTTGCTGAGATGATTCTGGAAGCAGCTTCGATTTTCTCATCCAAGAGATGATGGTGAGCTCTAACTTGCTCAAGCTCTGCCTGCAGGTCACGGCAATGGAGGCAATCTTCATTGCGATCCATCCAAAGAAATTCAAATCTGACTTGAAACGACATAGAATGAAGGCTCCCACAGGCTGTATTAATGACAATGATAACCAAAATGTTAATCAGAGTGGCAAGGGAAAGAGTAGAAGGGGGTCTCAGGAAATTGAAAGCAGAACTGAGGGGAGTTCCAGAATTTTGGACAAAGACTAAAGCTATGCAATAGGAAGCAAAATAAGACAAAGGAGGATTGCGCTGAGGCAAGCTGGAGATGCTTGACAACCCAGAAAGGGAGAATCGAGCGGGAAGGAGCCTGATCGATGGAGCGATCACAGAATTAGAAGTCGAAAAACAACTGCTAACAAAGGGAGCGAGATCGGAGGGATAAGCGAACGAGAAGAGGGGAACTTGCAGATGAGAGGGAAGCTTCCCATGATAAATAGCAGGCGGGCAGAGACCCAAAGCGAGCCAGATCACGTGAAAGGATCTAGGGCGTTCACGAAATCCAAAGGGGAAGCAAGATTTAGGAGATACAACAAGATCTGCAATAAGATATGAAGGTATTATCTGAAGATTGCAACAGAGAGCCTCAGGATTACAGGAGATTTGGTCGGAGTACGCTTTGACAGGAGCGCAGGTCATTTGACATAAAAAGTTTAAAGAAATCATGAAAATCAAGGGAGGAATTGAAACGAATCTTCATTGTTACAGAGCAAGCTTCCTTTGGGCCGAGAACAAGCATGACTGGCCCGTTTGTCAGCCTCTCGATTGATGGATCGGAGGATGTGATAGAATTGGAATTCCTTATCATGATTAATCATAACTTTGCATCTGTTGATGATTTGTTGCAAGAAAATATTAGAAGCTTACCGCTTGCTATTCATTAGATTGATAATGATAGCAGAGTCACCGAAGATGAGAGCTTTTTTTATTCCCTGCGTTTGAAGCTGAAGTATGCCTTGGTAGAGGGCCAGAGCCTCAGCTCTGTTGTTGGAGAGGATCCCCAAACCCCATTCAAATGAGACTAAGGGCTCACCAAAGGGATTGAAGATAATGCCCCCTGCTCCCGCAGCTCCTGGATTAGATTTAGAGGCACCGTCAAAAAACAAGGAGTGGATGTTACTTGAGCGAAGCCAGTTGTTGAAGTCGATCTGCTTTAATCGAATTTTCCATCTGATACTGTTAGCCTTGCCCAGATTGCTGCAGGAATTCACTGTTAATGGAATACTTATCTTTTCTATTAGATTTCTGATGAAGTCTTTTTCCTCGGCCCATAGGCTAGATATGTCAATTTTTTTTGTGAGCTTAGAAGCAATTGTTTCAACCGCCAGATTTTTTGCCTTAATACAAAGATGCCTGATAGAAGTCTCTTTATCTCTAAATATCATGTTGTTCCGAGCAATCCATATCCTCCATAAGATAGCAAAAGGGAGGGCATCCCACACTCTCTTAGCAGGATTGTGTTTCATGGATTGCCAGGGGTAATTTCTTTTCCAGTTGTTTAGAGCTTCTCCAATAGATTGCTGAGAATTCCAGATGAGGGGCGCGGAAGGATTGATGCTACTCCAGCAAGAGACTGCGAAAGGGCATGAAATAAAAAGATGTTGTATAGACTCCTAAGAGACTCGAAAGGTTTTAATTTTGGCATTCGGAGCTGGAGTTGGAGCTTCCAAACTAAAGGAGGAGTGAAGTGTGTTAAGGTTTCCAGGTAGGCCTCACTTTGTCATATATTTACTTTAAGGAAAAACATTGGGTTCCTTGTCTCTATGTTCTTCTAGGTTAGCCATCGACCTAGGGGAGAAACTTTTGTCTACAATTGTAAATCCCGTAAACAAGGATTAAATATAAATTATTTCTTAAAGGACCACAACCATGATCCTCGTTGGAGCGTTGGCATGCACATCAATATTCTAAAGCTAGAATGAGTTTAGCATATGAGGAAGATTCAACTTTATCTGACATGTGATGGTCATTTCTCCAAATTTTTCTTAGACCGTATGCGATTTATTATATATTTCGTTGGTTTTAATAGGATGAACCCACCTCTTAACCTTCATCAAAGTTCACTTAAGATGGTGGCCTATGCAAGAAAAATAAGGGTTTAGTACATGAATGATCTATACCACCACGGTTTGATCAAGATGTTATACACCCATGAAATGAACAAGAAAGAACAACAGTTGAGGAGGACATTGGGACACCCCTTTTCCAGAAGGCATAAGAAGAAGAAAATTGTTTCTATACAGGCCGAGAGCAGTCAACAAGTTGTTGGACAAACAAAAGAAAAACCTAATAGGAGAGAAAACCGTATGATTTCTAGGGTTTATAGAAGAAGGACTATAGGACACCAGTCAGAAGTCCAGGAGACTAAGGAAGATGAGACCATGGAGGAAGGCCAAAAGAAGGGTGAAGATCCTATAGAACCTGACCCTAGAACAAATTATGCAAGGAGGCCAAGAACCAGACCCATGAAAAAACTAAGGTTGGGGTTTAAAGATAAACTGAATCCCAAGCTTAAGGAGCCTATTTTCATTGAATATGAAAAGGAAGATAAGCCTGCTAGAGATAAGGAGGGGTTGTTAGCAGAATCGGTGCCACAAGCTCCAATAGCTAAGAAGACCCCACGGAAGAAAAGCAAAAGAGCCACAAGGGAAATCATAAAATAGGACAAGCTAAGAATCCTTACAGAGGCAGGTTAGGCCATTGCAAACTAAACAGAGGAACTCAGAGTCTCAAACCCATTGCTTTTTTGCTAAGGATTTTTTTTCAATATGGATATAATTTTTTTAATAAATTGTATCATAAAAATATTGTAATATTTTATGGTTTTTTTCTCGGATATTATGGATCTTAAAGTTTTGTACATTTTGATATATAATGTATGAAAAATAAGGACAAAGGCTTCAAAACTCTTTGGGAATTATTTTTTTTTGTATTGTGGGCTTTTCAATATCAATATATTTTTCTCTCTGCAAAATTTTGAAATGTTTCAAAGATTCATGTGTTACTGGTTTTTTGTTATTCCTCCTTCTACATGTTTGTTCTCCTTTTTGTTTCTCATATGTTCATATATTTAGTATTGGAATATACTTGTAATGAACTAAAATTCATGTTTAATTGCTCACTCTCATAATATTCAAATTCTCTAAGCGTTTTTCCATCTAAAGGTTACAAAAATCACCCTAGGGTTTGAGACTTGTAACCTCATATTTGAAACCAAAATAGGTAACCTCAATTTTGAATCAACATTGTATTTATTGTATTTATTTGGATTTGATTAGAAATGGAAGAACAATATAGGTATTGGTGGATTTTGGTTCTATACACAACTTGAAGAAGGATTTAGCAAGTGAACTTGAACTTAGAGTTGGATCATGTAATGTTTCAGTTAAGGTAGTCAATACTAAGGATAAGGAAACAACTAGGGTTGCATCCATAGTTCATGTACAATTAGACTAGTGGAAGGGCCTTGCAGACTTTAACATATTGTAGATGGATGACTTTAAAGTTATTCTTGTGTAGGAATTCCTAGGGAGAATGTAGTTAGTTATCATGTCATTTGCAAACAAGTTGGTGATACTTGGTGGATAGAAGAATTGAGTTGTTCATGAGGTAAAAAAATTTCTTGGTTTGGGTAACTACTACCACACATTTTTTAAAGGTTACTCTAATATTTTATATGACTTAGTGATTTTTTGAAGAGGAATAGATCATGGGACTGGATGGGGAAGTGCAAGGAAAAAATCTACCAATAGAAGTGAAAACTTGGGTTGACAATTATGTTGAAGCTACCAGACTTTGAGTAGTCATTTGAAGTGCATAAATATGCTTTAAAATTTCCATTATAGGATTTTTGTCATATGAAGGTCATCTAGTGTCCTATGAGAGTAGAAATCTACATGATCATGAAAGGAGGCACCCTATCCATGAAAAAGAGATGGTTGCAACTGTATATTGTTTGGAAGCATGGAGGCACTACTTGTTAGGAAAACCATCCATTATAAATATGGATAATGGAAAATATTTGCTTTGCCACTGAACTAAAATTATCACCTAAGTAGGAATGGTGGAAATACTTCTTAGAAAATTTCAACATCACCATTGACTATCAACTAGGCATGTTAAATGCTATATTAGATGGCTTAAGTAGGAAGGCATGACTTGCAACCTTAGAGGAGGATGAGTTGTAAATGCATATGGGAAATAAAATGTAATATTTCATAGGATTTAAAGAGAATATTAAAGAGGGAGTGCACATGGATCCCATAGCCTTTAACACCATGAAGAAGGATAGATAGTGCACACGGATCCCATAGCCTTTAACACCTTTGGATGGATAGTGGATTTCTATACTTTGGTGGTTGCATATATGTGTTTAAGTTATCTAACCTTCAAAGGGAACTCTTAAAAGTGCAATGGTTTTCTTTAGGCAAGCCACCAAGGATAATGAAGAGAAATGCCATTGTTGGAATGAGGTTACTGTTGGGAATGTATGAGTCAAGATATGGAAGAATATTTCCAAACTTATCTTATTTTCTAATAAGAAAAGGAGGATACGAAAATGAAGGTTGGTACACTCCAACTTTTCTAGTGCTAGAAAGACCTTGGGAAAGTGTCATTATGGACTTGATCACTTGGCATTTAGTTTCACAAGTATATACTAGGATTTTCGTTGTGGTTGACCTTTTTTCCAAGTATGCAATATTCATTCCAACAAAGGTGTCTTACGTTATGGAATAGGTTGCAAGGTTGTTCTTTAAGAATATTGTGAAGTATTTGGGTCCCCCATTCAACATTATGTAGAGATGTAAGGTTCATGAGATGATTTTGGACATAATTATTCAAGCTTGTTGGAACCAAGCTATTAATTAATTCAAGTTATCATCTATAAATCAGTGAGTAGATAGAACATATCAATGACTTTTTAGAGGATTACCTAAGGCGTTTTTTTCATGTAAATCAATTGAACTTGCTAGAGTTGTTGGATGCAATCTAGTTTAGCTATAAGATGTTAAAGAGTTTTGCAGTAGGTTATAGTTCATTTGTGTTGGAAAATGGATAGTAATTGTTGTAACCCCACATAGTTTTGCAAGGATACTATGACATCAAACCATCAACCTTAAGGTTCATGGAGGGATGGAAAGACAAATTGGAGATGACTCACTTTTAGTTGAAAAATGCAGTAGAAAGGATGAAATATTGGGTAGATCATGATAAAATGGAAGTAGATTTTTTAGTTGGGGACTTGATCTTATTTAAGTTGGGTAGTGAGCACCTCAAGCCACTAAGTGACATGTCAAGTGCTTTGCTACAATTTTTTGAAGGCCCTAGTGATGGGCCCTTGAATATTTGTACATCTAAAGGCCCATCCATAACCTCTGTCACCTAGGAATGCATGTACTTTTGTCCTTGAGTATTGTGAATTTTGTTAATTTACAAGTCAATCCTTATGTTTAAGTGTATTCCTAAAGGATTTTGTCAGATTGATGAATTTTGTGACCTTTGGCAGTCTTAGCATCCTAATTTGGACACATTTTTCAAGATCAACTAGTTTCTCTAGAAACCCTCCAATAGTACCATGAATATAGGGGCCCTATCCCCTCGACTGTCAATATCTACCTATATTATCACTAGAAAATTGGGGATATTATTTCATCCCTTTTTCCCACCTTATGTCAAGTATAGGAACCCTAGCTCAACCTCCCAAAATTGTTGGTCTAAGTGCATATGTCTTCCTCCTTGATCGTGCTCCTTTACCAAGCCCATCACTCCCACAAGCTTGCCATCATGTAAACCATCACTCCCTTACAATGGAATGGCTTGGCACTTGAGTATGCAACATGTGTTTGCCATGGGAGCAATGGAGGTAAAACTTCTAGATTAGGTCAAATTTCTCGAGGAGAGCAGCTCAAACCACTTTTTCATGAGTTGGATAGGGGTAAATTATTAGAGAAGTTTCCTAATTTCTCATGGCATTAGGTGTCCAGATAGGGGGCATACTGCATGTGCATGGGAATGTAAAACTCTAAGGAGGATTCCTGGTTGGAGAATATCACATTGTCAATATAGACATTTGCACTTAATGAAGGATATATATGGAATGTAGCAGAGAGCAAAGAGCAGAGAGCATTTGTTGCGGTTACATTGAGGGCAAGTGTGAAGGGGCATCCATTTCTTCAAAATTAACCTAGTTAATAGGAATGTGTGTAATATGTTTTGAGAAAAAGGTTTAATTTTGCAGATCTCAAGTTTCCATCTCATAAACAAATGCACATAACTAATTTGCCAACACAACATTTTATGTGTTTTGACCAAGATGACCAGCGTCACCAAAATGAACACACTTCCTTACTAGAAATTCCAAATTAAATTCTTTCAATTGCTTATTCTTTCTTCTTATTCCTTTCAAACTGAAATTTTTTTGTTGTGCAAAAATAATACATATCTTGCAAAATGCACGCTATCAAATCAATGCTAAGTGTCTTACCAAAATGCATGCATGAACTATCAAATTGCTTGCTCATGAAATAATAAATATACAATCCTCTAGTCTTTCAAGCTGTGCACAAAACCTAGAGGTTAATTTCCTCAAACTGTCAACATTTCTAAGATCCATGGTTTCCAAAATACGTTGAGCGGTAATTCTGCACTTTATATGACATAAAATATGCAGTCACTAAAACGCACACAAGGACCTGAAGGTGAACTCAAATTCAGTTTTGTAAACTGTTGAGTGTTGATCAAGTTGTGCACAAAACCTAGAGGTTAATTTCCTGTCTCTAAGATCCATGGTTTCCAAAATAGGTTGAGCAGTAATTCTGCACTTTCTATTACATAAAATATGCAGTCACTAAAATGCACACAAGGACCTGATGGTGAACTCAAATTCAGTTTTGTAAATTACTGAGTGTTGATCGTGATGTACTCCATCGTCCCATATGATAAGATTTTGTCATGTACCCACCTAACAAAATTTAACCTTTTTTTTTTTTTTTTCAGAGAGAAAAACCATCATAGATTATATTAAGAAAATATAATAATCTGAATACATAGAAAGAAGCCATCAGATTCCTGATTCTGTTAAGTTTCAGGTATGTCCAAGTGGCTGATTACCAGATACCAAAAAAAGTATTTTCCTGTCAGTCCAATTACTTACAGATTTTTCATTTTCAAATCAAACACATATTCCTTGATACACTGAGATGATTTCAAAGATTTTGACTCCCACAAAAAACAAAAACAAAGCAGACTAGGAGACTCATATTGAGCGACCAAGGACCGAAATTAGCCAATAAGGTCGAGATTTGCCGATATGTGAAACAGAATAGAGTCCAGAGGAACCCTTGAATCTTGAAAAATATGAGCATTCCTCCATTTCCATAAGAACCAGCAGACAAGGACAAACAAGGTTCGCCAAGATGAACTCTGCTCGCTCCACCATTTGAACCCATCCTGTACAGAAGAGAAGACCCGGTAAGGAAAACCAAAAGACAATGACAGTTCATACCAGATATGAAGAGATGAAGCACATTGGAAGAACATATGAACATTTGACTCGGTCGCATTCTGACACATGGTGCATCTACCCGGACCCTGCCATCCTTTCTTTTGAAGGACCTCCCATGTAAGGTTCCTGTTCGAAAAGACCAGCCACGAGAATAAGATCATTTTGAGTGGGCATGCCACCTTCCATAGACTAGGAGGAAAGATCAGATCAGAGTTAGACGATAGGCCTGATGACAATAGAAAAATTTGAAAATTTTCAAGTGCTATGAGCCAATGTTCAATATTTACCACAACCAAGTTCAATTCTTGCTTATATGCCTTGTACATGGTTTTCCCATAGTGATAATCATCAGTATTAACATCGAATATGGTAACTGAATTCACTACTATAGAAGTATGCAGTATGGAAACCTGAGATCTGCAAAATTAAACCTTTTTCTCACCTGTTTTGAGAAAGCATGTTATATAAAATTAATCTCCAATTAAATTGTTTCTTAAACTGCAATTTAATAAACCTCTAGCACAAAATTTTCCCTAGATCATGATATGGATACGAGGACATTCCTCCTACATGTGAACTGAAAAGATATCCCATTGAGAAGTAAAGCATTCCTCATGAAGAAAAGAATCAAGGTTGCAAGGTTTACCAACATAGATAAGTCATCTAAAGGAAAATCCATTGGCCATCAAATCTGAGGACACAATACAGAGTTGAGTTTTCTATGAAGGAAATTCACAAGCTTTCCAAGTAGCAGTGAATAAGTCACGAGGCCTTCATTAGGGAGAAATATCATACCACATGGGTTCATATTGGGGTATATATATTGAGGGAAAAATCACATAATATATTGGGGGATATATAGGGAGAAAAGGGTTTTTATATTGGTAGGTATAAAAAATGGAGCTCAAACTTGATGAAAAAATATAAAGGGGTATAAAAAATGTTAATGAAAAAAAGGATATCTACAATATCTAGTGGAAGTAGGGGTTTTTTAAATTGGGAAGGTGTGTTCGGTTCGTATTGGTAGGGGGTTAAATAATGTGATTTTTAGGGGTATTTTCCAATATGTAGTCAAATTAAGAGTGTTTTTTAATATACCATGAACACACGTGATAGGTCAGAAGTTCATTAAGTGAAGCCCCATGGAATAAGTTGATTTCGAATTATGCCAATCGTCACTAACAAAGTAAATTTGTTTGGCTCCTGCAACTCTCAAATGCTAAGTGTTTTTTTGGTTAACAGTCCCAGACAACTCAACTCAGATGGTACATGAAACTGGACACAACTATCCATGTAAATATTTAGCACAAAACACCTTCAATGTATTAAATCATCAAATTTTTCGAAGCTACAATTGCAACTATTCTAAAAGCTCCAAGTTTGAGCCGAATTTGTTTTTCCCTGTGGCTATTCAAGAATGGTTGTCTATGAAGTGGAATCCTTGACATGGAATTCTTAGAGATGCCTCTCAAAATAAATATAAGTTGCCTTCAAAATAGATAAATACAAATTTGATTGGAAGAAGAGACTTTCACAAGGAATATGTCAAACACTTGAATATATAACTAAAGGAAACAAAAGGATATTAGCCAAATTATTCTAGGCCAAAGAATAAAATAATTAGGCCAGGTAAGAAACAATTACAGGTGAGATTAATGGGCTATCCTGTCACGCAATTCAATCTGGGTCGGGAAGCAGTCGGAGTGCAGGGGAGCACCGTCTGTATGATGGGATCCGTATGAATTCACAATTGCATGACTCATTCGAGAAGGAGCACTCCCTTAAGGCATCCTGGTGTGAGTGGGCACGCATAATTTTCAAATTCGCATTTTCATCCATTTAAAATCTGCAATTTAATGAAGGATGCCGCGGAGGGTTCCTGGGCAGGGGAGGGTGGCGAAGGGTGTGGGCAGGGAAGGAGGGCGGCGGAGGAGGGGGGCTAAGAGGAGGTCGCGGATGGTGGGGCCCGAAGAGGGTGATGGGAGGAGGAGGAGGGTGGAGCGGGGTCGACGGTGGAGCGTCCGGGAAATATTTTCACTATCGTCGGTGCCGGAGGTGGGTACCAGAAAGGTTGTCCCATCATGCCATTCTTTTTCATGTATAGCCTATTCCACCGAAATTTTAGAGACACGTCATGTTTATTAATTATATTAATTGACTCTGTATTAATAGTACCATCCAACCTAACATTGTAAATGTCAGGTTTATCAATGTGAATTAATCTATCCAACCTACCACTGATATATGAAAGGTTTAATAATGTGAATTGAATGTGAACCCTGGATACCTTAGCTGGGGTATGGGTTTGCATTAAACTATGAGAATTGGGTAAGCATAGTCTCCATAGAAGATTTGTCAATATACCTCTTATGTTAATCTCTTCCTTGTATACCAAAATGAATAGTGGCAAGTTGTTGTTTCACATATACCTATGGACAAAAGAATAATCACATAAAGCCTTCAAGATAGTAATGACACCTGGTTTTCGTTTTCCAATAGTGAAATTAATAGAAACGGAAATTTGTTCTCCCTAATCGTTTTATTAAATAGAAACTTTAATTTATTTTTAGTCAAATTAATAGAAAAAGGAAATTTGTTCTCCCTAATCATTTTATTAAATAGCAAATTTAATTTATTTTTGTTCAATGAAGAGAATAAATATCAATATGATAACATTTATGGATGGGATTAACTCTAAACCTTGTGAAAAAGTATATAACTTTATTGTCAATAATTAAGTTTACCGATAACTAAAGGAATATTGATTTTTTTTAATATTATTTAGATTAAAAATATCTTTACAAATCATTTAAATTATTATAATTCATAATTATAAGAAAATTTTAAAAACCTTAATCTTTTAAATTATTAATAAATTATTTCAAGTGATTCAATTTTCTTTAATAATAATAAATTACTTTACATCACATTTAATGATCGATGGAAAATCTCTTGATCGGGGTGTGAGCTAGCAAGAGATCCATATGGGGATTGTCGCCATGATTGATCGATTAAACGTAAGGGTCAGTGGGTGGCCTCTCCCACGCCCTCACACGCTCCACCTCCTTAATGAAATGAATGGGCGTAGATCTCAGCGTAGTTTGGCAGTCTCTTAAATCTCCAGGTGGTGCGAGAAGGGGATCATATGCAACCATTTGTCCATCATTCAAACTAGTGTTACGAGTATATTAAGAGGCACAAAACAATTGTTTTCTGGTTCGTGGCATTGGGAATGCAAGGAGGAAACTCTGTTGCGCTTTGTCTTGGCTCACGGATGGTGTTGAGATTGCAACAAGATGATGGAGCTTAGTGAAAAGAGTCGCCTTCATTAAGTGGGCCCGCAGGCTATTTTTGGCGCAAGTCTATTTTTAGACTATGTCTATTTTTAGACATATGGATCATGTCTATGTTTATGGATGATTGATCAAGTTGGGAAAAATAGATGGACTTATATTTTTGTTGAAAGTGTGAGTGATCACAGTGTGAGTGATCAAAGTTTATTTTTAGACTGGCTGTCAAAAAATAGAAAAGTCAAATATTATTATCTCACAATAATATTTGGACTATAAACTTAATCTTATTCTCTTGGAGCACTTCAGTTTGAGCTACAGAAGTGGCACATGCAGCTGTCAGAAGGAAATACGCTTTTCTTATGACTCAGTTGAGTTGTTGCATGCATGACTTAAGTTAGAACTCAAGTGAGTTGAGTTTAGTGGACTGAAGGTACAGTTGATGGAGTTGTGTTCAGTTTAGCTTTGTTAAACTGGTTGTAGTTAGTCTAACTGCAGATAGACTAATGATGAGTTGTTAAACTAATTATTAACTCATAATACAACTAATGAATACATCAGTTAACTCAGTTGCATGTCATTGCATGTTCAGTTCAACAGGGACAGGTGGTAGAGAATCAGATTGCTATCAGTTGTGACTATAGTTGTGCACCAGATCTTGCACAATCAAGGGATTGAGTATGCCAATGAGTTTGCTCACGTATTTGGCCCACATTTTAGCCTTTGCTCACATCCACAAAGAGTGAGTGACTATTTTGCAGGTGAAAAACGAGTTTGGGAAGCTATTCTCATCAGTTCTTGAGCAGGTATTGAGCTGTGGAGGCAGGCAAGCAGTGGAAGAGATTTGGAGATCAGATCTGAGCTGTATTGTGTGTAACAGAGGTGGAGATACTTGTGAGAAGTATTATGTTGTGTAATGTTACATGACTCAATCATTAATATACAGATAGTTGGGGTTTTTAGCGAGATGCTTTCCCTGGGATACATATTGTGTTAATGTGTGAATGCTCTTGATGTTTTATTGTTATTGATGCTGCTATATTGTTGATCAACGTAGAGGAGCTTATGTATTGTGTATGTTTTCCGCAATAGTACATGATCAGGATAATCTCCATTGAATATGTGTTAAATTATTCAAAATTTCTACATGGTATCAGAGCTGTTGATCATCAGATCTACTATTCAGGAAGTGTTTACATTCTATTTCTCTAGGCAGAGCCTGTAATCGGGCCAGGTAGCCTCTGGATTCATCCTTCCTTTGGAAGGTGAAATATCCAGTAAAAGCCCATACAGTCAATCTCTGTACGAGAAATATTGTGTTCTCACGAATCTTAGATCCGAGGCGGTTGAGTTGGTTGCTGGTGGAATTCGAATTTGTAGCAGTGTTTTCTTGGTGACAACGCAGCAATGTCTTTCAACGGATTGCGATTGGAGTATGCTCTTGAGGGCAGCTCAAACTATATTGCATGGAAGGACAGGATGGAGGCAGTATTGGATGATAACGGGCTGAAGGAGTTCATAGATACGGATATCCCAAAGCCTACTGATGCTACTCAAGCTGATGCTTGGCAAAAGAAGATCGCAAAATGTCGAAGGATTCTGTTGGAGGGCGTGAAGGATCACATTGTGTCCAGCCTCCATGGAAAGGCTACTCCATATTTGATGTGGAAATCATTAACAGAATTATTCCAAAGCAAGAGCGATCAGAGGAGGCTGGCGCTCAAAGATAAACTCAGAAACATCAAATGCGAGAAGGGTGACTGTATTCCCAAGTATCTCACGAAGTTCACTCAGTGTCGAGATGAGCTGGGAAGTGTGGGGGTTACTGTCAATGATGAGGACTTGGTGAGCTTGGCTCTCCTTGGTCTTCCGAAGAGTTGGCATTCCTATCAGGACTCTGTCAATGGTCGGGAGAAGTTGCCAGGATGGGAAAGACTATGGTCAGATCTTGTGCAGGAGGAGATCAGGCGGAGTACCAGGGACGGATCTTCGTCAAAGGGAGCTGATGAAGAGAATTGTGCTTTGGCTGCCAAAGCAAAGAAAGGGAAGAGCAAGAAAGCTTCTCAGTCTGGTGCGAAAGGCAAGAAGCAGGATATGTCCAAGGTGAAGTGTTTTCACTGTCACCAGCATGGACACTATGCCACAAATTGTCCGCAGAAGAAGAAGAACAAGCAAGCTGTTGGATCTGCAGGGGGAGAGGCCTTAGCTTCTTAGTTTGAGCTTGATTTTTCATTGATCGCATGCTTGGTTTCAAGTGTGATGGGATCAGTGTGGTTCTTGGACTGTGGTGCGTCTTTTCACATGACGGGAGATAGAGATTTGTTCTCTGATCTGGAGGACAAAGATCTTGGAGTGCACATCGAGATGGGCGATGATGGTAGATACAGTGCGACCGGTATCAGTACCATTTCCTTTGAGAGGGAGTCTGGTAAACCCTTTGTATTGAAGGAAGTCATGCATGTTCCAGGATTGAAGAAGAATCTCATCTCAGTGGCGATGTTAGAAGACAAGGGGTATGATGTTGCTTTCAGCGAGGGAAAGGCCTTCCTGCGCAGCAAGACAACTGGTGAGACCCGGAAGATAGGGGTTCGAGTGAGGAACCTTTATCAGTTTCATGTAGATGGATGCGCAGCAATGGCAGGCAAGGCAGAAGGATTGGTGAGCCGGGATGATGGCGAGTTGTGGCACAGGAGATTGGGTCACCTTCACCATGGAGCCTTGAAGATACTGCAGCAGATCACTACAGGGCTTCCTAAAGGCACACTTGCGCAGTCAAATCAGTGCAAGGGGTGTACTTTGGGGAAGTTTGTGAAAGCCACCTTTCACGAGAAGGATAGTCGCGCCACGACGATCCTTGAGAGAATTCACACAGACGTGTGTGGACCTTTCTCAGTTGCTTCGACAGCAAAACACAGGTATTATGTGATTTTTGTTGATGATTTCTCTCGTAAGTGCTGGATCTTCTTCATGCAGAAGAAGAGCGAGACATATTCAAAGTTCTGTGAATTCAAAGCACTGGTCGAGAAGGAGTCGGGGAAGAAGGTGAAGGCTCTTAGGAGCGATAATGGTGGTGAATACATCTCGGACGAGTTCAAGGATTTCTGCAAGGCAGAAGGGATTCGTAGAGAGCTCATAGCTCCCCATAACCCACAACAGAATGGGGTAGCTGAGCGGAAGAACAGAACGATTGTGGGTGCTGCACGGGCAATGTTGCATGATCAGGGCCTACCCCTTCACTTGTGGGCGGAAGCATGCAATACAGCAGTTTATGTGCAGAACCGTTGTCCTCATAGGATACTTGGCATGAGTACACCTGAGGAGACTTATTCTGGTAAGAAGCCTGATCTTTCTCATTTGAGGATTTTTGGTGCTAACGTTTACATGCATGTGACGAAGGATGCCAGAAAGAAATTGGAGCCGACTGCAGAGGTTGGGATATTTGTGGGGTACACTGATACGCCCCACAACTATCGTGTGTATTTGCCAGACAGTGGTAAAACTGTTGTGCGACGGGATATAAAATTTCAGGAGGAGAAAGCCATGAAGTGTTCGCTTGAGAGGGAGCTACACTTGCATGCAGATGAGGAGCTATTATTTCCTAAGGATGAGCTTCAGGACGTGGATCAGCCACAGGACGAGGTTCATGGAGTGGAAGAGACCACTCATGCAGCGCCAGCCATCAGAGGGCGAAAGCGCTTGACAGAAGCTGAGTGACTGGCTCAAGATGCAGAGAAAGTTGTAGGACCACCTACAGCCCAACGCAGGCAGAGACAGTCACCTGATCGGTACACTGGATACATGGCTCTTATGAGCAAGTGTGTTTTGACTGAGCCATCCTCTTTCGAGGAAGCTGTGGAGGATCCCGCATGGGTAGACGCCATGGTGGAAGAGTATGATTCTATTGTCAGAAACAGTGCATGGGAGATTGTTCCTAGACCGGAAGGGAAATCAATGGTGGGTTCGAGATGGATCTACAAAGTTAAGCAGGCAGCTGACGGGAGTGTGGAGAAGTACAAGGCAAGATTTGTTGCCCGAGGCTTTTCACAGATTGAGGGGATCGACTATGAGGAGACCTTTGCACCTGTCGCAAGGTATTCTTCCATACGGACGATTCTTGCTTTCTCAGCGCAGATGGGATGGCACATTCATCAGATGGATGTGAAGACTGCCTTCCTCAACGGAGTCATTGAGGAGGAGGTGTAAATTGAGCAACCTGAAGGCTTTGAAGTCTTCAGCAGCGAGTCGCATGTGTGCAGGCTCAAGAGAGAGTTGTATGGGTTGAAGCAAGCACCACGTGCTTGGTACACACGGATAGACAACTATTTCACAGGACTTGGATTCTCCAAGAGCGAGGCGGATCCAAACCTATACCAGATTGTGGTGGAGGGTAAGTTGCTTATCATTGTACTGTATGTTGATGATTTGATTCTAACGGGTGATGAGTTGTTGATACTGTCATGCAAGAAGGATCTTGCTACAGAGTTTGAGATGAAGGATTTGGGCCTCCTTCACTATTTCCTAGGATTGGAAATATGGCAACGCAGTGGTGGACTGTTTGTTTCTCAGGGCAAGTATGCTCGGGAGATACTAGAGAAGTTCAACATGCATGGCTGCAAGCCTGTTGATACTCCTCTTCCTGGAGGTTGGAGGAAGGAGGATGCCACTTCGGGAGAAGAAGTGGATGCCACTGTTTATCGACAGTTGGTGGGGTCGCTGATGTATTTGGTCAATACACGACCTCATATATGCTATGCAGTTAACCATCTTTCACAAGCTATGGTTAAGCCTACCAAGCTCTTCTGGAAGGCGGGCAAGCATGTATTGCGCTACTTGAGAGGCACATCGGGATATGGTTTGTGGTACAGACAGGAGGATGAGGTGAAGCTATGTGGCTTCACAGATGCAGATTGGGCAGGGAGCCCAACAGACAGAAAGAGCACATCAGGAGGGGTCTTCAGTATCGGATCGACAGCAGTTTCTTGGTACAGCAGGAAGCAGAGATCCGTGGCACTCAGTTCAGCGGAGGCCGAGTATATGGTAGCAAGTTTGGCCGCATGCGAGGCTATATGGATGAGGAAGATCCTGGTTGGTTTGTTCGGTTCTCATTTGGATCCTACTGTGATTTACTGTGATAACCAGAGTTGCATTAAACTCTCAGCTAATCCTGTATTTCATGATAGATCTAAACATATTGACATCAGGTACCATCATATCAGAGATTGTGTGCAGCGGAGGATCATGTTACTTTCGTACATTCCAACGGAGGATCAGGATGCTGATATTCTGACGAAGGCTCTCACCAGGAGAAAATTCGAGTACCACCGAGGCAGGATAGGGGTTGCTGATAATCCATATCTTGTCGAGAGGGAGTGTTGAGATTGCAACAAGATGATGGAGCTTAGTGAAAAGAGTCGCCTTCACTTAAGTGGGCCCGCAGGCTATTTTTGGCGCAAGTCTATTTTTAGACATATGGATCATGTCTATGTTTATGGATGATTGATCAAGTTGGGAAAAATAGATGGACTTCTATTTTTGATGAAAGTGTGAGTGATCACAGTGTGAGTGATCAAAGTCTATTTTTAGACTGGCTGTCAAAAAATAGAAAAGTCAAATATTATTATCTCACAATAATATTTGGACTATAAACTTAATCTTATTCTCTTGGAGCACTTCAGTTTGAGCTATAGAAGTGGCACATGCAGCTGTCAGAAGGAAATACGCTTTTCTTATGACTCAGTTGAGTTGTTGCATGCATGACTTAAGTTAGAACTCAAGTGAGTTGAGTTTAGTGGACTGAAGGTACAGTTGATGGAGTTGTGTTCAGTTTAGCTTTGTTAAACTGGTTGTAGTTAGTCTAACTGCAGATAGACTAATGATGAGTTGTTAAACTAATTATTAACTCATAATACAACTAATGAATACATCAGTTAACTCAGTTGCATGCCAGTGCATGTTCAGTTCAACAGGGACAGGTGGTAGAGAATCAGATTGCTATCAGTTGTGACTATAGTTGTGCACCAGATCTTGCACAATCAAGGGATTGAGTATGCCAATGAGTTTGCTCACGTATTTGGCCCACATTTTAGCCTTTGCTCACGTCCACAAAGAGTGAGTGACTATTTTGCAGGTGAAAAACGAGTTTGGGAAGCTATTCTCATCAGTTCTTGAGCAGGTATTGAGCTGTGGAGGCAGGCAAGCAGTGGAAGAGATTTGGAGATCAGATCTGAGCTGTATTGTGTGTAACAGAGGTGGAGATACTTGTGAGAAGTATTATGCTGTGTAATGTTACATGACTCAATCATTAATATACAGATAGTTGGGGTTTTTAGCGAGATGCTTTCCCCGGGATACATACTGTGTTAATGTGTGAATGCTCTTGATGTTTTATTGTTATTGATGCTGCTATATTGTTGATCAACGTAGAGGAGCTTATGTATTGTGTATGTTTTCCGCAATAGTACATGATCAGGATAATCTCCATTGAATATGTGTTAAATTATTCAAAATTTCTACAGATGGCGCAATTGGTCTAGTCCTCCTAGGTCGCTTTTCCCTCTGGCCTCTACACGGTGGGATGGGCCTCGAGTGCCGGTAGGTGAGAGCAAGTCGATGAATGGTGGTCGACTTTGTTCATCATGTTGAAGACACCTCCTCGTGGTGGTGCCTTTGGCCATGGAGGCCTTGGTCACAAGAACCAAGGTGGCAAGGGTAAGGAAAAAGGTTCGACGTCTGGTAGGGCTCCACGCCAACGTGGAAGGAAAACAAATGCTCGGGGTTTGAAAAACACCATTTGGGCCTATTGTGAGGGGACCCCAACCCAAGTAAAGCATCTAATTTCAACTTGGGAGGTCGAATTAAACATGAAAGTAGTGATTGAGCCATCGACAGAGGATTGGAGTGATTTCATATCTGACCCTGGTTACACCCACGGTGACCGCCTCACTTTGTATAAATATTTTGTTCATCTTTTCTGCCTTATTAAATGCACTATTGCTAAAGCAATGGCTTCTTATCTCAATATCGCTGCAAATGCGGATCCTGATCCTGGTCTTAGAGACATTCAGAAAGAACTCCAGTTAATTCAACTCCAGCTGCAACACCAGAATGCTCGCCTTGGCCGCATTGAGCGCCACATTCCTTGTTTGCCTCAATCCGAACTGCTAGGCTCAAGTGCAAAAGATCCCGCTCCAGTGGAATCGTCAGATGACTAGCTGATGGAAAGTCTTGTCTGATGTTTTTGGCTTATGTTTTGATGTATATGTTGGGTAGCATTTATGTTTATAGTTTTATGTTTAGTAGATGGTTTCCAGACTATAAGTCCTATAAGGCTTTGAAAGACAGACTCAAACTATTTATGCTTTGGATGGCATATAATGTGATTCGGTGGCCAATAGACTTGGTTTTCCACTAGACAGGTTGAAGCCACCAAATAATTCTTTTGTTTATAACCTGCTTGATTATTGAAATGAATGAATGTAAAAACACCACCAAACTTAAAAAAAAATGATTGATGAAAATTATTTATAAATAATTTATTATAAATTTTACGAGCTTTTTAAAAATAATAATAATAATAATTTTACATTTCATTCGTCAACATTACTTAGAATAACATTTTTGTTTAAAAAAACATTACATAAATTCCAATTATGTCTTATATATGAACCATATAATCTTAAGGATTTCTAAAAGTAAAATAAATCAAATCAATACGAGATTTGAAATTCCAATTATTTGATATATATAAAAAACAAACCAAAGCATATAATCTAAGTATTTTTTTTAAATAAGCTAAATTAAATGGTTAAGAAATTTCAAAATCGCGTACATATTTAAATTTAAATAACTTTAAATTTAAATCAATTTTTATACGGGTATTTTTTGACACTGGAAAAATTGAACATAACTCAATTGTCAAACCAACACTGAGAACAATTATCTCTAGGGGCTAATCGCCAATGCAGGCTAACTCATCATTGTTATTCAAAGAAAACCATGTCACTTTGGGAACTCACTGGCGGTCCGTAAGGAAGCGGCTTTCACCCCTGTTTTCTTAAGTGTCCTTACGGGCTTTCACCCCTGTTTTCTTAAGTGAGATGAAAACGAGCTCTTAGGGAAACATAAAAATTATTATTATTATTTAAAATTATTGATTTTTTTAGGAGTTGTCTTTAGTGCGACTTTTTGGATTTTTCCTTCGGTGTCAAAATCCAGCAGAAAAATTTGAGGTTAAATCTTGATTTATGTTATTTAAACTGGTTTTTTAATTGCATATTTGGATTCAGCACCCTGAAAAACCCCTAGGACGCTTTGATTGTGCAGGGATTACCCATTAAGCTTGTGATTTCAATAAATTGCTGCCGGATTTTAGAGAAATTTGACCAGAAAAACCCACCGGAAAAGCTTCCAAAAAGTCACACTAAAGACAAATAACAACGCTGTATATTACACTCATTAAATTAAAAAAATAAAATAAAATATGCTTTCCCATCCCAACATTCTCCTCTATTTATTACCTCATTAATCTCTAACTTATTCACTCATCAAATCTTAATAATGAACCACAGAGATTGATTTAAAAGTTCAATTAAAAAAACATAAATACGATGAATGTGGAAAATATCACTCCACAAAACACAAATTGCAAAAACCTCACATCTATAAATTAAACAACCACCTTTTAGCCTAGTTCCAAAAAGGCATTAAACAACCACCTTTTAGCCTAGTTCCAAAAAGGCATTAAACAACCACCTTTCCTCATGTTGAATGTTGTATGAGTTTTTGTTAAACTAGGGAGTGTATTTGTACCAATTTTTTCTCAAATTATAATAATTTCATTTTATATAATATTTTTTATTAAAAATTTAATATTTCTTGATAATAAATTTTTTAAAAACTAACATAATTCATACATGGAATATTTCTTTCAATTGCCGTTTGACTTAATGCAAATATTTAACCTTTATTCATTCGCCCCTTAACATTAAAATTTAAGATAAATATTATTTTAACTCGGCATAAAGCAATGTACTGGAAAATATTTTTAAAAGTTGTAGAGAAAATATTCAAATTAATGTTGGTAAATCATCCAAATTGCAATAAGTTTTACATGGAATCCTTTTTCTTTTTTATTTATTGCAATGATTGTCTTAAATGAATATTATTAAATTAAATAGTAAAATAGTTAGCGATATATTTTATAAATTAAAAAAATCAAAAAATCAATATATTATATAATTAAATAGATTTAAATTATTGTGATTGAATTGCACGATTGTTTTGGGATTTATTGTATCATTTTTTTTCTAATATTTGATTTATTATATAATTAAATAGATTTAAATTATTGTGATTTGAATTGCACGATTGTTTTGGGATTTATTGTATATTTTTTTCCTTAATATTTGGAATTAATAAGTGTGGCTTATTTTCTAGACAAATAAATTATAAAAATCAAACCAAAAAAAGTAAATAGTGGAAAACACTAAAATCTAAAGTACACGCCAAAAATTTAAATTTTCAAAAATTAGGTTAGTAAAAAAGTTAAGGAGTAAAAAAAATTAATAATAAAAATAAATATGAAGAAAAAATTACAAATAATTAATTAAGATAAAAAAATATATTAACAATTAGAAATTAATAGCTAATAATAGTAATTAACATTAAAAGTTGTAAAGTTACAATATTTAAAAAAAAAAAAATTATAACTAAAAGTATAATTATTAAGTGAAGAGGTTTAGCTCAATTGGTTGAGGTCTCATTGCATAAGCATCTTGCCATTTCGAGGTCATAGTGTCAACTCTCCTTGAGGTTTAGCTCAATTGGTTGAAGTCTCATTGCTAAACCACCTTCCCATTGGAAGGTCACAGTGTCAATTCTCCTTAGGGTTTAAATAAAACTAACATAAATTTTAATAATCTTAGAAAATATATTAAGACTTAATAATAATAAAAAACTAATATTTAACCTTAACCATTAAAATTGGTACCTCATAATTAAAGCTAACATATATTATTATCAGTAATAATAATCTCTATTATTAAAAAGTTACTTTGAATTGATGACGACGACGATGATGATGATGTCTATCGAACCTTAAGAAAGTAAGAGATTAATTGTGACTCTTTAATATTTTATTTCTATGATAAAAAAGAAGGGAAATATGTGTTCTTAAATCATTGTAGTTTTGTTGACTTAACAAGTCAAGAAGGTTAGTAGTGTGGAAAATGTTTTGGAAATGAGAATGGATGGGAGTGAGAGCTAGACAAACCAGGAGAAAGTGTTATTCATCTTCAACCATCTTAGTATCGCAAAGGTGACAAATTCTTTCATCCCAGGGTGTTTTGGGAATAAACCAACACCTAGTTTCATTTGGAAGCTCATGAGAATTAGTTTTTATCTTTATAATGTTCATTTCTTCTTGGAACTAGTAAAAAAAATATAATTCTGATTAGCAAGAGTGGGGTTGATCACCTCCTTATAATACCTTAGCTTCCTTTTTCCCTCTAGCTCCTTATCATCCCACAACTTATCCTTAAATTTGGAGATAATAGTATTTTTAATATTATCCTTATTCTCCAAGATTATTTCCTCCTTTATCCCCTAATGGTTAAGCCAAGGCTGGGCATTCTTATGTAATCCTCGCTAGAGTTGGAGGTGCAAGTTTTGGCTAGAGTTAGAAGCAATTTTGGGGAACCTCTTGGCTTCCATGTTGGAAAACTTCTTCTTATACATCAGATACCTAAACATAACCATGCTTTCAATGGGGGAAAGGTTTAATTCAATCAAGAGGATAGGATAGGGAGCATTTCCTTTAATCTTGAGGTTGTATATTATAAATTTCTTTTGGATCAACCCAATATTCCTCCATGATTCTCTAGATTTTCTACAACCCCAAACCTCACAACCATATAAAATAACAGGGGTGACGAGAGTCATAAAGAGAAACCATTTTTTAATCCAAATCGAAAGATCGGTCCCCTTACAAATTGTTTCAAGCTCATAACAATCTTTCCAATCACTAATAATCCTTTTCTCAATGTTATAATTTCAGTTAAGCTAATGATGAATGCCAATACCTATATATTTGTATGAAGAAACATGTTCCAAGTAAGTGTTATCATAGATGAAATTATCATGGTTGATCGTTTTGGATTTAATTATCATGGCTTTAGTTTTTTCGGTATTAACAGTCATACCCATCTTGGAGCAGTAATCATGGAGGATCTTAAGTTTCTTGTCGAGATCATCATGGCTTCTAGCTAGAAGAACAATATCATCAAAATAAAGGAGAAGAGTAATGACCATACCAACAAGCTTGGGGACATTGCATCTCGCATTTCCAAACACTCTTCTAGCTTATCAATGTAAATGCCAAAAAAATAAGGGATAAGAGACACCCTAATAAGGGATAAGAGACACCCTTGCTTAACTTTGATATTACATTTAATTTATTTAGATTACCCTTTAGTGATATTAAGCTTGGCAAAAATATTTCAATATTAATGATATTGAAAATAAAATATATAAATATAAATATTATAAAAAACTAGAAAACAAAAAATTATTAATAAAGTTAATAGTAAAAATAAATCTTTAAAACCTAACTATTCTAACAAACTATAAAAATCTAAGACTTAAAATTAATCATAATCATAACATATGACAGTGAGAAAAACCATAAAAATGTTATAATATGAAATAATTGGTTTTGAATTAAGGGAAATAGATCATAATAATCATAACATATGACAGTGAGAAAAACCATAAAAATGTTATAAGATGAAATAATTGGTTTTGAATTAAGGGAAATAGATCATAATAGAGTTGTTGCAAAAGATTAAAAAATGTATAAAAGAGTTGTTGCAAAATATTAAAAAGTGTGTAAAAGATGTGTAGAACTAAATAAAATTTTACATTCATATTAATGTGTAAAATTTTTTTGGAGAAAGCGAGGTTCATCAAAGAGAATTTATATAACATAGAGTGTTTAATTAATGGTGTTATATATTTTATTTTTAAATTTGTTCAGATGGTAAAAATGGTCTGAACCGGTAAAAAAAATTCAAAAACTCTAGGAATGTTTGAATTGAGTTTTTTATGGTGGAAATAGAATCCACACCATTAAAACACTATGGCACTCAAAATCTTGAAATTTGATCGCTGTAACTTGAATTTCCAAAAATTCTTATCGTATTTTATCAAAATCTTTATAAAATTTCCATAATTTTTAAAACAAATTTAAAAGCTAAATAAACTACTACTTAACTAATACTTAACTAATAATATAATTAGTTGTAGTTAGTTAATTTCTATCTCAATAACTTATAAGGAAAAACAAAGATTCTATCTCAATAATTTATAATGAAAAGCAAAGTATCTGCCTAAGATTTTAGGAATAGAATTGATATTCAAATATATTTAATTGTTTTTATATAATTAAATATTCTTTAATCATGTTATTTTTTAGGAATAGAATTTATATTCAAATATATTTAATTGTTTTTATATAATTAAATATTCTTTAATCATGTTATTTTGTGAATTGATTATATTAATTTAAAAAAATTTATACGAGTATTAAAAAAAGGTAACAATAAATAAAAAATGATTTCACTTTAACAAAACAATAAATTATAAACTTATTTTTAAGAAAATAATTATAAGAATACATTTTTAAAAAGTTACAACTCATATTTTATACGATCTTCATATTTTTTCATAAATTAATACTTAAGATTAATTTATTAATTAACTTATTTGTGACTATATATTATTATTATTATCCTAATAAAAATAAAGATAAAGATAAAGATAAAGATAAAGATAAATATAAATATAAATATAAATATAAATATAGATATAAATATAAGATTAATTAATTAACTTATTTGTGACTATATATATTATTATTATTATTATCATAATAAAGATAAATATAAATATAGTTAGTCTTAATGGGAAAGTGTGGTTGAGATTGTTTGAAAAGATATGAGAGAACCTACAATGGCAAACTCGTCACTTTAAATTCCACAGGTGATAGTAGGATACGTGGAGTAGTTGAAGAGCATACTCATCCATTGATTGACGAAGTGGATCTTGGAGTTAATCGCTTGGCTTGTTGGTTGTCACCTTGCATTTATTGTGCCATGAATCCTCTAAGTAATATGGAGGTAAAAATTGAATGGGCTCTGCATTACAAGGCTAGCTTTGCTCGCTATAATGTTCAAATAGGAATGTTGCCATTCCCTGTAGATTACTACACAATCCATTGGCAACATAGACATAGGCTTGAAAACTTGTAAGTTTTTTAGACTTACTTCTCTACTCCTGTCAAAGAAAATCCATTAGAAGGGTTAGTTTCTCCTAGCTTGGTTCCTTCCTTCTTTCACTTTCATTATCTTTCGTTAGCATCTTAGTTTTTGCATGTGCTCAAGCATCCCAAAGTCATGTTATAGTTTCATTATGGATGAGGTGGAAGCCTTTGTGGCTTCTCTTAACTTTGCTCCTTCAAGCCCCGACAAAGCAAGGGAGTCTTTTTATCCCTAATTGGATAAGCAAGCTGAAAGCTTGAGCTTCTCTCCAATTAGTGGATAGCTTGGATTTTAAGGTATCACTCTCCTTTCTTTTAGTTTGCAAGTGTTTTTGGGATGGAATTTTTCATGGATGCAGGCTCTTCCCCCTCTCCTCCTAGACATTCCTGGCTATCTCACTTCTTGATGAGGTTTTACTTTATGCTTTCTAAAACCTTCATTTCCAACTTAGTCTCTTAATTCTCCCTTACTTTGGTAAGTATCCCCTTTGTGGACTTTACTCAATTGTTCACCACATTTAGTCTTCATGCCCCATCAGAGAGCATATTCAAGGAGGGACGCAAGAGGTTGTAATGAGATCAGTAGTGCCTAGTCTCAAGCCCAGGCACATGCATCTGTAGCTAGGTACCACACCCACACCCCTATCGGTTTGCAATAAGAAATTGAAGATCTTGATCAACAAGTGGCTGAGGAAAGAGAATATGTTTCAAACTCTAATGTGATGGCCTAAATTTCCAATTGGGCTCTTGACTTGGGCATAAAAAAATAGTAGGTGCAATAAGCATCTCCTCACAATTGACCTTATTAGCACCTTAAGAAGCTACTTGTAAATGTGTTATTTGAGCCAAATGAGGGCCAGGATGAATTTATCCTTCACAAGGAGGAGTTACACCTTTTCTATCAAATTATGGACAGACACCTGCAATGCATGGAAGACATCCTTATGCACAATTGCGACCAACCTCCTCCAGCACAACAAGGCCCCCCAACGTCAAGTAATTAGCTCATCTTTTCACACCACTAGTAGCAGTTTGTTTTTCTATTATGTTTTATGTTCCTTGTTATATGCATGTCCTATGTACCTATGAGGTTAATGACCAGAAAGTTATAACGAAGAAAGTTTGTGTACTCAGAGAAATGCTCTGATACCACTGTAATGAACAAGGTTGGTATACACAATGGAGTAGGCTTCAAATACTTCGAAGACAAAGATATCAATTATAGGATAAGTAATGTATATTAAGTAATGTATATAGAATTGATATGAGATATTACAATGAGGGTGAGGGCCTGCTTATATACCCTAGTCAAGTACCTCTTCACTAACTGTTATGTTCTTAGGGACATACATTTTCATTAATTAGTTACTAATTAATCATTATTTATTATTATTATTGCTTTACATTATTTGTATTATTTTATATAATTTTTGTTCATAACATTTCTTTCCTCCTCAAAAAGCTTTGTCCTCAAACATTGCTAATGAAAAGTATTGATCTCTTTTTTTTCTTTGAATGTCTTCTTGCCTCGAAATTGTCATCTTTGTTGATACAATTTGATATGATCCTTTGAGTGATAAATAAAATCACCAAACTGAGAATGGATCTGACCATCTTAGATTAATCTTTTGTAGAATCTTATAGTTATTGTATACTTTGTGTGAACTTTTATCACAAGACTGAATTGCACTAACATTAGTAGTCTTCACGAAAAAAAAAAAAAAAAGTAGTAAGAAGTGTTGTTTTTTATCTGAATGATATAAATATGTAGATTGATTGATTTGTCTGTTGTTTTGATTCGAATGTCAATAGGGAGTTCTTGTGGTTTGGTTTTCCTTAATCTTTTGTGTGGCAATTTACTATTTTACTTCAGATGTTGTTGTTGAGTTGGCTACTGAATGATCACTTGTAATTTCCATTGTTTGAATTGCAACATCTGAATATGTTTGAACTTCTATTGGTTTCTCATCTTCTTGAGTTGTGATATTGACTAGATCGATGTTCATTCTTATTTCTTCCACTTGGACTGAAGACTTCGACATTTCTTTCATGATAAGTTCTTCCAATTTGTTTTTCAATGATTTATTATCATCCCTAAGTTTCTTAATCTGAGTGAGTAGAATTTGATTATGGTTTCTGAGTCATAAGAGTTCCTCATTTTCCAATTCAACTTTTTTTTTTGTCTTCAAGCTCTCATATTTTAAGCACTTGATTTGTTCTAATAACCTTTGGTTAAGGTTCTTTAAACATAAACTTTCCTCTTTTTTTCCTTATAGACTTTCGTTGAGTTTCTTTTAAGAAATTTCCTCTTCTTTTTCTAACCGATGTTTCTTAGCTTTACATTTTGTTACTTGTGTAAGTAGTTTTTCATTATGTTCCTTAAAACATGAATTTCCTTGTTTTTGTTGGATATGATTTCTTCAAACTCTTTCTGCTTCTTTGATATCATTTATGTACTCTCTTGAAAAATTAGTTTTGAAATATCCTTATGATGAAGGCATTATTAGTTTTGATTTCATTGTCATGTCTTGAAATGTGACCATCTTCTTCTTGTAAGGGAACATCAAGATTTTTTTTTTGTTTAACGTACCTAATTCCTTGAACCAAGGTTGACCAAGAATTATGTCAATCTCTTTGTCAAGCATAGATATGACATAGAATTGAGATATGTACTCATAATGATCAATTCTCACTTGTAAATCATTAATTTCATATTCTTTTTTGCCAAAAATATATTTTCGTTCGCCTATATTTAGCTATAGAACTAATAGTTGATTTGCCAAATTAATATTGATGTAATTATCCTCGATTCTTGTTTTAACAACGATACTAATATCTTTCCCTCGGATATATCCCTTTAATTTAAATAATCTAAAATCTACAATTAAACTCCCCTCTTCGTCTCAAATATTTAAATATTTTTAATTTTTTTATATTTAATAATATAAAACTTGGTTACTTCTACAAATTTACCCGCTTATTTTTCCCAAATAACCTTTTGTTTCTTTCTTCTATAATCAAATTATTTTTTTATTGACTTCTATATGTTATATGTATTGCACTTTTTAAATTGGTCTTTATTCTTTTATCTTTAGATTTTAAACTTCCTTCACCTTTTTCGAATTGACATGGATATATCGATTCGCCACATAATGGTTTAATATGTGGATTAATATCAAACATCATACAAATGTGATGGTATGAAGGAATGCGATGGTCCTTGCAACTCTGACATTGTCGTATGTCCCCTTTTTTTTCGATTGTAATTAATCAGTTATTCGAAACTATTGCTTTGTATGTCGAATAGATTAAGTAACAGGGGACTCAACTATGTGTGTTGGATTTTGATATGGAAACCACAAAAATAATGTTGAGAAAGGGTTTTTGAGCTATTATTTTTTTAGCAACCCAATTTGTGACTTATGGTTGATCCTAGATAAGAATGATATTATGGCTACAAGCGGTCGACATACAAAGAACACCAGGTTGCAGTAGTAGTGGTGTTCGTTGTATTGTTGGGATTCGTGCGAAGGGAAAGAAATGACGATTGAGTGAGGAATAGACACTAGTGATGGATGTTATGCATGGTGCGGTCGCGGCAGGTCGAACCTAGTAGCGACGGTCAACACTGCTGTGGAGGTAAGTTGTAATTTGCGGCTTGAGTGAGTTGATGTGGTGGTGTAGTGGTTGCGTGCGGATAGTTTGGTGCTGCCAATGAAGTCACATGGTGCCAATGGCTATTGTGGCCACTTATTGCAGTCATGGCGATGGCTTCTATATTAGCGTATAACAGGTTATGTCGGGGCTGAAATGTCGAATGCAACCAAAAACCTTGATATATATATATATATATATATATATATATATATATATATATATATATAATTTTTCTTTTTTCATTATATGTTTTTTTCAAAATTTTTGTTTCTTATATTATTATATATATTTTTTTTCTATAATTTTTTTTCTTTAGTTCATTTTTTTTAATTTATGTATATTTTAATGGCCAAAGGCCTAACAATAAAATGGAGAACCTCCATAAACTTATGTAGCGAAACACTTTGATTACGACGACAACAAGGTTGATGACAAGTTGATGGCCAAAGGTCGGGATCGGAGAATGTGGCTTTGATTCCTATGTAAGGAACAAAGTTTTGTTACGCTCAAATGAATGCTCTAATACCACTGTAACGAACAAGGTTTGTATATGCAGGGGAGTAAGCTTCAAAATACTTCGATGACAAAGACATCCATTATAGGACAAATAATGTATATCAAGTAATGTATACATAATTGATATAAGATATTTCAATGAGGGTGAGGGCCTTCTTATATACCCTAGGCAGGTATCTCTTCACTAACTGTTATGTCCTTAGGGACATACCTTTTCATTAACTAGTTACTAATGGATCATTATGTATTATTATTATTGTTTTACATTATTTGTAATATTTTATATATTTTTCATTTATGACAAAAGCCAAATTTTTGTATCGATTATATAAGTTGTTTCTAGCTTGACCAACACATTTTGATTGGCCTATGTTGGATCCTCGGATATCACCTTTGGACATATCGAGGCATTCCAAAGCATCATATCCATATACACTATGGAAATGCTTTCTAAATTAATAATAAAATTATAACTTAAAAGAAAGAACATAAACATGGTTTTTTTTGTTTGTGAGATAATTCAAAATTTTCCATTAATAACAGAAATGATTACATTGAGTACATATAGTTAAAATTGGACCAAAAAAACTGACCTGGGAGATCTTGCCTCCAACCATGGATGACATACTAAGCACCTTTTCATTAAACACCAGAGGTGTTCAAGGGTTTTTCGTTTTTCCCCTTTCTCTTACAGACATCTACCCATCCTACAAATTTATCAGATACAATGGAGGATAATTTTGTATCCTCGTATTTCAGAGAAAGATCCATCTCTATCACCTCCTCAGAGAGAGAGACATCCCTATCACGATATGAATGATCGAACTTGTGAGGTTGTTTCTACCCACTGGTTGTAGCCACGATTAATGTTGATGAATTTTCATTCTCCTTAATCTGAGGATTTTTTTCCATTAATGATGGAGGAGTATCGACCATGGACTACATAGGATCTTGCGAGGCTGAAGAATCAGGAAATGCCTTTATTTGATGAAGTTTGACCTTCTTATTACTTGCCATTTTCTTGACGTTTGAAGTTGCATTTTCATCACACCATCCACGGTTGGGTTTTCACAACTCCGGGGATACTGACACGACTTTAGAGGCAGGGCTTGCACTCTAAAGATGCTTGAGTTGCTGATAAGATCTGCATCTAAAAATTGTGTTTTCATAGTCTAGAGGCTAATGGTGTTCCTTTCCATTCAATTTTAGGACGATTTTAGCTAAGAGGCTTGCACTTAAAGCCAATTCAACACAAATGCAAAAAAATGAGATGAACCCATTAGCTAGTCTCTCATTGTCTATTTTGACAAAGCGTCCAATAACATTTCCAATAGCTTCAAGGAAATCTAACTGAATCCATTGGAGGGGTAAGTTTGGGAGTCTTACCCAAACTAGAGTGGCCAGAGTCTTCATGGAGAGCAGGTTGAACTCTAGAAACCATGGCTAAATTGAGAGTCTCGCATGACCCCAAAACCAAGGTCCTTGGTCAAAAACCCTATGTCGGTCTTCAAGATCCTTCAAAACAACCACAAAATAACTTTTGGAACAAAATAGCATATCTAAGTTCTGCGTCAAATTCTAAAAAACCCAATCCCCGAGGGCAGAAGTTGAGGGCGAGAATCCATTAACGACAGATGGCCGCATGCTGAAAATAAAAATGAATCTTTAACTAGGTGAAGAACGCATTCATTTGGATCGTTGGAGCTTACAATGAGTGCTCAGCCACAAAGGCCTGACTAGCAAGAGCCTGAATTGAGAGCTTCTTTAAATGAGAAGGGTTTTGAGGTAGAGGATGCCCCATTTCCTTTGGCACCTCCTCGCAGTCCAACAATGAGGGAAATAGAGGCATCCTTCTTGATGCCATAATCCCTCAGATCATTTTCCAAATTTAATTGTCTCCCCTCATAAAGGAGTCTCATACTCCCCTCTGGAATACCTATCAGCTTATAAATTTTGTATGCAAGTGAAGACACAACCTCCCATTCATAGACCATGAGGCACAAAGATTTTCTAGATAGGGTTTTAACAAATATTGGGAATTTATGGACCTCAAAATCACCAGTTCCATCCAATGACTGAATGATATGAGGCTCTGGAACCAAAGGAACCCTCTTCGACACTAAGTCCGACAAGAAGCTTCTATCAAACAATTCGCTGGTATTCCTGTACCAGTCATGAGAAGATTGGCCGGAAATTTCATCAGCCACTTTGCGGGAAGACTTGTCAATCTTCTCGATCTCGTGCACAACCTCCATGCCCTCTACAACCTGACCAAATATGACATGCGTGTTGTCCAACCACGAGGTCAATGCAATACAAATGAAGAATTAGAAGCCTAATATTAGTGTTAGGGCTAGTGTTGGCCATGGAGAGGATGTCGAGCTCCATGTGCTTCTTTACAAAGTTCTTATCGACAAACTTATCGTCGTAGATCGACTCCCCACCAGTGTTGTTGCCTCGAGTGAAGTCTCCGCCCTGACACATGACCCCTAGGATCACGCTATGGAATGTTGAACCCTTGAAGTGCAGGGGATTGCCAAAGTGGCAGTGTTTTTCTTGCCAATACACAATACGTAGAAGTTCTCGGTCCTCTTCAACACAACATCAACACAGAGCTCCATCATGATCTAACCAATTGGGGCACCACTGACCTGCATATCAAAAAAAACTTTTGGTTCGACATCCTAAATTTGAATCCGCTAAACGAAACCCTCTGATAGAAATATTTTTTAAGATAGTAAAATTATACTCTTAGTAAACATAAACATAGTTATAAAATTATTATCCCTATTTTCCACAGAGATGATGCGGGTGTTCACATGATTTTTGAAATTAAAAAAAAAAAAAAACAACAAACAAAAACTTTGAACCTATGAAAAGCATACTCCCTACAGTGGACAATCCCCTTGTAACACATCTAAATATTAATTAATATTTTCAAGAGGTCCCGAGGAAAAATATAAAATGATATGTGCATTTCCACGGAGAGGGAAAAATGCTATTGTTCCACATCGGGAGCAATCAACCATTCCTTCGGGCTGGCTTTTATGAAACCATTTCTCCATGCTTATCTTACAATGAAATAAAAAAATATTTGAAGATGTTCACCGCCTTTAAAAAGCATAATTTACTTTGCTTTCCATTTTAGGTCCTTTACGTTTCATTCCATTTTACATTTTTTCATATTGAATGTTGTAAGGGTTTCTGTTAAAGGAGCGAGTGGATCTTTTGGGCGTAAATAAAAAACTTTTTAAAGTTGTATTAATTTAATTTATATAAATATTTCTTTGAAAAAACTTAATATTTAAAGAATAATTATTAAATTTAATCTTTTCACAAACTAAAACAAAGTGGCCAAATTTGTGAAATTCAAAACTCGTATATGGAACATTTCTTTCACTCACTTAATGCAAATATTTAACCTTGACCTTAACACTAAAAAATTAAGACAAATAATACTTTGTCGGTTTGATTGACTTAGGAACACGTTATATAACAATGTACTCTAAACATTTTTAAAAGTTAAACGGAAAATATTCAAACTAAAACAGGTAAATATTTTCATTACAATAATTTTCACAGCAAAAATTTCACCCTTATATTTTAATGGTTGTATTATTTTTTTATGCAGAAAAGTTTAATATTTTATATTATTAAATAAATTGGTAAAATAATAAGATATATATTTTTATAAATAAAAATCTCATAAATCAATTAATTATGTTATTTAAAAACTTAAATTCATTAGGAAAAATATCATTTCTGCCATGTGGTTTTAGGACGTGATATTTCTCTAGAATCTTGTTGGTCCTTGCATAACTATGAATAAGCCCTTTGATGCATTGTTGCCTTATTGGAAGAGATCCATGCAGAGTGCGGGGAGTTTATGGGTTCCACTAACACACCTATGGAAGAAAGCCCTCCGAGAGGGCATTGCTGAGTTTGTGGGCACTGTATTCCAACATTGTTCGGTTGTTGTAAATTACACCAGCGCAGCCAAAATTTGGTCATTATGTATTCTTGTCCAGACCAGTGGTATTCGGAGGAAAAATCACTTTGTTGTGTTGCCCATCTTGTATTATGCCCTTCAAACATTAGATGCTAATTCAGAGCACTTGATGCTAGGGCACGTTCTTTACAACCATGTCTTACCCAATGCTTTGCAAAACATAGTGAAGTTGGATCTTTCAGATCTTCCTTTTTGATGTTAGAACTCTTTATAACCATGTTTTACCCCATTCTTTGCAAAACATAGTGAAGTTTGGAGCTTTCAAATCTTCTTTATTCATTTATTTATTTATTTTTTATTTTTTTTCCATTTAGCATGTAACATAAAATAATAATAACCCTCTGATTTAAAATAGTAATAATCTGGATTTACAGTTATCATTACAACTTAAACTAGTAACTCCAGTCTCCAAGCCTGATTTAAACCGCTATGATTTAAAATAGTAATAATCTTAGTGTTATGATTCCAACTGAATTCATTTCGAGAGGCTGACATGCAAGTATTTAGAGTTCTTTAGGCTTTGTTCATTTTAGTGTCGAAGAGAATTGTTATGTCTTGTGATCTAAATAAAAATAATGAAAATAATGTATTGGTCTATGGTATTAATTTATGGTATTCATGTGGAATATAGTTTATTTGAAAGGGGAAAGACCAACTTAGATCAATCTTAATTCTAAATCTACTAAGCACACAAAGAGGGATCAATTCTATTTTCACCCAAAAGATTTGATCCCTCTCCACAAAAAAATCTTGACTAATTTATGAAAAATGATTTATTAATAATTACTTATGTGAAAATATTTTTTTTAATATTAAATAATAAGATTATTAAATTTAAAAATTAAAATAAAACCTTGTTGCATTCATTTTACTGTAATATAAAATAGTAATAATCCTATTTATTCAAGGAATGATAGAATATAAAATAGTAGTAATCCTATTTATAAACCTATTTATTCAAGGAATGATAGAATATAAAATAGTAGTAATCATATTTATTCAATGAACGATAGATCTCCATACTAATAATTCAGAGTGGCTCTCTAGCATTATGCTTCCTTTTCGTTTGATTTAGTTTGGATTCACTTCTCAACTTATTGTTGTACATTGTGTTAGTTTTTTCATTTGATTTGGTTTGGGCTTGTTTCACAAAGTATTGGTGTACGTTGCACCTAATCTGTTTGAAATCAATATACAAGTATTATTGTTACTGATTTCATTTGATTTGATGATTATAGTTACAAGTATTGTTATTATATATATGTTTCTAATATCCATATAAGTGAGAGAAAAGGTTGTGCATAATTGGGAAGCTAGATTTACCTTGAGCGTAATAGAACAATTTCTGAACTAGCAGAGGGAGAATGTGTCCAAATTGGAGAATGAATATCCAGCAAAAATGGAAATCTTTATGAAAGAATATGAAGATTATTGCAGCTCATGTTTTAGAAATGTCACTGTATATTTGGATGCTTTAAAAAACAAACACCGACGTGTTCTAGACTTCCAGGCAAATCTCAAGAGGCTGGAAGTTGTTGGTTATGTTGGAAAGGTAGAGGAGGAAAGACACACAATTTAACACACAATTCACACACAATAACACAAGATGCGGCTCTTCACACTAGTAGAAAATGAGAAATTAGTGACTAGGTGACTAAAAACATTAGTCACCACAACTTTTCGAGGTGAAATACTACAAAAAATGACCAATCTTAAGTGACCAAACTAAAAACGATTAACATAAATCACTAATTTAGTCGCGGGTTAAAATATGTGACTAGCTAATAAGTAATACAACTAAAAATGACTAACATGAATGACTAATTTAGTATAAGAACAAAAATACAACTACCTAACAAGTACTACAATAATATGAATCAATTTTTTGTGTTAGTCATCTTAATTGTGTCCAGAAATCTAAAATTACAAGTGATAGGGCATTGAAAGGCTCTTAAAGATTGGTTGAAAGGCTATCCTTCCTTAAACACTTCTTCATCCTCACATAGTGTATAGGTGAGCCAACTTTGCATTATTTATCTCTAATAATCTGTAATTTTAAAAATATATTTTTTAATAAAAATACATATTTTATGTATTTAAAAAAATATATTCATTGAATCTAATTGGATCTAGTTCCAATTTGAAATTAATTTGAAGAGAAATTTTAATTTTTAACACAATAATATAAAAAAAACTACTTTAATTTCATATTAACCAATCTAGATCCATCTTAACCCCGGATCTATCAAGCGTCGAGAGGGATCCAATCTCTCAAGGTGCAAACTTTTTTTTCTAGTGTCGAACTTGAGGAAATGTTTGCACCTTGAGAGATTGGATCCCTCTCGGAACTTGATAGTTATAGGGTTAATATGGATCTAGGTTGGTTATATGATGGAAATGAGATATTGGGGGTTAATACAAAATCCCTTTCCCTAAACAAATTAATCTTGAGGCCTGTGGGTTATGGCCCACAAAGCCTATCGGAAGCGTTCTTAGGCCTTAAGCCTTTAACCATAGACCATTTATATATATCGGAGCCTTTAATGCTATCGAGGCTTTTAAACATTATTGTTCAAGCCTAAAAAGTCTAACTAATACATATATCGGAACTCAAATCCATTACAATCGCAATTGTAATTATCATCGGGTTCGTTTCTTATTGCTTCCCCGCAGCACTGCTCCTTGCCGATCTCCGATCTCCCGATCGCCGATTAATCTGTCGGCGATATCGCAATATCGCTCGTCGGCGTATCGGTGCTCTGCCACATAGTGCTATCGCACCCTCCATTTTCCGATCATCAAATAGATCTGAATCGTCGATCCAGATTCGCGATCCGACGGTTCATGATCCATCGCATTATCGCAATCGCTCTGTTACAAGGGTCGTTCCGATCAGTTCAATTCACCGACCCGACATGCCTTCCAGACCCGATAAGAGTATAGGCCACTCTGTATCAAATTTCACGTCTGCTTTATGGAGCCGCTAAGTGTTTTCTGCGCGATTTCTCAGTGTAATTGGGATTCGGCTAAGGGTCTATGAATCTCTGTGTTTAAACACAGTTCTCTGCCACATACCAATTCTCACACGACATGCATATATATGTAACAATAATTTCATATCATAGGGTCACCATTGATCCTACAGGAATCGATGGTTGACCAAACCTGCACATGGAACATTCAAACTATCCACACGACCACACATGAATGCACAACTTCAACACAACACACATACATTATATTACACACAATTACAGCTAAGGCATTCTAGCCTTAGTAACTGGTTCTCCCTTGACTACATTGTGAATGCTCTTGGTTTCACACGTTCTATCTATGACTCTCTATATCTACTACTTTGAACACATAGGTACAATCACATATATATAAGGAAAATATTGTTGGATCGGATCACTATGAAGGATCCAATCACATCCCTCTAACAAAAAGCCCTTAAAGCTCTCAGTACATGCATGCATACAAAACATGGCAAATTACATTTAGATCAAGTCTTTGAGACTTATCACTTCCATCTTTAAATCTATATTTAAATCTGTTTCAAAACAGATTTTTCCCTGTTTTGCTCCCCTGGTCCACGTCTTCCTCTTCTCTCTGCTTTTGGATTCCTCCCTTTGACTAAGGGTGTTGGATGCTCCTGCATCAGACTCCCGAGGCACAAAAATTTATGACCTCTTGGTCATATGCTTCTCCTTGTCTTTAGCAATTCTACCCACTAATACTTCACTTCTTCAGTGGAACTGCCTTCATGGTCTTCTGTGAGCTACAACCAAGCCTCTGCAACAACAAGTCCTCCCTGCTGCCACTTACCTCACCAAGCTCTCCTCTGGACTTGGTCTTTTGGCAAGCTCTATGGTTCTCTCCTCGAACCTCTTGCTGACTAACAATTCTACCCAACACTTCGTTTTCTGGAATTGTTATCTCTAAGACAACTCTACCCACAATCACAACTGTGGAGCTGCCTCAACAACTTCTACCCAACCGCAGTTGGAAGTTGTTCTCAGTTTCTCTTGAGCACTCATTTCTCTTAGGCTGTTGCTACAATCTTCTCACCTTCTGTTGTTGTTATCCGCATGACAGTGAGACCATAACTCTCCAGCTTTATCAAATGTACCTCCTGCTTCTTCTTTCTCTCTTTGGAATCCTTCTCCTCGCAGGAAAAATTTTCTTGCTCTGAAGCCAAATGATGGTAATTGGATATTGGGGATTAATCCAAAATCCCTTTCCCTAAACAAATTAATCTTGAGGCTTGTGGGTTATGGCCCACAAAGCCTATCAGAAGCGTTCTTAGGCCTTAAGCCTTTAACCATGGACCATTTATATATATCGGAGCCTTTAATGCTATCGGGGCTTTTAAACATTATCATTCAAGCCTAAAAAGGCCGACTAACACATATATCGGAACTGAAATCCATTACAATCGCAATTGTAATTATCGTCGAGTCCGTTTTTTATTGCTTCCCTACAGCACTGCTCTTTGCCGATCTCCGATCTCCCGATCGCCAATTAATCTGTCGGCGATATCGCAATATCGCTCGCCGGTGTATCAACGCTCCACCACATAATGCTATCACACCCTCCATTTGACGATCGCCGATTAGATCTGAATTGTCGATCTAGATTCGCGATCCGACAGTTCACGATCCATTGCATTATCGCAATTGCTCTGTTACAAGGGTTGTTCCGATCAGTTCAATTTGCTGACTCGACATGCCTTCCAGACCTGATAAGAGTATAGGCCACTCTGTATCAAATTTCACATCTGCTTTGTGGAGCTGCTAAGTGTTTTCTACGCAATTTCTCAGTGTAATTGGGATTCAGCTAAGGGTCTATAAATCTCTGTGTTTAAACATAGTTCTCTGCCACATACCAATTCTCACGCGACATGCATATATATGTAACAATAATTTCATATCATAGGGTCGCCATCGATCCTACAAGAATCGATGGTCGACCAAACCTGCACATGGAACATTCAAACTATCCACACGACCACAAATGAACACACAGCTTCAACACAACACACATACATTATATTACGCACAATTACAGCTAAGGCATTCCAGCCTTAGTAACAGGTTCTCCCTTGACTACATTGTGAACGCTCTTGGTTTCACACGTTCTATCTATGACTCTCTATATCTACTACTTTGAACACGCAAGTTCAATCACATATATATAAGGAAAATATTGTTGGATCGGATCACTATGAAGGATCCGATCACATCCCTCTAACAAAAATCCCTTAAAGCTCTTGGTACATGCATGCATACAACACATGGAAGACTACATTTAGATCAAGTCTTTGAGACTTATCGCTTCCATCTTTAAATCTATCTTTAAATATGTTTTAAAACAGATTTTTCCCTATTTTGCTCCCCTGGTCCATGTCTTCCTCTTCTCTCTACTTTTGGATTCCTCCCTTTGACTAAGGGTGCTGGATGCTCCTGCATCATTATATAATACTATATAATATCTATATTTGTATTTGTATCTCTTTGTTGTTCCCTCTCTCTATCTCACCCCCCAAACGTAAACACACTCTCTCCCTCTCTTCCCCTTATCTATCTATCCCTCTCTTCCCCTTCTATCCCACTCTATCTATATCCTTCTCTCTATTCCCTTCTGCTCTCCTCTCTCCCTCAATCTCTCTCCATGACTCCCTTGTCACCCCCTCTCTCTCCACCTTTATCCCTCTATGTTTTACTTGTTCCCACCCTTTCCTGCCCCCTCCAATTCCATCTCTCTTTCCTCATCTCTATCTTCCTTCCTCTCTATCCCTTATCTCCTACCTTCCTCTATCTCTCCCCCCAAAATCACTCTCCCTCCCTCTCTCTTCCATCCAACTCTATCACTATCTCCCCCCCTCCCTGTCCTTCTCCATCCCTATGTATCCATCTCTCTCCCTTCCCCTTCTCTCCCTATCTCTATCCTCTCCTCTTCTTTATATTCCCTCATCTCCTCTCTCCCTCACTCTCTCTCCATCTATCCCTTCTCACTCCTCTCTCACTCCACTTTTATCTTTCTATGTCTTTGTTCTTTCCTCCCTCTCTCGTCCACTCCAACTCCATCTCTTTCTCTGTCTCACCTCACACTCCCTTCTGATCCGAATTGGATCCATGAAGATTTTCAAAGCACCATGACTGTATCAAAACAGGACAGACTTCAAAGATTTATGAGCACAGAGTGATCAGGAAGACCTCTGGACAGTGGCAGTTTGTAGCCAGCGAGGAACGACGAGGACCTCAGTCAAAGCGCGCTGACCGAGGCCCATGGAGACCGTGCAGGAGGCGAAACTGGCACCTAGGAAGCCCGGATCGGGAAAAGGAGGCCATTTTTGATGCGCGATCGCTGGGCAAAACCCCTCGAGAAGGAAAGCCCCGAAGCGCTCGGTCGCATGGAAGCCAGGAAAACCATGGGGAAAACGCTAAAGGCTAAAGGCAGGACCCGCACTCCAAAACTAGCGGTATATCGGGGGCACCCTTGGGCGGTAAGCGGATTTGGAGAAAAACGAGCGATTCCATTCAGTGCTCGACGCATGGCAGGCAGAGGAGAGAGAAAATTGCCGCTCATCGCATGCTAACGGTCGAGCAAGTCAACCACGCGAAATGAGCGAATGACGTCGAATCTGGGGGCTCCAGATCTAACAGCTGAGATCGCGCCCGATGGAGGAACCAGAGTTGATAGGGGATTAGGCCGCGATATATAAGGATTTGAGGTCCGATTTAACCACTTAGATGGTGGATGCCTCATTCCATGATGTAATTGAAAAACCGAATCGACGAGGAAGAGCTAATGTAGTTCATAGGAGGACAAGTGGCCACTCCCTATGAGCCATTGATGATGACGCAGAGACAGGGAACTCCAAGCGAGTAGCAGCAGGCAATCTGACGGGGGTGGAAGAGGAAACGAGCAGTCATGAGATCGATTGGCTTTAAAGCCATGAACAGAGACAGAGAACAAGGGACACCGAGAGGAAGAACCAGAGAGAAGAAGACGAAGACAGAGAAAAGAAGAGATAGTGAAGCAAAGAGCAGAAAAGACAGAGAGCCGAGCTGACCTGCAGCATAAGGCAACATCGAGCAATCCCTGAGAGGATCTGTCGGGAATTGAGCACCACATTGGGCTCCTCCCATTAAAGACTAGAGAGGTCAAGAGCTAGTAAGGAAAAGAGTCTGTGCACTCTAGTGGCTTGGGGAATCCAAGAACCACCCTGCCAAGCAATTTTGTTTCAGGAGACTCAGATTGAGCTCCTCATTGTAATTCTCTGCTTTAAAGACACAATAAAAGAAGGCCACCATTGAAAGTTGGACCGGAGATGTAGCCCTGGAGGATAGGGTGAACTCCTTATTAATTTGTTGTGTTCTTGTATTTGCTTACTGTGTTTCTTTGTTGTTTTCCATATTTCCAGTGTCTGTGTATTTTGCAATCTGATCGATCCATTGCCTAAAATGACATAGACACACACCAGCACATGAGTTTGTAATACCTTCATTCATTAATTAATTAACTGAGGTCACTCAAGAGTGATTTTCAAATCAAGTGGTATCAGAGCCTTAGGCTATAAGGTTAGATAAGCTTGTGCTGGTTTAGCTATTGAATGCCCACTAGATCAAAGCTCAAATTACGAGAAGGAGAGTTGGTTGAAACTAATCTTGAAATTGGGAGAGTCTATCCTTGGAAGACAATGTCAGAGGAAGGTTCAATGGGGCCAGACCCTCAATTCATAGAAAGTTTCCTAGCCATAAATTCCATGGTAGAAGAAATGTATAGGGACTTTAGAAAACACAAGGATGAAGATTCATCAGGCTCTAAACAAGACAAAGGAGAAGATAAGTCTCACTTCCATGACCACTCAAAACGAAAAGGGAAAGAGGAAAGCCTTATCACACCTCCTAATAGCCCTGAACACAAAAAGAAAGCATCTTTGATCAAACTAGATGTCAAATTTAATTTACCTATATATGATGGAGAGTTAAATGCAGAAAAGTTGAACAATTGGATTAGAAAAATTGATGTTTATTGCAGAGTACACAACATCGATTCAGACAAGAGCAAGATTCAGCTGGCAATCCTATGCCTTGGAGGCACTGCCTTGGTTTGGTGGGAAGGCAGAACCCAAGCTAATATGAAAAGACATGGTAAGACTATCTCTGTCTGGAGTGAATTTATTTCTGCAATAAAAAAGAAGTTCTATCCATTGGCCTACATGCAACAAGCCATGATGAGTTGGCAAACTCTTCGTCAGTTGAAAGGGAAAAGTGTGCAAGGGTACACTCAAGAATTTATAAAGAGAGCATTGATTCTAGGAATCTCATTTGACTCACCTGAAACTCTTTTGAAGTACATTGGTGGTCTACACAGCTACATGAGGCACACCATCCTCATGTTTAATCCCACTAGTATAGATGAGGCATTTGTACAAGATACTCAACTAGAAGCTAGAGGAAAGAATGGAAATCCAGAAGCTGGGGAACCATCCCAACCCACTGCAAGCAAGAACAAGGAGAAAATAAAGGAGAAGTGGAAAGCAAGGAAGGCTAACACAACACAGAAAAGAAAATCTTCATGCACTCACTGTAAAAAGGATGGGCATGATGATGAGCATTGTTGGATTCTGCATCCAAAGCTGAGACCTAAGAAGTTCGAGGGCAAGAAGAAGAAGACTGCTGCAGCTATTCAGAAAGATTTGGGGTCAAACTCGGGAGATGAAACAACCATTGCAGCCACAGGTATAAAAGGTAAGAATTCTGAAGCATCTAGTAGTAATTCTGCACAATCTACTATTGATGAAGAAAATGAGACAAAAAGACATGAGCTTTTCCATATTCGAGTTATTTCCAAACACCAAAATATTGATACTTTGTTTTATAGTGGCTCACAAGTAAATTTAATTTTTGAAGAAATTGTAAAGAAGTTGGGATTAGCAACTACACCTCACAAGAAACCATACCCATTAGCATGGTTGAATGATAAAGCACAACTACAAGTGACTAGACAGTGTAAACTCAAGTTTTCTTTTGGGTCAGCATTTGTAGATGAGGTTGAGTTAGACATAATTCCTTTGGATATACGTGGAATTGTTTTAGGAAGTCCTTACTTGTATGATAGGAAAGCTATTTTCTATAGAGATGAGAACAAGTATCTACTTGTCAAAGATGGAATCGAATACTTTGTAAGAGTTCATTAGCTCAAGAATAATTATACTCTCATAAACTCAAGGTAGATGAAAATAATGATAAATTCATGCAAACAATTCTTACTGATGGTTGTAAAGGAAAAGAAACCTGAGAAAACCAATGTATTTGAGGGCTGTAATGCTAAACAACAAGCTGATTTAGAAAAGGTTGTTTCAGAGTATGATATCTTGTTTCAAGAACCTAAAGGTCTGCCACCCAAAAAGGAAATAGTACATGATATTATTTTGCAGCAATATGCTCCATTGCCTAACATTGGAATGTACAGGTTGTTTGCTTTAGAGAATGCTGAAATCAAGAAGCAGGTGCAGGAGTTGCTTGAGAAGGGGTTCATCAGGCCTAGCACATCACCATGTGGGTCACCAATTGTTTTGGTGAGAAAGAAAGATGGTTCGTGGAGAATGTGCATTGATTACCGAGCACTGAATAAGATAACAATAAAAAATTGTTATCCCCTTCCTCGCATAGATGATCTTTTAGATCAATTGAAGGAAGCTGTTTATTTCTCCAAGCTAGACTTGCACAGTGGATACCATCAGATCAGAGTTGCAGAATAGGATGCATGGAAGACTGCTTTCAAAATAAAGCAGGGATTGTATGAGTGGCTGGTTATGCCTTTTGGTTTAACTAATGCTCCTGCTACTTTCATGAGATTAATGAATGATGTACTCAGACCTTTTCTTGATGATTTTGTTATTGTGTATCTAGATGACATTCTGATATTTAGTAAAACGTGGGAAGAACACTTAAAGCATGTTAAGCAGACACTAGATGTTTTGAAAAGAGAAAAACTTCATGTTTAACTCTCAAAATGTGAATTTTGCAAAACATCTCTAAACTATTTGGGTCATATAGTAGGGGGTGGTGAATTGAAAATAAATCCCTCTAAGGTGGCAGTCATTGTAAACTGGCCTAAACCAAGTCTGCTACAGAAGTGAGAAGCTTCTTAGGGGCAGCACAATATTGGAGGAAGTTCATTTCTAACTTTTCCTCAATTGCAGCTCCCTTACATGCTTTAACGGGATTGAACAAGGTGTTTCAGTGGGGAGGCAAACATCAGAAAGCCTTCGACACCTTGAAAGAAAATATTAGTACAACACCTGTACTAGCATTGCCTGATCTTCAAAGACCATTTGAGATCCAAACGGATGCCAGTGACTATGCCATGGGAGCAGTGTTGACACAACACGGTAAACCCATATGTTTTAATCCTGGAGTAGTTAACTATCCTACATATGATAAAGAATTGTATGCATTAGTTCAGAGTGTGAAAAAGTGGAAACATTACTTAATGGGAAAAGAGACAGTAATACATACTGATCATCAACCACTTCAATATCTACACTCCCAAACTAAGTTGCAGCAATCAAGACACTACAGATGGATGGGTTTTCTACAACAGTTTCATTTAGTCATCAGATATAAAAACGACATACATATTAAAGTTGCAGACATGTTATCTAGACCCATTATAAATGCATCTACTATACTTAAGCATAATTCTGTGCTACATGAAAGCTACATTGAACAATATGCTCAAGATATAGACTTTAAAGATGTATATGCAACTTTCAGTCAAGGCAAATGGGTAGAAGAATTGGATTATCATGTGAAGGACCGACTCTTATACCATTGTGAGAAACTTTGCGTTCCACAAACTGAGAGAGTAAAGATAATTAGAGAAGCACATACTTCTCTGATATTAGGTCACTTTGGGGTAAGTAAAACAGTTGCACAACTGCAAAGATTTTGTTATTAGTAAAAAATGAACGAGACAGTTTCTAGATATGTAAGAGGGTGTACTATGTGTGCTAAAGGCAAGGCCAACAATAGAAAACTAGGCTTGTACACTCTATTACCAGTTCCTTATCACCCTTGGGAAAGTGTTTCCATGGATTTTGTTGGAGGATTGCATAAATCTAGGAAAGGTCATGATTATCTGTATGTTGTTGTGGATAGGTTCAACAAAATGTGTATTTTGATACCTTGTAACAAACAGATTATAGCTGAACAAACTGCAAAACTGTTCTTTGAACATGTATGGGTTCATTTTGGGTTACCCACTTCCATTGTATCTAATCGAGACACCCGATTTGTGGGAAAGTTTTGGTCAAGTCTGTGGGAACTGATGGACACTAAACTGAAGAAAAGCACAACTTTTCATCCACAAACTAATGGCCGGACAAAAGTAGTTAACAAGGCAGTGATCCAGTTACTTAGAGGATATTGCAGCAAACATCCTAAGCTTTGGGATGAACATTTTTGCTATATGCAGCATGCTTACAACAGAGCAAAACATTCTTCTACACAAAGATCTCCTTTTGAGACCTGTTTTGGTTTCACACCAAGGTCTCCTTTGGATTTTGTCTTTGGTAAAGATACCACAGTTGAGGGACACAGTGATGTGGACAGGGCAACTAGGTTCATTGAACAAATCCAGGAGATCCACCAGGCAGTACAGGAACAATTGGAAAAGAGCCAAGCCAAATACAAGGCAAGGCATGATAAGCATCGGATGGAGCATAGTTTCCAAGTTGGTGACCAAGTCTGGCTATATATCAGCAAGGACAGGATACAAGGTGAAGGTAAAAAGCTAAATCCCATCAAGTATGGACCTTTAAAAATACTTGAGAAGATTGGTGAGAATGCTTTTCGCCTTGATCTACCAGCTTACATGCACATCTACTCAGACATAAATGCAGATTGCTTGAGATTGTTTGAACCCTCACTGATTGAGGATCCCTAAGAGTAGAGTCAATTTTCTTCTATTGATGACCTGCTACCTGAATATCTTAACGAATTACAGGAAGACATAGTTTTGGACAGGAAGGTGAGGACGACGTGCATGGGAGATATTGAGTACCTCAGAATTGTGCTTAAGGGTTCAAAGCCGAGCAGTGCAAAGTGGATAGAGATTGGAAAAGTGAGACAATTGTACCCTCACTTAGTCGATGCTTGAAAACCAACTTTTGGTGGTCCAAAAGCTTTTTCAATGGGAAGGCTGTGATCCGAATTGGATCCATGAAGATTTCAAAGGACCATGACTGTATTAGAATAGGACAGACTTCAAATATTTATGAGCACAGAGTGATCAGGAAGACCTCTAGATAGCGGCAGTTTGTAGCCAGCGAGGAACGACGAGGACCTCAGTCAAAGTGCGCTGACCGAGGCCCATGGAGACCACGTAGGAGGCGAAACCAGCACCTGGGAAGCTCAGATCGGGAAAAGAAGGCCATTTCTGATGCGTGATCGCTGGGAAAAACCCCTCGAGAAGGAAAGCCCCGAAGCGCTCGGTCGCATGGAAGCTCGGAAAACCGTGGGGAAAGCGCTAAAGGCTAAAGGTGGGACCCACACTAAAAAATCGGCAGTATATCGAGGGCACCCTTGGTCGGTAAGTGGATTTGGAGAAAAACGAGCGATTCCATTCAGTGCCCAACGTATGGCAGGCGGAGGAGAGAGAAAACTGTCGCTTATCGCACGCTAATAGTCGAGCAAGTCAACCATGCGAAATGAGCGAATGACGTCGGATCTAAGGGCTCCAGATCTAACGGTTGAGATCGCGCCCGATGGAGGAACTGGATTTGACAGGGGATTAAGCCGCGATATATAAGGATTTGAGGTCCGATTTGACTGCTGAGATGGTGGATGACTCATTCCACAATGTAACCGAAAAACTGAACCGACGAGGAAGAGCTGGCGCAGTTTGTAGGAGGACAAGTGGCCACTCCCTGTGAGCCATTGATGATGACGTAGAGACAGGGAACTCCAAGCGAGCAGTAGTAGGCGATCTGACGGGGGCGGAAGAGGAAACGAGCAGTCATGAGATCGATTGGCTTTAAAGCCATGAACAGAGATAGAGAACAAGGGACACCAAGAGGAAGAACCAGAGAGAAGAAGACGAAGACAAAGAAAAGAAGAGACAGTGAAGCAAAGAGCAGAAAAGATAGAGAGCCGAGCTAACCTGCAACATAAGGCAGCATCGAGCAATACCTAAGAGGATCTGTCGGGAATTGAGCACCACATTGGGCTGCTCCCATTAAAGACCAGAGAGGTCAAGAGCTGGTAAGGAAAAGAGTCTGTGCACACTAGTGGCTTGGGGAATCCAAGAACCACCCTGCCAAGCAATTCTGTTTTAGCAGACTCAGATTGAGCTCCTCACTGTAATTCTCTACTTTAAAGACACAATAAAAGAAGGCCATCACTGAAAGCTGGACTGGAGATGTAGCCCTGGAGGATAGGGTGAACTCCTTATTAATTTGTTGTGTTCTTGTATTTGCTTACTATGTTTCTCTATTGTTTTCCATATTTCCAGTGTCTGTGTATTTTGCAATCTGATTGATCCATTACCTAAAATGACATAGACACACACCAACACATGAGTCTGTAATACCTTCATTCATTAATTAATTAACTGAGGTCACTCAAGAGTGATTTTCAGATCATCTCCCCCCATCTCTCTCTCTTTCTCTCTCTCTCTCTCTTTGCCCCCTCCCCAACTCTCTCTTAAATTTGATCAATGTTATTGTGTTTAAGAAATTATCTAAATTAAAAAAATTTAATTGTTTGTAAAATATTAAACCTATATTTTGGAACAAACATGTCAAAGAAAATAAAATAATGAAAAAATTTAAAAAATCATGCAATATATTTAATCTATCCCTTCGATCCTTAGCTAGATGGATCTATGCCGGTTCTTTTTATATATATATATATATATATATATAAAGAACTGACATAGAACCATCTTAGCTTATTTTTATTAAAATCTTAATTTAATTTCTATGGGAATATTTCGTGAGGATAGAGGGTTTAGATATATCTCAAATTGTAACATTTTCCCTTTTAGATTCAATTAAAAAAATGTTGTAAAATTAAATTAAAATTAAATATTTTTACTATGAAATAAGTTATGGTTTTTTGGCATGTGGCATTGATAAGCCATGGTATTGGCCCATGGTATTGTGACAAAGCCAATTTACAAGTTAATATCCATGGCAAAGTGAGGGTGAATATCCATGGTTAACAATCTTACCATATTGTTATAAAATATTTTGATTGTGAAATAATTTATGGTTTTTGGGCATGTAGTATTGATAATCCATGGTATTGACCCATGGTATTGTAAAAAAGGCTATTTTTTACAAGTTAATAATATCTACCATAATATGGGGGTGAATATCCACATTTAAGAATCTTGTCATATTGTTATAAAATATTTTGGTTGTGAAATAAGTTATGGTTTTTGGACTTGTAGTATTGGTAAGCCATGGTATTGACCCATGGTATTGTAACAAAGCCTATTCACAGGTTAATAACAAAATCAAAATATAACAAATTGAATTTTATTAATTTAACTTTTTATTATTAATTGAGGCCATATTTAAATGTTTACACTCATCCCAATATCGTTTTTAACTTCTTCTTCTTCTTTTTAATTTAGCATCTTATGCAAAAATAACAAATTATCATTAAAAATAAATCATTTAACCCAATTGAAATTTATAAATTTTATTTTATCTTATAAATATTTCTTTTATTTTTTCCATTATAACTATTTCTTTTCTTTTTCATTTCCAGTTTAGCCCCGGGTTCAAATAAAATATTCACAGATTACAACATCACATTGTAGCACTGCATTTTTCTCTGCCTTGTCGATATCTGTGTGGAAATTCCAGAAGAAGGAAGACCATTAATGTGATGTATGTATTCCATTGGATTCAAACCACAGATGGAGTTTGCATGGGAAACACCTTAGGAGAGAAATTCCAGAAGAAGGAAGACCATTAATGTGATGTATGTATTCCATTGGATTCAAACCGCAGATGGAGTTTGCATGGGAAACACCTTAGGAGAGCATCAACGATTAGATGGAGGAAGGGCAAAGTCATTGGGCGTGGAAATTTTGGCCTTTTGTACATGGGTTCAAATTTGAACTCTTGAGAGTTCTTACTTTTTACTAGAGATGATTTTTTTTCTTATGGGTAATGTTATGAAACCAGCTCACAAAAAGATAAAAAAGATAGATAAACGCCTTAGAAATAAGCCTCTTCGAGGGGGCAACCTCCTTTACATTACACAAATGAACAATTCTTGGATGATACAAATGAAAATACCTCCTTTCTATATATAGGAGTCTAAGGGGTCATAATATAATCAGAGCCGACATAACAATAATAATGTAAGCGCACAATAATAACAATATGGGGACTACATGGGCACAAAAATATAATAAGGGGGTTGTAATAATAACAATAAGGGGTTACACTAGTAGTATAGGGACCTAACATGCCCCTCTCCTTCAAAACATGTTGTCCTCAATGCTTGAGAGTGCATCCGCAACAAAAATTTTCTTCCCTTTTCTGTAGATGGTGTCAAAGTCATAACCCAACACATTTTTGACCCATTTTTTCTATTCTTCTAAAGATAATATTTGTTCAAAAAGTATTTAAGACTATCATGATCCATTTTTACCTTGAAGTGTCTTCCCATTAGGTAAGGTCGCCATTTCTTAAGTTCATGTAGTATTGCCAACGTTTCCTTCTCATAAATAGCTTGCTTGAGATGTAGCCGTAAAAATAACCAATCACCTACATCAAAACTTCTTTCACTGTGATGTTGATATGCCTGTTGTTTCATTCGATTCTGCACCAAATTGGCATTATCCTTTAAAAGTTGGAGAACTTGTTGTTGATGCTCGATGTGATCTTTCACTGCTTGAATCATTTTCTTCTTGATATGTCCTTCTATCTTAAGAGTTTGAGGAGTGGTAATTTCTTCCAATGCATTACAAGATATGGCTGGATTCATTTCTTGATGCTTGATGTGATGTTTCACTTCTTGAACATTTTTCTTCTTGATATGTCCTTCTATATTGAGAATTTGAGGAGTGGTAATTTCTTCCAACGCATTACAAGATATGGTCGGATTAATTTCTTGATGCTCAATGTGATATTTCACTTCTTGAACATTTTTCTTCTTGACATGTCCTTCTATCTTGATAGTTTGAGGAGTGGTAATTCCAGCGAATGCATTACAAGATATGGTCAGATTCATTTCTTCTTTCTTGATGTGATATTTCACTTCTTGAACCTTTTTCTTCTTGATATGTCCTTCTATCTTGAGCGTCTGAGGAGTTGTAATTCTTTCTAATGCTTTACAAGATATGTCCGGATTCATTGCTTCTTTCTCTGGGGTTGTTTACTAGTGTATATCCTCTTCTTTTGATGTTTCTTGATCGTTTTCTTCATCCTCTTCACAATCTATGTAAAATAATTTCTTCTCAGCACACTTATGACCTTTAGTGTATTTGCTATCACAAATGTAACAAAGTCCTTTTTGTCTTTTTTCTTCCAATTGTTGTCGTGCAAACCTTGTAGGTTGTGGAAGGCTAAAAGAAAAAACACTTCCATATTTATAGTTGTGAGTGGTAGGATTCCTTGTTTCCATAATTCCTCTTTCAATTTTTCTTGCCAACCTGAATGCCTTCTCCAATGAATCAGGTTCCCAAAGACGAACCTCATGTTGAATGTTATCCTTTAAAGTCCCTATGAAGACATCAATCCTTTTCTTCTCTGGAATATCATTTACCCTTATATTCAATTTTTTGAAATCCTCAATGTGCTCTACCATTGAACCCTTTTGTTTGAGATTTATCAATTGGCTAAAGAAGGTGTTACTCTTTGTATCCTCATAATGTGCTATCATTTCTTCCATGAAAATTGACCAAGTGACAAGTGCTTTACGAGAACACAACCCTTTATACCATAAAAATTGATCCGGTTCTAAATATGAAGATGCAATATGTACCTTTTGTAATAGTTGCACCTCATGTAGATCAAAATATTGCTCCATCTGTAGTATCCAATTTACTGGATCCTTGCCATCAAGCTTCCTCATATTGGCTTTTCTTGGTTTTAGGAGCTTGACCTTGAAATGACTGTAACTCTGTAAATTTGGATTTTCCAGTTTTGAAATCGCAACCTGTTGTATCCCTTTGCGTCCTCTTTCCAATACCACCAATCAGATCGAAATTGGATTCTCCAAGAAAGGGTTATGCACAATCTCCCACGATGACTTGAGTATAGACTTGTTCAGTAGAGCTAACTTGTACGATATGCCGCGGGTCACTGTTTCAAACTAAGGTTTTGAAAACGGTACCCAAAAAACTACAGTCTGTCCTCTTTCTTCAACTTCCTACGAAAATTCAATATGATGCTCAGAGAGAAAGTTATGATGATTTTTCGAAGGTGACCTGTTTGGAATGTAATTTGGGGGTTTGCAAAAACCCTAAATTGCTCAGATTATATCTCCAAAAATATAGTGAGACAAGATCTGAAATTCGGAGCCGAGGTTCAAACCGATTTCTTCTCAAATGGGTTTTTTTTTTTAGCTTCTGCAACTTCATAATGAAAGAGTTATAGCGAAAATCCCATGATGACTTATTTTAGTTGAAATTCTGGAGCTTGCAAAAACCCTAACTTCCTCAGATCATATATCTGAAAATATAGCGAGACAAGCTCTGAAATTCGGACTTGAGGTTTAGCGCGAGTTCATCTCAAATGGGGTTTTTTTTCGCTTCTGAAATGTCGCAGAAAGAAAGTTATAGCGAAAATTCCACGATGACCTATTTGGAGCAGCGAAACCCTAGAATCCAAAGCTCTGATACCAAATGTTATGAAACCAACTCACAAAAAGATAGAAAAGATAGATGAACGCCTTAGAAATAAGCCTCTTCGAGGGGGAAACCTCCTTTACATTACACAAATGAACAATTCTTCGATGATACAAATGACAAGACCTCCTTTCTATATGTGAGAGTCTAAGGGGTCATAATATAATCAGAGTCAACATAACAATAATAATGTAAGGGAATAATAATAACAATAGTGGGCTTTTATTGAGCACAATAATAACAATATGGGGACTACATGGGTACAACAATATAATAAAGGGGTTGTACTAATAACAATAAGGGGTTACACTGGTAGTATAGGGGCCTAACAGGTAAACAATTTCGAGGGTTTATATGATCAAATCATAAATTTCATTTAGAGTTGAGGGTTTAATGATTACGATAATGCAGATCTTGATTGCGGCCAACAATTCATCAAAATACAATGCACAAGTAAGCATTTTACATGTCCTTAATGTACAAAGGGTTTAATGATTATGATAATGTAGATCTTGATTGTGGATAACAATTCATCAAAAGACAATGGACAAGTAAGCATTTTTATGTCCTTATTGTACAAATCAGTTCTCTCCTCCCTAACCTTTCTAGGGTCAGAATGCATGAATTTATTTTTTCTTTTCACCTTTTTTTTAGTGGTTGATTGTTTGTGTAATGGAATCTACCATGCCCAAATTCAAAGGGCTCGAGTGATGCAAGCAAATTTTCTAGTAGGATGCAAATACTAGACCTCCCTCAAACTTTGATACATGAAATTAAAATTTCTTGTAATCATGAACATAAAATATTTTATGTTTCATCCTTAGGTTCTGATCTCAATCCCTATAGTTTTAAACCATGCTACTATATTTTAAGTAGAATATACTTAGATCCATTAAACCTTACAACTCTCCAAAGCTTAGGTTAATTTCAGCTAAAAATAAGGAACCTGAATGCCTTTTGGAATTTAGACTCAATGCTTACAAACAATGATAAAAAATGGAAGAATCTAAATGGTCTGATAACTTTTACCCACCCATCAATTTCCAAGACCTTTTATATTATTCTGAACCAAAACATAGAGAGTATAAGAAGAAGAGGAGCCTGGATGAGGTGGAAGAGGAGCCTGGATGAGGTGGACCCTGACCTACTTGATACTTTTCAAAAGTTGGGCATGCCTTTGACTAGAAGAAGAGATTTACCAACATTGTTGTAGACGTTGTTTTTGATAGTGTTTTCATTGCTACCATGCATAGGTAGACTCTATAGACAGTTGAGGTTATTTTTTGTTCATTATAAGATGTAATTCGGGAGTATCTTGAATCTTGATCTAGTTCGGAAGTAGTTTGGAAGGTTTGTTCCTCCTGCTGATAACTATTATGCTAAATTGTATTTTTTTTATAGAGATAACTCCTTCTATTAAATCCCCAAGCACACTTTGTCACCCATGGAAATATGCACTTATTTTAGGATGAATGAGATGGAGACCAGGCTGTTTGAGAGGACTCTTATTGTTGTATATGAGAGGAGTTTTGTGAGGTGAGAGGAGTTCTGTGACATATATTGAAGGATGCACTGCACCATTTTATGACACTAATCATCTCCATGCCACAGTAGTGGATCTCTATTGCACTGAGGGAGCAACAATAAAGTATTCCACTGTAAAGAATTGGTATGTCTAGGACAAGGAATGCAGACATGGGATTTATAATTTTATCACGAAAAGAGGTTTGTGTGATGGAGATAAATCAAGGATTTTGTGGACCTGAGTAGAGACTAGTTCAACAATTACTTGGAAATACTCAAGCATTATTTTGAAAGGCGATGATGCAATTAGAGAGTTCTATTTTGTTGTCTTGAAAAATAACTATCAATAGGGGGGGGGGGGACAAAGATGATCCATATAGGGAAGAATTGAAGGAGTAGGATTGTTTCTAAAATTATATCTATAGGCAAGTCAAGGAACTACTACAGAGGATTAGTGCAGGTGCAACCAAATTCTCATAATGCAAGGAATTTTTCACAGTGTGATTCGATGATCATCGGTGACCAGTCAGTGTGATTCGATGCTCATCGGTGACCATGCAGCTGCAAATACTTATCGTTACATTCAGGTACAATTTGAGTTGCATTCTAAAGTATCTAATTTCATTTATTGATAGTCCTTCTTGTGTCCTTGTCTCTCTTAATTTCATTGTGGTAGGATTGGAATGGGTTAAAAAATCAATAATATCATTGAGTAAAATAGACACCTACATGTCACTACATGTCATTGTGCATACTCTCTATTTTTTATATAGTTAGAAGTGAGAAATATTATGTGTGCACAACTAAAAATCCTAGTAGGCATGATGAATCCAATCTTAGTATGGAAATCGAAACCAAGAATCATAAAATATCAATAAATTTGTGACACGAGTAAAAAACACAATAAAATATTCTATGCCAACATTGTCTATTTAATGCAAGATACTACTAATATTTCATAATTTTCAGAGATGGTGGATGTCATGAAGATGCCCTCAAGAAAAGTTACTGACTTGAAGATAAGATGGTTAGTGCAACTATTTACTTTAAATAGGCTAAATTTAGGTAATTAAAACAAGTTTGAAAATCACTAGAAACACCACCCCTATTTATTTTAAATAGGCTAAATTTAGGTAATTAAAACAAGTTTGAAAATCACTAGAAACACCACCCCCACATCATTTTATTTCTAGTTGTACAAGATAATATTGAATAAAATTATGAGCACTTCCATTTAAATTGACCGTACATAAAATAACAAACAAGGTGATTTTAAAAGCTATATCCATCACCAATAATAAGATAAGATTTAATGAGATGAGAAAAAGTTTGTCTTGATATAACATGTAAATGCCATATTACTTATAACTCATGCATATTGTATCTTATTGTGCATATGTTAATTGTATAACTTCTATCTCGTTATTTTTTTTACATTTATAATGTCAAATATGTAGAAGATACATTACACTAGCTTAAATCCACACACAAATAAAATATGGAATCAGTAAGCATTTTCACACTCACTGGTTTAAAATTTTCCCTTGGTTGGTGAAGAACCAATTCAATGTTATTTTTGATGGAGTATTAAGAAATTAACCAAAGATAAAAATATGTTTGTCTTAAGTTACATTTCACGTAGCTATATCTACCCTGACGTAACTATAATATTCAAACTCAATTTTTTATATAGAAGTTAAATTTCATGTAGCTATAGAAGTTACATTTATGTGTTTTAGATAGAAGTTACATTTTACATAGCTATATCTAACGTGACATAACTATAATATTCCAACTCCATTTTTTTCACTTTTCAACATTTTAAAGATTTGTCTATTTTAGTGTGATTATGTAATTAAATAGTTGATATTGTTTAAGACACCTCCTATTTGCAACATTTTGAATGCTTCACTGGGATCTTGGGTAGGTTTTTGTTACTACCATATATCATGTTTTAAGTAGACAGTGTTTTATAATTCACCCAAGATACTTTAGGAGAAACCTTGAATTGCATGCTTGTTTCCATTATACATCTAATATTTGCAACCTTTTCCACGTGAAGAATGCAATAGCCCATGTTGAACATGAAGAAAGTACCTCAAAACTTGCCGAATATCAATTATTCTATTTCCAGAGGGGGATAGATCCACAGAAGGCAATGACAACTATCATAAATGGCTTTTGTCGGGTTGTATTTAATGAAATCCCACTAGAATTTTCTACTAAAGTAAATCAATTGATGAATTTTAAGCTTGAAGGTAGTGTTGAATGTTGAAATTTCTAAGTCTGACACGTTAGAAATCCCTACTGCATTATCTGGTTTAATTTCTCCTACTTGTTTATTCAATTAACAAGTTATTTATAAATATAAATACTAAAATAAACAAAAATGCAACCTTAACTCATATACAGATCAACAATTGAAATAACTGAGACAAACACACAAGGGACACCGTTATTTTCGGACAAACGTCCCTGGAAAAACCTATGAAGGAAAACGAGTGCATCAGATATGAGGGTTTTATTATTATGTAGTTTTTGAAACAACAGAAATGGCTCACCCAACAGAGAATTCCCTCGACAGTAGTACCTCTCCTTGTAGACAAATATTTCGGCTGATCAATCATTGGATGAACGATCCCACAACAACTATGGAAACTCCTTAGCTGGAAATCGAAATCTTCTCTAAGCTTCTCTACTACTCTGCATCACTTTGTAGGGACTCCGTCACCCTTCCTAGCTCACCAGCACTAAGTCTGCCCCACGAAAAATCTCTCGGCGCTACCTCTTAACGCTGTATCATCTCTTCTAGCCTCTGCGCAACTATTGAAGCCTCTGTGTCAACCCCTTGGCTCTTTGCGCCATCCCTCAGACCATCTGCGTCACCCACGTTGGCCTCTTCAGCCTCTGCATAGCTCTAAGCTACCTCTACGTTAACCTCTCCAAGCTCTGTGTTGTACCTCTGGCACTGTCTCTACCTCTCTGCTATGTATTCTCGGCCTCATGCTGAATTTCCGCTCATTGCAACAGGTCACTAGATCGATTCTCTCAACGAAACCCTGCTCCAGAAAATCGAACTGACTGATCAATTTAGTGTATCTCCAACTAACCCTCAAGCCTCCTCTTATAATTTTCCTGTTGAGTCTTCAACGACTGAGATTAAGTCCCTAATAAACATCTAAGATTATATTTGGCTTGATCCATGTCATTTAGAACATTCTCACCCAGTTTTATACTAATACTCATTAATATTTTAATTTTCCTAAGTTTAGACTTAGGAATCCCATTAAAAATATTAATTATTTTAATATCTTTCCAACCGGGTGGAATTTCACCAAACCATTTCTGGGTCTTGGATATCTTATGTGCCTTAGCATCTCCGCCAATTTTCATGGCTAGAGAACATCTGATGCTACCACAAATCAACACTTCCTCTTAGCGAGGAATATGCTCAAGTAATGCTCCATTATCGAAACATCACACTGATTATCCACACCAGTACCTGTGATGATGCTTGGCCTGCTGCCTCACATCATCTGCACTACTTCTTCATGTACTACTACCCATGACACTGCCACTTCCATTGCTACATATGTACTGCAGCTCCCTCTCAATACGCTGCCCATGCTGCCTCTAGCACTGCCACTGCTAATTGCTACATTGCAACTCAGTTACCGAGAAGTAGGAAACTGACATCTCCCAAATAATAACATCCCAGTTAGTCTGGAAGCCTTGTGAAACTGAAGTTTCCTCTGCTGCTATCATGTGCCCCCTTTGTTGCTACTTCACTGCTGCATACACCTCTGTGCCTCTCACACTACTGCAACCTCCATTGCGCTTCCTCATAATTCTGCACCCAATCACTGCTTTGCTACTCCACCACACTTTTCCCCACCCGACATATGTCATCATGCTACTATCATTAAGGGCTCCCATATCTGGATGTGATCCAAGATTTAGGGAACCTCAAGGATCTTTACCTTATTTTGTAGTCCTCCTGACTACAACTCGATGTCTCGCCACCTCTTCTCTAGAGGTGCATGAGCACTCATGGCACAGTCGTCATCAGTCTCGACTTCTTTCTCTTCCTTAGTTGGAGATGCCTTAGAATCATAATATTCTCCCTTGTTTTTCTTCCTGGGACACTCAGATGCCCCATCTCCCCACAATCAGAGCACTTCACCTTCAAGATTCCCTTCTTCTTCCTCTTCCCTTGCTTTCCCGTTGATGCTAGAGTCACATCCTCCTCCTCCTCTTTCTTGATTCGACTTCCCTTACCTCTAATCCCCGCCTCGGTCAACCTCCTAATCTATTCTTGGTGAAGATATTCCCACATATCCTCCTAACTTGTAAGAGTAGTTCCACTGAAAATATTTTGGACAAATGTCTCCCACTCCTCAGAGACTGCATTCAGGGCGGTCATCACAATGAACTCGGGATCTGGTGTAGACCCCATAGAAGTAAATTGGTCACGAATCTCATGCAATTTGAAGAGGAATGAATCTATCTGCTCTCCCTTCTGCATCTAATATGGTCACATTTAATTCTCCAATAACATCTTCCGCTGCATGAAATTTCCCTGATCCAAGGTCGTCAAAGTATCCCACAACTCCTTTGATGTGTTCTTTTTAGCAATATGTGGTATGACATGATCTTTGACCCCGTCTAGGATTATGCACTTCTCCCTCGCCATTGCATCCTCATACTTCTCATTCTTAGCTGGGTCAACTAGAATAGCCATGGTTCTCAAGGAAAAGTCCTTGATGCAATGTCGATCCAGGACTGCTAGGATCCTGGCCTTCCAGATGACAAAGTTGGAAGCCCTGTCCAACCTGTCTTGATCCCTCTGTTCGTTCACTACCATTTCATCTCCTCTTCTAGACTCCCTCTCAAATTCGACTTCCCTCCTGGAAATATCCCTCTAATTCCTAATTTCCCTCTTGGAAATCCTCTGGCCAGCTATCGAACCACTCCTCTCCAATCCTCCTTGCATCTGCAACTCAAATATTGATTTCTTAGCTAGAAAACCGTCAAGATAGCGACTCCCTCTACCTTGGTTCCATCTCCTTAAGTACTTTTATGTTCTGATAGAACCAACACCCCACTAGATTCTCAGTCACAATATGCCCACAACTCCCCAAGCCCTGACAACTGAAGAAACTTGAGCCTTTCAGGCTCTGTGCAATCCCCACAATGACATAATCTGCTCCTCCTGGCCACAGTGTCGATCCTTCCTGGCAGTGAAAGATGACTGGGCACTGCGTAGGTCTAATCTTCCCCTCTCTTCCTTTGTGCTGACCCTCCTCTTGGTTTGAAATGATGACGCATGCCCTCTGTGTCACTTCTTCTCCGTTGCTTCTGCTCTGGAACAACGTTGTCTCTCAGTATCGCTGCTAATGCTGCAAATTATTTAGATTACTGCTAGTGCCTTCAGTCCTCTTGTGATCTGCAATCCTCTGATACCATGTTAAAATTTGTAAGTTTGACATCTTAGAAATCCCTACTGCATTATCTGGTTTAATTTCTCCTACTTGTTCATTCCATTAACAAGTTATTTATAAATATAAATACTGAAATAAACACAAATGCAGCCTTAACTCATATACAAATCAACAATTGAAATAACTGAGACAAACACACAAGGGACACCGTTATTTTTGGACAGACGTCCCCAGAAAAATCCAATTCGGGAAAACCGGTGCAGCAGATATGAGGGTTTTATTATTATGTAGTTTCTGAATACAACTAGGGTGTCGGAAATGGCTCACCCAACAGAGAATGCCCTCGGCAGTAGTACCTCTCCCCGAAGATAGATATTATGGCTGATCAATCATCGGATGAACGATCCCACAACAACTACGACAGCTCCTTAGTTGGACAACAAAATATGCTCCAAGCTTCTCTACTGCTCTGCTTCACTCTGCAGGGACTGTGTCACCCTTCCCATCTCACCAACACTCAGTCTTCCCCATGAAAAATCTCTCGACGCTGCCTCTTGGCCCTATGTCATCTTTGCTAGCCTCTGCGGAACTACTGAAGCCTCTGCGTCAGCCCCTTCACTCTTTGCATCAGCCCTCACACCCTCTGTGTCACCCACACTGGCCTCTTCAGCCTCTGTGTAGCTCCCAGCTACCTCTGCGTCAACTTCTCCAGGCTCTGTGCTGTCTCTCTGTCACTATCTCTACCTCTCTGCTATGTATTCTTAGCCTCGTGTCGAACTACCCCTCACTGCAATAGATCACTAGCTCGATTCTCTCAACAAAAGCCAACTCTAGAAAATCGAACTAACTGATCAATTTGGTGTAACTCCAACTAACCCTTAGGGCTCCTCTTATAATTTTCCAGTTGAGTCTTCAATGACCAAAATTAGGTCGCTAATCAATGATTAAGATTAGATTTGGCTTGATCCATGTCATTTAGAACATTCTCACCCAATTTTATACTAATACCCATTAATATTTTAATTTTCCTAAGTTTAGACTTAGGAACCCCATTAAAAACATTAAATATTTTAATATCTCTCCAACCGGGTGGAATTTCTCCAAACCATTTCTGGGTCTTGGAAACCTTATGTGCCTTAGCCTCTCTACCAATTTTCATGTCTAGAGCACATCTGACGCTACCAAAAATAAACATTGTATAGGTGTTGCAAGGTATTTCTATAACACTATCTATCTACATGATTCTAATGCCGTGAGATGGTGTCTCAATAAAACTATTGTCCAGTGACAGGTGCTATATGTAGATAGCTTTCTCATGTCCTATATGTAAATCATATCATTATATTTATATGAAATCTCAGAATGTGTTCAAAGTTTGTCTCAGATAAGGAAATATGTATGTACTCTTAAATTTATCTATGTTATAATAAGATCAAGAATAAAGTTTTCATTGCAAATAATTGGGATTTACCATGTAAGTTTACTTTACTACATGAAATTCTTGATTTGTTAGATCCCAACTAGTTAGGGTTGAGTTTATTTTTGTTGTAATGAGATTAAGAATAAAGTTGTCATTTTAATCACTGAAATCTACCATGTAATATTTATTCACTACATGAAATTTTTTATTTGTTACAGCCTAACTTATTAGGATTATGAAGAGTTATCTTTCATGACAATATTTATGAATTCTCTATTCTTGCTCAAAGAATTCCATATTAGAGAAAGGTGGAAAATAAATGAGATGCAGCTGAATGGTTTCTGCTTTCAAATGTGTGGAGAGAGTATAAAATCATTTTCAGTTGCGTTCAAATATTTTGGAGCACCCACTAAAGTGCTTCATTTTCCTCCTAGTTAATTCCATTTCTATTATGCCAATGCTTCTAGAAGTCCTTCTCCAAAGTGATCTCTTAACTATCTTGGAGTGAAATTGGTTACTTGATTGGAACCCATGGATTACCATTTGATTAGGAGAAAGGGATGAGAAAGCTTCATATTCTTCAATATATTTTTCAAGTTAAAAACATATCGAATGATTACCTTTTTGTTTAATTGATACGACAATCATTCGAGCATTTGTTAGGATTTTGAGACCTTTTTGAATGAATTTTTTTCTTCTTTTGAAAGTTATGTTCTCAATTAAAGAAATTAAAGAAAATGTGAAAATGATGCAATGGAAGCATTTTCTGTTTTAGTTCCTAAGAATGGCTTGCTAATGTGAAGGGCTTGGTATTTTCTTGACTCAAGATTAGTCACATTTGACTTCCTAGCATTTATTTTAATTTCATTTTTGTTGTGTTTATATTTCTATCCTTGAAGTTGGCAATCTATTGCATGTGTAATAGGAAGTATTAGCTACTAAGCACTCTCAAAGGTGATATTGATGGATGACTAACTTTAAATGTACCTACTTGACACTTTAGTATTACACGATCATGCAAAGAAATTATTAATCAATATTAAAGGGAAGATGATTAACGTGTAATGTTTCTTGGCTTGTCATATAATTACTACATTTTGGCCCCCAATAATATATTTGAGGCTAATTTTTGGTTGTTACTTGTGGAGCTTCCCTTTGGTTCAGAAAAAAATCAAGGATAAATGTCCATTGCATTGGCATTGAACATCATCAAAGAGGAATTCACCAAAAGCAGTAGAGGACATGGGAGAAATTGGTACAATGAGCAGATAACCTCTACAAAAACACCGAGGCACCATAATTTATTGTGTATTTAGATTCACTAGAAATTAACTATTCACAAAAAGTACCTTTTTTTCCAAATATTTTCATGTATACAGAAATACTAAAAACGCAATTTCAAACTAATTATTCAAAATAATAATTATATGATACTCATAATTTATAATTAAATAGTATAATATGATTAATATTATAGGACAAACCTATAGAGTCTGGCTGTGAGGGCACTGTGACAATATATGTACACTTCTCATTGTATCAGACAATCATCTCTTAGAGTGTGCTATCCATCCAACGAAATGTACTCCTAGAGGCCATTGTGGGATTGAAATTTTTTATTTCAATGCACAAGTGGTGATATATTTTCTTAGGCCTTATTTTTCTACTTCCCTAAGGTTTTGACACTACTCACAGCTAGCACCTTCATTCAACCAAGTGAGGTACTCATCTTGGAAAGTTGAATCACTTTGTCTCCATAATCCAATATGATGTTGGATAAATCTCATGATCCTAAAAACATTGGTCATAATAGTGAGGAACTTTTACTGTGGGAAAAGGAATATCCAAATTTAAGGAACATGACTCTTTTAGAACAAGAAATAAGGATATTTTTTACACTGATTTTTTTTTTTTCCATTTGTTTTCACAAGTTATCTATTGCTTGATATTTTTACAATGTAACTTAGTTGGTATGATTGCGCCTCAGGTTTTGTTGAAGGTTGAATACTAAGTTCCTAAGGTGTTATTTTCTATGGTGACATTTTATTTTCTTTGTTTATGTAGAATTTTCACTATAGATCACCTGATATATGCAATGTCCTAAAGCATAATACTAGATCTACTTCTACCATAAACTTTGCTGAAGATTAAATGTATATGAGCATCATCAAGCATAATCAGATATAACTGAGAATGAGAAGTAATCAACCATAACACAGAAGATATATCACTAGGGAAAGCACCAGCCTAAAGCCCCAGCTTTGTATTATCATACAAGTGGAAATCTTGTTCAAGTTACAAAAAGAATCAGCTCTCAAGCTATCCTGCTCTCTCTGTACTCAAACAATACAACTCACAGACTCAATAGACATAGAATATATCTTCCTCAAACCCTCCAAGCCTCCTATTTCCTTGCGCAGTTTTGATTGGGGTCTAATGATATAACATGTGTGAATTGGCCTCATCACACTCATTGTAACCTCAGGTCCAACTGCGCAATCCATAAGGAATAATATTCCTTCTGCATGCAAGGAATATTAATCAAGGAATATCCTAGCAACTGATAGTACACTGTCCCTCCATCTGATCTCAACTGGGTCTCTGACTGAACTGACATGCATGAGTTATCCATGAGTGAATACTCAGTTATATGAATTATAGTAGTTACATGCATGCAAGCATTAAATAACTGAACTCTCATTAATTTAACAAACTGTTAAATTAATCTAACTGGACTTGACTAAGTTAAACTAAGTCAACTGATTACAACTCAATATTACAACTCAACCTTATCTCTTTAACTGAAGGTTGAAATCCTCAATTAATGGAGAAACTGTTGCATGTCCTCACATAGACTTCAAGTTTGATTTTCCTTAACTAATTAACTCAAGATGAATTAATTAATTAATTTTAAAACTGCTGTTGATATAAAATTCGAATTTTACTTCCTATGTTTAGTCTAGGGACTGACTAAATAAGAAGGGATCCCGAAATTCTATTTTTAGAAAAGCTATTTTTAGCACTTTCACTTTTCACCCATTGTTGCTAAGATCACTAATGGCTGAACTGCTATTTATAGTCGGGCTATTTATAGCAGTGCTATTTTTAGCATTTCTTGTTGCACTTTTCAACACTCCCTCTCAACAAGAAAGGGATTATCAGTAACCCCGATCATGTCTCTGTGGAACTCGAACTTGCATTTTGACAATGCCTTAGTCAAAATATCTACATCCCGATCCTTGGTCGAAACATACTGCAACATCATGATCCTCTTGACCATACAGTCCCGTAGATGATGGTAACGGATATCTATATGCTTGGACTTGTCATGAAACACTGGATTCTCAGAGATTTTTATGCAACTATGATTATCACAGTATATCATTGTAAGATCCATCATCTGACCAAACAATCCCACTAGAATCTTCTGCATCCCAATGGCCTCGCATGCTACCTGACTGGCAGCCATGTATTCAACCTCTGCTGAGCTAAGTGCAACTGATCTCTATTTCCTGATGTACTAAGAAAATGCAGCTGAACTAAGGTTAAAGATTCCTCCAGAAGTGCTCTTCCGGTCTGATGGACTACCTGCCCAATCCACATTTGTGAAGCCTTGCAGCTTCACTCCCTCTGTCTGTTTGTACCACAATCCGTACTGTGTATTGCCTCAGAGATATCTTAGCACATGCTTCGCTTCCTTCCAAAATAGCTTGGTAGGCTGAACCATAGCTTGACTCAGTTGGTTCACTGCAAATCATAAGTCGGGTCGTGTGTTCACCAGATACATAAGTGAACCCACCAGCTACCTATAAACAGTAGTAGCTACTACCTCACCTGAAGGAGCATCTTCCTTCCTCTAGTTCCCAGCTAGAGGAGTCTGCATGGGCTTGCACTTCTCCATGTGAAAGCACCTAAGTATCTCATTGGCATACTTGCCTTGAGACACAAATACTTCCCCATCTTTCTGCCACACTTCAATGCCTAGAAAGTAGTGCATGAGACCCATGTCCTTCATATCGAACTCTCTTGCAAGGTGCTCCTTGCAAGACTGTATCAACTTGTCATAACCTGTCAAAATCAGATCATCGATATAAAGTACAATAATCAATGGCTTACCATCTACCATGATGTGGTATAGGTTCACATATACTTCACTTTTGGTGAAGCCCAACCTTGTGAAATAACTGTCAATCCTGGTATACCAAGCATGGGGTGCTTGCTTCAGCCCATCCAATGCTCACTTGAGTCGGCAGACATGTGACTCGCGATCGAAGGTCTCAAATCCTTCAGGCTACTCAATGTATACCTCTTCCTCAATCTTCCCATTGAGGAACACCGTCTTCACATCCATCTGATGGATCTTCCAACCCATCTGAGCTGATAGAGCTAGCATCGATATGATAGATGAGTACCTTGCTACGGGAGCAAAGGTCTCATCATAGTCGATCCCCTCAACCTGTGAGAAACCTTAGGCAACAAACCTTGCCTTGTGTTTCTCAACACTGCCATCAGCTGCCTGCTTTACCTTGTAAAGCCATCAGGAACTAACCACTGACTTGTCCCCAGGTCTAGGGACAACATCCCACATACCGTTCTGTATGATAGAATCATACTCTTCTACCATTGCATTAGCGCAGATTGTTGGAAATAATACTGAGAGGGGGGGTGAATCAGTATTAGCAACTTAACAATATTTCATTTCATAAACAGATTTATATACGCTACTTTAGTTAATGCAACTTGCGTATGTACACAACTGTGTTTAGAGCAACCGGCGTACACCTTGTAAACTTATTATTTAGTCAGTTGATCTTTAATCTGTGTATCAAAACCATATAAGCAGTAACAGGTACAGTAAAAACAGAGCAGAACACAGGAACACAAGATATAAGGTGAAAACCCAATGTGGGTGAAAACCACCTACTGCAATTCGTCTTTATCTTCTTTTAATAAGAAACTTCTTTTTACAATATTTCTGTATTGGTGTAGTCTTATACTAGTACGCAGGATTCTACCTGCAGAAGGCTACAACCTTCTCTCATTCTTCAGCTTCTCCTGGAAGGGAGCTACAACCCCCTTAGCTCTTGTACTAGCTGATGTACTAGTACATAGGTGCTGACCTACAGAAGGCTACAACCTTCTCTTTTCTTCCAGGGACCACGTTTCATAAATTTTCAGACTGGATCCATCAATAGCATCAATCAAACATCAAAATATATCTGCATCAATCAATCTCCCTTGCACTAACCAAAACTGAATCAAACAATCACTTCTCTGAATGCTATAACCAAAATACAGTAACAGTACCAGAACCTAACCAGAACCCAGAACACTGCAATAGTAAACAAAAGTAGCTAAAACATATTTTATGAGACGTACACTACTTCAATATGTAGAACCTGCGTGCATACGCTACTATATGAAGGAAAAACTGCGTATACGCTGTTTTGAATTGCCTAACCAGCGTGTATACGCAACTTTGCTATCCTAAACCTGCGTACAGGTCTGTAAAAGATGATTTACCCTTTTCAACTATTCAGACATCAGTTATACCCAGATCATCAGATTTATAGATCAAGACATGCGCCAAATATAAAAGATCAAAATCACACAAAGATACTCCTCTTCAAGCCTTAAGATCTTGACCCATCAATAGAACTTATCCTTCTTCTAGTGCTCAGGTTCCTCGATTCCGATCCAGCTATGCACCTGTTGTGGCTAGCAACAACCCCCCTTCTTATTTAGTTTTATCACTAATACTAAATAAGTGGGGACCCTTATTAAAAAAATTAAAAAAATAAATTAGTGCTTGTATTCCCTTTTTGAATAAAACTTACTATCATAAACTCAGGGGAATACCCGAAAAATCTAAAAAGACTTAAGTTTTATGATAAGTTAGAATAAAATCACTATCTCAATAAAGAGCATCGCATCGCAAAAAGGTAATGGATACCTTCCTACAAGTGGAATCCTAAGATTGCAAAATCGCGATGCGAAATCACGCATCAAAGGACCCTCATCGCATCGCATGCCTCAAATATCACTTAAGCTGAAATGCCTCAAACCACCGATATGCGATGACGCATCTCACAAATCGCATTTCGCAGAAAACACATTATAACGGATAATTTCCACACGCAACGGATCTGCGATATTGTGATCTGCGATATTGCGATCTGCGATATTGCGAAGCAAATTGAAAAATCGCCTTATCGCGGATCTATAGGGCTCGTGGTTCGAAAAAGCTTTTTCCATAAACTGATGTGTAGTTATGCGCGTTAATGTTAATTAATGAGTTAGTTGGCAATCATTAATGAAATATGGTTTTGATCTGATCGAAGGGCCATTTCACGTAGGGTGATATATTTTATATGTTTTCGAAATTTAAAGCTTTCCCGTCACCTTTTTCTTATCATTACTCTTGCCTCATTTGTAAACTACAAGAGCGAAGAGCAGAGAAGTATACATAGCAGTGTTCAGAACATTATGGGAAAGAAAGGTAAAGCTCCGAGTTCTGAAGATAAAGAAATGATGCCCTTGTACACAGACACCACCTGTAATAGAGATGCTGGCATTACTACTTGGGAAGGCATGTACAGTCTACTCGAGGAAGAAAATCCCAGAATAATGGAGGTTACAGCTACTGCAGGCTCACATGGGTCTTCTGAGGTGTCGATTACAGAACTAGCATGTTCGTTCTTGCACCGGATAGCGGCAAGGCCCAAAATTATTCCATACACGAACATGGTCAAATGGGTACTGGATAGTGTTGATATCACAAACAGACAATTTAAGACTCAGAGCCAAGAACTTACGAAGTCGTTCTTTCCACAAAATTTAAGGTTTATATCCTCTAACAAAAGGCGCGCAAGAGGCGAAAAATAGCACCAGGGAAACCCAGATCAAGAAACGGAGGCAATTTCCGATGCGCAATTTGCATCGCTAGGCAAAACCCCTGGAGAAGGAAAGCCTCTAATAGCTCAGTCACCTGTAAACCCGGAAAATTGTAGGAAAAAGTGCTAAAGGCGAAAGGAAAAACCTGAACCCTAAAACCGGTGGTATTTATCGGGAATATCCTCAAGTGGTATGTAAATATTTACCAAATGTACAGCATCTACAGACAAGCTGGAGACAGAAGGCTCAAGAAAAAGCAGAGTCCATCAAAAGGTTAACCAAGTTGAATTGGGATTCTTACTGGACGTACTTGGTAAAACCACACAGCCAGTGCATGACTCTCAAATGTATCATTAATTCTGCCGAGAAGATGGCGCCAGCTCTTGCCGATTCCGTTTTCGCAGGACAGCTAAAGTCAGAGGTCGGCCAGCCAACTCTCCTCAAGAAAATGCTGAACGCTTGCGACTACAAGGAACAGATACATGGATAGTTAGTTGTCAGTTTTAGTTTTAGATTCAGTTTTAGTTTTAATTTTGCTTTATTTTTGCCTAAAATGAGGACGGTCATTTAAACCGCATCCTACATTTTTGTAATAAATTATTTTTAGATTTAGCTAGTAGTATTTAAACCCTTCTCATGCATTTAGAGAAGGGTCCTGAAATTTGTCAAAAACTTGTCCTCAGAACATGCACTTTTTCACCCTCCGAGGAGGTTTTGATGAATGAATGGAACAAGATTTATTGATATCTATGTTTAATATCTACTACTGATGTTGCACTTTTGTACTCTTAGTAGATGTTGGATTAAGAAGAGATAAATCATTATTGCTGAAGCTCATGAGTAGAACTAGTTATAAATGGTACTTTTATCTCTTAACTATTTATGCTTATGTGTTAAGGTGATATTCATGTTCAGTTATTTATATATGAATGCTTGAATGCTTGAGTTATCATTTGGCACTTCTGTACGGCGATAGCTATTTATTTATGCTTAATATATGAGTGATTTATTATGCGATATGTTTTTCACAATTGTTTTGTCTAACTTTTTATACGAAATGGCTTATCTTTATTGAATTCTTTTCTCATAGCAATTGAATGATCTTTATTACCAATTGCCAATAGAAATTATTTTAGATCGCATAACTGAAAGATTAAATCCTGAGTTAGTTTTAGAATTAGATATTTCTGTTCATTAGAATACAAGTGCATTAGATTTAGATTAAAAGCATTTTACTTAGAAATTATTAGGAAGGAAATATCAATTCTCAACACACACACACATAAATTGGGAAATTGGTCCCACATCCCCAGTCAGACCCACTATACCAAATGGAAAAGGAGCTGCTAACCAAGGTCCGGACCGGGTCGGTATCCCCCTTGTTGTAGACCCGATTTTCGGGGCTTCAACATATTTGGTGCTAGAAGGAGGGCCTCGAACTATGAATGACAAGTAAATCTAAATCTAAATACCATTCTGAGAGTAAATCGCCCTCACCATCTCCCCGACTTCTCCATCACATTTAGAATCTTTAAATCTTGAGCAAGAAGTTGATAAAACACCAACCACTGCCACAAACCCAAACATTTCAGAGAAATCTACTATTGAACCTCTTGAAGTTGAATCTTTGATCCATAAACTTCAACGATTTTCTATATCACCCCAAAGATCTGAAAAATCTCAAGGTAGTGTGACTTTGCAATATAACCTTGCTCATCCTCTTACTAGATTGAAGAGCGAAAAGTTTGGTATTGAACCAACTGAGTTACCTCTACCTACAAGGAAGAGAGCAAGGAAATCACCTAAAGGGTCTGATAGCGAGACTCTTTCATCATCATCATCCATCTCAACCTCTCCATCGCGAAGTCAACCATCCACCCCTCCACTTCAGATTATTGTCCACCAGACCACTGGAACTTCCACATCTCCTTCTCAATCATCTGGAACTGTAATATCCTCATCTTCCCAACCGCAGGGATCATCTTCTGCGCTTTCCTCTGTTAGTAGTTCAACGATGGCCCAAAATCCATGGAATAACCCAGGGGCAGTCTTAATGCCTGCACCCTTGAGTCAAATACCGGCCCATCCTGAAAAATGGCTACCTAAGTTTAATCCTGAAGTAGGCATGCTAGCAGAAGAACATATAAACAATTTTATATTATCTATAAATCTCAATGGGGTTACTAATGAAGACGCTGTTGTCCGGCTCTTTCCTTACACTTTACAAGGATGTTGGGTGTGGAGCCTGATTATCTTCTATATTCAAAGGTATCGCCACATAGGACCCCAGTTCGAAATGGGGGCGGCAACGCCGCCCGTAAAATATTCGCTGCAGGGGGGGTCCAGGGGGGGCGGCTGCGACCTTTGGGAGCCCCCCCTGGCGGGGGGTTTCGGGGGCAGCGCCCCCGAAGCTAAAAACAACTGTAAAATTGCCTTGTAAAAGTATAGTAATTTCTAGTCAATCTGGGCCGTTCATTAGGCGGATGATCTGATGGTAGAACTTATGTTTAGTTTAGGGTTTTTTGCCCTAGAAGGCAACCCCTCTCTTTGTATGAGGGTATTATATTTGAGGCGGTGAGATAGATGTGTATTCGGTGAGCGAGGAATAGAGAGGTGAGACTGTGAGAGAAAACAAAGGATATTACAGTGGATTTGCTGTAGGTTGTGTCTCTTCATTTTGCTGGATAATAGAAAGGAAGGACTGGCTGTTCGGGGTGGACGTAGCCCAAACTGGGTGAACCACGTAAATCTGTGTCTCTCTTGTTTTGTGCGTTTTATTTGTTTATATTTCTGCAATATTTTATGTGTTCCATTGCTCCGTAATATAGAATTTTCTAACAAAGGAGTAGCCGGATCATGGTATTTCTCATTACCATCCGGATCTATCACTAGTTGGGATATTTTCCAAGAACAATTCTTGACTAAGTTCGGTGATGACAGGTCTACTGTGACACTGATCAATGACCTGTCTAACCTTAGGGCTGAGTCAAAGGAACCTATCAAATATTTTAATTCGCATTTCAATAAACTTTTGAACAAAATTCCTACTGCTTCCAAGCCTAGCGAAGAAGTTCGAAGTGAATGGTACATCTTTGCTCTACCATCAAACATAGCAATCTTTGTTGATAGGGCTAACAAAACAACTTTAGCCGACAATATGAAGGAAGCAATAGCGGTAGAGAAACGTATCATAGCCCTAGAAAATAAAAACGCCATTGATGAACAAAAATCTAAGAAGGTTACTTTTAAAGAAGATCCAAAGAAAAAACAATCGAAAGACCCATTCGATTTAGAAGGATTACAGAAAGTTTTGAAAACCATGTCTAACGAAATGGTTGACATTAAGAAACTAGTAGCAGAGATTTCTTATAAAAATCCGTACAAGCCTTATAGAAGAAATCCTTCGACTGATTCAAAGCCTCCCAATGCTATCACAAGTGCTGAATCAGAAGAAGAAGAAGAGGAAATTGCTAATGAAGAGCCTACCGATGAACAAGAAGTTGTAGAAGTACAGGGTATGTGGGATTTCATCCTACTAGATGAAGAGGATCAAGAGGCATCGCCAGTCACTACTAGAAGTAGAAATCAACTTGATCCTCCTCAACCTACTCCTAATCCAAAGAGCACAAGCTCAATGCCTAAGGATAAAGTCGTAACTAAGAAAACGTCACCCAAAGTGACTCAAACAAGCCCAGTCCAAACAGATTCACCAACTCCATCTAAAACGTTGATTGTTTCTGATGAGATGGAGTATAATATCATAGAAGACATGAAGAAGACTAGGGCTAACATCACTTTTTATGAATTGAGCAAGTTAAAACATCAGCAAAAGATACTTTTGAAAGAATTACATGCAGTACCAGTTGCACCTCTGCCCACCGCTATAATCTCGCAAGCTTCCCATGAGATGGGAAGACCTCCAACTAATGTGACTAATAAAGTTGATCCAAACGATATCGCTTTAATTGGAGGAAGGTCAAGATCTCATACTCCCCCATTTCTTCTTACTTATGAAGTTTTCAACAAAAAATTGCATAATTGTTTAGTGGATTCAGGAGCTTCATCTAATATCTTACCTAAATCAATATGTGCAAAGTTGAATGTTCAACCTCAAAAATCTGCAGTGTGCATAGTTCAACTGGACCGGTCGCAGGTTGAAGTGATCGGCGAACTAAATTAGGTTACCATAAGGCTGTCATCTAACCCAAAGGTATGTCAAGTTATCGACATTTTAGTTGCAGATATTCCATAATTTTATGGCCTAATTCTTAGCAGAGATTGGTCTGAAAAACTTCATGGATACTTTGCAACTGATTGGTCGCATATGTGGCTCCCTTACAATGGTAAACCAAATCAGATAAAGGTTGAGCGAGAAAGACATAAAAAATACATAGTAATAGAATTGGAAGGAGAAAATGAACATGTAGCATACAACAACAATATAATTGGAAACTATTTTGTTGACTCTTTCTTAGGAAATTTTAATGCTCATACTTTGCCTTATTTAGAACATTCTATTTTATCTCAAGTAGAAAATTTTTCTCAAACAGATAGTTCTAAATGTGTTAATTTCATAGATAGTCCTATAAATAAATATTTATTTTGGAAGTTATTTTTTGACGGTTCAAAGTCTAACGAAGGAGCAGGAGCAGGATGCGTATTAATCAGTCTAGAGGGAAACAAAACTATGCTAACTTGTAGACTCGAGTTCGATTGCACCAATAATGCTGTAGAATACGAAGCTTTAGTCCAAGGATTATACAAAGGAATCGGATTAGATATCAAGTATCTACAAGTCTTCGGAGATTCTGAAATTGTAAGAAGACATGTACGAAATACTATACATTGTCTATCAGGTCATTTAAAGCATTATCAATCTTTAGTACAAGATTTGATTGAACATTTTATAGCATTCAATATTTCATCAATTCCCAGACTCCAAAATGCTAGTGCTGACCTCTTGGCAAACATAGCTTCCAATTTCATTCCCTCAGAAGACTATAGCCCTGATAGATTTTCAATCGAATTAATGTTTAGACCTTCGATTCCTGATAACATTACAAATTGGAGAATTTTCAACGATGATCTTGATATTGTAAGCTTCCTCACATCAAAGGGATCTTACACCAATCAGATAATTGATGAGGACCAACATGACAGACAATTGCAACAAGATAGCACTAATAATGCTATGCCAAAATCAGTGGTCAAATTTGAAGATCTATATGATCTGAAAGATCGATTCAAAAGATCTACCAATTCAAAACTTCAAAGTTCAACTCTGAACTATGAATTAGTAAATCTAGGAACTGATACCAAGCCGCAGAATATCAATCTAGGTCTTGGCCTAGCCCCTGAAGAAAGATTAGCGTATGTTTGTCTCTTGAAACAATACAAAAGTGTCTTTGCCTGGAACTATGATGAACTTAAGACTTACGACACTTCTATCATCCAACATACTATCCCAATGATAAACAATGAAAAACCTATCCAGCAAAAGCTGAGAAAAATCCATCCTAATCTAGAAAACCAGATTAAATCTGAACTCAATAAATTATTGAAAGCCAAAATCATTTTTCCCGTTCGACATTCTAAATGGGTTTCCAATATGGTTCCCGTCAGAAAGAAAAACGGAGACATTAGAATTTGCATTGACTTTCGAAATCTTAACAAAGCCTGCCAAAAAGATAATTTTCCTTTGCCTCCTATGGAGAAAATATTACAGGCAGTTGCAGGATCAGAATTAATGTCTTTCTTGGATGGTTTCTCAGGCTACAACCAAGTTTTGGTCCATCCCGATGATCAATTAAAGACCACATTCAGAACCAAATGGGGTACTTATGCATATCAAAAGATGCCTTTCGGTCTGATCAACGCTGGCACCACATTTCAAAGGGCCATCGACATCGTATTTAAGGGATTAGTAAATGAATCAGTAGTAATATACTTGGATGATATAACTGTATATTCCAAGAAACGAGGTAATCATCTCAGAGACTTAAAACAGATCTTCCAATGTTGCCAAAGGTATGGAATTTCACTTAACCCAAAAAAGTCCTTTTTCGCATTAAGTGAAGGAAAACTTCTTGGATTTATAGTGTCGTTATCTGGAATCCATATTGATCCTGACAGAATCAAAGAGATTTCTGAAATACCCTTACCTCACAACAAGAAAGCTATGCAATCTTTCCTTGGCCAGATTAATTTTGTAAAGAGATTTGTTCCCGACTTTTCAAGAATCGTATCTCCCTTACAAGCAATGATTAAAAAGAATTCAATCTTCAAATGGGGCCAAGATGAATACGAAGCATTCAATCTGATTAAACAAGAAATTGTAAACGCTCCATCTTTAGCAACTCCAAATTTTTCCGATCCTTTCATTTTGTATACATTTTCCTCTGACAGATCATATGCTGCGATACTCACTCAAGCAAATCAAGACAAGGCAGAAGCCCCAATTGAATTTTTTAGTTCAAATCTACAAGGGGCTGAATTAAATTACTCAGACGTCGAAAAACAAGCTTATGCTGTTTTCAAAGCGATCAAACATTTCAGACCCTTTCTGCTTAAAACCCATACAAAAATCATAGTACCGTTTCCAGCGGTAAGAAATCTCTTAGTACAGAAAGACGTGGGTGAGAAAAGAGCCAATTGGGTTACTGCCTTACAAGAATACGATGCAGAAATTAAACCAGCAAATATTGTAAAAGGTCAAGGCTTTTGCAAAATGCTGGCTGGAGCATCGCTTATTTTCGAAATACCATCTTCAGAAGTACAAACGTATGAGGTAAGCCTAAACGATATTGAATCATTGTACACTGATATCATATTTTATCTAAAGAATGGATACGCTCCTTCAAATCTCGATTATACAAAGAAAAGAGCCCTAAGGTTGAAGGCTAAGAAATATCAGCTCGTGAACGATGTACTTTTTAGGATGAATTATGATTTTGTTTTACTTAGATGTCTTGAGAAATTTGAAGCTGAAAAAGTGTTGCAGGAACTCCATGATGGACCAGCAGGTGGACATTATGCTAGAGATGCTACAACACATAAAATCTTGCGTGTAGGCTACTATTGGCCTACACTGTTCAAAGATGCACATAGCTACATAAGGAAATGTCAAGTTTGTCAAACTGCTGCAGGAAGACAAAAGAAACCATCGTTGCCTTTGCAACCAGTCAATATTGAGCAACCTTTTGATCAATGGGGATTGGATATAATAGGTGAGATTGTTCCTCACTCTTCTAAACATCATAGGTATATCCTTACAGCTACAGATTATTTTACTAAATGGGTAGAAGCAGTTCCTCTCAAAATAGCTAATGCCAAACACATCATTGATTTTATAGATCAGTTCATAATCACTAGGTTTGGTTTACCCTCTGCTTTAATGTTTGATAATGCATCGTATTTTTCTGGCAATGCTATGACTGAATTTGTGCTCAAAAGAGGTTTTAAGCTTAAATACTCTGCCAATTATTACCCACAGGGGAATGGATTAGCTGAATCAACAAATAAAAACTTAATCAGAATCATTAAGCGAACCATTGATCAAACTCATAAGAATTGGCACAAATCCTTAATATATGCTCTATGGGTAGACCGAATAACGCATAAATCCTCCATTGGCACTTCTCCCTTTAATTTAGTTTATGGGAAAGAAGTGGTCCTTCCAACTCATCTAGCGATTCCTTCTTTGGCCTTAGTTCAATATATTGATGAAACACCAACTTCTTCCTTACAACTAAGGCAGCTGCAAATCTTTAAACTAGAAGAGCAACGAGAATAGACTAAGATAACTCATGCTCATCACCAAACATTAGTAAAAGCTTCTTTTGATTCAAACATGATAACCAGAAAGGACTCTTAGATTGGATATTTAGTTTCAAAATGGGATAAGGCTCACGAGGAAAAGGGCAAACATACAAAATTTCACCGATTGTGGCTTGGCCCTTTCCAAATTTCAAAAATCATAGGTCCATCTACTTTTATGTTACAAGATTTAACAGGAAAAAGAGAGTCTTTACTTGTTAATGGGTAGATCCTCAAAAAATACTTTCCATAGGAGATCATTCTTCTATTTTTTGTAAATTAGTTTTTCTTTTAATTTAATAATAAAACCAGTTGTAAATGGTTACATTTGGAATTCACGAAAAAGACAATTTGTATTTTTATTTTTATTTTATTTTATTTATTTATTTTTGCTTGTATAAATAGAACTGATTTAGAAAATTGGTCATTATTATTCAAAGATACAGTCAAAGGCTATGAGCCTGAAAATGATAATAGTTTCAACCTTGTAAATTTTGATAAAAAACAACTTTTAGTTGGAATTTGTTTTATATCAGTCCAATGAAAGGTATCAATAACAAAACAAAGATTCTTTGTAGAAAAGCTCTTCCCAAAAACTCTACCATTGTCGTCCAGAGCTATTCTTAAGGAAACAATGACTTCCTCCCCACCTAGGGAATTACGAGCTTCAAAGAATAATCCAGCGATACACTTTAACTTAAAGAATAAGAGGTCTCATCACGAGCCGACTTATCATGATCATAGATATTATAGCTTGCTAACTTTGCCAAAACTGCATACCACAACAGGGCAATGACTCGAGATTGTTGCAATCAAAAGACAAGGGGTCTCATCACGAGCTAGCTTGTTCAACAAAGTTATAAATCAAGTGAGTGGCACTGTCATAATTTGGCTACCAAACCAAGGCATTGTTCTTTAAGGATTAAAAGAAAATAAAAGCAACAAGTGTGAATATGGATTTCCCTTTGAAAATCATATATTTCTCCAAGTAGGATACAGGATCATTGCTGGGTACCAGGTAACCCTGTCGAGGCTATAAACGCCTGCTGGCACCAGAGGCTCTACCTACGAAAAATGAGCATATTTAAAACTAATTTACAGAGAAGCCTTTGTTTTTATCTCTATAAACCAAGTAGTGACTGATGTATATACAATGACTAGCTCTAGGAAGTAAATAACCAAAGTTAACATAGAAGAAACAAACTATCATTGACAGCTGAAAGCATGGTGTACTTTATCTTTCTATAATAAAGTTTGATTTTCTGGAAAAAATTTCTATTTTGGAAGTTTAGAAAATTCAAAAGAAAAGCAGAGATAACTGGTTCTTCCAAGTGAATCGCCAATTGTTTTGGCCAGCAACAACCCCCCTTCTTATTTAGTTTCATCACTAATACTAAATAAGTGGGGACCCTTGTTAAAAAAATTAAAAAAATAAATTACTGCTTGTATTCCCTTTTTGAATAAAACTTACTATCATAAACTCAGGGGAATACCTGAAAAATCTAAAAATACTTAAGTTTTATGATAAGCTAGAATAAAATCACTCTCTCAATATAGAGCATCACATCGCAAAAGGTAATGGATACCTTCCTACAAGCGAAATCCTAATATTGCGAAATCGCGATGCGAAATCATGCATCAAAGGACCCTCATCGCATCACATGCCTCAAATATCACTTAAGCTAAAATGCCTCAAACCACCGATATGCGATGACGCATCTCGCAAATCGCATTTCACAGAAAACACATTATAATAGATAATTGCCACACGCAACGAATCTGCGATATTGCGAAGCAAATCGCAAAATCACCTTATCGCAGATCTACAGGGCTCGTTGTTCGAAAAAGATTTTTCCATAAACCGATGCCCAGTTATGCGCGTTAATGTTAATTAATGAGTTAGTTGGAAATCATTAATGAAATATGGTTTTGATCTGATCGAAGGGACATTTTACGTAGGGTGATATATTTTATATGTTTTCAGCATTTAAAGCTTTCCCGTCACCTTTTTCTTATCATTACTCTTGCCTCATTTGTAAATTGCAGGAGCGAAGAGCAGAGAAGTATACATAGCAGTGTTCAGAACATTATGGGAAATAAGGGTAAAGCTCCGAGTTCTGAAGATAAAGAAATCACGCCATTGTACACAGACACAACCTGTAACAGAGATGCCGACATCACTACTTGGGAAGGCATGTACAGTCTACTCGAGGAAGAAAATCCCAGAATAATGGAGGTTACAGCTACTGTAGGCTCACATGGGTCTTCTGAGGCATTAATTACAGAACTAGCATGTTCGTTCTTGCACCAGATAGCGGCAAGGCCCAAAATTCTTCCATACACGGACATGGTCAAATGGGTACTGGATAGTGTTGATATCACAAACAGAAAATTTAAGACTCAGAGCCAAGAACTTACGAAGTCGTTCTTTCCACAAAATTTAAGGTTTATATCCTCTAACAAAAGGCGCACAAGAGGCGAAAAATAGCACCAGGGAAGCCTGGATCAAGAAACGGAGGTAGTTTTCGATGAGCGATTAGCGCCTAGTGCCTAGCGCTAATCACGCATCACCAGGCAAAACCCCTTGAGAAGGAAAGTCTCTAATCGCTAAGTCGCTTATAAGCCCGAAAAATTGTAGGAAAAAGTGCTAAAGGCGAAAGGCAAAACCTGAACCCTAAAACCAGTGGTATTTATCAGGAATATCCTCAAGTGGTATGTAAATATTTACCAAATGTACAACATCTACAGACAAGATGGAGACAGAAGGCTCAAGAAAAAGCAGAGTCCATCAAAAGGTTAACCAAGTTGAATTGGGATTCTTACTGGACGTACTTGGTAAAACCACACAGCCAGTGCATGAATCTCAAATGTATCATTAATTCTACCGAGAAGATGGCGCCAGCTCTTGCCGATTCCGTTTTTGTAGGACAGTTAAAGTCAGAGGTCGGTCAGCCAAATCTCCTCAAGCAAATGATGAACGCTTGCGACTACAAGGAACATATACATGGATAGTTAGTTGTCAGTTTTAGTTTTAGATTCAGTTTTAGTTTTAATTTTTCTTTATTTTTTCCTAAAATGAGGACGGTCATTTAAACCGCATCCTACATTTTTGTAATAAATTATTTTTAGATTTAGCTAGTAGTATTTAAACCCTTCTCATGCATTTAGAGAAGGGTCCTGAAATTTGTCAAAAACTTGTCCTCAGAACATGCACTTTTGCACCCTCCGAGGAGGTTTTGATGAATGAATGGAACAAGATTTATTGATATCTGTGTTTAATATCTACTACTGATGTTGCACTTTTGTACTCTTAGTAGATGTTGGATTAAGAAGAGATAAATCATTATTGCTGAAGCTCATGAGTAGAACTAGTTATAAATGGTACTTTTATCTCTTAACTATTTCTGCTTATGTGTTAAGGTGATATTCATGTTCAGTTATTTATATATGAATGCTTGAATGCTTGAGTTATCATTTGGCACTTCTGTACGGTGATAGCTATTTATTTATGCTTAATATATGAGTGACTTATTATGTGATATGTTTTTCACAATTGTTTTGTCTAACTTTTTATACGAAATGGTTTATCTTTATTGAATTCTTTTCTCATAGCAATTGAATGATCTTTATTACCAATTGCCATTAGAAATTATTTTAGATCGCATAACTGAAAGATTAAATCCCGGGTTAGTTTTAGAATTAGATATTTTTGTTCATTAGAATACAAGTGCATTAGATTTAGATTAAAAGCATTATACTTAGAAATTATTAGGAAAGAAATATCAATTATCAACACACACACACATAAATTGGGAAACTGGTCCCATATCCCCAGTCGGACCGACTATACCAAACAGAAAAGGATCTGCTAACCAAGATCCGGACCGGGTGGGTATCCCCCTTGTTGTAGACCCAATTTTCGGGGCTTCAAGAGCACCATAACCCAATCACCAGTATTATAGATCTTGCTCTTCATTATATATTCAATGCTTGAGTGCCTTTGCCTAATGATCTCCTCCTCCTTTTATAGTCTTAGGCCTTACTCGATACCATAGTCCAAAACCACTTAGAAGCAATACCTTGGACCAAATACCTGGGGTCAATACTTCGGTCAAAATACATTGGATCAATACCACGGGTCAAAATACCAGGGACCAAATACCACAGCCCAAAACCAAGTTTTCCAACGTGTACGCGCTTTTCCTTGCGTGAAAGTGTGTGTATACGCATACGCGCCTTCTGGTATGCAAACCCACGCGTATACGCAGCTTGGCCAAGGGAAACCAGCGTATACCTCTTTTTCCTTAATTCTGAGAGCCTGAACCTGTGATCTATCATCTGAGTGAGTTTCCATCAAGGAAAACATCTATGTCATAGTGCCAAACCTGTGTCATAATGCCAACAATCTCCCCCTTTGGATTTGATGGCAACCCCAAGTCATTATCACTCTCCTCCTTTGTCATCAAGGGGAAAGGGTTATGCTCCCCCTGAGTACATGTTGAATTCTCTGATATGCTGAAGTGTGCTGTTCATGCTCGCCCTGACTGTAAGCAAGGTTTGCAACAAGATGTTATACAAGAAGAATAAGACTCTATAACTTATAAATGACCTTCCTATCACCACCGACTCATACATACATCCATCTCCCAACCAAGTGGAGATATACCAATATTGACTCATCCACCCAACCAAGTGGGGATACATCAAAAAGGTTATACAAGATAAGAACATTACATCATCCATCCCAGGCAAAGTGGGGAAACAAAATAGGTCATTACATGACCTTGATAGTAAAATATTTACATGACATAGAGACAAAATATTTAAAACGAGATAGTTATCAACAACTATCATCAGCAGCATTTGTCAATCACCATCAACAACCATGATCTCCCTCTGCACCTGTTCCATCTGAACCAAAAATAGTTGTGAAATTGTACCAAAAACTTCTAAGATAATGCCAACAATGTATTATTAGAAGTATATGCTCCCCTTGAACCTGTGCCAGATGATCACTGTCAGACCCATATCAGACTCTTTTCATCCTGAGTCTGTCCCACTGATATTCTTCAAACCAACATATACGCGACTGTATCCACTACAATCGGCGTATGTACATGGATACGCTTCATGAAACTTGCGTACACCCACTTTTCTCTGAAACAGATAAGAATTAATGGCAAGAAGATGCATCAACTACTCCCAGCTTCTGTCTGAGGTATTCAAATGTCTCTCTGGGCAGTGGTTTGGTGAATATATCAACAACCTATTCTTTGGAGGGAACATACTCCAATTTGACCTTTTGTTCAAGCACTTGTTCCCGGAGAAAATGATATTTGATAGGTATGTGCTTGGTCTTGGAATGCATGACAGGATTCTTTGAAATACTAATTGCACTTGTATTATCACATAGAATGGAGATGGGTGGAGTACAAGTGATTTGAATGTCTTGCAATGTTTGCATCATCCAAAGAAGTTGTGTGCAGCAAGATGCAGCAGCCACATATTCTGCTTTAGCTGTAGATAATGCAATTGAACTTTGTTTCTTGCTGAACCAAGACACTAATCTGGAACCCATGAAGAATGCACCACCACTAGTGCTTTTTCTGTCATCCACGCTTCCTGCCCAATCTGCATCTGTATATGCATGAAGTGTAAGATTTGTATCTCTGGGATACCATAAACCAAAGTTTTGTGTCCCTTGAAGATATTTAAAAATCCTTTTGACTGCCTGAAGATGTGCTTCCTTTGGATTTTCTTGGAATCTTCCAACTATTCCCACTACATGCATGATGTCTAGTTGGGTACCTGTTAGATAGAGCAGACTACCAATCATAGATTTGTAGGTTGGTTGATGCACTGCTATTGATTCATCATTTGCGCTGAGGCTGCATCCTGTTACCATAGGAGTACATACTGGTTTAGCATCTTCCATTCCATATTTCTTCAAGATCTGCTTGAGGTACTTGGTTTGTGATAGAAAAATACCATCTTTATTTTGTTGAACTTGTAAACCAAGAAAATATGTGAGCTCACCAAGAAGGGACATTTCAAATTCTTTTTGCATTACCAAAGCAAAGTTTTGACTCATGGCTTCTTCATTACTCCCAAAAATGATATCATCAACATACACAACAAGTATTAGCAATTTATCATTATCAATTTTTATATATAGATTGCTATCAGCTGATCCTTTTGAAAAACCTTGTTGATGAAGGTATTTGTCAAGACGATAATACCAGGCCCTTGGAGCTTGTTTTAGACCATAGAGCGCCTTTCTGAGTCTGCATACAAGTTTTGGATCATTTCCAAGGATGAATCCGTCTGGTTGCTCAATATATACCTCCTCTTCTAGATCTCCATTAAGAAAGGTAGATTTCACATCCATTTGATATACTTTGAACTTCTGAAAGCTAGAAAGAGCAAGGAACATTCTTCTGGCTTCAAGTCTAGCAATAGGTGTAAAACTTTCTTCAAAGTCGATACCTTCTTGTTGAGCATATCCTTTACAAACAAGTCTAGCCTTGCTTCTAACAACTTCCCCATTTTCATTCAACTTGCTTTTGAATATCCATTTGGTTCCAATGATATTCTTATCATGAGGTCTAGGAACTAATTCCCAAGTATTATTCTTTTCAATTTGCTCAAGCTCTTCATTCATGGCCTTGACCCAACATTCATCTTTGCATGCTTCATGTACATTTTACGGTTCGATGGAGGAAAGCAATGCTAGATAGCTTGAAGCTTCTGTAATAGTTCATCTTGTCTGTACACTTGCCTCTTTTTGTCCCAAAATTTGAGTCTCTGGATGATTTTTCTGAACATATCTGGATGGAGTCTTTTGTTCCGGCGTTATCTGCTCTTCCAATGCTTCATTGGTTTCTTCTTCTTCAGCATTAGTCTGATTTGATGTGGAAGGATAATCCTCATCTTCTTCCCATTCTTCAGTTTTTACCTACTTCATCAACCACAACATCAATACTTTCAACAATTTTCCCTAGTCTTTTATTATAATACTTGTATCCTTTACTTCAGGAAGAGTAACCAAGGAGAATGCCTTCATCTGCTCTAGGTTCAAACTTGCCAAGTTTTTCATCAGTCCTTTTGATGTAACATTTGCTTCCAAAAACTTTGAAGTATTTTACAATAGGAGTCTTACCATACCAAAGTTCATGAGGAGTTTGAGTGTTGTTTACCCGAACATTTTTTTTGTTGAGAATAGTGACGACAGCAAATGCAGCTTCACCCCAGAAGGTTGTAGGAGTTCTAGACTCATCTAGCATAGCACGAGCCATTTGTTGAACAGTTCTGTTCATCCTTTCTACCACTCCATTTTGCTGAGGAGTCCTTGCAGTAGAGAATTCCCTTCTTATTCCATGTTCTTCACAGAAGTCAAAGAATTCATCTGAGGTAAATTCCCCTCCTCGATCAGACCTGAGGCATTTGATTTTGCGATCTGATTCATTTTCAACCAAAGCTTTGAATGCTTTGAACTTTTCAAATGCTTCATCTTTATGCTTTAGAAGTCCTATCCAACACATTCTGGAAAAGTCGTCAATGAACAATATAAAGTATTCTTCTCCACGAGGTGACTTTTTCCTTGATGGACCACATAAATCAGTATGGACAAGTTCAAGCGGCTTACTAGCTGATCCTTCCTTCTCAGGGAAATGTGTTCTGGTTTTCTTACCAAATTGACATGATTTTCATATTGTATTTTTTGGAATTCTAATGTCAGGAAGATCGCGAACAACCTGGTATTTGCATGCTTTCCTTATTTGAGGGAAGCTTAGATGCCCCAATCTTCTGTGCCATAGCCAGTGTTCATCATTTTTTCTTAGATAGCATTGTTGCTGTCCTCCCTTGAGTATGTATAAATTATTTGGAGTTCTTATGCCTTTGATCATTGTTTCTCCTGTATCAAGCTCACGAACAACACATCCATTTGATCGAAATACTACCTCATTTCCTTGATCACACATTTGACTAACACTCAATAGATTATGCTTTAAGCCATCAACATACATAACATTCCCAACTTTGATCTTTTATTTTAAGAGAACAGAGCCTTTACCTTTTATGACTGCAGGGGTGTCATTTCCAAATGAGACCTTCCTTTCCTTTTCTAAGGCACTATATGACTGAAGTTTTTCTTTATCACCTGTCATGTGTTTCGAGCATCCATTGTCGATGTACCATTGATTTTCTTGTCCTTCTACATATAAGGCTATACCACATCTTTCGGTTTGTGGTTCTTTCTTTTTCCATGTTTTGGGACCCAATGAAGCTTGCTCCTTCTGAGATGTTTGCCAAAATTTACTCCTGCATTCAGAGTCTTCATGACCGAAGTTGTTATAGATAGAGCATTCTATTTCATTTTCAAGAGCAGAAAAGTTATTGTAGGTCCTTTTCATGATCCCAATCACATTCCTTTGATTTCGTGCTTCTCTAGTCATGATGGTCTTGTAAGAAACACATTGAGCAGCTTTTTGTCCAAAGTTATGACATGAAAAACATTGGCCATTAAAGAAATTCCTGCGATTATCGAATCTACTGACCTGATGATTGTAGTTTCCATTGACATTCATTCTTGAAGCAAATTGAGAATGATTTACCTGTGGTTGGTTATAGCTTCTGTTCATCCTTGAAGTAGATTGAACTTGATTTACCTGGTGATCTGCTTTAAGCCTCTACTGACGATTATCAACCTGTTCACTTCTCTTTGCTGCATCTAGATAGCTTTTGGAGGTTGATGGCTTCTGTGCTTGAGATGGTTCTTCAATATATCTAAGAACTGTCTTTATCAGAGGAGAACGCTACACTTTGATAATTTCATCTAAAGTTTCTGATCCTTTAGCAAACCTAAGATTGAGAGCTTTTGTTTTCTCAATTTCTTTTCTTAGACCCACAATTTCACATTCTAAATTTTCATTGTGTTTTTCCCTTTCAGCAAGTTGGAATGTCAAAGTATCTATAATCATACTCTTTTCTTCTAAACAGATTTTAAGTTTAGAAATTTCTTCATAGAGACCATCTTCATCTAAAGCATCCAAGAAATCATCATCTTCAAAAGCCATCAGAAGTCTATAATCATTACTATTTTCATCTTCATCACTATTTGATAAACCATCACTATCTTCATGCGTATAGTAGCTCTTTTTATTTACACTTTGTTTTCTATTCCATTTTTCTGATTCCTTACCTCTATCAAGCTTATCTTTGTGAGGACATTTGGTAGCATAATGACCTACTCTTCCACAAGAAAAACATTTGAAAGGTAGTTTACCTCTGAATCTTCCAGAACCCCGTTGAAGGTTCTTGACAAAGTTTGATTCTTCCTCTCCTTCTGACGTATGTCCTGACTCATTGAGTTCTCCTTTTCCTGAAGCTTTGAATGCAGCTTCTCTCATGTCTGATGGACCCCCTTTTCTCATTTCGAAAGCAGTTAGGATTCCGTGCAGCTGTGACATAGTAATACTCTGAAGATCCTACTTTTCTTCTATGGCAGAAACTTTTGATTCAAACTTAGAAGACAAGGATCTTAGAACCTTTTCAACTAAAGTAACTTCTTTTATCTCTTCACCCAAGTTTTTCATGCGATTAACAATCTCATATATATGTAAGAAATAATTAGCTACACTTTCATCATTGTTCATTTTGACAGTTTCATATTGAATTCTAAGAGATTGTAGTTTTGCACGTTTTACCTGATCGTCTCCTTCATAGCTTAGAATGATCTTGTCCCATATTTCTTTGGCGGTTTTGAGCTGCATAACCTTGACGAATTCTGATTGTGATAGACTCCCCAATAGAGTATTGACAGCCTTTGCATTTGTTTCATACTGCTTTTTACCTGTTGTATCTGTAGGAGTTGTTGATGGAAATGTGTATCCTCCTTCCACGATATCCCAAAATTCTGTTCCAAGAGATTGAAGATAGGTTGTGGTTCTTACCTTCCAATAGACGAAGTTGCTCCCATCAAAGATTGGTGGCCTGATGGATGCCTCTTTTTTGTAGTTGCTCATGATGATAGATCTTCCTTCAAGCGATCAAGCTTCTTCTGAAGGACTTGCTCTGATTCCAATTGTTGGAAATAATACTGATAGGGGGGGTGAATCAGTATTAGAAAACTAACAATATTTCATTTCATAAACAGATTTATATACGCTACTTCAGTTAATGCAACTTGCGTATGTACATAACTGTGTTTAGAGCAACTAGCGTACACCTTGTAAACTTATTATTTAGTCATTTGATCTTTAATCTGTGTATCAGAACCATAAGTAGTAATAGGTACAGTAAAAATAGAGCAGACAATCACACACAAGAACACAAGATATAAGGTGGAAACCCAATGTGGGTGAAAACCACCTACTGCAATTCGTCTCTATCTTCTTTTAATAAGAAACTTCTTTTTACAATATTTCTGTACTGGTGCAGTCTTATACCAGTACGCAGGCTTCTACCTGCAGAAGGCTACAACCTTCTCTCGTTCTCCAGCTTCTCCTGGAAGGGAGCTACAACCCCCTTAGCTCTTGTACTAGCTGATGTACTAGTACGTAGGTGCTGACCTACAGAAGGCTACAACCTTCTCTTTTCTTCCAGGGACCATGTTTCATAAATTTTCAGACTGGATCCATCAATAGCATCAATCAAACATCAAAATATATCTGCATCAATCAATCTCCCTTTCACTAACCAAAACTGAATCAAACAATCACTTCTCTGAATGTTGTAACCAGAATACAGTAACAGTACCAGAACCCAACCAGAACCCAGAACACTGCAATAGTAAACAGAAGTAGCTAAAACATATTTTATGAGACATACACTACTTCAATATGTAGAACTTGCGTTCATACACTGATATATGAAGGCAAACCTGCGTATACGCTGTTTTGAATTGCCGAACCAGTGTGTATACGTGCCTTTGCTATACTGAACCTGCGTACAGATCTGTAAAAGATGATTTACCCTTTTCAACTATTCAGACATCAGTTATACCCAGATCATCAGATTTACAGATCAAGACACGTGCCAAATATAAAAGATCAAAATCACACAAAGATACTTCTCTTCAAGCCTTAAGATCTTGACCCATCAATAGAACTTATCCTTCTTCTAGCGCTCAGGTTCGTCCTTGATTCAGATCCAACTATGCACCATAACCCAATCACTAGTATTCTAGATCTTGCTCTTCATTAGATATTCAATGCTTGAGTATCTTTGCCTAATGATCTCCTCCTTTTATAGTCTTAGGCCTTACTCGATACCATGGTCCGAAACCACTTAGAAGCAATACCTTGGACCAAATACCTGGGGTCAATACTTCGGTCAAGATACATTGGATCAATACCACGGGTCAAAATACCAGGGACCAAATACCACGGACCAAAACCAAGTTTTCAAACATGTACGTGCTTTTCCTTGTGTGAAAGTGCGTGTATACGCATATGCGCCTTCTGGTATGCGAACCCACGTGTATATGCGGCTTGGCCAAGGGAAACCTGCGTATACCTCTTTTTCCTTCATTCTGAGAGCCTGATCCTGTGATCTATCATCTGAGTGAGTTGCCATCAAGGACAAACTCCCCAACCAGGGCCATGTAGCCAGTGTATCTCTTGGGAGATCTCCTCTATTTGTTCTAAGAGGATGGCTGCCCCACATTCTCTCTTGGATCTAGCATCAATCTGTTAGCTTCCCACGAGCATTTCTACCCGTCTCTAGAAGACTCTCCAGGAATGGTGGTCTCCACAACTGAATCCTCTGCATGTGGCTGATCCACATCATCAGGAGGCTCCTCCTCCTTTGGAGCTAAAAGTTTCTCATCTCCAAGCAACTTTATCTCCCTCTCAAGTGACACTCGCATGGCTCTCTGCTCATCGAACTTCAGATCCCTACGCACTATGGTCCTCTGACTGGCAGGCAGAAACACACGATAGTTGTGGGGTGTATCTATGTACCCCACAAGTATCCCCAACTCAGCTGTTGGGTCTAGCTTCTTCCGAGCATCTTTGGTCACATGACAGTAAACTGATGATCCAAAGATGTGGAAGTGACTCACATCTGGTCACTTCCTCGAAAAAGCCTCCATAGGTGTCTTCATCCCCAAGATATGATGAGGACTTCTGTTCTGAAGGTACACTGCTATATTGCATGCCTCAGCCCACAGATGAAGTGGTAGGCCTTGGTCATGCAACATCGCTCAAGCTGCTCCCATAATAGATCTGTTCTTCCTTTCGGCCACCCCATTCTATTGTGGGTTATGGGGTGCTGTCAGTTCCCTTTTAATTCCTTCTACAGCACAGAAGTCTTTAAATTGTTGGGAAACATACTCTCCACCACTGTTGCTACGCAAGGCTTTTACTTTCTTTCCAGATTCTTTCTCTACCGAGGCTTTAAACTCACAAAAACTCAAGAAGGTCTGATCCTTATTTTGCATAAAGTAGATCCAACATCTACAAGAAAAATCATCAATAAAAATAACATAGTACCTTTGTTTAGCAGTGGAGGATGTAGAGAATGATCCACATACATCTGAGTGAACTCGCTCTAGGATTGCTCCAACTCTACTATCCCGATCCTAAAAGGAAGATTTCACATACTTACCTAGGGTGCATCCTTTGCATGTGTCTATTTGCTCTAGTTTTCCCTTGGGTAAGCTAGTAGAAATTTGTTGCATGATCTTCAAGGCCCCGTGATGCAAGTGGCCCAGTCTTCTATGCCATAGCTCGCCAACATCTTGGCTTTGCACCACCTCTGCTTTGGAACTCAATGTAGCACAGTCATCTACCTCCAGCTTGTAGAGATTCTTTACTCGAATCCCTATTCGCTTGGTCTGTCCAGTGCCGATATGCCTCAGAAAAACTTTTCCTTTACTAAAGACTACATCATAGCCTTTATCTTCTAGCATAGCAACAAACACAAGATTCTTTTTCAAACCTGGTACATACTTAACAACAGATAGGGTGAGAGTAGCACCATGCTCCCTCTGAAACACAACTGAACCTTCACTTGAGACATAGTATTTTCCATCATCGCCCATCTCCATCCGCATCTAGAGATCCTTCTCCTCTAATGTACTAAAAATATTCTTGTCACCCGACATGTGGAAAGAAGCTCCACTGTCCAGGTACCAAAAACATCCCACCATGGATGAAACCATGCATGCGATAAGCGAGAAATCCAGCTCAAATTGTGAAGCTAGTGCATCACCATCAAATCCCTTCGAGGAACCCTTCTTGGATTTCTTTTGTGGACAATTCATAGCATAATGGCCCACTTCATGACAGTGAAAGCATCGCACTTTCGACTTGTCAACCTTCTTCCCACCATGAGAAGATTTGGATTGGGACGCCTTCCCTTTCCATTTCTTAGCTTTACTCACTAAAGCTAGATTTTTTTCATCATCTTGTTTTGATGAAGATCCGTCCCTGGTGCTCTGCCTTATCTCCTCCTGCATTAGGTCCGACCAAAGTCGTTCCCAATCTGGCAATTTCTCTCTTCCATTAACCGAGTCCTGGTAGCTATGCCAGATCTTAGGAAGACTGAGGAGTGCTAGACTCACCATGTCGTCATCAACTGTCACAACCCCTATGCTTGCAAGCTCATCCATGCAGGTGGTGAGCTTGTTCAAGAACGTAGAGATTATGTCGCCCTTTTCGCACTTGATCTTTTGAAGTTTGTCCTTCAGCGCCAGCTTCCTTTGATCGCTACTATTTTGATAAATATCTTTCAATGTTTTCCACATCGAAAATGGAGTCTCCTTCCCATGGAGGCTCGAGACTATGTGATCTCGAACTCCCTCTAGGAGGATTCTCCTTGCTCTAGCCACACACTCTTTCCATTCCGCCAGTTGAGTAGCATCAATCGACTTATGGAATTCTTGATCAATGAATTCCTTTAGACCGTTATCTTCTAATACTACCTCCATGCGATCCTTCCAGGCTATATAATTCGAACTGCCATCAAGGGCATATTCGAGTCTCAAACCACTAAACGCCATCGGTGAAATAGATGTGATAAGAACTCAATTCAATATTCAGAAACAACAAACTTCAACTTCTCCCTTCTTGTATACTGTTCTTCCTTGATCACCTATGCTCTGATACCATGTAGAATTTTCACTATAGATCACCTGATATATGCAATGTCCTAAAGCATAATACTAGATCTACTTCTACCATAAACTTTGTGGAAGCTTAAACATATATGAGCATCATCAAGCATGAACAGATATAACTGAGAATGAGAAGTAATCAACCATAACATACAAGATATATCATTGGGGAAAGCACCAGCCTAAAACCCCAACTCTGTATTATCATACAAATGTAAATCTTGTTCAAGTTACAAAAAGAATCAGCTCTCAAACTATCTTGCTCTCTCTGTACTCAAACAATACAACTCACAGACTCAATAGACATAGAATATATCTTCCTCAAGCCCTCCAAGCCTCCTATTTCCTTGCGCAGTTTTGATTGGGGTCCATTGATATCACATGTGTGAATTGACCTCATCACACTCACTGTAACCTCAGGTCCAACTGTGCAATCCATAAAGAATAACATTCCTTCTGCATGCAAGGAATATTCACCAAGGAATATCCTAGAAACTGATAATACACTGTCTCTCCATCTGATCTCAACCGGGTCTCTGACTGAACTGACATGCATGAGTTATCCATGAGTGAATACTCAGTTACCTGAAATACAGTAGTTACATGCATGCAAGCATTAACTAGCTGAACTCTCATTAATTTAACAAACTGTTAAATTAATCTAACTAGACTTGACTAAGTTAAACTAAGTCAACTTATTACAACTCATCCTTATCTCTTTAACTGAAGGTTAAATTCCTCAATTAATGGAGAAACTGTTGCATGTCCTCACATAGACTTCAAGTTTGATTTTCCTTAACTAATTAACTTAAGATGAATTAATTAATTAATTTTAAAACTGTTGTTGATATCAAATTCGAATTTTACTTCCTATGTTTAGTCCAGGGACTAACTAAAATAAGAAGGGTCTCGAAATGCCATTTTTAGAAAAGCTATTTTTAGCACTTTCACTTTTCACCCATTGTTGCTAAGATCACCAATGGCTGAAATTCTATTTATAGCAGTGCTATTTTTAGCATTTCTTGTTGCACTTTTCAACAGTTTATACAAGTCATCTAGCTGCATAGTGGCCGCAATCGAACGTTGAGGCATATGTCGTATAAATCTTTTAGAGTCTACTTTATTTTATATTCAAGTATTCATCGTCTTTCATGTCTTATACTCTGCATTGTATCTTCTTTCATTTTAGGAGAGGAACTCAATATTGATGGTAAGAAGCAACAATTGAACAAAGAGGAGAACAATAACACTGGAGTGACAAATGTCAAATGAGAGAGATAAGAGAATCTATCTAGTGATACCCTTACAGCCAATATCTTGCATAAGACACACTCATAGAGACTGATGGTTAAGCCTTTAGAGTTGGTGAAGTCAGTTGCAATGCTTTGGAAACACAGTGATAATGTTTTGAAATGATGAAACAATATTTCATGTGTAAATTGTTGTCCAACCGATATTAAGTTGGAAACTCATATTGTAGTACTTGATATTTTATATAATAAAATTTATATGGTTGAAATTATTTTTATTTGCACTTGATATTATTTAGTCTTGTAATTAACATATGTAACTTTGTGTTATCATATTATATAAACATGCACATTGTATGACATTTTTCTAAAATTTAGTCACAAATTCATACTAATTAATCTATGTTGATTAATAATGAACATATACAATCAATCTAAAACTACTAAATTAGTATTTTATATTAATTAATGATGAACATGAATAAAATGAATATATGACTAAATTAGTCATTTATAATGATTATGAATGAAATTAAATGAAATGAATAAAAACTACTACATTAGTCGTTTATATAATGAATATGAAAATACCAAAAAAAGTTAAATGACTACTGCAAATGATAAATTTTTGATTAAAATGATGACTAAATTTTGCATATATACGATTATTATTAGCTAATTTATAGTGTATTATAACATGACTAAAATTTATTCATATTTCTTTGGTGATTAATTGGTTTCAAATGATGACTAAATTTTTTATATATGTGACTATTAGTAGCTAATTTATAGTATCTTATAACACGACCAACATTTTTGTCATATTGTTTTAATCATTAATTGGATTTCTCGAGGATTCATACAGTAATGTATTTTGTTGTATATTTGGTCATTAATTGCGACAATTAATGATTAAACCAATGAAAAATTAATGACTAAATATACTACTAGATGGTAAAATTGAGGAAATCAATTAATGACTAAGTTAAAAATGACTAAAAGTTGGTCAAGTTATAAGATATTGTAAATTAGGTACTATTGGTCACCGACTAAAAAATGGTCATTTATATACAAAATTTAGTTGTTTTTTTAGTAATTAATCAGTCATTTTGTACTAGTGTCAATTGATCACACAAACTTAATCATTATAATGAACTTGGTGAGTGGTATTTAAACTTTTTTCGATTAACGACTCGCCCGAAATAACTCAACATGCAAATACAGAGTAAATTTGACTTTACTAATATGAATTAAGTTGACTTGACTCAACTTGACTCAGTTAATTGACTCTCTAAATTTAGACAACTCTTCATGCGGGAGTAATTAGTTATCTTTAACACTCCCCCTTAATTACGATCATTAAACTAATACATGACTCATGAAAATTCAAACATGCATGCTGGTCTAAGTCTCAGCTAGACTTACAACACCCAATTTTCCTCTATGAAACTGAAATGCATCTTTTGTTAATTGATTAGTAAATATATCAGCCAATTCATCACTTGATTTACAAGGCTTCAAGTAGACTTCTCCATTTCTCACAAGTTCTCTAATGAAATGATATCTTGTATCAATATGCTTTCTCTTTTGATGAAACACATTATTCTTGGATAGTGCAATGGTTGAGGTGTTGTCACAATATATTGTTGTTGATCCTTGTTGTTTGTGCTTTATTTCATCCAATACTCTTCTTAACTATACTTCTTAGCATGTCGTTGATTTTGTTGCTACATATTCTTCTTCTACTGACGAAAGTGTCATAATAGGTTGTTTCTCAGATGCCCATGAAATTATCACACATGAACCAAGATGGAACACATAACTAGAAGTGCTCTTCCTATCATCCAAAATTCTTGAAAAATCACTATTTTATATCTAATAAAATCATTCTTCTTTGTGCTTGCATACATTATGTCACAATTTGTAGCTTGTGCTATGAATCTCAAAAATATTTTTTTAGCTCTCCAATATGAGTCTTTTGGAGTCTCCATAAACCTGGACATAAAACTAACTCCTTGCATAATAAATGGTCTTCTAGATGTGAGATACATGAGGTTTCCGACCTATCTTTTGAGTAGAGTTGGATTGGTATCTGATCCTTAATAATCCTTACTTGACTTTGTACTAGTTTCAACTAGTGTAGGGGCAAGTTTACAATATTCCATCTTGAATCTTTCTAGCAAATCTTTAGCATATTTATTTTGACAAATAAAAATTTATTTTTCAGATTTCTCAATTTCTATGCCAAGAAAGTATTTCATAAGACCAAGATCTGTTGTCTTAAATTATTTCTTCATGGCTACTTTAAATTCATCTAACCCAAGATCACCAATATAAATAATTTCATCCACATACAAGAAAATAATTAAAATATGTCCATGCTCATTTACCTTTGTGTACAAGGTAGGCTCAATGTTGCTTCTACAAAATTCATTCTTGATCATGTTACTGCAAATTCGGCTATCTCAAGCTCTAGGCACTTGCTTGATTCCATAGAGAGATTTCTTCAACCTGTAAAATTTATATCCTTGTCCTTCAACTTCATAACCTAGAGATTGTTGCACATAGATTTCTTCTTCTAGAATTCCATTCAAGAAGGATGATTTCACATCCATTTGATATACTTTCCATTTTATTTGAGTTGTTGTTTCTAACACTGCTCTTACAGTATCCAATCTGGCTACTGGTGAAAAGGTTTCTCCAAAATCTATTCTCGGTTGCTACGGGAATCCTTTTGCTACAAGTCTTGATTTAAATATGTCAATTTCACCTTTCTCATTCAAATTTGTCTTGTATACCCATTTTACACCAATGAGGTTTTTATCCTTTGGAAAATCAACCAAATCCCATGTATCATTATTTTTCAATAGCCATAATTTCTTCATCTATGTCTTGTACCCAATTTTCATCTTTGATAGCTTCTTCAAACGAAAAATCTTGGAAAAAAAGCAATGCAACTTTTAACTAACATCCAAATCATCATAAATATCTTTTATAATTCTCATATTTCTCTTACCATTGCTTGATTCATCACCTGATTGATTGTTGGGAGAATTCTGATCTATTGATCTGCTTGAAGGTCTTTGTTGTTCAAAATATCTTGGAGTCCTTGCTGGCGTGACTCTGTTTGATGTATTATCTTATGATTCTTGTTGCTCTTTCTCCGCTACACCTTCTTCTTCTATTAGTGGCACTCTTACATCAATTGTCTTGTCTATACTCCCATTCCATGACTCTTCTTAGTGACAGGGTTATACAATTTGTAAGCTTTTTACTACTCACTATAACCAGTAAATATGCATTTTTCACTTTTATTATTCAACTTTCCTCTTATCTCTTTAGGCACATGTGCATAAGCTACACATCCAAAAACTCTAAGATGAGATACACTACAAGACATACTTGATGATGTTTCTTCTGGTACTCTGTTCATCACACTCTTTGTAGGAGATTTGTTTATCACATAAACAACACATGCAACTGCTTCTGCACAATACTCTTTAAATAAGTTTCTTACTTTCAACATGCTCCTTGTCATGTTCTTCCTCTCTACTACACCATTTTGATGCAGTGTGTATTTGGTTGAAAATTGCCTCCTGATTCCATATTGTTTACAGTAAGCATGGAATGCCTTCGAGTCATATTTTCCACCATGATTTGATCTCAATACCTTGATCCGCCATTTACTGTGGTTCTCTGCTAAGGATTTGAATTCTTTGAAATTTGCAAAAGTTTTGTACTTTTGCTTCAAGAAGTAAACCCATGTCTTTATGCTAAAATCATCAATGAAAGTGAGAAAGTAACAACTTCCACCAATCAATTATGTCCTCATAGATCCACACAAGTCTGTATGTGATCCAGATCTTGGGGAGGGCCGAGTAATTTCCACACCAAGAAAAGAACAAAAATAAACCAAACTAGAAAAGTAAATCATGAACCAACTTTTATTAGATCAGAAAATGATAGTTGCAACTACATTGTGTTGGACAATTTGTCCTCTTACAAAAAGAGGCTCGTTATTTATAACATTTTTTAGTTACATTACCATGGGTAAATACCATGGTTGGGAAAATACCATGGGCGGATTTCCATTTGGATAATTAGCATGGGAAAATACCATTGGTGGGAAAATACAATGGGCGGATTTCCATTCGGATCATTCCTCCCTCCTTAGGAAGCAATGGTACCCATTGCCTAATGTTCCCTTCAGAGACGATTTTGTCGAAGACGAGTGGTGGATGACCAAGTGTTGTCGAATACAAGGGTTTGGTGTGGTTGATCCATAACTGAGGGTTTGTGGATGGCCCATAACCATGATGCACGAAGATCCAATGATATAGATACCCTGTAATGCTTGTGAGCTAGCTATGATGTTGACAGTGTGTGGCCAAACAAATGGATTTCACTAGCAAGGGTTTTCAGATTCAAGTTATGATTCCATGTGAATGAAGGCTTGATGTATATTTCAGTTTAAAACTTTTGTAGCGGTATTCAACAAACTTCAGGCACATTCTATGACCTACATAGAGCAGTTTCTTGGGCAAAATGAGAATTTTTTTTCTTTTTTCATTTTTTTGCAGGAATTGTTTTGGGTGGCGAGTTTACAAATTAGATCTGAAAATTTTGGCAAAAAATTTACAAAAATAAATAATAGATCTAGATTCCTTGCGAAAAAATACCCAAATTCAAAAAACAATAAGCCGAAACGGAGTCTGAATGAGGGAGATATCACTGATTTAAAATTAGCTATGTTTCAAAAAAAAATTCTGACGACAATTCATGGATGTCAGCTCTCCCATTATTTTTTGCAGTTTTTGTACAAAATTTCAGAAAAAAAGATTGTAGGTTTGAGCTCCTCTCAAAAAATCACCTAATTTCAAAAAACAATTGGTCGAATCAGAGTTTGGATGAGGGAGTTATCGCTGATTAAAAATCAACTATTTTTTTAGAACTTTTATGATGGTGGAATAGTTGTAGCGTGAATCTGAGTTTCCTGAGTGTCTAGATAGGGATTTCAAAACATGGGAAGATGCAGAATGGTCATTTTGTTTCCAAAAACAGGTTATAATAAAGATTCTGAGTTATATTGACCGAGTTATGTCCATTTTAAATTTGGAGCAACATTCACAGCGGGTTCCCTTTGGAGATGTGCCCTCCCACCCCGATTTATTAGAAACGTGCTTCACATTCATTAGTTTCATCATAACAGCATCTGGTTTGGGTTCTTTGGAGACATACCCTCCCACCCCAGGCTATGTAGGCACTTTCTACTTTATCAATAGTCAACATCATTCGGATCATGAATACCATGGGTAGATGCCAGTTATAATAAAGATTCTGAGTTATATTGACTGAGTTATGTCCATTTTAAATCTAGAGCAACATTCAGAGTGGGTTCCCTTCAGAGACGTGCCCTCCCACCCCACTTTAGTATAAACCTGCTTCACATTCATCAGTTTCAGCATAGCAGCATCCGGCTTGGGTTCCTTGGAGATGTGTCCTCCCACCCCAGGCTATGTAGGTACCTGCTACTTTATCACTAGTCAACATCATTCGGATCATAAATACCATGGGTGGATGAATACCATGGGTATATGTCATTTTCCATTCAGATCATTCCTCCCTCATTAAGAAGCAATGGTCCCCATTGCGTGAATTTACCACTTGAGAAGCCTGCATTGAATATGAAGAGCCACTAAAGAGAAAAGTTTTGTGTGGTTAACCCATAACCGTGATGAACAAATATCTGAGGATAGAGATACCCTGTAATGATTGTGACCAACTATGATACTGACAGTGTGCGACATAGAATATGGACTTCGATGAAGTGTGGGTTTGTGGATGACCCATAACCATGAAAAACAAAGATCTGAGGATAGAGATACCCTGTAATGCTTATGACCAACTCTGATACTGACAATGTGTAGCTTAGTAAATGGACTTCGATGAAGTGTGGATTTTTGGATCACCAATAACCATGAGAAACAAAGATCTGAGGATAGAGATACTCTGTAATGCTTGTAATGCCTGTGATCCGGATCTTAGGGGGAGGCCCCCAAGATATAAAAAATTGAAATGCTAAAAAGAAAGTAGAGAACACACAGTAAATAAAACCATAAAGAAACCTTTTTTTAATTAAAACAGATAATAACTGTAAAGGCTACATTGTGGTGGACTATTTGTCCTTTTACCAAATTTGACTTGTTATAACCTTTTTTGGTTACAATAGCACAGGTAAATTCCATGGGTGGGTAAATACCATGGGTGAATGAATACCATGGGGTCATGTCACATACAAGACCATGAGAAAATACCATGGGTGGATGCCACTTACAATATCATGGGTAAATTCCATGGGTGGATGAATACCATGGGTAGATGTCCTTAAGAGGAAATGATCCCCATTGCGTGAATTTCCCTCCTTAGAAGCCTACGCTGAATATAAATAGCAATTAAAGTGAAGGGTTTTGTGTGGTTAACCCATAACCGTAATGAACGAAGATCCCTTGATACAGATACCTTGTAATGCTTATGACCAAATGTGATACTAACAGTGTGCGGCATAGCAAATGGACTTTGATGAGTGTGAATTTGTGGATGACCCATAACCATAAAAAATGAAGATCAGAGGATAGAGATACCATGTAATGCTTGTGACCATTATAGAAAATTTGAATGGAAATCAACCCATGGTAATGGTCTGAATGGAAATCCGCCCATGGTATTTACCCATGGTAATGTAACTAAAAGATGTTATAAATAATGAACCTCTTTTTGTAAGAGGACATATGGTCCAGCATAATGTAGTTGTAGCTATCATTTTTTGATCTAATAAAAGTTGGTTCATGATTTACTTTTCTGGTTTGGTTTATTTTTGTTGATTTCCACCATCCAATGAGATGTTGTAAAGACTTCCTCTAAGTAATCAAGTTTCACATTTTTTAGTCCCATGACTGTGAGTTGATAGGCCACATTAGGGGAATTTTGAGGTCTAAAATGGGCCTCCTAAGGAAATTATAAAATAATAGTGGAAATAGTAAAATAAGATTAGATTACAACATCAAATTTTAGAAGGAAAAAAGAAAAAACTAATTTTTCAACTCGTACTTTCAACTTATCTCCTTATGGATTTACTAAATTTCGAGTAGTAACACTCATTGGATGCATAATTTGATTCCTCATCCAAGGAGTACCCATTTTCTATACTTTTGATGGACTCTGCTACATGAAAAATGAGAAATACATGAAAAACGTGATTGCAATCACGTTTTTTCATGTATTTCTCATTTTTTGCGTAGAAGGGTCTGTTGAAAGTATGAAACATGGGTGCTCCTTCGATGAGGAACTAAATTTTGCATCCAACGAGTACTCCCACTCGAAATTTTAGTGAAACATTAGGGAGATAAGTTTAAAATACGAGTTGAAGAGGTAGTTTTATTATTTCTTAATATTTTTACTTTTTTACTCCGAAAATGGTGAATCATCCCCTATGGTTGACATCATCATCTTGAATCCTATTGGTTCTTATAAAGTTTATTTTTCTTGTACATTTTTCTTAGGAGGCCCATTTTAGACCTCAAAATTCCCCTAAGGCACCATGACATTGCCTTGGCATTAGGAGGGGTACTTTGTCGCAACCAAAAATATGCTTCAAGATAGTAAGCAAAGATAACCTTATCACCATAAACACCCCTAGTTGCCAGAAAATCATAATACAAAGTTCTGACATACACTATTGTTCTAGAAATAATGAGCCATGAACCACTATTTTCTCCATATCGTGCAAAAGATTCTCCATCCTCCTCAACCAATTTTCCAATAATGCATAAGAAAAATAAGTTTCCAGAAAGGTGGCTGCATTTAACATGACAACAAATAGTTGTAATGAGATGGTACCATTTAAGATAGTTATGATAAGGATAGAGGCATCTAATTCGAAAACTTTGTAATCAATGATCCACCATATAAATTGCAATGTTGACAAGTAGAAGCCAAAATAATGCTTTGACAGATCTTTGTCTTCTTGGAGGAAATGTCGATTTATCATGTTCCAATCGAGGTATTATATCTGAAGTAATCCGGTGGGGATTAGATCTAGCTTATGTTCGAAGTAGAGGCATTTTGTTTGACCACAAATTTCTGGGAATTACATGTACCCAAAAGACCTTCAATGATGGCTTGGGTGTAAGCCAACCCTTGGTGGTATAATTCTCGTATGACAGGTCACTCCATAGGCATGGAATAGTTGAGCAATTTGTCACTAGTTTGGTGTGATAACTTGGTGCATTCAAAATGCATTTAAAGTGTGGGTACTGCATTATGATGACGTCCATGCTAGTTACAATCATGTCAAACACAATCTCCCTAGTGATTTGAAAAATGGTAGACTCGACCATATTCATGTTGAGTGCCTTCATGCCAAGCACCTTGTCAATCATGCCAATGCTAATGAGCCTCTTGACACCAATAAAAGGAAGGTTAGCGGGGCTTGATGTTAGTGAAAAAGTCGACAAGGTTGACATCCTATATACGAAATTCGTGTCGCTGATAAAATTTAAGCTAATCATTCACACGCTCCTGCCGCTTTCCCCTAAAGGCGAGGTCTGTGATAACAACGACGTCTGTGTCGATACCTCCTTCACCGATTTGATGTACATGGCATCCAGCTGGGCACTGTGTGCTGCGATGCCAAACTACACCTTTCCAGCCTTCAGATCTGTAATGTTGATGAAGCCGGTGTTGCCTGGGGCCATTCCCGTGGTCTGCAAGAGCATGGTGTTGAGCGTTGTCCTGTTAGTGATCTCATGGAGCTTCTTGGGGTCGAAGAAGTCAAGCACCACATGGAGGCTGAGCACACGCTTGAGGGAGACCAGATAAAGGCCGTTGAGCGCATCCCTGTTATTGTTGCTCAACACTAGGACTTTGATCGTATGCTAATTGTTGATCTCATCCACAAGCTTCGTCCACGAGAGGTCACGATCGAACTTGTTGTATTCTGGAAATTTGGCCAAGATCTTCGTGATATTGAATGCAGTTTCAGAGCATTGGACGCTCAGTGGGGAAAGAAACGCAAATCCAAGCTCGGAAAAAGACTCCAAACCACTAAAATGATAGACTTAGGTACTCTAGAAGCCTAACAAATAGTTGGAGAGCATAATTTGGAATTCCCTGAACACACTTCCCCTCGGATGAGCAACCACCAAGAACCAGAGAAAAGAGAAAAGAAATGAGATTACCCAAGTTGCTCAGTAGTGGATAATGCCTTTGAATCCTCCAACCCAACGAATAGGAATTCCATGAGAGCTTGAATGATGAATCCTTGCTATGAAAATCCCAGATGCCATGGATTCATAACCCACTCTAATACCACTGATCCGGATCTTGGGGGGGACTGAGTAATTTCCACACCAAGAAAAGAAAAGAAAAAACCCAAATTAGAAAAGTAAATCATGAACCAACTTTTATTAGATCAGAAAATGATAGTTGCAACTACATTGTGCTGGACCATCTGTCCTCTTACAAAAAGAGACTCATTATTTATAACATTTTTTAGTTACATTACCATGGGTAAATACCATGGGCAGATTTCCATTCAGATCATTACCATGGGAAAATACCATGGGCGGACTTCCATTCAGATTAGTATGACCAACTCTAGTGGTTGCTTTGCTCTTTATGGAACTCCTTTTGGAAAACCTTCACGGTGTTGATTTCCCAAGATGCAACACTCACAGGTACTAGAAGGTTCTTTGATGGGAGGTAACCCTCTAACCATACGTTTATGTTGCAACAATCTTAAACCAAAGAAATGTAAGTGTCAAAACCAAAAGTGTCATATCTAATAATCATTAGAACATGAAATTGTAAAAGAACTAAAATGATCACTGTAATTCATGATTAGACAAAATAGTTTGTTCCTTGTCATCTACACCTTTTCTATCAGCTACTTTCATGGAGTCTTATCATATATAACACACTCTTGTCCTTGAAAAATAACTCTATATCCCTTCTACATCAATTGACCAACACTTATAAAATTATGTTTGATACCACAGACATAATATACTTTTGAGATTGTCTTCGACTCCCCATGCTTGGTCAGAATGTTGACCAATCCTTTTCCGTCTACATCCACAGTCTTGTCAGTGCCCAACTTTACCTCTGTCTTCACAGATAGAACTAGATTGATAGCGAAATTCTTGTTCTGTGTCATGTGATTACTGCAACCAATGTCTAATAGCCACACATTATCGGAAGGTTTATGCATGGTATGGAAAGTTAGAAACATGGAGTCAGTATTTGCTGTAGTGACATTATCTCTTTGCTTTCCTTGATCAGCTATATTCTTCCGACAATCACATGCATAGTGACCAAATTTATTGGAATAATAACATCTCACCTTTGATATGTCAACTATTTGATTCTTGTTGAAGCTTTTGTTTTTACTTCCACTTTCTGTTCCTTCTCTTCTCTGCCATATCTTTGAGCACCATGTCTTTTGCCTTATCCTCTACCTCTCAATCTACCTCTTCATCTACCTCTGTCTTTTGAAATAGAAACCTAACTTTTGAAATCATTTTCTAAAGTGGAATCCTTATTTTTATCTATCCTTGCCTCATGGGATAGAAGTGATCCCATCAAATCATCAATTGTTAACATTTCCAAATCCCTGGCTTCTTCTATGACTGCTCCTACAACGTCAAATTTGGTAGACAAAGATCTGATGACCTTTTCAACCACGTTTTAATCTTCTATGTCATCACCATAAATTTTTCACTGATTTACGATAGTCAAGACTCGATTCATGAATGAATCAAAGTCCTTTGTTTCCTTCATATGCAAACTTTCAAAATATCTTCTAGTATTCTACAACTTAAGAATATTGACTTGATTGTGGGAAAAACTCCACAGTTAAGCGCGCTTGAGCCAGAGGAGTTCTGGGATGGGTGACCTCCTGGGAAGTCCTGGTTACCGGGTGCAAGCCCCGGAAGTGATGATTGATGCTATGTGATTCGTTCTCCACATTTCACTAGTTTCAATCCCACTTCTTCACCCCTGTGAGCATCACCCGATGCAATGAGTGCTAAGTGAACTATTCAAAAATCATGAGAAATTAGTCAGTTACGACTACCTCTCATGGAAATGGTCATACGTTTGAATGACTTACTTAACGCAGTTGAATCCCAAAAATGATATCTAATATAATGCACTGCGTAAATCCCCCATACTTAAATTCAAAAAGAGTCAAGGGATCTCTGCTTGAATGGTTCATGAGGCACAATACTTGCTAAGGTTTTGCAAATGGGGTAGCAAGCTAAGTGGGCTTGATTGTGGGAAAAACTCCACAGTTAAGCGCGCTTGAGCCAGAGGAGTTCTGGGATGGGTGACCTCTTGGGAAGTCCTGGTTACCGGGTGCAAGCCCTGGAAGTGATGATTGATGCTATGTGATTCGTTCTCCACATTTCACTAGTTTCAATCCCACTTCTTCACCCCTGTGAGCATCACCCGATGCAATGAGTGCTAAGTGAACTATTCAAAAATCATGAGAAATTAGTCAGTTACGACTACCTCTCATGGAAATGGTCATACGTTTGAATGACTTACTTAACGCAGTTGAATCCCAAAAATGATATCTAATATTGACTTTGGTCATACCTCTATAGCTTGTTGCCGAAGTCTCCCATGTTGTCTATACTGAAGACGTGATCATAATTTTCTGGAACACTGCTCAGTCCATTCCTTGCTAGATAAGATGCAACACTTGCACATTCTTCTTTTTGTCTTGCATTCATTGTTTTCTCTCTGCATTAGTTAGGGCTCATTCTTCTGCTTCATCTTTATGTTTGGGAAATATATTTGTGACATAGTCTCAAACATCATGAGCCTTCAATGTGGTCTCTTTCACCACCACATCTTCGAGTTGTTACTTGACCTCCATTTAAAACATAACCGCTTCAGACCATCTTTGACGTACTTTGCAGAATTGAGGCTTCTCGACCTCCCAAAGCATGACGGGTTAGTCTCGATACTGAACCATCCTATGGAACTGCCACCATCTGTTGAATATATGGCCTTCCGCTATATTCACCAGTTATCTAGGATAGCATTTTGGGTACAAAATGTTTTCAACAGACAATTCTACAACTTGACCTTGTATAAATAACCTGTGCTCCCAGAGCATGACAAGTAACAATAGCTTGACCTTATTAAGAACTACCTATGACTAATGCTCCCTGAACATGATGAGTAACACTAGCTTTACCTTATCGAGAACTACCTGTGACTAATGCTCTCGGTTAAATAATTTACATGTTATTTGTGATTATTCATGTATATAATCTCAAAAATCTAACAATAAAATTGTGTGAGACACCCTCCTTCATAGGTCCATTAATAATTTACGCAAAACATAAAATTATAATAACTTTGCCCATTATATATTAAACTCACACCACACAATGACTGTATGCCACTAGATTTGCGCCCCTTTCGGTCTTGATTTTCAGAAATATTCTTGTAGCAACGATCTGTCATAATTCTTTTCCATAGAAACTTGTAGTTCTTAGAGATCATCTTATTACTTGCATGACCTCTTTGACTTGAATTTTCTCTGACGGCTTACAACTACTCAGATTTTGAAACTTTCCTTGTGCTAGGGATACACTATCTATTAGATGGTTCTCTGTCAACAAAATATGTAAATTTGCTCTATATCAAACCCGTGGGGTCTGCACCATACGATTATGACGCGTCTTTCTTACTACGGTGGATTGGAGGGACTAACTCAGGTTATGTGTCGGTCAGATCTGATCACAGAAAATCGTTGAACCAACATGCTCCTCATGAAATATCAGCTGAGCTACTTCGATTCCATAATCACCCAATTCCTGGCGACATGCATCAAGTTGACCAACATAAATGAGTTCGATGACAATGCAAGCATGCCTTTCGATGTAAGCTGCTTCATACTAGATCCCGCAGACATAAGTGTTACCGAAGCGATGCAGCACCATGCGAGGGGCTCTAAGTCATAATAACTAAGCTTCAAGTTCATCTTGATTCCATTGATCACTCTTCGACCCCCCGAGATGAACACTGAAATGTTGGAAGGAAAGCATGAAAGTAGGAATATAAGGCTTCAGATCCATGTTCAATGCCATGATGCATATCATCTTGTATGCATAGTAGAGATGCTCTGTCACCCTTATTGCGCGGTCAGGAAATCTAGAAGTCCATTTCATTACACTTGTGTGGCTTCTGCGATGTAGAATGCCCTTGTGACCAGAAAGTTCAAGTTTGCACAGTGCAATGGTGACAAAGGGAAAAATTATGGAAATACTTCATGGCAATGCTCAGTAGCACCACGTTCCACAGGCTCTACAGCTCCATGAAAAGTATCGCAACAACACACTATTTTTCTACCATTCAGGTCTAAAAAATTGTTGTATACAGATTTACTGATGCAGGAGCATCCAACACCCTTGTACAAAGGGATGAATCCAAAGCAAGAGAACGTGGACCACGGGAGCATAACAGAGGAAAGTCTGTTTTAAAGCAGAAAAACAGATTTAAAGTGGATTTAAAGCGGATAAGTTTAAAGCAGATTTAAAGCGGATAAGATGGATACGACTTACTATTGTTAACAACCATGCATGCATTATGGAGAGTTCGTTGGAGAAAAACAAGGAGAGGATCTGATCGGTTCTTCCTTTCTAACGCTTCTTATATAAGACAGAGATCGAGAGGGCAGGAGATATCTGATTTGTGAGGCATTTGTGAGTGAGCAAGATGTAACCGAGAGCGAGCTTGTTCTAAGGCTGCAATGCCTTAGATGTAAGCGATTTTGTATATAATCAAATTAATATATTCTGTTGATTTCCTGCGTGTCGAATTATGAATTTCTGTGTGCGAGTTTGTTGATCGACATTGATCACTTACAGGATCAATGGCGATTTGAAATATTGTGTAACTATTATATATGTTGATCGATTATTGTTTAAACGCTATGTATGAAGAGCAAGTGAGGATTAGCGTGTTGGCAATTGCCTGATGTGGTTTTCGATCTGTATTTCTAATAGAAATCGTGAATATTCTATGTTTAATGCCATCCTGGTAGTGCTGCAGTTTAAGAACTGAAATATAGAGGAATGACTTCACAGGGGTTGGAACGAAGGCGAATCCATATATGTATTGGCTTTGTATTAGATCGGATCTAGTACAGTGGTCAGATCAGAACTATAATGAGTTGAAATACAGTCGGTAAATTGAACACGGTTTTGTTTGTGGTCCAGTATGATGAGCGATGGAGTTTTGCTTTGAATCGGAGTTGTATGGAGTGTGATCGCCGATTAACGAAAGGTGTGAACCATCAGATCAACCAGATCAGGGGTCATATGTATAGAATCTCTGTTTATAAAAGGCGTTCAATCGCTGTGTTTTTTAATGGCGATAAAGGAATCAACGATATTTATAGAGGTGGTTGTATATGTTTTGAAATCAAAATATTCCCGTGTATTCGTGATATGTATGTATGCTTGCGATGGTTATAATTTACAAGGCTTAAAGCCTAAACCGCTTTCGACGGGACTTTGTGGGCCCATAACCCACAAGCCCAGGTTCGAAAATTATACATGAAAGGATATTTTGGCTTACACCAAGATCTCATTTTCATCAGTTTGGTATCAGAGCAGAAGAAGATTCTGCGGAAGGAGGTACAGTTGGTTAAGCTGGAGAGTTTGTGGTCTTACTGTCGTGCAGATGGCGGCAGCGGAAGGTGAGAAGATTTGCAGCAACCTAGAGCAAGGTGTGCTCAATTGGTTCCAGAGAAGAGAACCTGAAGGATGCCAAAAGACTAAGCTCAGGAGGAAGCTTGGTGAGGTATCGTGTAGCAGAGGAAGACTGTTACTGCAGAGGTTGGTTGCAGTTCACAGAAGACCATGAAAGCAGTTCCACTGAAGGAATGCAGTGGATAGAATTGCTAAGGATAAGGAGAAGCATATGACCAGGAGGTCATAAAATTTTGTGCATCGGGAGTCTGATGCAGGAGCATCCAACACCCTTGTACAAAGGGAGGAATCCAAAGCAAGCGAACGTGGACCACGGGAGCAGAACAGAGGAAAGTCTGTTTTAAAGCAGAAAAACAGATTTAAAGTGGATTTAAAGCGCATAAGTTTAAAGCAAATTTAAAGCGGATAAGATGGATACGACTTACTATTGTTAACAGCCATGCATGCATTATGGAGAGTTCGTTGGAGAAAAACAAGGAGAGGATCTGATCGGTTCTTCCTTTCTAACGCTTCTTATATAAGACAGAGATCGAGAGGGCGAGAGATATCTGATTTGTGAGGCATTTGTGAGTGAGCAAGATGTAACCGAGAGCGAGCTTGTTCTAAGGCTGCAATGCATTAGATGTAAGCAATTTTGTATATAATCAAATTAATATATTCTGTTGATTTTCTGCGTGTCGAATTATGAATTTCTGTGTGCGAGTTTGTTGATCGACATTGATCACTTACAGGGTCAATGGCGATTTGAAATATTGTGTAACTGTTATATATGTTGATCGATTATTGTTTAAACGCTATGTATGAAGAGCAAGTGAGAATTGGCGTGTTGGCAATTGCCTGATGTGGTTTTCGATTTGTATTTCTAATAGAAATCGTGAATATTCTATGTTTAATGCCATCCTGGCAGTGCTGCAGTTTAAGAACTGAAATATAGAGGAACGACTTCACAGGGGTTGGAACGAAGGCGAATCCATATATGTATTGGCTTTGTATTAGATTGGATCCAGTACAGTGGTCAGATCGGAACTATAATGCGTTGAAATACAGTCGGTAAATTAAACACGGTTTTGTTTGTGGTCCAGTATGATGAGCGATGGAGTTTTGCTTTGAATTGGAGTTGTATGGAGTGTGATCGCCGATTAACGAAAGGTGTGAACCATCAGATCAACCAGATCAGGGGTGCAGTCATATGTATAGAATCTCTGTTTTTAAAAGGCGTTCAATCGCTGTGTTTTTAAATGGCGATAAAGGAATCAACGATATTTATAGAGGTGGTTGTATATGTTTTGAAATCAAAATATTCCCGTGTATTCGTGATATGTATGTATGCTTGCGATGGTTATAATTTACAAGGCTTAAAGCCTAAACCGCTTCCGACGGGACTTTGTGGGCCCATAACCCACAAGCCCAGGTTCGAAAATTATACATGAAAGGAGATTTTGGCTTACACCAAGATCTCATTTTCATCATTTACCCACACTGCAATTTCCAGAATTGCCCCAATGACAACTACTATTACATACACAAATAAAACAAAATTTATTAACAATAAATAGTTTGCACAACCTTGCAGGTGGTTGGTTATGCTCTTGGTGTTATAGTGGCAACTATGAGGTTTGATCCTGGGTCTCCCTTAGATTAGGCCTGGCAGTTATCGATTCACCATGTGGTTAAAAAAAAAAAAATAGTTTGCACAACACAATCCCTTAACCTAATCTACTTGTAAAACAATAAAATTAAGTCTCTCTCACATTTTCCTGGCCCTCCCCTAAGGGAGTCAAGCCAGTACTAGCTCTGATACCATGTTGGAAAATAGAGATAAGATAGATTGTGCACACAACACCAAATCACACATAGATACTTATTGATCACCACAGATACAAATATATAGGACATAGATCAATGACTTTGACATATCTAGATCATGATTCCTACTCATGCATTGGAATCAACAACTTCTAGACGTATGCCTAGAGACTCACAATAACAACTACTCATGACATATAAATATTACTTGCAACAAAAAGATCTACAAATCCACATTCAAAATTTGTTGAAGCACATGACTCCACCACAACAAGAAACCTCTCCCTTCCATTTAATTATTTCTTATCATGCACAGACAGCCCAGAAGAACTAATTGGGTGATAGAATGGTAAATATCGATAAGAGTAATTGGGAGTGGCCATGTGCTATTCTGCTTCTACTTCTTTTTCAATTGATTTAGGTTTGGGTCACTTTTTGGAGTAGTGTTGTAGATTTTACTTGGATTTTCAATTTGATTTAGTTTTAGGTCACTAGTGGAGTAGATTGTGCCACCTGGGATTTATAATTATTATTGGTGCTAATTTTATTTAAGGAGTTGTTGTAACGGCTACAACCACCCTCTAAATTTTTTCCTTAACCTAGTTTTGGAGCCTCCCTACCAATCTTTCACATCAGCATGTTTTGCTTCGTCAAGTACACAAGCTCTAGGGATCTTCTTACAAAAAGACAACCTACCGATCAAACCTTGATGCATTCCTATCACAGGTGTTCATCTGGAGTTGGTCCAGCAACAAGCTGAGTAGCTCCTTTAAGAATTTGTGAAAATTTGGAGGGCAACCAACCTTCCCTCAAGAAATTCCGCAATCCTGACTAGCAGCCTGCTGCGCCCCAGAATTGTGCAATTCTGCTGAGCAAGATTCGCCCAAAAAATTGCGCAATCCTTCCCAGATGGGCTACTCAGCCCAAAATTTGCACAAATCTAGGTAGTAGTCAGTTGCTCTACCCAGAAATTGCCTAAATCTTCTAAGCAGCCAACCCAGATCCCAACCATAAATGCGCATTTTCTCCCAGTAGTTGAGTAGTATCTTGCATGTGCAGTTGAGTTGACTGGTTCCCTCCGGGACTGAGGAAAACATGCTTGCATGCATGGGCTGCTTCTCCCAAGGCAACATGTAAAGGCATCCCTTGTTTCAGGGATCTATTTTTGGCAGTTGGAGGTTACATGCAAAGATCATTTCAGAAACCTCCCACCAAGTGTCGCTTTCCCTAGATTTGTGGCATGCATGTCACAACCTCGATTTTATCAAAACTCATCAACCGCGCATTGCAAAGCTCATTCCTCACATCAACCTTGTAGCTCTGACATCCCACATCGCATCTAGGAGTTGTTGACACATTCAACTCAGTTGTTTTGGGGTAAGCCCGCTTTCCATGACTTGTGTTGCATTTCTGGTGCTTTTTGTGTTTTGCTTCATATGAACGTTGTTTGCTTGATTTCAGTGAGTGCTTGCTGTCGTTTTGATACATACTAGCTTGTACAAGAACCGTTTCAATTTTCATTGACATCTCACTGCTATCGCATGCATGAAACTGTTTTTCACGAACGATTGCCGATTCGGTGACTGGCCTCACCCACATGCATGTTGTTCCATTTTACGAATTTGTCATTCACTATTTGCATGCATGATCATTTACTCATGCTTATACTCAGTATTGCCATGCATTCGCATTCACATTCGCTTTCAGTTGCCCGTCAGCGAGTCTGGGCAGCCTTGGCTCGAAATCTACCTCACCAAGACAACATTGCACAATCCTGAGAAGGAAGGCTCTGTCTTCCTCTCAGGATATGTGCATTTCTTCCCAGCGACTATCCTCTAGTCTTGCATTGCACAATTCTAAGGGACAGTGACTGTTGGCCCAGAAAATTGCGCAATGCAGTCACTGAGCCTATAATCATTGCCAGCTGAGATTGCACATTGCACAATTCCAACAGTCAACAACTAGACTGGATTGTGCATTGTGTAGTCCTAGTAGTCAGTTAGCCACCCAACAGCCCAGACTATGCCTTGTGCAGTCTTGGGAGTCAGTATCTTGACCTCACGGCAGAAGTTGCACAACCTTCATGTTCAGTCACATAGGTATGTTGCAAGTTAGTTCTCAAGTTCATTTTGGTTTTCGACTGACAGATTGCTTGCCATGAGTGTTGCCATGTCTCCAGGTATAGCAGGCTTTCATCTACCTCTCAGAAGTACAGGTACAATGGTTTCAGGAAAGCAGAGTTGAAGACACCTTTCAGAGCACACTTGGGGATGAAGTCGATCAAGTGTCTATGGACTTGCCTGCCCATGAATACATCAAGTTGTTTGTAGACAAGGACATCAAGATATGCCCGCAACAACATCACAACAAGCAACATCCTAAACAATAGTTGAAGGCAACATACCGGATACAATGAATGCAAGAGGAAGGTTGTTGACAACACGGAGGCGAAACAAAGTTGCTAGCTCAAGCAGATCCACTAATGATGAAAGCAACTTTGGAGACTCAGGCTATGAGGTGACATCATGACATGAAGATCGCGTGAGGACAAAGAATGGAACAAAGAAGGATTTGCATGTGCTGAAGCAGCAACCCAAGGAAGAACATGAGCTGGACAGACAAGCGAATGAGTTGTAGCAGGAACAGGAACAACAGGGGGCGCAACATGCACTCATGGATGAAACTGCACCCGTACAAGTTATAGATCTATCCCATTAGCTGGCACAGAGAAAAAATGGTGAGCAGTGTTGTTGATCACATGTAAGGGATTTAGCAGTATGCATGACATTGTGTGCACGTAGGCGATCCAACCCATTCAGCACACTCACCAAGGCGTAGACAAGAAGCAAGCCTGACTGGAGCTGAGCATGTAGTTGATAGTTGATGCGCATGACCACCATCACACATTGGGAGATCAACACAAACATTATGCATCAGTGTGTTGTCGGTTAGGCCGCACCCAAGGAGACCATGCACATGTTAGCAGACGATTTGGATGGAGGAGCCATACCAATGCACCCAGATGCAATGGAGGCAAGAGTTCACTTTAACAAGATGTCACCATGTAGTGCATGCAAACCACCATGGATGACCAAGCTTGGCATCAGTTTACCACCTTCACCATCACAAGCATGTCAAAGAGTTGGTATCACCACGACGGACCGAGTGTCAGTGATGTCTTGCATGGCTTGTTAAAGCCATTTTGTCTCACATGAGCACATGTGCATTGTAATGTAACGTCTTGTCAAGTGGAAGTTCAAGTGTCGATAGTTGGATGTAACAATCATAGAGTAGATGAAGAGTCATGAGGGTAGATGAAATGTCACAAAGGGGAATGTCAAGGGTCACCCCACCCTTTGCTATAAATAGAAACTCATAACTCATTATAAGGGCTTTTTCTCAGCCAAGCTTCTGATAAGATGATCTTGGAGAGAGCTTGGACATATTGTAACGAGCCTTGGCTTCTCCACTGCGCAGAGCTAGTATATCTCCTTGGAGGAGCGGGTGGTTGTGGTTGTAACATTCTGCTGTCGGAACTAGTGGTTAGACATGGATGTATTGTATGACTGGAACTTACACTTAATATAACAGAGCCAACACGTTTCATGCATATGATGTATTGTATTCTATGCTATCTGGTTTACTCTAAATGATATATGTATTTTCTTTCTTATGCATGCATGTATAGATTATTTTGTATAGGTATGTATGAATCTTTCTGAAATGTGTTGTTGGTTTAACCATCACTTTGGATTGCTCGATAACTTGCTTTCTAGCTTGTGATGCATCTTCGCTCGTGTGTTCCCTTCTAAGTCGCATACTATTACAGGTTTCCAAGGGGCACACTCACCTCACCCTCAGTGTGTTAGAACCTCTCATGCACCTTCCTTGACTTATTGCAGTTGTCACACCCTTGCTACCAACAGGGATCTCTTACTTGCCTCTGTACGAATTCGCTGTCAAGGCATTACTGTATGACCCACTGCTGGGACTCCTACACCAAACGGTCTAAGGTATAATTGGACTTCTTACGGGGGAGATCCCCTTACATTTTGGCCGGTCCAACACCGTCAACATTCTGGCACTAGAAGGAGGGCTAGATGACAAGCTAAGTCCTCACATCTGTTTTGAATCTCTACATATATTTCATGACTAACTACCGAATTGCAGTTCCGGAGTGTATTTCTTATGGAAATGATTTCATCATCTCAGAAAATCTCTCAGATAACTTGTCTCATAAAACATATGATGGTGGAGGCCACGTAGCCTTGGTTAGGCATGTGTTCAGCGTTGTAGGCTCATGCGAAAGACATGGATTCTTTGAAGAATACATGAGCTACGTGTTATTCGTCTACACGTTTAGAGGGCACCTAATGCACTGGTGTGCCACGCTGCCCAAAAAATATATTCATTCTCTTGCTCATCTAGTTGCAGAGATAGACCGTGCTTTCAATCACTTTGCCGGTAAAGAACTCAACCAAGAAATTCTGCAATTACGAAAAGAACCTGATGAATCTGTTGAACAATTTCACACAAGCTTTTGTAATCTTGCATACCGATTCCCCGAAGATGATATTGATTGGGAATTTCTCAATAGGAGATTTGAGTATCATCTTTACATATCTAAAAATCCACAATTCTTGAAATCACTCGAATCCCACTCATACTGCAGTGATGGAATTGCGCAATGATGAGCAGGATCAGTAATTGTCACAAGTGATTGTCTGCCTTCACCTCATCAAATATCTCCACCACCACGGAGTGATGTGGGAGATCATGCACATACCTCTGTTGAACTGTCACATCCTCCCACCCCACCTTCTCTTGATATCTACACAGATTTGGCTTGCAATCCTATTGTTTGTCACGTGGGTTCGTTCTCTCGACCTTCGTCCTTGTGTTCTGTTGATCCTCTAGATTGTACTGTCTTGTGTTCTTCCATTCCAGACTCCTCACTTATTGTGAACGAGAATCAAGTCGTTGATGTAGTTGTTGTTACGCAGCCAACCTATGCCATCATTCATGATGAGTGTGTGCGGGAATCTAAAGAAGAACCCGTGGTGAAGGATGACTCCCTTCTAGCCACATCTCATCCGCTTCATCCTTACATCCCATGTGATTCTGGCACTGCTGATTTCGCCTGTGAAAACCCATTTCCGGATGTTTCTACTTCTGATCATTCACATGACACGTCGGATGTCAGTATATCATCACAGTGCAGAGAGGACACATCTTCCTCCATAAATCTATCCAATTTGTCATCTTTCATTTCTGAAAACACAGAGGGTGAACATATTTGCTTCTCACCCAGCCCTCTGCCCGATTCATCAAATCATGAGGATGCCGACAAAAATCCTAAATTTTCTGATCTTGACTGTCGTGATCTCTCTACTTCTTCATCTTATCAAGATGTTGATTCAATTGTTGTTAATCTGTCTAAGAAAATGATATACAATGATCTATATGTCAATGAAGTCGAAACCATGCAGACTGTCGAGGCACTTTAGCCCGAGTTGATGGTTATGTCAGACCCTCGCTGTCCTGAGATTGGTTTTACTTCCGGTCAGGAAATTATTGAAACACTCAAGGCTCCTCATCACTCTCTGCTTTGCATTGAAGATCAACCAAACACCCATATTTCGCTTCCTCCACTTGAACTACATGATCCCATCGCTCATGCATTGGAGGAATCTTACACAGCAAGCACACATGCACAACATAAGTGGTCTACCTTTCTCACGTTTTCTTGCATGTCACAGTCAAGAGAATGCACACACTCAACATCTGCATGTAGTGTAGCACAACACCATGGCAGCTCCACAGAGTGCATGTCATGCGCTTTCACTCATCTTTGTTCTGTGGTCGCTTGTAAACTCGGAGTGTGTTTGTCTTCACTGTTATATCTTTCTTGTTTGCTGGTTCGCATAACTGTCTTGTTCGCGAACCATGCCTTCACCAACATGGGTCAACCAATGCGCCAATGGTTGCATTGGAAGTATCACTTCACATGAGATGGCCCATGCACCGTTAGCTTAGGAGTAGGAGTAGTGTTTGCTTTCAGTCTGTTTTCTTGCATGCTTGTTTTCTTACTTGCTTTGTTGGTTTGTTCGCTTGCTTTCTTGTTTTCTTACTCGCTTTGCTTTCACTTTTTCTTTTGATTCTTTTTTTCTTTGTTGTTTGTTTTCCTATTTTGTTCGTAGGTTAGTTTTGCATGAAACCATGTATGACTCATGAAACAAGCTGGGTAAAGTAAGAGAGGACGTGTACAACTATCAACATTTGGTTATCTATTTTACACTCTCTTATGTAAGAACTTGTTTTCTTCAGTCCATGATACATCAATGGAAAATATGTACTGTTCGAAGTGAACCTTGATGAAAACACAACGCTTGCGCACTCACTAGTATCACCTACTCCAGTCGGTTGTTTTTGGGTTAATCCTTGTCAGCTCAGTCAAGTGGAGTAAGGTGAAGGGGAAAACATTAATAGGCACGTCAGAGGTATAATAAACTACTTCTCTGTAGGAACAACCTCTTCTGATCTCAATAAGTCGAGATCCCTCTTCTGCCTCTGAAATGAATAAGTGCTATGCACAGTTATGAAGATGAAAAATGAAAAAATGAAAAAGTGAAAAAAGTTTGAAAAAATGAAAAATGAATAAGGAAAAATAAGAGAAAGGATTCTTGCACAAAGAGGTGATGCAAGTAACTCCACCGGGGTACTGATCAGGCTCATTGGCAGCGGAGCCATGCTTGTGTTCCTATGTGACTCCGTCGGGGTAGTGTCGAGACCTGCTGGCAGCGGAGCAACACCAGAGATGAAACTAAGATTCTAACGACTATACTACTTGTGCACCAATATACCCCTCAACTCCAATCGAAACAACTATGTTGACTTGACTTGGAATGTGTTTCAATTGACCAAGATCGTGGGGACGCTACATCTTACAATCAAGCAATTGTGGAAACCAAGATGAACTAAGAACTGAACAATACTTCTAGAGGTGTTAGACTTGTTTTTCACGAACAACATCCATTCAAAGAGCTGGAGTTCTACCAGTGTGTCTCCAAGTGTTGTAGCGGCTGCAAACACCCTCCAAATTTTTTCCTTAGCTTCGTTTTGGAGCCTCCCTACCAACCTTTCATAGTAGCATGTCTTGCTTCATCAAGCACACAAGCTCCAATGATTTTCTTGTAGAAAGACAGAGTGAGATCAAACCTTGATGCATTCCCATCACAGGCTGTTTATCCAAACTTGGTCCAGCAGTAGGCTGAGAAGATCCTTCAAGAATTTACGCAAATCTGGAGGGAAACCAACCTTCCCTCCAGAAATTGCGTAGTCCTGACCGGCAGCCTGCTCGGCCCCAGAATCAATTCTGCTGAGCAAGCTTCACCCAAAAAATTGTGCAATCCTTCCCAGCTGGGCTGCTCAGCCCATAATTTGCGCAAATCTGGGCAGCAGTCAGCTGCTCTGCCTAGAAATTCCGCAAATCTTTTGAGTAGCCAGCCTAGTGCTCAGCTAGAAATGCGCATTTTCTCCCAGTGGCTAAGCAACCTCTTGCATGTGCAGCTGAGTTGACCGGTTTCCTCCAAGACCGAGGAAAACAAACTTGCATGCATGTGATGCTTCTCCCAAGGCAACATGCAAAGGCATCTCTTGTTTTAGGGATCTATTTTTGGCAGTTGGAGGTTACATGCAAGGATCATTTCAGAAGCCTCCCACCAAGTGTCGCTTTCCTTAGATTTGTGGCATGCACGTCACAACCTCAATTTTATCAAAACTCATAAACTGGATGTTGCAGAGCTCATTCCTCACATCAACCTTGCAGCTCTGACATCCCACATCGCATCTAGGAGCTGTCGGCACATTGAGCTTAGTTGCTTTGTGGTAAGCCCGCTTTCCATGACTTGTGTTTCATTTCTGGCGCTTTTTGTGTTTCGCTTCGTATGAATGTTGTCTGCTTGATTTCAATGAGTGCTTTTTTTTGTTTTGATACATACTAGCTTGTACAAGCACCGTTTCAGTTTTCATTAACATCTCACTGCTATCGCATGCATGAAACTGTTTTTCACGAACAGTCACTAATTCGGTGACTCGCCTCACCCACATGCATGTTGTTACGTTTTACAAATCTGTCATTCACTGTTTTCATGCATGATTATTCACTCATGATTATACTCGGTATCGCCATGCATTCGCATTCACATTTGCTTTTAGTTTCCCGTCAGCGAGTCTGGGTAGCCTTGGCCCGGGCTCTGCCTCACTAAGACAACATTGCACAATCTTAAGAAGGAAGGTCCTGTCTTCCTCTTAGGAAATGCACATTTCTTCTCAGTGACTGTCCTCCAGTCTTGCATTGCGCTGAGATTGTGCATTGCGCAATCCAGCGGTCATCAGCCAGACTGGATTGTGCATTGCGCAGTCCCAATAGCCAGTCAGCCTCCCAGTGGCCTAGACTATTCCTTGCGCAGTCTTGGCAGTCAGTCTCCTAACCTCTTGATGAAAATTGCACAACCTTCATAATCAGTCACACAGGTATGTTTCAAGTCAGTTCTCAAGTTCATTTTGTTTTTCGACTGACAGATTGCTTGCCATGAGTGTTTCCATGTCTCCAGGTATAGCAGGTGTTCATTTTCCTCTCAGAAGTACAGGTACAATGGTTTCAAGAGAGTAGATTCAAATACACTGTTCAGAGAACACTTGGGGATGCAGTCGATCAAGTGTCTATGGACTTGCCTGCCCACGATGACATCAAGTTGTTCGTAGACAAGGACATTAAGGTATGACCACAACAACGTCACAGCAAGTAGAATTCCTAAACAGTAGCTGAAGGCAGCATACTAGATGCAACGAATGCAAGAGGAAGGTTGTTAACAACATGGAGGCGAAACAAAGTTGCAAGCTCAAGCAGATCCACTGATGATGAAAGCAACTTTGGAGACTCAGGCTATGAGGTGACGGCGCGACATGAAGATTGCGCGAGGACAGAGAATGGAACAAAGAAGGAGTTTCATGTGCTGAAGCAGCAACTCAAAGAAGAACATGAGCTGCACAGACAATCGAATGAGTTGCAGCAGGAACAGGAATAACAGAGGGTGCAACATGCACTCACAGATGAAATTGCGCTCGTACAAGTTATATATCCATCCCAATTGCTGGCATGGAACATACATGGTGAACAGTGTTGTTGATCACATGCAAGGGTTTCAGCAGCATGCATGTCATTGTGTGCATGCAGGCGATCCAACCCATTCAACACACTCACCAAGGCAAAGAGGAGAAGCAAGCCCAATTGGAGCTCAGCATGTAGTTGACAGTTGATGCGCATGAGCACCAACACACAGTGGGAGATCAACACAAATACTATGCAATGGAGGCAAGAGTTCACTTCAGCAAGATGTCATAGAGTGCATGCACACCACCACGGACGACCAAGCTTGGCATCAGCTCACCACCTTCACCATCATAAGCATGTCAAAGTGTTGGTCTCACCACAACGGAGTGAGTGGCAGTGATGTCTTACATGGCTTGCTCAAGCTATTTTGTCTCACATGATCACATGTACATTGTAATGTAATGTCTTGTCAAGTGGAAGTTCAAGTGCCGATAGTTGGATGTAACAGTCATAGAGTAGATGAAGAGTCATGAGGGTAGATGATTTGTGACAAAGGGGAATGTCAAGGGTCACCCCACCCTTTGCTATAAATAGAACCTTGTAACTCATTGTACGGGCTTTTGGTCAGCCAAGCTTCTGATAAGACTATCTTGGAAAGAGCTTGGATAGTATTCTAATGAGCCTTGGCTTCTCCACTGCGTAGAGCTAGTATATCTCTTTGGAGGAGCGGGCGGTTGTGGTTGTAACATTCCGCTATCGGAACTAGTGGTTAGACATGGATGTATTGTATGACTGGAACTTACACTTAATATAACAGATCCAACATGTTTCATGCATATGTTGTATTGTATTGTATTCTATTTTATTTACTCTAAATGATATATGTATTTTCTTTCTTATACATGTATGTATAGACTATTCAGTATAAGTATGTATGAATCTTTCTGAAATGTGTTACTGGATTAACCATCAATTTGGATTTCTTGCTAACTTGCTTTCCAACTTGTGATGAATCTTTTCTTGTGTGTTTCCTTCCAAGCCGCGTACTATTATAGGTTTCCATGGGGCACACTCACCTCACCCTCAGTGTGTTAGAACCTTTCATGCACCTTCCTTGACTTACTATAGCTGTCACACCCTTGCTACAAACAGGGACATCTTACTTGCCTCTGTGTGAATTCGCGGTCAAGGCATTACCATATGATCCATTGCTCGGACTCCTACACCAAACGGTCTGAGGTCTAATTGGGACTTCTTACCGGGGAAATCTCTTTACATGTTGGCAGGTCCAGCACCATCAACAAGAGTGTTAGCCTTATAAGCATTATTGGGATTGATTTCATTTAAAGAGTGTTATTTTATAAATATTATTGGGACTGATTTGATTTGAAAAGCGTTATTGTATCTTTTATCTATATATATATATATATAATTTTTTTTTAATGTGGACAATATTGGATCATTGTTATCAGCTAAAGTTTCTTTTATTCCATGTATAAATTTTGATCTTTATAGAGTAATGTTTCAGCTATATAATTACATGAAAGTGATTAGTTCATCAATTTTCAATGAGGGATTCCATTGTGTATGTAACACTCTGAACTAGTTGGTTATATTTCAATTAAAATGTTGTAATTTATTTTGCAACTCTTGCATCATTTGTTATCGGAATGCTCAGCATTACTAGGGATTTCTATGATTACTGTAATACATCTCCTTCTGAGCGGCTCAAATGTCCAAATCTGTAGAGAATGGAACTTCACTTGTTTTCCTATACCCAACACGCGATCCCTAACATTATAGCTCAATTCACAGGAAATGCCGATGAAAGAATAAAGCGCTATGATTGAAATGCTCAATATGTCTCCCAATCTCGCACTAGTTCTAGTAAAAACACGAAACAATGAGAGCATGGGCTTACCACCTTGCTCAATATGTCTCCCAATCTCGCACTAGTTCTAGTAAAAACACGAAACAATGAGAGCATGGGCTTACCACCTGCCTCGAGATTCTTGTGAAATAAATTTCTTCTGGTCTCTAGCTCCCAAACAACATAGAGATCAAAGAAAAGGTTGTCAATCCTAGCTGCACTTTCCCATTGTGGACAATTTCTATCCGCATAATAGAATAATATATCTTTCATGCTCTCAAACGAACCGCATCCAAGCCCAAGCGGTCTTTATTAGTCATGTTATTTGTGTCACATTTATTTTGGGGGAACACATTATACATTTTAGGAGATTGGAATTTAGATAGGATTTTAATTTCTTGAAGATACTTTTCAATTTTATTTCTCTTAAGAGTCTGTAACATTGTAACATTTTGATGAATGATATTTTTAGAACTCTCGATAATCACGAGATTGGATAAATTGTTGAGCACGACAATAGATAATCTCGGAACAGGTGCATAGGCCTCTATTTCATTCTTTCATATATTTTTCAATCCCTATGCATATATGATATTTTCCATAGCCTTCCACATTTTCTGACAAAAATTAACCTTCTGTTTGTGCCACCTCTCTTTTATATATATATATATATATTTTAAATAATGGTAAATATTTTAATAATTAAAATTAAAATTTTAAATAGTAATAGTGAGGTTAATAAATTAACATAATTAATAATAATAATAATTTATAAGTTTTGTTAATATGTTTTATTAGTGGAATTTTTTTGATGTATAAAAAATTATTTGGGTATATTTTTATAGTGTTCATTCTTTATACTTTTTATGCATCGAATTCTCATAAATGCAATTTTTTTTCATAGGTGGTATAGATATAATTTGGAAAAAGAAAATATTATAAATTATATGCTATTAATATGGGTATATAAAAGACGGAGGGAGAGCTCTGCGGCGATACGAGGGTTTCGAATGGCGCTGCAAGGTCGCACCAGAAACGCAGGCTACCGGGGCTCGAAGGACCTGCCTCCAGCTCGCGAAGAAAGACTGAAGGCCGCATACAAATGGCAGACCTTAGAACCCAGGCAGCAACCGATTGTTTCGCTGAACGAAGGAGTTTTGTTATGGCCGAAAGCGGTTATGGCTGCGGCCCTGCGGCTCGAAGAGATCTGGACAGTCAGAGCCAACGTAACCTTCAACGCCGCCGGATCAGTGCATAACGCCGAAGGAACAGTGAGTGCAAGGTTCAGATCTACAGAATCGGTCACAGCGCCACGGATCTGGCTTCCAACTACGGCGGATCGATCCTCGGAGGCAGAGTTCCGGATGGTAATGAGCGCGGGTGCCCCAGATCTATCATGGCTGCCACTGGAACCACCACGGATGTATCCAGAAGCAGAAAGAAAGCCCATCAACGCGGAAGGCGGGTATGCAAACCCCAGATCCGCCATCGATCCACCAGATCCGGACAATAAACAGACAAATAAGAGCTTGGTTAAGGCAGATCCGACAGATCTGAAAATATTCATCAGATCGGTAGAGGGCAAACACTATTGTGTTCAATTCAAGGAAGGCATGGAGGTTCTGGAAGTAAAAAAACAGATCCAGAATAAACTGGGCATTCCGATATCATACCAAAATCTTTTATTTTCAGGACATTGCTTGCAGGATCTACACACCCTTCAGCATTATGGAGTTGCTAATGATTCAACCATCATCCTCAACTTGAGACTCCGAGGCGGATGCAAGGGAACTACCTCAAAAAACACAGGTTCTTTCCGTGATGCAGTCAAAGGGAAAGATCCAATGCAACACAAACCAGCACCCACAGCAGAGCTTCCAGGGCCCTATATCGTGGAACAGAGGCCAGAATCACCCATGCTCACTGTATCACTGCCTGAGGTAACAGATCTATACACGGATCTAATGCAAAATGTTGTTATATGCAGATTCAATGGTTACTGGCCCAAAGCTGATGCACTGCATCAATGGGTTTTTTCTTCATGGTCACCCAAGTGTGAAATATATCTATGCCCTAAGGGTTTCTTCATAGTCAGATTCAACACAGAACTGGAACGAGACAGTATCATCAACCAAGGGCCTTGGTTCTGGGGCAATGCTGGCCTCTTTATCACCCCCTAATTCTCGGACTTTGATGCTAACAAAATGGTTGTATCGACAATGCCAGTTTGGGTAAGGCTTCATAACCTCCCGCTGCACTTCTGGCATCGGAAGGCATTATCAGCCATTGGGAATTCCTTAGGAAAACATCTTAAAATAGATGAGGACAGAGCCAACCGGGGAATCTTCACATATGCCAGAATATGTGTCGAGGTGGATCTAAGCCAAGGGCTTCCAGATCACATCACACTAAACTTTAACAATTCATTGTGGACACAACAACTTGATTACGAGAACACAACATTCAGATGCCGCAGCTGCATGCAGACAGGGCACCTACAATATGCATGTCCTCTGTCCAGTAAGGAACCTAAAGGAAACAAGAAACAACAGAAGAAACCAAAGGGCTGGCAGCATACAGAACCACTGGAGGAGGAAGCACTGAACACGGAACCCACAGATTTACAAGGAACACAGGACAAAGCGATGGAGGAAAACAACGAAGAACCCAAATTGGAGCCAAACAACTTGGAACGGCAGCAAGATCTACAGCTGGAAATAAGCGGAGCCAAAAGAGCACACAGCCCCGAAGGATCTGACTCGGACAAAGAACAATCAGTGTATACAGGGGAAAACCAGCTTGCCTTAATTGCCCCCACTCCCAACGCGGGAGTATGGCGCAAAGTAGAAAAGAAAAAAGGAAGGAAAATATAGGCCTGTAGACACAACTTTAACATTTCTGTTGTATTCCTGTATTTACAGGAACAGTTTTTTGACCTTTTGTGTTTTATTTCTGTTTGCTGCCTGTCATCACAGGAACAGCCATATGCATATGCTTCAAGCATCTACAAAATGTAATTTTATCAATATGAATAAAATTACGACTTTTTCCTAGGGGAAAAAAAAAATATGGGTATATAAATGTAATTTTAAACCTAGTAGCTAACAGTTAGTCTAAATATAGCTTAATTAAAAAAAACAACAAAGGTAAAGATTTCATCACAAAAATAAAACAATTAATAAAATATTGTATTGTTGAATGTCATCACCAAAAATTAAGAAATATGATTAACTAATATTATTTATATTAACATACATATATCTATATCTATTTGTGTATTTTTTATTTTTATTAACTTATATAATTGTTTATAATTAAATCTATTAAAATATATTTTTTAATATAATAATAAGTCATTTTAAATTGAAAATATTGCGAAAAAATCCGAATTAATGAAAATACAAATAATAAAAAATAAAAATAAAAAGTTAAAATAAAAAGAAAATAAAACAAAAAATTAATAAAAATGGAATTTACTAAACAACCCATAATAAGACCTCAACCAATCACCCTAAAAGTAAATAAATTTAAATAATAATAATAACTAACAAAAAATGAATTTCTAATGTTAAACTATGCATAAGCATCATAAATTCTTGGTAAAAGACAAAACTAATACTCGATCAAAAGAAAAACTTAATGCGTTATACCATGCCTGCGTACGCTAGGTATAATAATGATGAATATTATTAAGAATAGAACCAACAATATATATAAATTTATAAAAATATGATTTTCCCCGTTAAAATAAGGAGTCGTCTAACGAGGCGGAGGAATTGCCCGGATGGCCAAAAGTGGCCGGAATCTGGGAAATTTTTTTCAAAAAATCTTATAGAGGCAGTGTTTGAATCGTGGTTTTGATGGTGGAAATGGATTCAGCACCATCAAAAACTTTAGGACACCTAAAATTTTGAAGCTTAACAACTATAACTTTGATTTACAAAAATCCTTGTCAGATTTTCTCTAAATATAACTGGAATTTCCATAACTTTTTAAGCAACTCCTCTGCCTCGTTAGACTACGCGTTAAAATAATTACATATTTGTTATTCATGAATCAAAGTATACATGATAGTGAAAGCTAAGATAAACAACACATATGAGAACAAGTCAAGTCTAACTCAAAAGAAAGTCCTAAGAAAGAAAAAAAACCCAAAGAGATTTGTGTCCCCAAAACTTAAGGATCAAACTTAAACTTAGTAGATGGAAAATAAGGACTTAAGAATGCGAGAGGGAGTCGATTCAATGATCTCCCCACAACCGACCACAAGAATCAATTCCATTTTGAAGAGCAAGTCTCCCTTACTATTATGTTCTCAATGGATGTGTTGGATTTATAGATCTTCAAAGAACTCTTATGATGGCAGTCCCTTTCAGCGGCCTGCTAAATTGTTCACGATCTTCGCTCTTTAATACTTCACTTACCAGAATTCAAATCTCTCGTTCAGTCTTCTTAGGTCTATGCGTCTTCTTGTATTTGCTTTCTTATTTAGGCTGTGAATTTCCTTTCGCGTTCATGGGATTACACCCTTCTCTCCTTTTGCAACATAACTTCCAATTATTTCGGTCCTCCCCTTCACGTCTTCTCCAAACTTCTTTAAAGAAAAACCCTGACCAAAGTTATATACCAATCCTTAAACTCTTTATAACATCTAACTCCGTGGTCCACCAAACAATTTGGGGTCAGGCTTTTCTTTTCTGAAATTATATATATACCATTCTGTCCCCATTGAAACTAATCAGAGATCAGACCCAACTATAAAGTCGCAGGTCATGCCTTGCTCCACTTCGAAACTACCTCTTCCACACACTAACTTCTGTGGAACCCAACTACGCCGACTACCCCTCAAACTGACTTCTAAATCACATATCGCCCAATTATGTTCCCATCCATCGTTGAATCACTCTAAGAGGTAAGCATAAGAAGAGGATATTGAAACACTTCACATGAGCAATCCAATGTTTGGATTCTATCGCTGAGTCAAATATTATGGAGGCACATCTTACCACTAATACACCGAAACCCGATTCGTCCAGGATTTGCTAGATTTATTGACTGTAAACCCAATTTAATCATTTTGGCCTTCCTTATTTTATGTTCCTCAAAGCACATACTTCTCATCATCGTTAACGCTGCCCACTCGAGTTCATGGTGTCATCTCTCTATACTCCAATCCCAACTCTTAGAGAGTATGGATGACCTATGTAGTCCCAATATTTAATCGCTCCCTAGTTAGGCAGGGATTGATAGCGAATGCCAACACTATAGACACAATTTCTTCACCCATTTCATTCATTCAACCTTATAGAATTGCGAAGACCAAATCAAAGGACTCTATTAATTGTTGGGACTGCAAAATTACCTAAGATAGAATAATATCGAGCGCACGAAAACACACCCACTCTCTAACTACGTGCTAGAAACTCATAATACAAACACATTGAATCACAAATGATCACATCGATTTGAAGTTCTTGCCTTTTTGCTCTATCATAGGGGTTTATACCACATCTCCAACCCAACAGGATTCAAAACTATGGACAAGATTAAGCAGAGAAGAAATGCACAATTATAGACATAAATTTGAATTCTCAATTAGTTAAGAAATATGTACAAGAGATCTTACAAGCCTTCTGCCCGAAATTCTTCTTTCATGATGCAATTAGGAGATATTCCTATACAAACTTATTAAACCTCTAATTTAAGGAGAACTTTGCTCCTACGCTATCACACACACAACATATACAAGAACTGTTTGGAAAAAAATATCTCAACAGAAACATTGACAATGGGATATCTGTCCAAATCCTAAAACTACCAGATTCCAACCCTACACTTATTGCATTTACAAAGGACCAATTGGCCTGTCACGAAAACAAACAAACAACTCAACAAAATGGAAATGGGACACATGGAAAATTACAACCTACATTCCTAATTTGTACAAAAATAAAATCTCTCTTCTAGAATTTACATGGCCCCTCTTAGTTTGGAAAAACATGGGGTTGATGCTCTTGCATCAAACTCCCCAGGTAGAAAATGTTTGATGTTTAGGTCAACTTCCTTCAGTATGCGAGACCCTCCAGGGTCCCAAACTCTATGGTGTAGTTGCCCACTTTGCTTTCCTTGTTGGCTTGTTGTTGCTTTCAGTGCCCTTGGATCCCATACCTTACTTTACAGCTATCCATAAGCTTGATCATGCTGCTACTTTAGTCTTGAATTTAGTCTACCAGGATCCCAAGTTTTTCTTTACTAGGATCCACTTGCTTACTAAGATAATCTTGCACAATCAACTTGATGTTGGTTGTCCTTCTCCTTCCACGATCCCAAATTTTGTTTTGCAACTATCTCACTTTCAAATGTTGCTACAGTTCTTTCCATTCAGTCAGGTGATGAATATAATCATCATTTACTCATCATTGTATCATTCACCAAGTACCTCCTCAATCAACAACATGATTTCCTCAACCTCCGTATCTAGTCCACATTCATGCTAATACATGTTGCTTACACTAGTCAATCCCATCAGTGTCTACAAAATCTCAAACTCCACCTCATCATATGATGTACATATAATAGTAAATAAGATATAGAATTCCAAATAGTTGGCAACTCCCTATTACTTTTTGTTTCCATGTACTCATTGATTGCAAAATAAACAAATTCTCCCGAGGCACAGTGATCTCATCGTTCTCTTCCTCTCCTTCTTCTCTTGACAACATATGTTGTTCTTCCTTTGTTCCTACGACCATGCCTTCAAGAATCTTCTTACTACGCAAATTCCTTGAGGATTTAAACACCTCAATTTCCTTTAATGCATTCTTCCGACCATCTTCTTGAGATAACTCTACATCTCCTTCCTATGGTAAATTTCATGGAGGTTGTCCATGTTCTACATCAATTTCCCCTTATTGTTCCTCATTAGCATACTTCATATCCTCCTGAGGTTTTTCATTCTCCATAATTTTTGGCACTTATTCAACTCCATGGTGCTTAGAACCTGCAAATTCAAACTCATGTAGACAATTAGCTAGAAATATATTTATTTCTTCCTCCTCTTCTAATGTTATTAGCATCCCTTCCTTGTGCTAAGCTAAGCAGATCCTTATTTCATCACATACATCATCCTCTCCTAGGATTATTCATTTCTCTGGTTCATAGAGATGAACTTCCACCTCTCCATAGTCAACAAATATAAGTTCTTTTCTTATTAAGGAAGCATCATGTCCATGTCCTTCTTTCTCATGGTTGCTAATTACCATGCCCACTCATGGTAATTGCTCATAGGTCATTACTCCTGGTTTGTCTTCAAGGAACAAGTTTGTTTTTCTTACTTCTGTCTTTGAGAAGCTCCCTTGCCCTGCCTTGAGGACTGTCCACCATTTGATATATTAATCTTTCCTCTGTAGGGAAACTTAGTACTTTCATTTTCCTTTTGGACTAGTTGTACATTCTCCTCTCATGTAAGACTTGCACTCACATAAATTTCATCAATCTTAAATACAAAAGGAATTGTAGCTTCACCTAGTGCTTTGGACATCCATTCCTCTGTCAGCTTTTCTTGTTGATTCCCATTATCAAATTGCAGTTCTTTCTTCTATTTTGGACTTTCCATGCAATCCATGAGGCTTCCAGACATTCTATATTCAGCCTGTTTTCTAAGGATGTCTCCTCCATCCACAATATTCATGACAACTTTTTATTTTTCCCGATGTCTTGCACAAGAAAATAGTAGGTTAGTTTTAAAAATATTTGGTCCTTGAGCCTCTACTAGGCCTCCTTGCATCACTTGTTGGTTTGGAATTCTCCCATAGTCCATGAGAATTTCTACTAGTATCTTCTCCTTATATCTACTGAGTGATATCCCTTTTCCTTCTTCTTTGTGCTCAATTCTTTTGAGCTTCTCTTCTTCCATACAGGCTTCCATCAAAGGTGTTGGGAACAGGTCCCCTGGGGTCATTTTTGGGACTAAAAGCCTATGTTTGGGGTAGAAAGCTCGAATTTTGTATAAAGGAATGTAAAGTCTCTACATTTTGTGGCTGCGAAGCACGAAGATATCAAGAGTCAAAAATGGTTTATGCCCTTAGTTTAGATAACTTGTGTCGGCTTTAGAGATCTGCCCTTGGTCCGTGGACAATGGGATTGTATAAAAAGGGAGTCTTAGAAGAATCTAAGGGGAAGGTGAGTTCTAATTAAGTTGGATTTTGTGAAGAGATAAGAGCGAGGGGCTTAGCATAGGAAGAGGCTCTAGAGCTGAGTGCGCAGATGCCTAGGGTACAAATCCACAGCTGAGTGCGCGGGCCCCTGTAGCTGTGTGCACAGGGTAGATAGAGTCTGTATTGGGAATTTGAATCATCAATAAAAATAAGTATTTTGAAATTACTGTGTATTTTTCCTCTGTGGATCGCATGCGATTATGTTATGTTAAGTTCTAGGTTTATGTTATAATACTAATTTGATGCACGAACGTATATGTATCTATCTATTATATGAATGAAAATAAGGATATATGTTTACGCGAAGATAAGCTTAATTGCATGCTAAAATTGGCGAACACTTAAGATAATTCGGGAAATTATACAATAACGTAGTAACAAAGGCACGTAAGTACCTAAGCCACTGGTTAGGGTTGCACGAAGGATGGTCATATACCTTTGCGAAGGTTCTAAGAGACGAAAGAGAAAGTACATTGATAAGTCATAAAGGCTTATCGATCTGCGCAAAGGAAGGGTTTAAGGTATAAACCGACATCACAACCATCTCAAGGTGCGGAAACTTGGTTCCTCCATCCCCCCATACTGCTTCCGGTGAGACTTTGGTCCGCGCTCTGTAAACTGATGCTGAAAGGGCCAATAGTGTAGGGATTTTCTTGGATGACTAATGCTGAACTTGGGGTAGGGCTCACTAAGCCAACAAATGGTTCCATTGTCGGGACCAAAATCTGCATAACGAGATGTGTGATGTCGCATCACTAGAATTCAACTAAGAAGGAGATTGAAGACTATTTGGATAGGAAGATCCATGAATTCGCGGCGTGTTGTTGGGAAAAGTATCCAATTCGGAATGCCCCTATCCCACTCTTAGAGGTGATAGTGCCTTAGCAACAAACAGGTAAACTTATTTGAGTATTCTTCTTTATGAAATGTAAGTGAGGAAGAAGGATCTAACTAACCTGTATCTTCCGCTAGTTTGTCGATCCAAATATCTCCTCTCTTTAGTAGCTCCCAGCTTCTTGCTCCTTCACCGGCCCAGCTTCACCGAATTCCTGCAAGATCACAAGAGAGAGAAACTACACAAAGATACAGATATACATTCATAAAAAGCTCAAGATCAGATTAAGCTAAACATGTAAGCATAACAAAACATCATTGGTACACAGCATGTAGGAGAAACTCAAATAGTTTATTGATAGAATAAGAAAAGTCCAAGAGGAGATACAACCAAGTGAGTTCCGATCCAGCATCTACCTCCCAGCAAAGGAATCCCTTCCTCTCCTCCAACAAAGCATAAATCACCCAATGTACTAATCTCAATCTCAAACCAACAGCAATTCTCTGCAAAATACAAAATTCCAGCCTCCTGAACCTCTGGGTGAGAGATCCATATATAGATGTAAGCAGAGAGGATGAGTCAGCTTATGTTTTGACTTGTGGCTTCTCTCTGTCAGTTCTTGCTTCCACTTGGAGGTTGAGAACCTCTTACTCATCACCAGTCGAATTCATTGAGGCAAGTGTCATTGGAGAAGATTCTGGAAGCTTCCAGGGTCTTTCCACCTCGTTGAATGAGCTTGCCATTTGTCATTTCCCGCTCAGCGCACCCTGGTAGTGCTTCCACCTGCGTTGCAGTGCACCTAGCCAGTGTAACCTCTGCATTTCAGCGCAGGCAACTAGTGGAGCCTTTGAATTGATCCTGATTTGACTAGTTTTGGGCAGTTTCTGGTGGAGAACTTCTGGGAGAAGTTGTCATTGGTTGACCTTGTTCCTTTAGGAGCTGTAACAACATCTTTAGGGACTTTGGATCCCTTGAATTATGGACATTTCATGCTTATAGCTGTAAGGCACAAAAATGTCTATAACAGTTGCCCCCTAAAGTATGAGGTCATTTATCGGGTGAAATGCTTTATTAGGAGGATCCGAAGTTCATTCAATGCTGGGAGGAGACCTGTAATAAGATACAATACAATACATTATTTTTCATACTGTTTTCATGATCTAGCTGAGGCGGGCATTCCCATGCTCAGCTTTATAAATTCATTTTTGTGTACATAGGACAGACAATTGTCTGATGATAGACTGATGATCCTGCTGAAATCATCATCCTTTGGTAGGATGATTGTCTGTGCTGCAATGCTGTACTTGCCAATGTCTTTATTTTTCCTGAATATATATCGCAGCCCGGATGGATGAAACTAGATCAGGGGTCTTCAAACTCGTTCGATCTTCACTCTAAGTACAAGTCGATCCATGTGAGAAATGTTCTGAAGTCGAACATGGAAGGACATCGCTTGATTACCAGTCAATGAGGTAAACCGTTAACAAGTGCGAGAGGAATCACCGATAATGATAATGATCCTCAAGGTACTGCAGTACAATTTACGTGGTGTGAATAAAGGACTTGGCGTCGAACACCACGCAAAATCTTTCGGTCGAAGGTCATTGATGTATACCTGTCGCCGGAAGTGAGAAACTTGCCATTAAGGCATGCAAGCTTCAAAGTACTGAAAGGGTTGTTCCTAGATCAACTTCTTGGATAATGAGCTGATGTCGACAAGAAGCGATCCATCAAAGGAGGGCCTTAATGTATCCCACATCAGTGACACGGAACGGAGCAAATGATTTTGATGGAGGTGAAAACGATCTGATGATATATGATTCAGGGTGGCGGTCATGAAAGAATGAAGGATAATGTATGGTAGTGGATGGGACACGGTTGACCTCTCTGGATGACTTCTCTTGAACATATCGGCGACACTTATGTGATGGATTGGTAGCATTTACCCCAAATATGGATGGTATGGCGAGACCATGGCGATGTGACCGGTGAATGAAACAACCCAGCCCGACTCAGGCACGGAGTGGAAGTGTCATGTTCAAGAGCGACCTGCTACCAATAAAGTTCTTTGAGTTTCTTCCCAATTTTTCCCCAGTCATTGCTAACCAGTACCTCTTTATTTTTGTCAAGCTTGAGGAGGATAACATATGCTTGTTCTATAATTTTCCCTTCGGGCAAACCCATCGCTATGTTTTAACGAGCCTAGCGATAGTGAAACTCGTTCTCGTCTAAAGACAAGTTTGTCGCTATTTAATGTTTTTAACAAGTCTAACGACAAAGATAACTCGGTCCTTTTCATTTTTAGAGAGTCTGAAAAGGTACATAAAGCCAACTCCGAAAGTCCTTTTTTCGTCATCTAATCCCTTAAGTCCGAAAAAGTATAAAACAATACAGAAGGGATGAGTTTTCGATAGTTTTAATGAGCTGAACAAAACAAGCACTCAATCTTTTTGTGCAATAATCCCTCAGGTCCAAAAAGATTAAAATCTAGAGGAGGGATAGCACTTCCGGTCGCTTTAATGAGCTGGAAGGCCAAAACTCGGCAATCTTTTCATATTTTAGGAGTCAGATGAAAAGAGCTTAAAGAAGACTCGTCTTTTGAGGAACGAGTGATAAAACGGGTAGCAGTTGATTCCAGGTAAAAGTTGGAATTTTCCAATCACGGCAGTGTCACAAGGATGGCTAGTGAAATCACTCTTCGTAGCTATTCCTCAAAATGGGTAAACAATCATATGGAGGTGGACGATCGGCCAATGAAAAGTGGAGGTGACGGTGCGAACACGACCAAGGCTTTAATGGCTGATAATGTTACGTTCACGGTGGTTATTTACCGGAGGGTAGTTCATTTTTTAACGAGCTTAAACGCGGAAAAACACTGCTCGGTCTTATGTTTATTTTTTAACGAGCATGAACTATGTGCTAAAACTGCTCGATAATCCAGTCATATGATAAGAATGTCTCATGTAAGATGCCATTTTTTATGGAGCTTGCGCCTTACCAAAGCTATGCCCCCCATCCTTTCGTTATGCAAGTTCGGAAACGACTAATCCTACGAGTTTAAAGGGTTACACCTACGGGTTTAAAGGGAGGACCTAAAAATTTAAAAAATAAATAGTCGCCCCTTTCTTGCACTCCAAAAGGTTTGCATGCCCCCAGGTATAAAGTACGATTTCAAGGTTACCCCTCAATTTGCAGATAAAACATTTGTTTTACTAGGAAAGGCCTACCTCTTTCAGGTTACCCAAAGATTGTTTCATCAATGCAGCGAACAAAACACTTCTTCGGCGATGTCTACCGAGATAGACAAAGGTGAGTGACAACGAGCGCCAAACACATAACTTTGACAAAAGAATCTTATTCTAGAATAACCCCTCTTCCAAGACAGACGGGGTACAGACTAGTCATATTCTCCCGCGGAAACCTACCCTATACCCAAAGTTTTCCTGCCGAAGCAGACCAGGATGCATGCCCCCTGGGTTCCAGTCATATCCTTCCGAATCACTCGCGCTCATCGGGAGGACGGACCGTAGGTTGAGACATTTCTTGTGTGAAGAGACCATTTAGGGAAGGTATATGACTATTTGCGATGCGTGATCCGGGAAATGAAAGCTGGTCCACGAGCTTGACCACTCTTCCTTCGTGCGGAAAACACATTACTCTAAAGAGTGAGGAGACGATGGCTCCCATGCAATATATATAGTCTCGTCCAAGGAGTAGGTTATAATCCAAGGGTCCTTGAACGACCATCACGTTCATTTGAACGGTCTTCCCTTTCAATGTGATAGGCACATTGGGGAGGATCCCTAAAGGTCTACTGGTTCCTTTATCAAAGCCTGTCAGATTTCTCATTTCAGGCAAAAGCGCTAGCGAACCAAGCGCTTTCCAAGCAGTGGAGGAAAGGATACTCACAGATGCCCCTTCATCAATGATGGTGCCAGCCATGACCATTCTGTATATTTGGATGATAATTTTGAATGGTATGCTTGCTGGCAAATGGGGTCTGCCTAGTTGGTTCTAGTCGAAGGAGACAACTAGGTTGCTTGGTGGTGGGACCAAGTAAACGGCTGGGTATCGCTCTGACGAACTTCCTTCCTGCGATAAAGGAATGGGGGGAGTGCCCCCGTGCCCGTCGGAGTCTGTGCTGATGAAGAGAATTTGGATGGTGTCATCTTTATCCTCTTCAGTGACTGTATCATTCGAAGATAAATCCTCTGAAGGCAAGACCGGGTCAACTGCCGCCTCGACCTTTTGACTTTCGTCGGGTATGGATTCAGCTGGTTCATCTTCAATGACCGGCGCTTCAGCTGACCACTTGAGCGGGCCAGCTAGATTTTCAACTAACGAAGGACTTGGCAAGAGTTTTTTATATCCAGGAGGAAGTCGTAATGGTGAAACCGGACGATCATCCAAAACTCTTTTCGCTTCGTCTAAGAAGGGACAACGGTGGATGGCATGGTCGCCTTCGCACAGTCTACAAGGAGATCTAGCTCTCCCTTTTTGTCCAAGGACTTCACTTTCGCTAGTTGACGGTATGCATTCAACATGGCTATCAGAGGTTGATGCCACCGGATTGTGCAAACGGGGAGACCAGTCCCTTAGTATCCGAGGGATGCAGGGACAATCTCTGTGGAAGTGGTCTCCCTTGCATATGACACATGGCGATTTAGGCCTAGTCAGTGCTATGTGTGGATTTTTGTCAGACGACACTTGTTTGCCCCCAGTCGTTTTTGGCTCCTTCTTCTTCTTCTCTTTCTTCTTCTTTTCCTTCTTCTCCTTAGGAACTTGGTTTTTTGTTTTACCAGTTCCATCAAGCGAAGAGGAAGGAGGAGAGGAAGAATTAGAGGAAGTAGAAGGCTGGTGGGCAACTCTGGACTGGTCTAACTGTTGATTCGACTGTTCAGGAATAGTGGTGTTCTGAACGACATTGGTTGAGAAGAGCCAGACTGGCAAGCCAATTGTCAGTCCTGGAAGCGACAATGTGGCCATATGGGGTGCACCAACATCTCCCCAAGAGGAGAAGGGACTAGGATTTCCACCAAGGGGAATTCCTTGGTTGGTGGGTTCCATTTTCTCAACCTAAAGATCAACGCAGGAAAAAGGGGGTGATTGTTCCGTTTAAAATAAATTTTAACGATGCTTTAGACACAACTTGCTTTTTCAGTTTTAAAGAGTCGAGAAAAAGCTAAAGATGACTCTAGTCTCCTTTGATGTTTTAACGAGCCTGAAGTGACAAATGCTCGAATGGAATTTTTCCGTTATAGAGTTTGAAAAAGGCCAAAAGGAACTACTCTGGAGTTCTAGGTAGAGGGTGTGCCAAAATTTTCGCAAAACCGCAGAATACTTTTTAAGGTACGGGCGGTCAATCTTCCCGAATGCTGTGTTCAGTGCATTGCGATCAGTAGGGCGACCGACATGGCTTCCTAAGGATAAAGGTTTTATGCCTATAGGGGTCTCCCAATATATACTCGACGGTACGTGGGAGCACAATCCGTACTGGCGCTATCGTCTCTCAGGAGGAATCACCCAACCATCAGCGAGATCGATAATCACTAGGTTTTACGACGCCGGAACACGTCTCTAGCCTAGACCTCTATGTTGTGCGTTAAGTTACAAAGCGTTGTTAAGTTCATTCAATTTATTTTAGGTTGATATTTCTTAGAAGTTTGCATTTTTGGATCACCACGAGATGTATGATACAATTCCTAAATGCAGTCTAAAGATGATAAGCAAGCTTTTATATCTTTTCAACAATGAAAATCCTAGCTACAAGGGGAAAAGGAAGATACAAAATTTTCTCAAAGAGCATAGAGCACACTGTAATGCACTTTTCCCTAAATCAACACATGCAAACTATCAAAATGCAAATGCACAAATGCATGTATTTGTTTTCGCTTTCTTAATATTGATGCCTAAAAAGAAAGCTGTTGTACAAATTTGAATTCGATTTCAAGTGAAAACATAAACAAGTTCCTTTTTCAAAATCAAAAAGACGATTACGACACTTTATGATTTACTTGTTTCGACACTAGAAATGCATAAATTCAAACCAAACGACAAAATTAAAAGCTCAATCAACTGTGAACAGCAAACAAACTCACTCCTAAGATCAAAACGACACTTACGACAGGTCTAGATCTAAGGGCGACAGTATGACTAGTTTACTTTTGTAATGGGAAACTGCAAATGATGTAACAAATACACAAAGAACAAATACAGTTTCTTTATACAACTGAGGCGGAATTGAGGCAAAGAAAAGGGGTTTCAGATAGGTACACTGACTGATAACAGGCTGCAAAAAACAGAGATAAAACTGAGCAAAAAGAAGCAGGGAACCACAGCTGCACAAGGCAAATACTAATCAGCGCACTCCCAACACAGAGGATTTGACATTCAGCGCAGGTAGCCTTCACAGGACCTGCGTTGAAATGCAGAACCTCTTCACAGAGTCTGCGCTGAAGCAGAAACGAGAGTTGTTTCTGGGTTCTGGGTTATGGTTTGCAGTTTGATCTACAGTTTTTGGCCGGATAAAAGTTATCAATTAGGTACAATTAGGAGGATGATTTAAAGGAGGACTAAGATCTATCACAAAGGGCTGTTAGAGCACTTGTGGATCAGTTTGTTCAGATCATAAAAACAGGCCCAGTGAGTGGACTAGAGTGGCAGATCTCTACTTTGCATTTGAAAATGGCAAATGCATTTCGATTCGGCACTCCTGAGTTTATGAGAAGAACAACAATAGAAACACAAATACACTAACAAGATACCTTCCCCAGCGGAGTCGCCAATTTGTTGTTGGGAAAAGTATCCAATTCGGAATGCCCCTATCCCACTCTAAGAGGTGATAGTGCCTTAGCAACAAACAGGTAAACTTATTTGAGTATTCTTCTTTATGAAATGTAAGTGAGGAAGAAGGATCTAACTAACCTGTATCTTCCGCTAGTTTGTCGATCCAAATCTCTCCTCTCTTCAGTAGCTCCCAGCTTCTTGCTCCTTCATCGGCCCAGCTTCATCGAATTCCTGCAAGATCACAAGAGAGAGAAACTACACAAAGATACAGATATACATTCATAAAAAGCTCAAGATCAGATTAAGCTAAACATGTAAGCATAACAAAACATCATTGGTACACAGCATGTAGGAGAAACTCAAATAGTTTATTGATAGAATAAGAAAAGTCCAAGAGGAGATACAACCAAGTGAGTTCCGATCCAGCATCTACCTCCCAGCAAAGGAATCCCTTCCTCTCCTCCAACAAAGCATAAATCACCCAATGTACTAATCTCAATCTCAAACCAACAACAATTCTCTGCAAAATACAAAATTCCAGCCTCCTGAACCTCTGGGTGAGAGATCCATATATAGATGTAAGCAGAGAGGATGAGTCAGCTTATGTTTTGACTTGTGGCTTCTCTTTGTCAGTTCTTGCTTCCATTTGGAGGTTGAGAACCTCTTACTCATCACCAGTCGAATTCATTGAGGCAAGTGTCATTGGAGAAGATTCTGGAAGCTTCCAGGGTCTTTCCACCTCGTTGAATGAGCTTTCCATTTGTCATTTCCCACTCAGCGCACCCTGGTAGTGCTTCCACCTGCGTTGCAGTGCACCTAGCCAGTGTAACCTCTGCATTTCAGCGCAAACAGCTAGTGGAGCCTTTGAATTGATCATGATTTGACTAGTTTTGGGCAGTTTCTGGTGGAGAACTTCTGGGAGAAGTTGTCATTGGTTGACCTTGTTCCTTTAGGAGCTGTAACAACATCTTTAGGGACTTTGGATCCCTTGAATTATGGACATTTCATGCTTATAGCTGTAAGGCACAAAAATGTCTATAACATGGCACAAAAGAAATGGAATCCATGATTGAAGAAAGAACAACAGTTGGACAGATATCTGTACACAAATATACACAAAATTTTCTTCTGTTCCTTACAAGTTGAACTCTACGAGTGGATTGCGAAGTTGGCAGACAGCCAAGGGAGGTGGAGGCTTGACAATCCGATTGTCTAGACCCTGGAGTTAGTGTGGAAATTTGAAGCCTCTGAAGATAAGATTGCACGTTCTGTTGATCATTGGCTCAACTATATCATAGGAGGGTTTGTGACAAAGTTCGTGGTTGATACTTTGGTTAGCTACAACGAAGCAGAGTGTTGCTTATTCAAGGGGCCATTAGGTAAGTAATTGAAATCATTAAATACTTGGATTAAGATGCTCTTGTGTGAAAAGCAGGTCATGCAGCTGCCTTGATGTTTGGAGCTATGTAAAGTGGAAGGTCTTTCAGGGATAGAGGGAGAAAAGGTCTTGAGTATAGCCCGCTGATTGAGCCTACTTTGAGTGACGACGAAGGAGCAATGCAGGCTTCTCCACTGAGTGTTATTTAGTTGATAAGGCAAGGCTTCACGTGAATACCTAGACCGCCTTGACCCTCATCCCATCCATCCACACTGACTCCATCCTCAACTCCGCCACTTTCCCCATCACCCACACCACTTTCCCCATCACCCACACCACCTCCACCTCCACCACTATTCAACATGGTGAACTCCGTAAAGCTACTTGTATTGAAGGGTGTAGGAAATGAAGATCCAGACCATTTTTGGTTCATCGTGAAGGCTGTATGGGAAGCTTAGGGTATCACATACGATCAAATGAAAGAAGCAATGTTGGTTAGTGCCTTGCAGGACTGCACACTAACGTGGTACATTAGGTACAATACTGATAACCTGACATCCGCATTGGCAGATATCCAGACTACGCTGAATAGGGAATTCAGCAGACCTAAGTCTCAAGCGCAATCCATTGTGGGATTCAAGGAGATCATGATGAATCCTAGGGAGACTATAGGTTTTAACCCCGTATAGAAATTACCTACATACGAATTATAAAACACAAAAAATAAACAACAGTGAGAGAATAAAACATAAAACACATATACATAGATATTTTCCCCTGGATCCCAAAACTGGGACTAGTAGCTTGATTTGTCATTATGTTCTTTTCAATGTTACAATACATATATATATATACATGCCGAAGCATCCAATACCATGGATTTAAAACAATCACGCCCAAAACCATGTGCGAAAACCATGCACAAAACCATAGGTAGGCTAGCCCCACCTAATATAGGGTCCAATTTTTTTTCCCCGGGGCGCTCCCCTAGACCCCGTAGAGGGGGCCTACCCAACCCCCTCAAACCCCCTAGACAAGGGGGGCTGTCGTCCCCACACTATGCAATCAGCGCAACGAAGCGGGGGCTCCACCCACCATCTAACCCCCTGGTTAACTAGGGGGGCTAGTCGTGGAAAGAATATAATACAACCCTGTGGTGAAGTAAAATTATGAGTACGGACACAAACAATTCCTCTAGGCCAATAATGGGTCTAGACACAATTGATACATTCTATGGAAGATTTCCTTAGGTTAGAACTAATTAAGAGGGCCTACCTCTTAGTATGCTTATCTCGTTTGATGATGTCCTTGCTTGCTCACTCTAGCTATCTCTCGTTTCCTTCTTCAAATACCTGAAACAAGTAAACAACAACAAACAACAACCGTGATAATAAACAAATTGCAATTCAACCTACTTAACAAGTCAATAAACATTAAGCCATGAACATGTAAGATGACACATCATGTAGGAAATCAATTGAAATTTTCATATATATTGAATCAAGAAGAGATTACAATCATTGTCTTGACGTTGCCATTCTCCTCCGACAAAACCAGGTTCCCACACACTTCTACTAGCATTCCATGATGGCCTCAACAATGATAGTTTTAAGGATATTTCTGTTAGTCTTCACACTAAACCAAATTCACACTTCTCCCTCACACAACTAGAGAGCTACAATTATGAATAACTTGCTGTTTACTCCAAACTTAATTAGCACTAGCACACCAACATTAACACTAACACTAACACTAGCTTGTGCTTGGGAAAAAGGGAGGTTTATATAGCATGAATGGATGGGAGATGGATCCTCTTCTCATGGGAGAAGGTCTTATCTCTTGAGGTAGTTCCATCCTTATAGGGTAAAGGATCCCAAACTGACATCCTCCATCCCATCCATCCAAACCATTTACCAGACTTCAATTACGAAGCTTCTAGAGCTGGAAGCTTCGACTCCTTATTTAAAAAACTTTCCATAAGAGGATTGATGCCACTAGAACAAAGACCAGCCGCTTCGATTGGCGCTAGAGACAGTGTTAATCCCTGCATATCAGCACGAGGAGGATAAGGGTCATTAGCACCGGTCTTGTAAATGGGGAAAAACAGAAGGTTTTGGGGAAATGGTGCAAAAGAGAATTGTTTTGCTTATGAAGAGGGACACAATGGGAGTTTCTTCATGAAGGGAAAGCACGTAGGGTTCACTGTATAGGTCCTCCAGGATCAAGGAATGGGGAGTACAGGGATAGTGACAAAATGCTATGTAACAAAGGCCGAACGAGAGTGAGGGATGAAATGCTTTATGAATCAGTGGGGGGAACTGGAGTCTGTCATCAGGAAACATGCAAGCAAGTACAAAACATATACATAACAGAAAAATCTGTCAAATGATACATGAATTGTGGCATGGAAGCAACCATCCAGAGAATGATCATGTAAACGGATCCAGGCATGGGCACAGTCATCCGTTAAAGTGGATCATAATGAAACTAAGGTATGGTCTCAGCCATCCAATAATGAGAAGGATCACATATGATAACTCATGGTATGGTTGTAGCCATCCATCTGAAAGAGACATGTATATCAACATAATCATGTCACATCATTTTTCAACCTGGACTTTTGTGATCCGAGTCTAGGGTTTTTTGCTCTAACACGACCCAATCAAAGTACAAATTCTAACATGTGAATAGATGTGTTGACGTCGAACATTCTAGGAAATCGTTTGATTATCAGTCAATGATGTAAACTGTTAACAAGTGTGAGAGAAACCACCAATAATGACAATGATCCTCAGGGTACTATCAGCACAAACCATGAAATGTGAATAGAGGAACTGAAGTCGAACAATCGTGAAATCACTCGATCGAAAGCCAATGATGTGAACTTGTTGTTGAGTGTGAAGAACTTGCCATTAGGGCATGCAAGCTCTAAGGTATTGGAAGGGATTCTCTCGGTCAACTTCCCGGATAATGAGTTGAAGTCGACAGGAAGTGACCGTGTCGAAGGAGGGCCATAATGTATCCCACATCATCGACACGAGACAAAAGGATGAAAAATGATTTTGGATGATACAGAGAATCAGAGGTAAGTGTAACTGCAGAAGGACAACTCTTGAACATATCAGCGACACAACTGGAAGTTGGCAGCTTTTGGATCCATAGGATCAGTGGTCATGATGACGTGGCAGAGATCAAATGGAAGGCAAAAATGAATGGCCCGAACCAAGAAGGTCAACAATACAAAGGAGGATATCCCAACCCAACACAAAGCATAAAGTGTCATGTTCAAGAGTGAGCTGCCGACACGACTGATTAGATTTCCAAATTCCCCCCCACCATTTCTGGCAGGTACCCCAATTATTTTTTAATTGCAATATTGAAGGGGATAGCATATGATTGCACTGTAAGTTCATCCTTCGGACGAATCCAACCTAGTAAGTTTAATGAGCCCTAGGAAGGAGAAGCTCATGTTCGTCATGGTGACGAATTTGATGTCGTTTAATATTTTAATGATTCCAACAAATGTGTAACTCGATATCTTTTTCATGTTTATAGAGTTTGAAAAATTCACTGAAAAGAAAACTCCATATGGTCCCTTTTCATACATTTGTGTCTCTCGAGCTCGAAAAGGTAGAAAATGATACTCGAGATAACTGCTTGACCATTTTAGTCAAGGAGTACCTTTTTCGTAAATAGTGCAGCCCAACCCGAAAAAGGGGTAAACTTATACTGGGCATACAACGTTTCACATCCGTTAACGAGTTTGAAACAACAAGGGCTCGGCTATATTTTCGCTTTTAAAGGGTTGGAAAAGAGGTTGAAAGCGGACCCCCCCCCCCATTTTATTCTCTTTTACGAGTCAAAAGGGAAAAATAATCGTCAATCTTTTCATATGAGTTTTTATGAGTCGAGAAAGAGCTGAAACATGACTCAACATCATCGTCGAACATCCATTACCTGTCGCTGCGCAAAAAGGTAAAGTGCATTATCCAATTCTCGAGGAAAAATAGGTCAAAATATTTACAAAAACCTAATATTTCATGAAAAATTTAATAAAAAGGAGTTAAAGTAAATATCTTTTACCATTACTATTTTACCTTGCTGTGAAGGACTTTTTACTCACTTTTGCCCTAATTGTTCCAGAGCAGATTGCGGGAGATCCAGGAGGTCATTTGCCGAGCCCCCAGTTACAGGTAAGATCCAAAGCCCTAAGCTTCATTTTCATACCATTTATTCCTTTCTTTAACCATTTTTGGGTTTTTTGAGGGAGGATTTGTTAAAAAAAAAATTCCCTCAGTCGGCGCGACTTCTGGGCATGAAATCGCGCCGGCTGAGGGTAATTAACACGGCCTATCACGCTGTCGGTGCAAATGTTTTTAAAATAGGCAGGCCGACACCGTGAATAGGGAAAAAACCTATTTCCCCTAAAAAAAATTGTTGGAATTTGAAATTTACGGGTCAAAAATGATTATTGACTTAAATCTATGGTTTTTGCAGGAAAGAATCACCGAAAATGGTAGACTGGAAAGAACGTGAGGCTGAGGATGTGGACACTTAGGCACTAAATGATCCAAATTGCCTAGACGCTTTGAGGGCCTGCGGGCTCCTCAAATTATTTTTCATGCCAGGGATGCGGGCCCAACTTGAGTTGCTTCAGTACCTGATTAGTCTCTGAGACATAAATCAAGAAATATTTGTCGTTGGTGACCAAGAGCTGGAGTTAGAAACTTCAGACATATATTTCATCACAATGCACATGACTGTCCCGAAGAGGGGAACCAATCAACCTATATGGGTCACGACCGATTGGGGCAAGCATATCCATGTTTCTCACCAAACATTGCCCTAAAGCCCTCAAATCCAAGAGTGGAAAGATTGAGATTTCCACCATTCGAGATCTGACACTGAGAGTGCTAGTGTTGACTATCCATAGAGTGGTGGGGTCCCAAGTAGTGCATGAGACTAACAAGTCAAAATTCCTATATTCCATCCACTGCACAACACTGACGATCTTCAACTAGGTAGAGGCCATGAATATCAACATAAAACGCTAGTTGACCAAAGCTAACGTGGGGAATTTGAAGCAATTTTGCTTCGGATCCGTACTAGTGACCTTTTTCTTGGAACAGGTGTCATTTTTCCAGTACCAGTTGACTAAGGTAGATCCTCCCATGCCACACGACCTGTGGATGGCCCGCTAGAGTCATTTGATGCCCAGGATCACTGGGGGCCAGCACATGTCGTACAAGCCTGCCTTCTTTTCATGGATACGATGACAAAAGATCGTCGTGGAGGACTAGCCATATAGTGGCACCGACTTCCGTGGAGATCCGGACATGCCACTACCAGATGGAGAGGATTTTTACGATGAAGGTAAAAAATCAAATTTTTAATTGTTTTTGATATATATGTGTTTATAACATTTCGCTTTGTTAAAGCGTCGTGCTGGGATGTCCCCAATAACCAGGTGCGTCACCCGCCAGATTAATGTCTTCACTCCTTATCAGGAGGGGAGTGACAATGAGGAGATCACGAGGAACCTTGAGGGGTTGACTCGTGGTATCCCAAAGTATTCTCGGGTGGGAGACATTCCTCGCCAGTACTAGAGACACACGGTGGGAGTATCAGATTAGAGCCACCGATTGCTGACTCGTGTTGCACAAGCCGTGTCATGCTACCAAAATTGCCATGATGATTAGTTCCTAGGTCCAACATTTACATTTTTTTGAGGCCTCCGTGCCACAGATATATGAAGCCTTTGAGCCGCTGATGTTATTTTGGACACACATATTAGTTTTTGGGGTTTTTATGTATCAAACATTATCACCATCTATATATATATATATATATATATATATATATATATATATATATATATATATATGCTGTATTTTCTTGCTTACTATGGTACAAATGATTTGTTTTATATTTTCACATGTTTCGTAAATGTCTATCCAACACGTAATTAGCTAATGCATCTGTCAATGTATTCATGCATCTAAGAATATGATGATATGTAATATAATCAAACTGCCTTTCCAGTAGACGAATACGGAGATACATTCTCAATATTTGAGGGTTTTTGATGGAATATTACCTGTTGAGCTGAAGGACGAAAAGCCGTGAATTGAGGTTGAAAACCAACTCTCGAATGTCAAGAGCAAGAGATTCCGACAACAGTTCGATGACCGCAGTGTATTCAGCAATGTTATTAGTTGTATTACCTAAAAAGATACCTTGAAGATCAATCAACTCATTGTGAGGGTCATAAATAGCCCACACCATGGAGGATAGGTTCCAGGTACTATGGCAAGCACTGTTAGCAAAACCGATGTGGGGAGTCACAGACATCTGCAAAGTAAGGAAAACATAGTAAACAAGAAATCTATTTGAAAACTAACACACCAAACCATACTGCACAAAAATGAATGACACACTAATGAAAACAAGTAACCATGCAAGATGCCCTAAGCATAAGATTTCTTGAAAGAGTCCATGCTAAGACTTGGGTAATCAATCAACACAGATGAAAATCGGAGTTTTATCGTTTCCATGACGAGTAAGCATCAACTCAGTCAAATAATAGAGTAGAACTCATATAAGGCTTTGCCCCCATGTCCCCTAGGCGAGGGAGGGCTACGAGTCAGATGGCAACCCCATTGCAATAATGGGAAATCGGTAAAAACTATGGGAGGGAGAAAAATACGGAATCCGTGACGAGATAAAGGTGCCCTCAGTTGAGAGATGTTGATCAAATCAGGATAAACTAACACATCAATATACAATTGAGAAGAGAACTACTCAAAACACGTAGACATGACTGTCAAGCGAGGCAGGAACGAGGAACGATAATGAGTATTGTTCCAAGGTGGTTCCTAGAGAGTCATTACTTCCATGAAACCTTCGTCAGCAAGAAAAGTCTCGGCCAAGGGATCAAGAGATTCCAAAGCACCAAGCAAAGGGGATTGAGAAGACGTATCTAGAGAGGTCTTTGAAACAGGAGAATCAGAGGATGCGAAACCTGAGGCCGAAACAATTTCCACGTAATTGCTTTTGGCAGGACTAAGTGGCATAACCTCGCCCCAGGTATCAAAAAGATATGGTGAAGGTATGACCCAAGGATTAGATTTGATCGAGACCATGTTGACAAAGGCAACATGAGGAGGTGGGAGCAGAAAAATTCCCATTAAGGCAGAATCTTTAAAAAGATCTGTCCCCACACTCTCATAGGGAGAACCAGTGTGCTTGACGTACAAAACATTACCATCCGAGGAGGAAGAGGCAAAGAAGGACAACTGGTCGATAATGACAATATTCCCTTGATGAGGAAGATGAATCGCGCGGAATAGGGAGGAGGCTACAACATGCATAACATAGGTCTAACTCCGATCGAGTAGAAGATTGTAATTGAGATTAGCATCAACAATCTCTACCTCGACTTCTATTGTCTTGCCCTCTAGAGTAATGGAAAGGTTAGGTAAGACACTGAAGGGTCGTGAATCACGCCCATCGAAAGCTTCCAAAGTGTTCGGGGATTGGTTCAAAGTAGGAGAACCAATGGCCTTCCAGCATGCGATTAACATGATGCAGGTGGAAGCACCTTCATCGATGACAGTCCTATGGATGGTCTTCTCATTGATGATTACCTGAATGAGAAAGCCAATCTGATGACTAGGCGCGGAACGTGTTTCTCTATAAAACATATCAAATCGGAATTGGTGGGATCAATACCCCCGATGGTCAACAACAAAGAGTTCCACTATGATGGGCAGCTTTGGAGCACCTCGAGAGCTGACATAGCTAACGGCGCCTGAGCCAAATCTTCAACAATATTATAGTGCTGAGTGGCTCAGGCGTTGGGATTGTACGAGGATTTCCTTAGCACACCTCGAGAGGGTGGCCGTATAGTGGAATCAGGGTTAAGGCGCTCGATATGAAGAGGGCCAGAACTCAGGGCAGAAGAAGAAGGGGTGGCTTCTTTTTCTTTCCCGGTGGTCAGAGTAGGAGTTTGGTAATATTTGATCTAGTAGCCACATTAATAGGCATACTCATCATGAACACTTGAGATCCTGAGGAAGAAGGGGATTGAGGTTGGTATACCATTTGGTTCTGCTGAGATGGAAATGGCTCTTTTAGGATAGCGGGGGTCCCTTTGAAGAAAAGAATAACTTCGGATTGTCGGGGACAATACTCGGTGTAGTGATCCTCCTCACAAATGTGGCAAGGATACCTAGGTTTCTATTGTGAAAATTCACCAACAGACGATTTAGGAGAGCCCTATTTTGGGGCATCGACTTTACCCTTTCCTTTGCCTTTCTTTTTACCTTTCAAGGTTTTGTCCACTGCGGTAGACTGGACAACGTGGACCTCTGAGGTTTTACCAAGGCCTAGTGGATTCTGTGAAGAACTATTGGAAACAGTGTTTGAGACCGAGTTCTATTTGGAAGAAGATTTAGCAGGGGTATGGGACATTGAACCAATAACTCCATCCACAAGAGGTGTAGCCTGTGATTTTGATGTCGTGGGATTGGATGATGGCCATGGAGCATCGAGTAATAGCTCATACAATGTGCTAGAATAAGAGTAAATGAGGTATAAGTATTGGGTGCAAGCAATGGCTTGTTATTCAATAACGCACCCACCCATAGCTATATCGCGAGCAATCGGGGCCACGAATGACTTAGTGAACCATTCGGTGAGCAACTGATCAACAATCTTGAATTTGATTAGGCGATGTCTATGTCTCCATTCATCGATTTGATCAGAGATGTGTGTCTAAGTATCTTGCTTGAGCGATGTGAGCAAATAGGTGGCAGTTTCATAGCGAACCAACAGTTGGAAATGCGTGAGGAAAGCCATGGCTAAATAGTTAAATTCATGGTTAGTACTTGGAGGAAGATTGATGTACCACTTAGCTGCAACACCTGTGAGGGTTCATTGGAAAAGACGGAGATGAATGGAATCGTCAATGTAAGAATTCAAAGAGCACCAGAGGTGATATGTCATCATGTGGGCTTGAGGATCTTCTTTTGCTTTCCCATCAAATTTCGAACAATCGCTCGGGATCTTGGATGGAACCGGAGGCTAGTATGGCGAATGAAGAATTAGATCATTCATAAGGTGAGACACATTTGACAACTCTAGTGTGGCCAAGAATGGAAATTGAGTATTAAAAGGCATTGGAGGTCGGTAAGCGGGTCCAAGTGGAGGAGCCCATCCCTGTTGGTAAGGATTTTGGCCCCACAGTGGGGGATTTTGGCCATATGGCATTTGATGTTTCCCCCATTGTGGGTTACCTTGGCCATAGGGAGGATTTTGACCTTGAATACCTTGAAACTGTCTAGTCATAGGTTGCTGATAAGCAATGTATGGGTTAAGAGGCTGTTGAGCCTGTTGACCTTGGACATATGGGTATTGTACGTGTTTTCCCTGAACATACAGGTGGTGAACGTGTTGCCCCTCAACAAGAGGATTTTGGACCTGGTGCCCTTGAGCATAAGGATTATACACTTGTTGCCCTTGGACATAGGGATTGTATACCTGCTGCCTTTGACCAAAAGTATTTTGTACTTGTTGACCTAGGACATTAGGATTTTGTACATGCCACCCTTGGCAAAAAGGGTTCTGGACCCGTTGACCTAGGACATTAGGATTTTGGGCCTACTACTATAAGACTTGACCCTGACCTTTCCCTTGCAAGGGTTGACCCTGCTGATAAGTATATAAGAGTTGCTGCTGTCCGGGATGGTTTTGCTACTGCAAGGGTTGGCCCTGCGGTTGCAAAATTTATCCCTGGGGCTGCAGAGGTTGGCCCTACGAGGATATGGGCTAGGAGATTTTATGGAGCATACTGCATTTGCTGCTACACAGTTTTCTGCAACGGTTACAGGGGTTGCCCTTGTGGTTGTTGCAGTTGACCTTGTTGCGGGATCATTTTCCATTGCTTTTGCGTGGATAGCCCTTGCTGCAACAAAGGTTGCCGTTGTTGTTGTAGAGGCTTTCCTTGTTGTTGCAAAGGTACTTGAAGAGTGCCCCGAAAATTTCTGAACTGAATCTGGCCATAGCCACCCTGGAAAGTGGATGATCCATGCTGAATGTATTGCCTAGACTAAAGGGTGTAAGGCTAATTAATCATTCCTTGAGAACCATATGGAACTTAAGGAGTTCGGTATTAGACTTGAGCCTCATAAGGCTACTGATATTGGACATTGCTTGACCCAGATAGACCAATGGGATTTTGAACCTATTGGTACTAGACATTGCTCGATCTAGCAGGATCAACAGGGTTTTGAATAATGCCAGAAGAACACTGGTTCATACCAGGCATGTGAGCTTGTGAGCCACTCACATTTGTGGCACCTGACACCATAAAAACATTCATATTTTGGCCCCCAAGTAGTGGCACAACTTGGCACAGATCAGAGGGATTGAGGAAGTGACAGAGGCATTCTTCGAGACCGCTGGTTGAACTAGACAGGTGACTGGGACGTATGATACAAGAGGGTTTAGAATGGTGCATTGCACTGGGACTGAAGTAATGGCCTGTTGGGAGGTTGAGTTCATAATGAACGGACTAGTAGTAGGCATGGCGCCAGATGCCCAAACAGGGTTATGGTAAAGTGATGAGGCACTAGGTGTACCTAAAACTAACTGTGCTAAGGATACATAATTAGGCGGCAATTCTCGATACACACTAATGGGAATGCTCGCTGTATGGGGGAAACCTTGAGGAGGAAAATGATGTTCTTCCTCCTTGATAGTGTGTGGAGTAGAAACTTCTGACTCATCTGAAGAGGTGACTGGAGCATCGCCTTCAAGTTCCATATCTGGGAATAGACGACAGTGAACAACTAAAGAAGTAAGAGGGGATAATTCCAAAGGAACACCCGGCTAATTGTACAGATTGTACGGATGCTACAGTGATATCACAATAGGGTCTAACAAATGATTCAGAGAATAGATAAACAGTCCAAGCTGATCGTGAGTGGTCGGTGAACTCTCAGGAGTTTGAACAAGATTGTCCGGAGATTTCGGGCCAAAATCAGCAAATGACCTAATGTCTGAAGTAGGTGGAGGACATGATGACAAAGGTTGAATGCTCAAAACGATTCCAAGTTCAACACCTTTGTCCTCGAGTGACTCTAGTAATTCTAGAAATGGCTCCTCAGGCAATCTTTCAGACGGAGGAGAAGAAGAGGAACTAGGTGAACTAGATGGTTCAACCAGGATGACCTTGTCTTAGTTAACAGGAAAAGAGAGATATAAAATTCAAGGCTTTTAAAGTTGTTTAAGGGAAACTCATGATTTGGTCTAGAAAAGACTAACATGATGTTATAAGATCATGGGAAATCAATTTATTAAGACGCATAAATAGACTGGTGCTCTTTCATTTTTTAAGAGTCGAGAAAGAAACAAAGATGACTCTATCGCTTTCGATTGGAAACAAGCTCGAAAGGACAAGATCTCGAATGATCTTTTCATTTTAATGAGTCAAAAAGACCAAATGACTACTCTAAATGATCTAGGTAAAACGAATTACCAGGCAACCGTGAACTACAGAATACCTCTTGACGAACCAAGAAGTACAGGTAGGCAATCTCCCAGAATGTTGTGTTCGGTGTATCATGTTTACAAGGCGGCTGACTTGGCTTCCTATCGATAAACGATTGCAGCCTAGAGGGGTCTCACGTTATATACTCGACGGTAGGGGGAGAACAAATCTATACTAGCGTTGTCTAATGCCGAAGCTAATGACAACTGCTAGGTTTAAAGACGTCAGAACACATCTCTAGCCTAGACCTTCTAGATATGATCATTAGATTTCAAATGTGCCTTAGGTTAATTGAGTTCATTTTGAAGTTTATCTTGAGTTATGTCTCAGTTTTTGGGCCTTAGCGATGTGCTTGAAAAACCCTAAATGCAACTAAATGAGGCAAGACCCTTTCAATTAGATGAATTATCTACACTAGAGAGGGTAGAAAGCACACAATCAAATGCAAACAACCAAGCAACTGAAAGAAAAAATTATTTTTCACTACTTCATTTTTTGAAAAAATAAACTAATGAAAAATACATTCCAATTCCTAATTTCCTGACAAGTACATTTATAACAGTCCTTCCAAAAGCAAAAAAATTCTTTTCCTTTTCAAATGCCAATGCAATCCTAGTCTTTAATGATGCTAACTACCATAGCATATTGATGCAATGAATTAGAATTTCATACTTTTCATGAAATGATGAAATGAATTTTTTGCATACAACACTTCAATGAAAATGTTTTCGAGTAAATTAGCTCTTCAAGAAAATGAAAACACGAAAAAGAGACTTGTTCAGACTAATGAAACACGAAATTTACCAAAACAAGACAAGTAATGTGATCCATGTCGGAAAAGAAACGTTTAGATAAGAAAATGAAAACTTTTCAAACTTGTGTAATGGAGGTCAAAGGCATAACAGGACTGCAAACTAAATACAAGGAGTAAATGCACCAACAACTTGACTCACTAAGTTCACAATCAGTTGAATGGATGACAATCTAGATGACCTAGTGCCACTAACCACCCAATGACCCAAGAAATCAAGCAGAAAGATGACAAACCAACAAGAAAACAAAACCAAATGAAAATAAACTTTCTAGTCATGTGGAAAATGGTCTAAAAGGCTTACAGGGTCGAAATCATGAGAGCAAAACACACTGGCCAAGATTAGGGACAAACCCTAATCTTCACTTACAGGCATCGATGTGACTTCCTAACTGACAACAAGTGCTAGAGGGAGGTCGGCGTGACTGTTTCTCAGCATATCACACTGATTGATGTGATTGTCGGTGAATTAAGCGGGCTGAGCGAAGGAAGCCAAGAAAAAAATTAAAAAATTTTAAAGCAGGGATTAGATTTGCTACTATGAATTTCAAACTCAGACCAGTAAGTAAAGGAAAACAAATAGAACCAAAGGGAAAAAGTGGAACTAGAAAATTTCACACAAAATCATGAAATCTCAAACAAATAAATAGAAGGATTGGATCCCCAGTATGGTTGCCAATTTGTGGTGAAGTAAAATTATGAGTGCGGACACAAACAATTCCTCTAGCCCGATAATGGGTCTAGCCAAAACCGATACATTCTATGGAAGATTTCCTTAGGTTAGAACCAATTAAGAGGGCCTACCTCTTAGTATGTTTAACCCATTTGATGATGTCCTTGCTTGCTCACTCCAACTATCTCTCGTTTCCTTCTTCAAACACTTGAAACAAGTAAACAATAGCAAACAACAACCATGATAATAGGCAAATTGTAATTCAACCTACTTAACAAGTCAAGAAAAATTAATCCATGAACATGTAAGATGACACATCATGTAGGAAATCAATCGATAGTTTCATCTGTATTGAATCAAGAAGAGATTACAACCATTGTCTTGATGTTCCTGTTCTCCTCCGACAAAACCAGGTTCCCACACACTTCTGCTAGCATTCCATGATGGCCTCAACAATGATAGTTTTCAGGCTTTTCCATTTAGGCTTCACACTAAACCAAATTCACACTTCTCACTCACAAAACTAGAGATCTACAATTATGAATATCTTGTTGTTTACTCCAAACTTAATGAGCACTAGCACACCAACATTAACACTAACACTAACACTAGCTTGTGCTTGGGAAAAACGGAGGTTTATATAGCATGAATGGATGGGAGATGGATCCTCTTCTCATGGGAGAAGGTCTTATCTCTTGAGGTAATTCCATCTTTATAGGGGAAAGAAGCCCAAACTGACATCCTCGACCCCATCCAGCCAAACCATTTACTAGACCTCTGTTACAAAGCTTCTAGAGTTGGAAGCTTCGACTTCTTGTTTAGAAAAATTTCCATAAGAGGATTGCGTGACTGGAACAAAGATCAGTTGCTTTGGTTGGCACTAGGGACAATGTTGATCCCTGCATATTGGAACGAGTAGGACAAGGGTCATTAGCGACAGCCTTGTTAATTGGGAAAAATAGAAGGTTTTGGGGAAATGGTGCAAAAGGGAATTGTTCTGCTCATGAAGAGGGACACAATGGGAGTTTCTTCATGAAGGGAAAGCATGTAAGTTTCACTGTAGAGGTCCTCCAGGATCAGGGAATGGGGAGTACAGGGATAGTGAGAAAATGTTGTGTAACAAACCCAACATTCTCTCACTTGTTATTTTCTTTCCATAGGGGGCCATAGGAGAGCTTAGTCATTTATCCAACCTTGCAACTCCCAGTGTTTCCCTACACCAAGAGAACTTCTTATAGCTCACAAATTTTGTCAATGCATCTATAGTATTCTTCAAAGTGTCTATTATGAAACCAGCTCACAAAAAGATAGAAAACATAGATCAACGCCTTAGAATTCAACCTCTTCGAGGGTGCAACCTCCTATACATTACACAAATGAACAATTCTGGGATGATAGAAATGACAGGACCTCCTTTCTATATATAGGATTATAAGGGGTCATAATATAATTAGAGCCGACATAACAATAGTAATGTAAGGGCACAATAATAACTATAGTGGGCTTCTACGGGGCACAATAATAACAATACGGGGACTACATAGGCACAACAATATAATAGGGGGGTTGTAATAATAACAATAATGGGCTACAGTAGTAGTATAGGGACCTAACATGCCCCTCTCCTTCAAAAAGTGTTGTCTTCAACACTTGAGTAGTTCTTGATTCTTCTGTATAAAATTCTTGTCCTCCCATATGGAATCTTCAGTGGGTAAGTTATTCCACTTGATGAGATACTCTAAAATTGATTGATTTCGTAGCTGTCAGGTTCTTATTTCTGTGACTTCTTACAAAAACTCAATTTGATGCTCAGAGAGAAAGTTATGACGATTTTCCCAAGGTCATCTGTTTGGAATGTAATTCGGGGGTCTACAAAAACCCTAACATCCTCAGATTATATATCAGAAAATATAACGATACAAGATCTAAAATTCAGGTTTGAGGTTCAGACTGATTCTGTCTCAAATGGGTTTTTTTTTAGCTTCTAAAACTTTGTAGTGAAAAAGTTATAGCGAAAATTCCACGATGACCTATTTGGAGCAGCGAAACCCTAGAATCCAAAGCTCTGATACCAAATGTTATGAAACCAGCTCACAAAAAGATTGAACAGATAGGTCAACGCCTTACAATTCAGCTTCTTTGAGGGGGAAACTTCCTTTACATTACACAAATGAAAAATTATTGGATGATACAAATGACAAGACCTCCTTTCTATATATAGGAGTCTAAGGGGTCATAATATAATTAGAGCCAACATAACAATAATAATGTAAGGGCACAATAATAACAATATTGGGCTTCTATGGGGCATGATAATAACAATATGGGGACTACATGGGCACAATAATATAATAAGGGGGTTGTACTAATAACAATAATGGGCTACACTAGTAGTATAGGGACCTAACAATGTCCACCTTTACCAGCAACATATTTTTGTCTTCTATCATATCCCTCACAAAATGATACTGAACATTAATGTGCTTTGTCTTTGAATGGTAAGCAGGGTTCTCTGCCAAGAAAATTGCACTTTGGCTATCACAATCTATCCTTATATCTCCTTGTACTAACCCCATACTTGAACACAAACTCTGCAACCAAACTACTTCCTTGCTTGCATGAATGGTTGCCACTACAGATTGTTTTTTACTCATCCAACTGACTGCACCTCCAAATAGGTTAAACACATACCCAATTGTAAATCTTCTCTGATCCATATCTCCAGTCCAGTTTGTATCAACAAAGCCATGAATATCCAATACTCTGTCCAATCCTGGTCTTCCTTGGTAGCACAAACCATAATCACTAGTGCCACGCAAATACCTGAAAACCCGCTTCACTGTTGTCCAATGCTCCTTCCCTAGTTTTGACATAAACCTGCTCAATACTCCCACTGCATGTGCAATGTCTAATCTAGTACAGACCATTGCATACATCAGGCTACTGACTTAACTTTCATATAGAACACATGCCATGTCCTCTTCCTCTTCTTGTGTCTTGGGACACTGTTTAGCAGATAACTTTACACCTACAGGAATAGGAACCTTCACCAGTTTACTATCATGCATATTAAACCTCTGCAATATTGTCTCGACATAATTCCTCTGGTTTAACCAGAACTTCCTCTTTGCCCAATCTCTTTTAATTTCCATGCTCAAAATATAGTTTGTAGCACCAAGATCTTTCATGTCGAATTTGGAGGACAATTGGGTCTTCAAATCTTGGATAATTTCTTTGTCATTTCCAACCAGAAACATGTCATCCACATACAAGACTAGATAAATAACACGGTCACCAATTAATTTAAAATACACACAATGATCTTCTTTGCTTCCGGTGAAGCCAAGTCCCCGTATAAATGTATCAAATTTCAAATACCACATCCTTGGTGACTGTTTTAGCCCATACATAGACTTATTTAACTTGCATACCAGTTCTTTCTTACCCTTCACCACAAAGCCTTCAGGTTGCTTGATGTGGATCTCCTCTTCCAGATCCCCATGAAGAAATGTTGTCTTGACATCCATCTGTTCTACCTCAAAATCAAAAGCAACAACAACAGATAAAAGTAATCTAATAGAAGCTACCTTGGCAATAGGAGAAAAAATATCACCAAAATCAATTCCCGGCACCTGGGAATAACCTTTTGCTACCAACCGAGCTTTGTATTTCTCCACCTTTTCTTCTGCATTTGTCTTCTTCTTGAACACCCACTTGCTGCCAATGGGTTTCCTTCCAGCTGGCAACTTCACCAGATCCCAAGCCTCATTTTTGTGCAAATATGCCATTTCATCAACCATGGCCTCTTTCCAGAGTTTTCCATCCTCTGAATATACTGCTTCCTTCAAAGTTTTGGGATCATGATCAATAATAGATAAAGCAAAATTTGAACTGAAAGCAGATGGACTATACCTTTCTGGCTACCTTCTTTCTCGAACTAATCTTCTCAAAACCAGAGTTTGTGGCTCTTCATCTTCTGATTCCTCTTCTGCTGTAGAGTCTGATTCTTCTTCCTTTAGCTCAAACTCTATCTTCTCAGGTTCCTTTGATTGGACTTCATGTTTAATAACATTTTTCACTTCTCTGAACACCACATATTGGCTATACACAACCTTCCTTGTTACTGGGTTCCAAAGCTTATAACCCTTTAAACCATCCTTGTACCTAATAAAGATGCACTTTTCAGATTTACTATCCAACTTTGTTCTTTTCTCCTTTGGAACATGTACATATGCATCGCATCCAAATACCCTTAGATGTAAAAGAGAGGGTTTCTTACCAGTCCATACCTCTTGTGGAGTCTTATCCTCCAACACCGATGAAGGTGATCTGTTGGCTAGGTAACATGCTGTCTCCACCTCCTTTGCCTAGAATTCATGTCCTAACCCATCACCACTGAGCATGCTTCTTGCCCTTTCCATCAACATCTTATTCATTCTTTGTGCAACTCCATTTTTCTCAGGTTTGTATGGAGTAGTCTTCTGTTGTGCTATACCACACTTCTTACAGAATTCTTCAAATTACTTGCTGTAAAACTCTCCACTGTTATCTGTCCTGAGCACGTTTATCTTCTTCTCTGTCTGGTTTTCCACCAGAGCCTTAAATTCTTTAAACCTGTCAAAGAATTCAGATTTCTTCTTGAGGAAATATATCCATGTATTCCTTGAAAAGTCATCTATAAATGATACATAGTACACATACTTACCCAGTGATGGAACCTTCACAAGTCCAAACACATCACTGTGCACAAGCTCTAATATCCATTTCACCCTATTACCACTAGAGGGGAAACTCGCCCGATTCTGCTTCCCATATACACATTTTTCACAGAAATCAAAATCCAGAGAGCTATTAGTCATACCTTATACCATAACTTTACCATGAAGTATTGGAAGGCCCCTCTCTCCAATGTGTCCAAGCCTTTGATGCCATAGCATGGTCTTTTCTCTAGAGACCACTAGATTTTCTGCTTCACTTGCAGGAACCATAGAACTGTTGTACCCATCAATAACAGTGCTACCTTGTAGCTTGTACAAAGTTCCAATTCAAACTCTCCACATCAATACTAGTGCTTCCCGAACCATCTTGCAGGTACCTTTCTTGAACACTGTTTTTACACCTACATCATCCACCTTGCTTACAAAAATCAGATTTCTGGCTAATGCAGGAATATGCAAAACACCCGGAAGTGTTCTAATCCTTCCACCCTGCAACTTCAACTTAACTTTTTTCACGATCAACGATTCTAGCCTTCGTATCATCCCCTAAGAAGACATCACCAGCATCGTATTTCACATACTCGCAAAACCACTCTCTATGGAGAGTGAAGTGAAATGATGTACCTGAGTCAATCAACCATGCCTCATGATCTACATGTGTATTTGAAGAAAACAAGTATACATACCCACCTTCATCTGAGGTGGTTTTCACCTCTGCAGAAGGAGCATCATTAGATCCCTTTCCTTTGTTAGGAGCTACAGATATACAATCCCTTTTGTAGTGCCCTTCCTTTCCGCATTTCTAGCACACCTTTATAGGTTTTCCTAGAGATTTAGATCTCCCTCTAGATTTAGATCTCCCACTCGATGACTTATTTTTGCTTCTATTCTGGGACCGTCCTTGTATAGACAAGGCATCACCATTCTGGCTCTCCATATTTTTCCGTCTCATCTCCTCCGTAAGCAAGGATGAGACTATTTCATCAAACTGTAAGGCAGTTGCATTGCTACCTATTGCAATAATGAGACTATCCCACAAATTTGGTAGAGAACACAACAAACTGATGCACTTATCATCATATGAAATTTTAATATCAATAGATAATAACTGACATACCACATTATTAAATGCATTTAGATGCTCTGTCATCGAGTCTCCATTTTTCATCCTCAGGTTATACAGTTTTTCCATAGGAATAGTTTATTCATGAGAGACTTAGATTGGTACAAAGTCCCTAACTTGTCCCACAAAGCCTTTTCTATAGCTTCCCCTGATACATTCAGCAATACTGAATCTGAGACACACAATCATATTGTGCTCTTTGCCTTTCGATCCAAATTCTTCCATTCCTCATCAGACACTCCCGTTGGTTTAGTACCCAATCTACCATGATCCACTGATCTTTATCTACCAACAGAAACTCCATCTTGAGTTTCCATAACTCAAAACTCTGACCATTAAATTTCTCGATCTCTATCCTTCCACTACTCGCCATCTTCTTTCACCACCAGATTCTATCCTGTAGATATCCCACTAAACAGGGTCTACCATAGAACCGAGCGAAACCCCTTAGCAACAAAAGCGTCCTCTTGAAGCCAAAACAGCTCTGATACCGAATGTAGGTTTTAACCCCTACATAAATTAGTTGCATACGAATTCTAAAACAAATAAAATAAACAATAGTGAGGGCATAACACATAAAACATATATACATAGAGATTTTCCCCTGGATCCAAAAACCGGGACTACTAGCTTGATTTTTCATTATGTTCCTTTCAATGTTACAATACACATATATACATGCCGAAGCATCCAATACCATGGACCAAAAACCATCGTGCCCAAAAACATGTGCGAAAACCATGCACAAAACCATAGGTAGGTTCGCCCCACCTAATATAGGGTCCAAATATTTTTTCCCCGGGGCGCTACCCCAAACCCCATAGAGGGGGGCTAGCCACCCCCCTCAAACCCACTGGACAGGGGAGGCTGCCGCCCCCTCACTACACAATCGGTACAACAAAGGGGGGGCTAGTTGTGGAAGAATATTACACAACCCAATAGAGACACCCTAGGATTTGGATCAAAGATTGAAGTGTATGATCCGTGAAGCCAACATGAACCTAACTGATGGGCAGCATCATGAATGGTTTGCGGCCTCGCTCTTGCCCCACCTAAGGGTTGTGCTATCACAATAGAAGGTTCAGACCCAAGTAGAAGCTCTGGAAATTGTGACGAGACAAAAATGTAGGATGCTAATCTAGGAGTTCAATAGATTCACACACAGTTGCAGAACCTTTGCCTAGAAATGTAAAGTTTGAAGAAATACAGAACAGCTCGCCTAGAGGAACACGAAGAAGTCTGGTGCCTGAAATGCAAAGGTGAGGGGCATGACAAGGATCACTGTCTAGTATTTGGGAACTATGTTGCAGCAGGGGTACCAATGCCTCTAAGGCCGGAGGTTGCGGTAGGGCCAAGTACAGGGCCCACGCTATGGTATGCTATATGCCAGGTAGCTGGGAAACATCCAACCGTCAATTTCCATTTGCTGCAAAAATTTAGACAAACACCACAACAACCCTTCTGCAATTTTTGTAATTATGAATTAATGATGGAAATGACACCTGCATACAGGGTGTAGGAAGAAACGTGGCCTCCGGACCAAGGCGTTGGAGGAGCGCGAGTTGAGTATCAGGGGTGCGGCTGAGGCCGTGGTGGAGGAGGGCCAGTTAGAGGCTGAGGGAAACTTATTTGTTACAATTGTGGAGGACCAGGACACTACGCGAGAGACTTTCTGAATCCGAAGCAACTATCATGCCGCTATTGTACTCAGTTTGACCATGCGAGTGAGTATTGCCATATATTATTAGCTAAGATTCACAAGAATGGGGCACAACCTCCGCATCCGACTTAGAACCTATAGATGATGAGGGCTAAGCCTCGCGAGGAAGACCCGAAGGTAAACATTATGCTATGGAGTAGAACGAAGACAAGTGAGGATAAAGGGAAGAAGCCTGTAGAAGGTGAGTGGGTCCTAAAAGCACTAGAAAAGGAGACTGGGTTTGATCTGGAGCAAGAAAAATTTATAGAAGAAAAGAAAAGCTTCTTTGAATGGAGTTCAGATTTTCCACAGTGTTCATGTTTTGTAGTCGACGTTTCGAGTCTGAAACTAGACTCATCATCAGGACAAAATGTGAGGAGAAAAGAGGGAAATGTTAGGTATAAATATGAAAAACCCAGGATGTGAAGACCAATGGCCGACTCTTTGCCTCATTGATAATTTAATTTATTATTGTCATTTAAGTTTTTTGATTTTACAATTTAATTATTTTAATAACTACCTTGTAATTATTTTTAATTTTTATATTAATATTACGATTTTATATTTTGTCTTATTTTATCATTATGCCTCATAATTAAATTCTTGCTTATTAATTATGGTTTATGCTTATTGATATTTATGATGCTATTCTTAATTTAAAATGCGACTTTATTAGTATTGTTATGTAAGTTTGTTTATTATGTCTTCTTATAAATTAATTTATTTGTTATTAAAATCTCTTTTTGTAATTCTTAGATTATTTAGTATTATTCTTATTAGTATTTTAATATTTAATGCTTTTTTTGTTTATATTTATTATTTTTTTCTTGTTAATGTTATTCTGATATTATTATTTTACTCCTATTATCTATATTATTATTTATGATATTTACTATGATATTGTTAAAGTTCCTCTATATATACTTATTGTTATCTATTATAATTGATATTTATTATGCTATTTATTAATGCTCTACTATATATACTTATTAATTTATCTATTATTTATCTATTATAATAGATGTTTGTTTATTGATAGTTGCTTATCTATATTATTATATATGTTATTTACTAAGATATTTATTAATGTTCTTCTATACATGCTTATTATATCTATTATAATTTATATTTGTTTTTATTCGATGAGGTTTATGTTAGCCTTATCATTTATTTAATATTAATGTTATTAATGCTTCTATTATTTGCATCCATTAATGCTTTTTATACCCTTCTTATTAGATGTTTAATTTTATTATATTATAGTAAATTATTAGGTTTCTTCTTGTCTAGGATTCTCAAGAGCAGCATGGTTAATATTATTATTATGATGGCAGGTTAGGAATTTCTAACATCGTTATTAAGATTATTAGCGGGGGTTAGTACGGGGTTCCAATTTTTGCTAATTTCCATGCCACCATCCCTATTAAGGTTTTTAGGATGTTTAATGATTTCAATAGCTTCCCTAACTTTACGCTTGAATTGGTGTTCTACATTAGCAATGACTTTGGTTGAAGAAATGGACCCATCCATGATTACCACGTTCTTGGAGACCTACATGAAACTACTCTGCGATAGTAAGGTTGTGAAGGGACTGCAGGAACTAATCAACCAATGCGCTAGCAAGGATAGCGCTACTGGCGAACCGTGCATAGTGAGAAAGATTGGTAAGTGTAAGGTGAGGACTCGATGTGAGATGAGACTCACCTCGCAGATAGGGGAATATGAAATGGACCAAGTTATCTTGGATCTGGGGTCCAACGCGAATGTTTTTCCAGAACAGACATGGGAAAAAATGGGGAGACCTGTGCTCCAATGGTCTCTGATCTAGTTAAGGATGGAAAATCAACAAAAAATCATCTCAATGGGGAGGCTACAGGGGTAACAATTGACATCAAAGGCGTGAGTGCACTGCAGATTTTGAAGTAATAGAGATTGTGGATGATAGCAAACCCTACACTGCACTCCTTGGGATTGATTGGGCCACTGACATGAATGGGGTAATCAACTTGAAGAAGCAAAAGATGATATTTGAAGAGAAATGCTCTGCGTAGTGGTACCACTAGATCCCGCAGAAGGGCCGCATTATACAGAACTGGTTCGATATTATGAAAGTGATGAAGATTTGGACCAAATTTATAAGATAACGGTGCGAGACCAGGATTGGGTGAATCCGACAGTAGATGAACATATTGCATGGGACAGTGAGAGCTCCTGCACATCAGATTTAGAGGAAAAACTAGAGCACTCGCAGAACTGGTTGCGTGAAGTATCTACGCTGCGCTGTAATATGATGACCAAGTCGTTGCATTGCGTATCATCAAAGGTAAGGAATCTTTCTCATTATGATGGGCTAACTGAAGTTGATTACTTTTTGGATGCATTAGAAAGGGAAGTGCCCTAGAAGCATTTCTTGCAGGCATTAGATTGGGCGCTGACTGCTACACTTGCAAGATGGTGGGGTACGCACAAGGGTAGTTTCGATGATTGGTACAAATATAGGAGGATGATGAGGATACACTTTGGCCACCCGAAGGTACGACTAACATAAAATTATGATCGGAGGAATGATTTGCGCGATCATTTGGCCAAATGGACTGAGGCATACAGAGCGAAGCCTCAGCTGAAGTGGGTCCATTTGTTTTGTCATACTTTGGAGGTTATACCAATGAATTGGTACTTGGAGATAGAACTCCATCATGGCACTGAAGAATGGGATGTGTTATGCCAAGGATTTCTGATGACATTCAGTTTTGAGGATGGATTTGAGTCCATTGATGAAGCGTTGTAGGAGGTTAAGACAACCATCTTTAGGATACCGTAGGATCCTCTAGACCTGATTCAACCTGATTGGACTACCTAGCTAAGCCACGCACTGGAATGTTACAATGTAACAGTGGAAGAAGAAGATGAAGACCCAAGAAATATTAATATCTCGGAGACTGAAGGTTATCGCAGAGTTGAAGGACCATAGCTAGAGAACCCAGACATAACTGAGCCGCTCAAGACCAGGTAGGTGAACATTGGCATGGAGGCAAAACCAAAGTTTTCCAATATTGGGGACTATTGGGACGACATGACAGTAGATAAGGTTGCCGAACTACTCCGCGAATATTAGGACTTATTCCCCATGAAGTTTTCCGATCTGAAAGGGATAATAGGAGACCTGGGTGTCATGATGATCACTCTAAATCCAGGCACAAAACCTGTGAAACAAAGACCGTACCACCTCTGTTATGAAACCATCTCACAAAAAGATAGAAAAGATAGATCAACGCCTTAGAATTCAGCCTCTTCGAGGGGGAAACCTCCTTTACATTATACAAATGAATGATTCTTTGATGATTCAAATGACAAAACCTCCTTTATATATATAGGAGTCTAAGGAGTGACAATATAACCCAGCTGACCTAACAATAATAATATAAAGGCACAAAAATAACAATAGAGGGATTCTATGGGGCTCAGTAATAACAATATGGGTACAATAGGGGCACAACAATATTAATAAGGGATATAACTACAATAGTAATGGGGTAATCACTAGTATTATAGGGACCTAACATGCCCCTCTCCTTCAAAAAAGTGTTGTCCTGAACGCTTTAGTAGTTATGGATGCTTATGTATAAAATTCTCATCCTCCCATGTGGAATCTTCAGCAGATAAGTTCTTCCACTTGATGAGGTACTCTGAAATTGATCGATTTCGTAGCTGTCGAGTTCTTGTTTATGTGACTGCTTCCGGTTCCAATATAATTTTTCCTTCCTTGTCAAGTTCTGGCAATATTGTTTGAACTGGGAGCTTGTTGCCTATAACCTTCTTTAAACATGAAACATGGAAAACTAGGTGCACTCGAGAAGCTGCAGGAAGCTCCAATTTGTATGCCATAGTACCAATCTTTTGCAACACCTTGTATGGACCGTAATACTTTGGTGATAATTTATTATCCTTCTTAGCTTGCTTGAGGGACATTTGTTTATATGGTTGTAGCCGTAGGAATACCCAATCACCTACATCAAAACTTATTTTGCTGTGATGTTGATCTGCCTGTTGTTTCATTCTATTCTACGCCAACACAAGGTTATCCTTTAAGAGTTGGAGGACTTGTTGTTGATGCTCAATGTGATGTTCCACTGCGTGAACCTTAGAATTTTCTCTTAAATATGATGTGATGGATGGTGGTTGATATCCATAAAGTGCCCTAAATGGGGTCATTTTTGTTGCTGTATGGAAGGAAGTGTTATACCACCATTCAGCCAGAGGCAACCATTTGAGCCATTGTGTATGTTTATCAGATACAAAGCAACGAAGATATCCTTCCAAACATTTGTTTATTATCTCAGTTTGCCCATCAGATTGAGGATGATAAGATGATCTATGAGCTAATTGAGTATCGAGACAAGAAAATAATTCTGTCCAAAAATTTCCCGTGAAAATGGGATCTTTGTCACTTACAATAATCTTTGGGTTTCCATGTAGCTTTTGAATTGTTTCCATAAATGCAGTAGAAACTGTACTAGCTTTAGATGGATGTGATAATTCACAAAAATGTGCATACTTGGTAAGTCTGTGAACTACCACCATGATGACACTCTTTCCCTCAGACTTGGGTAAACCTGTGATAAAATCCATTGAAACCTCCTCCCAATGTTGGCTTGGAATGGATAAAGTTTGTAATAGACCCGGGGTCTTAATTGTTTCAACTTTATTTTGTTGGCAAACATTCTTCAACAAACTTTTGAATATCCGATTTAAGGCCATCCCAAAAAAATTACTTCTTAACCCCGTGGTAAGTTTTTAAAAATCCTGAGTGCCCTCCTAAGGGAGAAGTGTGAAATTCCATAAGAATCTTTTGTTTGAGTTGGGAATTCTTACAGAGGTATAAGCGATCTTTGTACCATAACGAATCATTATGCCAACTAAATGTATCAGATGTACTGGAATCTTGTTGTAACTTTTGAATAAGTGCCCACACTTCTTCATCATTCTTCCATTCCTCCCTTGCTTCATTTATCCAATCTGGTTGGATAATAGAAATGGCACACAACAATGCTTCCACATCCTCATCCATTCTTGAGAGTGCTTCTGCCACCACATTTTGCTTCCATCTTTTGTAAATGATTTCAAAGTCATAACCCAACATCTTGTGACCCACTTTTGTTGCTCTTCTGAGGATAATCTTTGTTCTAAAAAGTATTTAAGGCTATCATGATCCTTTTTCTTAAGTGCATGTAGTATTGCCAACATTTCCTTCTCATAAATGGCTTTGTGTAAAAACTTTCCCTTGATTGGACAAATTTCAAAAGCAATGGGTCTTTCATCTTGCATTAAAACAACACCAATTCCATTTCCTGAAGCATCACATTCCACAATAAAGGTTTTTGTGAAGTCCAGTGTAGCTAAGACTGGTGCTTGGCACATTGCCTCTTTAATATGTTCAAATGCCTTTGCTACTTCTGGAGTCCATGAAAATGCATCTTTCTTCAATAATGTTGTTAGAGGTGCTGCTATTCTCCCATCATTTTTAACAAACTTGCGATAATACCCTGTCAACCCGAGAAATCCTCGCAGATGCTTTATGGATGTGGGGATTTTCCATTCCTTAATGGCCTTAATTTTGCTAGGGTCTACCTTAACTCCATCATGAGATACAATATGACCTAGATATTCCACCTCTTGTACTCCAAAGAAACATTTGGATCTTTTTGCATATAATTGTTTCTACTCCAATAGTTGTAGCACCCTGTCAACATGTTCAACATGATCCTTCCAAGACTTGCTGTAGATTAGTATATCATCAAAAAATACTAACACAAATTTTCTAAGGAAGGGTTTGAAAATGGAATTCATCAAACCTTGAAATGTAGAAGGTGCATTGGTAAGGCCAAAAGGCGTGACCAAAATTCATAATAACCCTCATGAGTTCTAAATGTTGTTTTCGGAATTTCTTCAGTCTTCATTTTGATTTGATGATATCCTGAATGAAGATCCAACTTGGTGAAGTAAATTGATCCATGCAATTCATCCAATAATTCATCAATGATAGGAATGGGAAACTTATCTTTAATAGTGAGCTTGTTGAGCTCCCTATAATCCAGACACATGTGCCATGATCCATCCTTCTTGTGCACCAATACTGCTGGAGCAAAGAAAGAACTTTGAATAGGTTGAATTATACCAGCCTATAGCATTTTTGCAACCATATGTTCAATTTCACTATTTTGGGCATAGGGATATCTGTATGGCCTGATGTCTGGAGGAACACTTCCTGGAATCAGATGAATATCATGATCATGATCATGATCATGAATAGGTGGGAGACCTTTGGGAGTCTCAAATACCTTGGAATGATTGTCCAATACTTTTTGGAGATCTGGAGAAATAGATGATTTCGATGTGGAAACATCTAGCGAACATAATTGTGCAATTACAGCTCTTTGTTCCTTTTATAGAAGCTTTGTCATACCGTTAGAGCTGATTATCTTTCCTGGTTTCCCTGCAATACCCCTTAATTCAACTTCCTTTCCTTCCGCATAAAATTTCATGAAAATTAAAAGCTATTGTACCCAAGGATTGTAGCCATTGGACTCCTAGTACAACATTAGCACCTCCCATTGGAATGGAAAGCATTGGGCTAGTCAATACATATTCTCCCATGGATAACTTGATATTATGGAACTTTCTAGAGCAATTTATTGTTCCTTCATTTTCAACCATCACTTGACACTCTAGTGCTGGATATAGGAAGCAATTCAATTCTTTTGCTACCTTACAATGAATAAAATTGTGGGTACTTCCTGAATCAATCAACACTATTACCTTTTTCTTCTTGAATTGTCCTTCTATCTTGATGGTTTTAGGAGTGGTAATTCCCGCCAATGCATTACAAGATATGGTTGGATTCATTTCTTCTTTATCTAGGCTTTGTTCCTGGAGTATATCCTCTTCTTTTGACCTTTCTTGCTCCTTTTCTTCTTCCTCTTCACAATCTATGTAGAATAATTTCTTCTCAGCACACTTATGACCTTTAGTGTATTTGCTATCAAAATTCTAACAAAGCCCTTTTGCTCTTTTTTCTTCCAATTGTTGTGGTGTCAACCTTATAGGTTGTGGAAGACTAGGGGCAAAAACACTTCCATCTTTATAGTTGTGAGTGGTATGCTTCCTGGTTGCCATAATTTTGCTTTCCATTTTTCTTGCTAACCTGAATGCCTTCTCTAATGAATCAGGTTCCCAAAGGCGAACATCATGTTGGGTATTATCCTTTAAATTCCATATGAACACATCAATCCTATGCTCCTCTGGAATATTTTTATCCTTATGTTCAACTTTTGGAACTCTTCAATGTTCTCCATTATTGAACCCTTTTGTTTGAGACTTATCAATTGGCTAAAAAAAGTGTTGCTTTTTGTATCCTCATAATGTGCTGTCAATTCTTCTGCAAAAATTGCCCAAGTGATAATTTTTTTATGAGAGCAAAGCCATTGATACCATACAAACTGATTTGGTTCCAAATATAAAGTTTCAATACGTACCTTTTGTGTGTTTTGCACATTATTGAGATTAAAAAATTTCTCCATCTATAATATCCATGTTGCGGGATCCTTGCCATCAAACTTCCTCATATCGATTTTTGGAATATGGTGGGTCTTCGATCCAACATTAAAGTCTATGAAATCATGATTAACATTTATTTTGTTCGCATCATGAGTTTCCTTTACTACCCTTTCACAATTTGTAAGTATTTCTTGTAGAAAATTTGTCAAATCTGTCTTCAAATCTGCCATGTTTGTCTTCAAATCTGCCATGTCTCTCTTCAAATCTGTCTCCAAATCTTTCTTCAAATCATCCATCTTAGCTTCCACGCCATTCATCTTAGCTTCCATGCCCTTTATCTTAGATTCCACGCCATTTATCTTAGCTTCTGTTAGCTTTTGTGAGAGTGACATTTGTTGCACTTGGTCTTGTAATTTTGATATATCATGTGGCATTTCTTCCTCTTCTTCATGAGTCATGCTAGAGCCTTCAGGTTTCTTACTAGGTGTTTACATTTTCTTTCCTCAGGGAATCAATTACCGATAATAATCCTCAACTATGCCCTTTGAATTCCTTCAAAATAATTCTTCAAACCAAGCTTAAGCAAAAATTTTAAAAAAATCTACACACCTTTTTTCACTTTGTAGGAGCTCGATATTGCCTCTGATGTATCTTTGTAATTTCAGATCATCCAATTCTGAAATTGCGACCCGCAGTAGCCCTTTGTTTCCTCTTTCCAATGCCACCAGTCTGATCCAAATTGGATTCTCCAAGGAAGAGTTATGCCAAATCTCCCACTGTGACCTGATTATAGACTAGTTTAGTGGAGCGAACTTGTACGACATGCCATGTGTCCCTTTTTCGACCTTTGGCTCTGAAAAATATATACATGAAACTAAAGTCCATCATATTTCTGTAACTTCTGACAAAACTACAATCCGATGCTCAAAGAGAAAGTTATGACGATTTTCCCCAGGTCACCTGTTTGGAATGTAATTCAGGAGTCTGCAAAAAGACCAACTTCCTCAGATCATATCTCCGCAAATATAGTGCGAAAAGCTCTAAAATTCGGATCAAAGGTTCAGTGCGATTTCATCTCAAATGGGTTTTTTTTTTTTCTTTTGAAATGTCGCAAAAAACAAGTTATAGAGAAAATGCCACGATGACCTATTTGGAGCAGCAAAACCCTAGAATCCAAAGCTCTGATACCAAATGTTATGAAACTGGCTCACAAAAAGATAGAAAAGATAGATCAACGCCTTAGAATTCAGCCTCTTCGAGGGAGAAGCCTCCTTTACATTACACAAATGAATGATTATTTGAAGATTCAAATGACAAAACCTCCTTTCTATATATATGAGTCTAAGGAGTGACAATATAACCCAGCCAACCTAACAATAATAATATAAAGGCACAAATATAACAATAGAGGGATTCTATGGGGCACAGTAATAACAATATGGGGACAATAGGGGCACAACAATATTAATAAGGGATATAACTACAATAGTAATGGGGTAATCACTAGTATTATAGGGACCTAACAGCCTCAACCCGAAGTATAAGGAAAGGGTCCACGTTAAGTTAGATAAGATGCTCGCGGTAGGTATTATTGAACCGGTGGAAGAATCTGATTAGGTAAGCCCAATAGTTGTTCACGAAAAGAAACAGAAGGAAGAAATAAGGATATGCGTAGATCTCAGGAAATTGATTATGTGCATGATCCTTTCCTGACCCCATTCACCAACGAGGTCCTGGATAATGTAAGTGGCCAAGAAGCATACTCTTTCATTGATGGGTTGTCTGGGTACCATCAGATCAAAATCGCACCTAAGGATAGAAGCAAGACGACCTTCGCAACTGAATGGGAATGTTTTCAATACACCATAATGCATTTTGGATTGAAGAATGTGCCAACGATCTTTTCACGTGTAGTCATTGCGGCATTCAAAGACTTCATTCATAAATTTTTGGAGATATACTTTAACGATTGGATAATGTTTGGATTGGTCAAGTGCCATGTGGAAAGTTTGCGCTGGATGCTAGATACATGTAGGAGATACCAGATTGCGCTCAATTTGAAGAAGTGTTTGTTTTTTGTCCCTTTTGGGATCTTGCTGGGTCATGTGGTATGCAAACAAGGATTGATGGTAGACCCCGCAAAGATCGTGGTGATAATCAACTTGGAGGTGCCAAGGAGTGTGAAACAGCTGCGTGCAACTCTGGGGCATACCAGATACTATAGGAAGTTCATCAAGAGCTATGCCCAGATCACTGTGCCTATGGAGAAATTGTTGAAAAAGGATGCTACATTTTATTGGAATGATGAATGTCAGAAGAGCTTGGATGTGCTGAAAGAGAAAATGGTCACCGCGCCGATCCTAGTCTTCCCGGATTGGAAGAAGGAATTTCATGTGCACATGGACACATCATGTATTGTGCTAGGAGCTGTACTGACACAAGTCGGTGAGGGAGAACTGGATCACCCTATAGCATTCGCCAGTAGGAAGCTGTCTAAAGCGGAGAAAAATTATTCCATGACAGAGCGTGAAGGATTAGCTATGGTGTACGTGCTCCAGAAGTTCAGGCACTATTTGTTGGGTGGACACTTTAAGATGTATATGGATCATTCCGCGTTGAAGTACCTGGTCAAAAAGCCTGTGTTGGGGGGAAAAATATGTAGGTGGTTGTTGTTGTTCCAAGAGTATGACTTCAAAGTTATTGTGAAGCTAGGACGATTGAATGCGGGACATGATCATCTGTCGCGCATTGGAACTGGAGAGGAACCTACTAATTTAAAGGAAGGACTACCTGATGCACAGCTCTTTGCAGTGCACATCATGGACAATCACTTTGAAGATATTATCCACTTCTTGATGATAGGAATGGCTTCGGAAGGTTATACAAGTCAATAGAAGAAGGAACTGGTAGTGCACACGACAGACTTTTCTATCATTGTGGGGCACTTGTACAAACTGGGATGAGATGAAATATTGCGACGTTATGTTCCTGACTTTGAACAAAGCAGCATTGTCACTGAGGCTCATGGAAGAGCCATGTGAGGACATTATGCAGGGAAAGAAACAATGCAGAATATTCTACACGCTGGGTTATGGTGGCCAACCCTACAAAAGGATTTGAAAGCATATTGTAGGAAATGTGATGCAGGTCAAATGACTGGCAGAACATTGCAGAGGGATGATATGCCTCTGATACCACAGGTGACGTTACAACCATTCGAAAAATGGGCAATTGACTTTGTGGGACCAATTCAGCCTCCAGGAAAGAAGACGGGTGCGCGGTACATCATCACCGCGATTGAGTATTTGACCAGATGGGCGGAGGCACAGCCTGTGAAGGACTGCACAAGCACGACAGTAGCAAAATTTATTTTTGAGTATGTCCTGACGAGATTCAGGTGTCCAAATATTTTGATGAGCGATCACAATATGCACTTTCTTAATGAAATAATCAGCATGTTGATAGAGGAATTCCAGGTGTATCATCAGAAAAGTACGCCTTATCATCTGCAGGCTAATGGGATAGTGGAAGCATTCAATAAGATATTGGAGAGCCCGTTGATGAAGGTTTTCACTGCTCAAAGAAATGACTGGGATGTGCGCGTACTCGCGGTGCTATGGGCCTACAGAACGAATTGCAAGAAGTTGACTAGACAAATGCCTTTCAAACTTGTGTATGGCTTAGAAGCTGTGATGCCAATGGAATACATTGTACCTAGTCTGTGCATAGCAGCATTCACAGGAAGGGTAGATTGCGGAGCCTTGGAAGAGAGGCTCGTGCAGTTAGCGGAGCTTGAGGAGCACTAATTTTTAGCTGGATTTCATCAACAAGTTCAAAAGGAGCGTAAAAGGGCATGGCATGATCGACAGATCAAATCGCTCACCTTCAAGGTAAATGATCTGGTCTTGTTATATGACAACAAATTTGATAATTTGCAGGGAAATTTAGGATGCACTGGCTAGGGACATATATCATTAAGGAGATTACCGATGGTGGAGGAGTTAAACTATTCAAATTGAATGGAGAACCCTTCCTAGGGAAGGTGAATGGCAGCTGATTGAAGCCATACACCGATGATCCAGCTAGGTGACTATATGAGGGAAGCACAGTCTTAGCGCTCCAGGCAGCTGAAAGGAAGCACGAGACTATAAACTACACTGCCCAGGACAGAGAGCTATGCAATCAGAAAACTATGTGGAATGAAGAAATGTCATAGAGCCCGCAGAAGCACATAGGCAGCTGCATTGCCATAGGAAAAACCGTGCAGGATAGCCGAAAAGTGACTGTTAAAGTCACTGTTCATGATTTGATGATGAAAAAACGACCAAATGGAGTGGAATTTAAGTCAGAATTTATGGACCAGATCTTTGCAATTCTACCGCCAATCTAGCATTAATGAATCGATTGTGGGGGTAACGGTCAGATTTGAATTCGAAGATGCCTATAAATTACAAAGAGTTGCCCAGCGGAAAACACTTGCCATTTTGAGAATTTAGTTGTTGAGCTCTCAGGCGCGCATGGACCGTGAAAAATTTGAAGCTTTGATAGTGTGTTCAACGTTTGAGAGGTTGCCAAAGGAGACACAAGAGTTGTTGAATAACATCATGTCAATGCCAGCTGAGATTGTAAATGTTGGGGAAGTAATGACATCTGAAGGAGTTGTTCCATGGGTAGCCATGGCAGCCAAGGGAGCTGGCCTGGAGGTTGTTGCTGTAGAAGTACCAGTTGAAGTACCTAAGTCACCATGGTCACCCAAGTTGAGGCATACCTCAACCAAGGAGGGTCCGAAGAAAAAGAAAGGCAACCAGGCCGTGACATTGCAGTCGGTGCGTGCATCACCTAGAAAGTACCCACATAAGGATAAGCCCACCACTTAGGAAAAGGGCAAGGTGGTTGACCTAGATTTAGAAGAATAGGTCGAAGAAATCCCCATGGATGATGAGGATATTTCGGTGGAAATGCAGGATGTTGAGGTTGAGGGTTTTGACCCCATTTCTAGGCTACCTGAGTACATTCCTCTGTGCAGGGGCAAAACGAAGGTGCCGAAGGATATTAATGAGATTAAGGTCACCCTACACACACCCCTACTACTAAAGCAAATTGTCTTTGAGGGACCGCACTTGGGGTGTGTCCCCCTTCTAAAATTGGAAGACTGGGATTTAGCTAACACGGAGCATTTCCGTCATTTACAGACAGACCAAATTATGCACTGTGTCTTCGACAAAAACACTGGAGTGACCACTTTGCAACCGAGGAAGTCGCTGAAAGGCGTGGACAAGGCAGGCTTGCTAAATCTGCTGTGGGTGTTGCATTACAACCGCGCGCCCATCACGATGATTGTGATCAAGCAATTGTTGTTCTTGGTGCATGATGGGTGTCTGTGGCTCTAGGAGTCGATACCCATTACTGACATGCTGATCCATAGGATCACATGACGACCACATTCACCAGAAAATCTGACCATGGAGTTTGGCGGAAAGGCTAGCGAGCATGCCCTTGCTGAGGCGATGAAGGAAAAATTCAAGCTAGTAAAGAAGCCACGTGGCTATGCCATCACGAGTATCTATGACCCCACGGTCAAAGTGGCGATGAAAATCTTGGTAGGAAAGGTCATGAGGAAGTGTCACACAGATGAAGTGTCGGCACCAGTGATAGCCTTGGTGGCCTAGTGTGCAGAGGGCATAAAGTTTAACTAGGTGCACTACCTCTATAGTGAGTTCCTCCCGAACTGCCGCAAGGTGCAGGATCATAGTAAGACATTCCATTATGCATGGCTACTGCAGTCCATAGTGCTGGTTGTGTGGGAGCTACTTGAGGATAATCAGTTTCCTTTGGTCACACCAGACCTACTGGAAGCAATGAAGTTCGCTTTGCTATGGGCAACGAAGGATCCTAAGAGGATCAAGGACAACAAGATCTTCTAGATCTTGATGGAGATGAGCATCCATATGGCCATCAACTGCAAGCTATGATTGTCACCAACTAATTTTGATAAGCTACAGGAGTATGTGGAATTCAAGGCTGACTTCCACCATGTCTCAATAGGTACGCGAAAGGACCCTGAACAAAAGTGGCATGACTTGCCATACTTGGAAACAAATGATGCGATTACAGAGGTCCTTGACCATTGACCGGCAGATTGGCGCACTGCCACGGACTTGACAACAGGATCTAGCAATTCCATCGCACAGTGAAAGAAGGAAGAAGCTAAGCTGAAGATGGAACAATTGGCCCCGAAGAAAAGAAAGGAGACCGAGGATAAGGCCAAGGCAGATCACGCTGCCACGAAGCAAATGGGTGGGAAAGTAGAGGAAGAGAAGCATGATCTGACTGGAGTTAGAATTCTCCTTCCTCAGAGACAAAAGAAGAGGATGAACAGACGGAGCAGGGATGAGTGGACCCAGAGACGACTCCGTTCCGTACTAAGCACAACAAATATCTAGAAAAAGTAGGGCCACGGAAGAAGTCCAAGGCTAGCAAGACGTTTGTCGACCCGATCGCCCTAACGGAGGGGGACTTGAATGACATAGTTGATAAGGTGAGGGATGCCACTGCAGAACTGCTGCAATAGTTCAAGTAGTAGTAGCAACAAGCTTTGGGTGCTATCCAGACGGGTTTGCACAAGTTTCATATCCACACATCATAGGTATAGACCGGCATGGCATCAACCAGTTTGGCACCTGGCACCTCTGAAGCTGCAGGGATGCTGCGCACATGGGATCCCCAAATAATAGTATTGCCAGATGGAGCACTGGCTATAGAGATAGAAGATGGCAGGCCCATTGTCACCACCCTTAAGGGGGTTGGACTTAACTTGGCTGCGCTTCCCAGTGAGGTGCTTCACCTTTTGCAGGATGGCATGATCGCGGAACTACGGGCCCGCGAACTACGTACATTACAGGTAACCAGTGAGCAGAAGATCAACAACGCCCAGATGGCTGTACATCGAGACTCTGCCATTGACCTCATGAAAGACCTTACAGACAAGAGTCAGCGCATGGCTAAGGTCATGGCTGAGGCATGCAGATTTGTCCCAGAGCTGGACATTCCTGAGGCTGAGCTAGTAGATGTGCGAGTTTGGAAGCTCGTTGCTAGAGTATGCAACACATGCACAGAATTGGCAAAGGTCTAGTTGGAACTGAACCTCAAAATCACAGAGTTGCATTTGAAGGCCCAGCCTTTGGCTCTGCCAGAAATAAGAGAACACCATGAGTCATCTGTGAAAGACGTCATAGCAGTAGTGGACAGCGCAGTAAAGGACTACATGACACTCTTTGAGGAGTTTCTTGAGGTGGTCACCAACCTACAAGAAGACCCCACTGTGCAGAGGCTTCAAACAAAAGTGCGAGAGCTACAATGATGCTACGATGAAGTGAAAGTGACGACGCGCACTGTTGCCATCACGCAGAGGTTGGCAAAGCTGTAGGAGGCTAAGGTTTTGAAAGAGAAGGTAGATGTAGCTCAGCATAAGGAAGCAGTTTCGAAGGCTCACTTACAACCTTGGTTGGATGAGGCCTATTTGATCACAACCACTATTGAAGGCAAGCTAGCTAGTCTGCAGAAGACTCAGCAGAAAATTCGGTCAGACGGCGTAGGGCCAACAACGGAGTAGCTAGTCGAGGAGATGAAGCAGACGACAACATAGTGTGCCACTGAAGTTGTAGTAGTCCAAGTCGAGCTAGGAGGTCTTCGTGACAAGATCTTCACACTAGTCGAGTGACTTGAGGGCGAGTCACCATGTTTGTGTTGGGGGCTTGTTGGGAACAGGTCCCTTAGGGTCATTTTTAGGACTAAAAGCCTAAATTTGGGGCAGAAAGCCAGAATTTTGTATAAAGGAATGTAAAGTCTCTGCATTTTGTGGCCACAGAGCGTGAAGATATGAAGAGTCAAAAAGGGTTTCCGCCCTTAGTTTAGATAACTTGTTTCGGCTTTAGAGATCTGCCCTTGGTCCGCGGACCATGGGATTATATAAAAATGGAGACTTAGAAGAGTCTAAGGGGAAGGAGAGGTCTAACTAGGTTGGAGTCCGTTGAGAGCTAAGAGTGAGAGTCTTAGTGTAGGAAGAGGCTTTGCAGCTGAGTGCGCAGTGGCCTAGGGTAGAAGTCCGCAGTTGAGTGCGTGGACCCCTGCAAATGTGTGTGTAAGAGAAGATAGAGTTGGTATTGGGAATTTGAATCATCAATAAAGAGAAGTATTATGAAATTACTGCATATTTTTCCTCTGTGGATCACATGCGATTATGTTATGTTAAGTTCTAGGTTTATGTTATAATACTAATTTGATGTGCGAATATATATGTTTCTATTTGTTATATGAACGCAAATAAGGATATATGTTTACGTGAAGATAATCTTAATTGCATGTGTTAGCTTCCTGTTACAACAGGTTTCATATTTCATGATTGACAGTGGAAGTGCCAAAAATGTTCATCTTTTTCATGCTGCAAAAGTTCCATTTTTGAAAAATTTCTCTGTTAAGGGAAAGCTAAACAGCCTAAGCTTGGATTCCCTAGGTTTAAATTGCTTGTCATAGATGATAGAGAAAGAGAATCTGTCCAAACAGTTTAAGCTTGGCAGATTAGTAGTTAAGTAGAGAATGAAGGCACCCAACTGTTTAATCTGGGTCCTTGGAAGCAATAAGGGTAGCTTTAGATAGGAGGGCAGTTAAAAAGAAAATAGCAATCAGGGTTTGCAAGCCTAAGTGCACCCTTCCTGAAGTCACAAAAAATGCTAGGTGTATTAGGCTGGGTAGGTAGTCTGGGGTTGCAGAAGTAAGATCATCTTCAGTTTTGGCCTTGAAAAGGAAAGTTCATCTCATCAGTGGCAGAGGTATCAAGGCAGCGTTTTTCTGGCAGAAGTTCTGAAAAGCATGTCTAATTTCGCTTCACTTCCCCCTAAAAATCTCTTACTAACACCCCTGAAGGACCTTGGGATCTGCCCAACAGGTCCTAGTCTTACCTCATTTCTGTGAAACATTAAGGTAAATGTTGGCTTTCTTAAATGAAAAGAAGCCACATTTCTTGTGTAAAAGTCATGTTTTCATCTTCTACACAATCTCTATGTTTATTCATCACTTCATAGACTTATCATTGTTCCCGTTCCATTTCTACTCTACCAGATCATATTAACTCCTAATTCTACTATATATCTCCCTAACTGTTCTGCATCCCCATTTACTACTAAAACTATATAAAATCCCAAAAAAATATTAAATACCCCCCCTGGCACTATAGCCATATGTTCTAAAATCTGGGGAAATATTAATCCCATCTGGGACTTATATTTAGCCTTTCCTCGTTTGCTCCTTGGGATCAGTTAACCCCTGGTTGAACTGATAGTCATTTATTCCCCGTCGCAGTCATTTCCCAAAGTTAAATGTTTAAAATGCTTTATTAAGCATTAAATTATCATTCCCCCCATTTTAGCCTAACCCGTGAAACCCATGTTTCCAAAGTTTTAAACCCCGCACGCATACAAACCCAAAAATCCACTTTATTAATGTTTAACCCCCCCCGCCGTATGAATAAACACACAAAATAGTGCGCGGGCCCCGTCATTAACTACCTGCCGTGTTAACCGTCCCGCCAGCCGTTAGATCTGGCCCGCCCAAGATCTACGGTGGGCGGGCATTTTTACCCGCCAAAAGCCCGAGGGTTAGCGTTCGGGAGTCTAACGGTTTTCCCGTCGTACTCCTGCCACGCGTCGCCCTCCCGAGTGTGGCGGAGCCCCCTCCCCCCAAACCACCCAGGCGCTAAAGCGGTGCGCCATGAAACCGCTTACCGCTCTCCTTTATATGATGTAAGCACCACGTCTGCCCCATGACGTTATCTCCTCGCCTCCGCTGCTGTGCCACTTTGCTGCCACCTCATCCCTTTTGTGCCCGTGCCCTGCCACCGTGTCATTGCCACGTCACCGCCCCGTCAGCTGCCACGTCATCTATTCGTACCCAGACCTGCCGAGGACGTCATGCTGATGTCACCCCGAGAAAGCGCCAAAAGCGCCAAAATGTCAATTTTTGCTTAAAGAGCGCGCAAACGACCGTTGTAGTTCATTTCTATTGGTTCATTTGAAGGCTCCGGCTCACTGTTTTATTCATTTTCGTATTTCCAAAGCTTAAAACGTCCAGTTGAGCTGCCGCGGCCTATAAATTCGGCTTCATAGCCTACCTTCGCACTAGCTCGTCCTCTCTCGGCACCGTTTGAACCAGGTATTTGTCATATCTCCCCCATTTTCGCTCCTGTTCTTTCATTTTATCCACTGCACATACTATAAGCCTGCGAAATTTCCCAATTTGCAACGCTGCTACGCCTGAGACTCCATTAAACTCATTGGAAACCCTTCACCTCAGAAAAGGCCTCATAAACCAGGTGCCCATTTACAAATTCACTGGCGAGTTCCATTTTAAAGCTCGGCCTCCAGGAAAAGTCTTGCAGTAGCTCAGCATTGCCCTAACTTACCTTATTCCACTGCTTATATTAGTCTACTGAAACTGTAATTCTCCTCTGCCCCTTTGCATTGTTCTTCATAGTCTCTAGCCCCAGAGAATTCCCTAAGAAGAGGGAAGTTTCAACTCAATCATTCAAAAGTTGCATAATGGCCTCTCCATCTGCTTTGAACATCACTCCCATAAATCCACCAAGTAAAGAACTTGAGTCAATGGCCTTGGCCGATACAGACTATCTTATTCAAGACCTGGTTGGAAACAGAAATCATTTGCATACCTACTGCCAACTGAGAAATAGTTTCATAAATAAATCCGACATGTATGGCATATGGGAGTCCAATTTGCCACACTATTTCCTCCCCTCTGTCAATATTTTTCCTGAAATTATTCACCTGTGTGCTGCAAATTATGAGCCAACTCAGAGGGCAGTTAAGTCTCCATCTGGGAGCATACTCTTTCATATCACATCTGACTCCATCAACCAGATGTTGAATTTCAAACAGACTCAGATACTATTTCCCTTCTCCATGAATAACTTACTGGAAGAAGCCTCTTGGCTCCCTGGCCCCAAGATTGAAAAAATTGCTAAGACCTTTATGAGGGCAGATTGTCAACCTAAGGAGCCACCTCCATTCCCATATGACCATTTCAATGAGGTTGGTAAGTTACTTATAGACATGATATCTTATGTGTTGGGTTTCACAACAAGTGAGCATGTGGATGAGACAGTGTTGGTTCTGTTGTCTTCATTTAGCCAAGGACAGCCTCCTGCTATCAAGTATAATTATGCCAAGTTTACAGAAAATAAAATCCAGGACCAGCTCATTAGGCTAGATAGGCAAGGAGTTTTCAAATATTCCTCATACATCTATCATTTGCTCATGTATTATCAGTCCGAAAGCTTCCAATGCCCCATCAAGAAATTGAATTCAAAGGGAGAAAGAAGATCTGTTGTCTTCTGGTCATCTGTTTTCCATCAAGTCCAGCATTCTCCTTATTCATACTGTGAGTTCATTGACCAGTTCGTTTATCCAGTCTCCTGCCTCTTGATGAAAGCTCCCCCTCCCAGAATAACTTATGAGATGCAGAAGCTATTGCAACTATCTAAGAGCTACAAAGTAGGTGATTGGTACCTATATCAGAACCACACTGTGATTAGAATCTATGGCTGCGAGCTTTGTCCTTACAGGCTCCCAAGATATGTGCCAATGAGGCTGTTTGCCTTGGAATACTACAGGAAGCTTATAAATTCAGATTTGACTCATTTTCACAGCACCAAGAAGAAGGCACAACTGAAATTCAAAGACCACCTAGGCCCCTTCATCATGAACAAGAAGGAAGGTTGGCAAGATGCTGACCTGATACTCAAGGATCAACTCAAATTGAAAAGAAGTTTCTGGTGGGTCCCTTATGACCCACTTGGCTTCATTAATGCCAGAAGAGTCAAATACAGATTGACACCCTATGACCACTGCAAAAACCCACACATCAAAAAATATGCTAATCAAGACGCATGGGCACAAGGCACTTTAGTTGAAGAATTCACTCAAGAGGAAATTTTGGAGCAAACTGCTAAAGATCTTGAAAAAACTCTTGACTTGGATTCTGCTGACCAGGTGACTTCCAAGCTGCCATACCAAGAGGAAGAGGGCACATCTACAGCTGCAGCTTCACAAGCTGCCCAAGGAGCATCTACATCAGCAACAGGTACAGCCAAAGGAAAAGAGCCAATGGAGACAGAACAACCAATGGCCACTGAACAGCCAGTCACTTCAACCGAACAAACTCAAGGGCAGACCCCTCCTCAACGAACAGAGGCACTACAAGTGCCACCTCTGCAAACTCCGGTCAATGAAGAAAGAGGCAGAAAGCGAGACCGAGAAGACTCCACACCTGCTAGTGGGTCTACACAGCAGCCTGAATCTAAGAGGCAAAGAGTTGATCCTCCAATTGAGGAGGAGGTCAGTGAAGAGGTCATAGAAAGCCCAATAAGGGAAGCCAGCCAGCACACACCTACAAGCTCTATTCAGCAAGAGCAAGACAGACAACAGGGCATGGAGGTGTCTTCCTCCACACAACAAGGCAAGAGACCAGCTAGCATTAAAGCCAGCTTCAAAGAAATCAAAGCTCAAAATGAGCTACTTAGAGTGCAACTATATGATCAATTCCTAAAAGCAACACCCGCCAAGCAGGAAAGATTGATGGCAGCATTTGACATCAAACAAGAAAAGATGATTCTCAGCCACTTCAAGCCCAAGATTCAGCAGCCACAGTCAGCTGCAGATTTTGTTAAGACAAGGTTAGAGGTCCTGGCCAAGGACATTCACCCCATGGATCAAATAGAGCTACATAAGCAAACAAGAGAAATGGTTTATGCCACCCTTGCAGAGAAGGCCACATTGGCCCATGAGTTGAAGGAATCATTGAAGAATACTAACACTCAGCTGGATTTCGAAAGACTGTTCTCCACCGCCAAAGACAATAAAATTAAAACACTGGAGGAAATTATTGTGGATTTAGGACATGATCCTAAGGATCCTAAGGGTGTGAGGGCCCTTATGAGAAAGAAGGATGATGATATTGCTGCATTGAAAAAGAGATTGAGGTTTCTTCCTACTGAGCACCCTCAAACATGAGAACTGCAGAAAGAGAAAGAAGCTGAGGATCAATTGGATTTGATGATAAAATTGAACCAAAGAGTAATTTATTTGGAAGGAGAGTTGGAGAAAGCGCTACAGGGCAGGCAAGGAGAGTCGACCTCCCAGCTGCCTCAAACAGTTCCAACTGTTGCTGCTATTCCATCTGCACAAGCAGCGGTAACTCCTCCAAATATTCCAGCAACTACCACAACAGCTACAGAAGCCACAACATCAACAACAACAGCACCTAAAACAGGCATGAGCATGGATGAATTGACAAGAGCTGTCAATGAGCTAAAGCTGCAGGCAACAGAGATAAAGGAGGCCAAAGAAAAGCTGGCCAAACTAGAAGAAAAATATGATAAGTCCAAAATGACAGTGGCTGAGGAGACAAGGGAAATTAAGGCCCTGAAGGACAAAGTTAAAACCTTGGAGAAAGAGCTATCATTGGACAAGACCCTGGCTGAAATAAAGAAGATTCTCTGGGCCAAAATTAATCAGTCAATTACCAGCCAATGGAGGTCAATTCAGGCCATGTATGAACAGGTAGAATTACTTGGCCTTGCTAAGTTTGAAATTCAGAGAGCCAAAACAACATTGGGAAATATGCCTGAGCAGGCCAACAGAATGATTAATTTTCTGAATCATCAGACTAAGGAAGAGCTGGCAGCACTGCATATCATGAGCCGAACAGAGGCCATATTAACAGTAAAGAGAGTGCCCACATTGAGAAGCTTTGTGCAAACTCTGGAAGCAAGATGTTGGGAAATACAGAGGGATGTAGACAATTTTGACACAAAGCTGGCAGCACAGCAAACTAGAGGATTTCCCAGCCTACTGACCAGCGCTAGAAAATTGTTGACACGTGACCAATATGCAACTAGGCTTAATAATTATGTCACAAATCAGCTTACTGCCGCATCAAGTTCTACAGCAGAGACAGGGCTGCCTTCAGGGCATACCCTCTATGACAGGCTGGAAAGCTTATTTTACATGGAGCATGAAGTCAACCACCTGTTTGAAATGCCGCCCAACTATTACAAGTATACAGAGGCCGATGAGACACTTGTCAAAATACAACAGCATCAGTTACCCCCCGAGGATTGGTGGCAGGCAATGCTGGCCGTTTTTCCCAGGTAATTTCAATTTGCGCCCCTTTTTGTCTATTTCAGAATCTCGGTCAGCTACAGGTCAGCAGCAAGCACAGGATAAGGCATGAAAGCATCGGTCAGAGTGGTTAAGGAACGTGCAGGGCAGGCTAAAACACTGACGAAGCAAAGAGCTGGGACGACAAGCTTAAAGGCACGGATTTTTTGAAAGCGCAACCCCAGCCGACTCAAATGAACTCAAAAGTCAATATTCACTGACAGAAAGAGCAGCTGTTACATTTGTCTTTATTTCAGCATTTATTTTCTCATCAACCGCTCCTTAGGAGTTGGTAAAGAAGTTATGAGTTAATAACTCATCCTCTAGATATTTTTGTATCTTGTTTTTGTATATATACAACCCTCTACATTGTTAAAGGGGTTGGTAGGCTAGTGTATTCCTGAAGAGACTCGCACTGTATGTCTAATACTTTTTATATAATCAAAGACTGCTTAAAAGCTTGGAGAATGGATTGTTTGATGTGTTATTAATGGTTTGAAGAAATGAATGTGGAATTCTTGTGTTGCAGTATGAATCAATAAGTGTTTCTTACCTCTGTTATTCCAATTTCACATATGCTTAAGTTACAGAACAAAGGATTTGTTTAGAATTTGCTTAGCCGCACTCTATGCTCAATTTCTGTGGCTTATTAATGTTTTCCTCTTGATTTAGGCATAAATATGAATGCCTTTATGGCTCATGTTTGATCTATTTCACATATGAATGATTGTTATCTAGGAAATTCTTAACTGCTCCTAGATAGGGCTCATTTATCTCCTTTCTGCTAACCTGACTGAGAGATTCTTAATTGCCTCTCATTCCTTAGCCTTTAATCCATCTTTTTACCTTGAATGATTGTTTCATACACAGCTATCTTGCTCCATATTCTTTCTTGTGATCAAGAAAATGCACCAGCAGCCTTACTCCATGACTCCACGCCCAATGGTTTGAAACTTAACAGACTATGTTTTGCCTCTCTACTTGAAGGCATTATCCTTCCCACCAAACTTAAACAAAACCCCTGAACTCAATAGCTAGCCTAAAATCATTATCAACACAGTTAAATCAGAAAGAGAGAGCCCTCTCTAACTGCAAGTGGGCTAGAACCTGCAGCCCAAAGATTGGTTTGTGGTTACCTCGGCCGTATCCTTTCAGGAGCTTAAGGACAACCTGAGTGATAACATAATGGCGACTCCACTGGGGAGCAATCCTCAGATAATTTCATAAATCAAGTTGGAAAGCTCTACTGGGAAAGAAACAGACCTTCAAGAGTTTCTTTCTAGTTTTTGGAGAAGGTCATTGTTTCCTTTACAACCATTTTTTACAAGTTTAGTTCTGATCTGTAATGGTGGACAGAGATCAGGCACTTCAAAGTTGATCATCCACCTCGCGACTCCACATCATCTTCACAATCAAGACTCCACTGGAGAAGCGAACCTGAAAGAGAAATTTTCAATTTTGAGCAGTTTTACAGCCAAGTAATCCCATTTCAAAGTGTTAATAGTTAGACAGGATGACCGGGTGTGTGGAAAATGAAGTTAAAAAAGCTGTAAATGAATTCAAGAAGTTGTTATCAGAATATGAACTTGATGAATTTTTTTTTAGATTGGTGTTGTTAAAGGTCAAAGCAATACAACAACCTCAAATCAAAATGTGTCTTCTTGATTTAGTTGTGGAAGAACATGAAAATGAGATTGAACTTTTGCATTCTCAAATCCAGTCATACGATTTTCCTGATCTTAAAGAGTTCTTCCGAAATCTTCCTTCTCCGGGTCATGAGAAAATTGTGCTACCTCCTGACTTACAGATTGAGGTCAATCATGCTTTCAAGAGAAAGACTGAAGTATTGGCTGTAAAGTTTGTTACTGAGGATATAGCTGTTTCATCAGCCCAAGAAGATGTAGAAGAAACTATCCCACATGATGCTTTTGTCGATCCTGTAGCTGATTACATGGAGGATTTTCTCAACTCAAAATTTGTAACATGTTTTCTCTATGAGGACCAAGTATACCAGCAGTGGCCTTTATATGTCATGATTCTGATTATGGGGGCACATGAACAAACAATGTTTTTGATTTCACCAACTGCTAGACAAACTGTTTGTTTCTTTCTACAAATGCTTAAGTGGTTGCACTGGTTGTTTCATTTTACCTAACCAGCAAACAGGTGTTGATTAGGGTAGGTAGGTAGGATTTCAGTTTTTTGTTTAGATAGCAGCTTGATGCAGTTGAAGCCCGAAGTGAAGGCCCTAAGCTCTTCAAGTATGCTGTTATATATATAAATAAAGCAGCCAGCAAAGGGGAAGTTTTTAGAATACAACAAATAATTGAAAAGTAAAGGCAGTCTGACCTGCTGTTCTTGGCTTTTCACAAGGAAAATCCATCCCCAAGTGGAGCCACTGTTAGCTTCCTGTTACAACAGGTTTCATATTTCATGATTGACAGTGGAAGTGCCAAAAATGTTCATCTTTTTCATGCTGCAAAAGTTCCATTTTTGAAAAATTTCTCAGTTAAGGGAAAGCCAAACAGCCTAAGCTTGGTTTCCCTAGGTTTAAATTGCTTGTCATAGATGATAGAGAAAGAGAATCTGTCCAAACAGTTTAAGCTTGGCAGATTAGTAGTTAGGTAGAGAATGAAGGCACCCAACTGTTTAATCTGGGTCCTTGGAAGCAATAAGGGTAGCTTTAGATAGGAGGGCAGTTAAAAAGAAAAGAGCAATCAGGGTTTGCAAGCCTAAGTGCACCCTTCCTGAAGTAACAAAAAATGCTAGGTGTATTAGGCTAGGTAGGTAGTCTAGGGTTGCAGAAGCAAGATCATCTTCAGTTTTGGCCTTGAAAAGGAAAGTTCATCTCATTAGTGGCAGAGGTATCAAGGCAGCGTTTTTCTGGCAGAAGTTCTGAAAAGCATGTCTAATTTCCCTTCACTTCCCCCTAAAAATCTCTTACTAACACCCCTGAAGGACCTTGGGATCTGCCCAACAGGTCCTAGTATTACCTCATTTCTGTGAAACATCAAGGTAAATGTTGGCTTTCTTAAATGAAAAGAAGCCACATTTCTTGTGTAAAAGTCATGTTTTCATCTTCTACACAATCTCTATGTTTATTCATCACTTCATAGACTTGTCATTGTTCCCGTTCCATTTCTACTCTACCAAATCATATTAACTCCTAATTCTACTATATATCTCCCTAACTGTTCCCCATCCCCATTTACTACTAAACCTATACAAAATCCCAAAAAAATATTAAATACCCCCCCTGGCACTATAGCCATATGTTCTAAAATCTGGGGAAATATTAAGCCCATCTGGGACTTATATTTAGCCTTTCCTCGTTTTCTCCTTGGGATCAGTTAACCCCTGGTTGAACTGATAGCCATTTATTCCCCTTCGCAGTCATTTCCCAAAGTTAAATGTTTAAAATGCTTTATTAAGCATTAAATTATCATTCCCCCCATTTTAGCCTAACCCGCGAAACCCATGTTTCCAAAGTTTTAACCCCCCGTGCGCATACAAACCCAAAAATCCACTTTATTAATGTTTAACCCCCCCCGCCGTATGAATAAACACACAAAATAGTGCGCGGGCCCCGTCATTAACTACCCGCCGTGTTAACCGTCCCGCCAGCCGTTAGATCTGGCCCGCCCAAGATCTACGGTGGGCGGGAGTTTTTACCCGCCAAAAGCCCGAGGGTTAGCGTCCGGGAGTTCGGCGGTTTTCCCGTCGTACTCCCGCCACGCGTCGCCCTCCCGAGTGTGGCGGAGCCCCCTCCTCCCAAACCGCCCAGGCGCTAAAGCGGTGCGCCATGAAACCGCTTACCGCTCTCCTTTATATGACGTAAGCGCCACGTCTGCCCCATGACGTTATCTCCTCGCCTCCGCTGCTGTGCCACGTTGCCGCCACCTCATCCCTTTTGTGCCCACGCCCTGCCACCGTGTCACTGCCACGTCACCGCCCCGTCAGCTGCCACGTCATCTATCCGTACCTGGACCCGCCGATGACGTCATGCTGACGTCACCCCGAGAAAGTGCCAAAAGCGCCAAAATGTCAATTTTTTCTTAAAGAGCGCGCAAACGACCATTGTAGTTCATTTCTATTGGTTCATTTGAAGGCTCTGGCTCACTGTTCTATTCATTTTCGTATTTCCAAAGCTTAAAATGTCCAGTTGAGCTGTTGTGGCCTATAAATTCAGCTTCATAGCCTACCTTCACACTAGCTCGTCCTCTCTCGGCGCCATTTGAACCAGGTATTTTTCATATCTCCCCCATTTTCGCTCCTGTTCTTTCATTTTATCCACTGCACATACTATAAGCCTGCGAAATTTCCCAGTTTGCAACGCTGCTACGCCTAAGACTCCATTAAACTCACTGGAAACCCTTCACCTCAGAAAAGGCCTCATAAACCTGGTGCCCATTTACAAATTCACTGGCAAGTTCCGTTTTAAAGCTCGGCCTCCAGGAAAAGTCTTGCAGCAGCTCAGCATTGCCCTAGCTTACCTTATTCCACTGCTTATATCAGTCTACTGAAACTGTAATTCTCCTCTGCCCCTTTGCATTGTTCTTCATAGTCTCTAGCCCCAGAGAATTCACTAAGAAGAGGGAAGTTTCAGCTCAATCATTCAAAAGTTGCATAATGGCCTCTCCATCTGCTTTGAACATCACTCCCATAAATCCACCAAGTAAAGAACTTGAGTCAATGGCCTTGGCCGATACAGACTATCTTATTCAAGACCTGGTTGGAAACAGAAATCATTTGCATACCTACTGCCAGCTGAGAAACAGTTTCATAAATAAATCCGACATGTATGGCATATGGGAGTCCAATTTGCCACACTATTTCCTCCCCTCTGTCAATATTTTTCCTGAAATTATTCACCTGTGTGCTGCAAATTATGAGCCAACTCAGAGGGCAGTTAAGTCTCCATCTGGGAGCATACTCTTTCATATCACACCTGACTCCATCAACCAGATGTTGAATTTCAAACAGACTCAGATACTATTGCCCTTCTCCATGAATAACTTACTAGAAGAAGCCTCTTGGCTCCCTGGCCCCAAGATTGAAAAAATTGCTAAGACCTTTATGAGGGCAGATTGTCAACCTAAGGAGCCACCTCCATTCCCATATGACCATTTCAATGAGGTTGGTAAGTTACTTATAGACATGATATCTTATGTGTTGGGTTTCACAACAAGTGAGCATGTGGATGAGACAGTGTTGGTTCTGTTGTCTTCATTTAGCCAAGGACAGCCTCCTGCTGTCAAGTATAATTACGCCAAGTTTATAGCAAATAAAATCCATGACCAGCTCATTAGGCTAGATAGGCAAGGAGTTTTCAAATATTCCTCATACATCTATCATTTTCTCATGTATTATCAGTCCGAAAGCTTCCAATGCCCCATCAAGAAATTGAATTCAAAGGGAAAAATAAGATCTATTGTCTTCTGGTCATCTGTTTTCCATCAAGTCCAACATTCTCCTTATTCATACTGTGAGTTCATTGACCAGTTCGTTTATCCAGTCTCCTGCCTCTTGATGAAAGCTCCCCTTCCCAGAATAACTTATGAGATGCAGAAGCTATTGCAGCTATCTAAGAGCTACAAAGTAGGTGATTGGTACCTATATCAGAACCACACTGTGATTAGAATCTATGGCTGCAAGCTTTGTCCTTACAGGCTCCCATGATATGTGCCAATGAGGCTGTTTGCCTTGGAATACTACAGGTAGCTTATAAATTCAGATTTGACTCATTTTCACAGCGCCAAGAAGAAGGCACAACTCAAATTCAAAGACCACCTAGGCCCCTTCATCATGAACAAGAAGGAAGCTGGCAAGATGCTGACCTGATACTCAAGGATCAACTCAAATTGAAAAGAAGTTTCTGGTGGGTCCCTTATGACCCACTTGGCTTCATTAATGCCAGAAGGGTCAAATACAGATTGACACCCTATGACCATTGCAAAAACCCACACATCGAAAAATATGCTAATCAAGACGCATGGGCACAAGGCACTTTAGTTGAAGAATTCACTCAAGAGGAAATTTTGGAGCAAACTGCTAAAGATCTTGAAAAAACTCTTGACTTGGATTCTACTGACCAGGTGACTTCCAAGCTGCCATACCAAGAGGAAGAGGGCACATCTACAGTTGCAGCTTCGCAAGCTGCCTAAGGAGCATCTACATCAGCAACAGGTACAACCAAAAGAAAAGAGCCAATAGAGACAGAACAACCAATGGCCACTGAACAACTAGTCACTTCAACCAAACAAGCTCAAGGGTAGACCCCTCCTCAACGAACAGAGGCACTACAGGTGCCACCTCTGCAAACTCCGGTCAATGAAGAAAGAGGCAGAAAGCGAGACTGAGAAGACTCCATACCTGCTAGTGGGTCTACACAGCAGCCTGAATCTAAGAGGCAAAGAGTTGATCCTCCAATTGAGGAGGAGGTTAGTGAAGAGGTCATAGAAAGCCCAGGAAGGAAGCCAGCCAGCACACACCTACAAGCTCTGTTCAGCAAGAGCAAGACAGACAGCACGGCATGGAGGTGTCTTCCTCCACACAACAAGGCAAGAGACCAGCTAGCGTTAAAGCCAGCTTCAAAGAAATCAAAGCTCAAAATGAGCTACTTAGAGTGCAACTATATGATCAATTCCTAAAAGCAACACCTGCCAAGCAGGAAAGATTGATGGCAGCATTTGACATCAAACAAGAAAAGATGATTCTCAGCCACTTCAAGCCCAAGATTCAGCAGCCACAGTCAGCTGCAGATTTTGTTAAGACAAGGTTAGAGGTCCTGGCCAAGGACATTCACCCCATGGATCAAATAGAGCTACATAAGCAAACAGGAGAAATGGTTTATGCCACCCTTGCAGAGAAGGCCACATTGGCCCATGAGTTGAAGGAATCATTGAAGAATACTAACACTCAGCTGGATTTCGAAAGATTGTCCTCCACCGCCAAAGACAACAGAATTAAAACACTGGAGGACATTATTGTGGATTTAGGACATGATCCTAAGGATCCTAAGGGTGTGAGGGCCCTTATGAAAAAGAAGGATGATGATATTGCTGCATTGAAAAAGAGATTGAGGTTGCTTCCTACTGAGCACCCTCAAACAGGAGAACTGCAGAAAGAGAAAGAAGTTGAGGATCAATTGGATTTGATGATGAAATTGAACCAAAGAGTAATTGATTTGGAAGGAGAGTTGGAGAAAGCGCTACAGGGCAAGCAGGGAGAGTCGACCTCCCAGCTGCCTCAAACAGTTCCAACTGTTGCTGCTATTCCATCTGCACAAGCAGTGGTAACTCCTCCAAATATTCCAGCAACTACCACAACAGCTACAGAAGCCACAGCATCAACAACAACAGCACCTGAAACAGGCATGAGCATGGATGAATTGACAAGAGTTGTCAATGAGCTAAAGCTGCAGGCAACAGAGATAAAGGAGGCCAAAGAAAAGCTGGCCAAACTAGAAGAAAAATATGATAAGTCCAAAATGACAGTGGCTGAGCAGACAAGGGAAATTAAGGCCCTGAAGGACAAAGTTAAAACCTTGGAGAAAGAGCTATCGTTGGACAAGACCCTGGCTGAAATAAAGAAGATTCTCTGGGCCAAAATTAATCAGTCAATTACCAGCCAATGGAGGTCAATTCAGGCCATGTATGAGCAGGTATAATTACTTGGCCTTGCTAAGTTTGAAATTCAGAGAGCCAAAGCAGCATTGGGAAATATGCCTGAGCAGGCCAACAGAATGATTAATTTTCTGAATCATCAGACTAAGGAAGAGCTGGCAGCGCTGCATATCATGAACCGAATAGAGGCCATATTAACAGTAAAGAGGGTGCCCACATTGAGAAGCTTTGTGCAAACTCTGGAAGCAAGATGTCGGGAAATACAGAGGGATGTAGACAATTTTGACACAAAGCTGGCAGCACTGCAAACTAGAGGATTTCCCAGCCTACTGACCAGTGCTGGAAAATTGTTGAGATGTGAATAATATGCAACCAGGCTTAATAATTATGTCACAAATCAGCTTACTGCCGCATCAAGTTCTACAGCAGAGACAGGGCTTCCTTCAGGGCAGACCCTCTATGATAGGCTGGAAAGCTTATTTTACATGGAGCATGAAGTCAACCACCTGTTTGAAATGCCGCCCAACTATTACAAGTATACAGAGGCCGATGAGACACTTGTAAAAATACAACAACATCAGTTACCCCCCGAGGATTGGTGGCAGGCAATGCTGGCCGTTTTGCCCAGGTAATTTCAATTTGCACCCCTTTTTGTCTATTTTAGAATCTCGGTCAGCTACAGGTCAGTAGCAAGCACATGATTAGGCATGAAAGCATCGGTCAGAGTGGTTAAGGAATGCACAGGGCAGGCTAAAACACTGACGAAGCAAAGAGCTGGGACGGCATGCTTAAAGGCACGGATTTTTTGAAAGCGCAACCCCAACCGACTCAAATGAACTCAAAAGTCAATATTCACTGATAGAAAGAGCAGCTGTTACATTTGTCTTTATTTCAGCATTTATTTTCTCATCAACCGCTCCTTAGGAGTTGGTAAAGAAGTTATGAGTTAATAACTCATCCTCTAGATATTTTTGTATCTTGTTTTTGTATATATACAACCCTCTGCATTGTTAAAGGGGTTGGTAGGCTAATGTATTCCTGAAGAGACTCGCACTGTATGTCTGATACTTTTTCTATAATCAAAGACTGCTTAAAAGCTTGGAGAATGGATTGTTTGATGTGTTATTAATGGTCTGAATAAATGAATGAGGAATTCTTGTGCTGCAGTATGAATCAATAAGTGTTTCTTACCTCTGTTATTCCAATTTCACATATGCTTAAGTTACAAAGCAAAGGATTGGTTTAGAATTTGCTTAGCCGCACTCTATGCTCAGTTTCTGTGGCTTATTAATGTTTTCCTCTTGATTTAGTCATAAATATGAATTCCTTTATGGCTCATGTTTGATCTATTTCACATATGAATGACTGTTATCTAGGAAATTCTTAACTGCTCCTAGATAGGGCTCATTTATCTCCTTTCTGCTAACCTGACTGAGAGATTCTTAATTGCCTCTCATTCCTTAGCCTTTAATCCATCTTTTTACCTTGAATGATTGTTTCATACGCAGCTATCTTGCTCCATATTCTTTCTTGTGATCAAGAAAACGCACCAGCAGCCTTACTCCATGACTCCACGCCCAATGGTTTGATACTTAACAGACTATGTTTTGCCTCTCTACTTGAAGGCATTATCCTTCCCACCAAACTTAAACAAAACCCCTGAACTCAATAGCTAGCCTAAAATCATTATCAACAAAGTTAAATTAGAAAGAGAGAGCCCTCTCTGACTGCAGGTGGGCTAGAACCTGCAGCCCAAAGATTGGTTTGTGGTTATCTCGGTCGTATCCTTTCAGGAGCTTAAGGACAACCTGAGTGATAACAACATGGTAAAATTGGCAAACACTTAAGATAATTTGGGAAATTATACAATAACGCAGTGACAAAGGCGCATAAGTACCTAAGCCATTGGTTAGGGTTGTGTGAAGGACAATTGTATAACTTCGTGGAGGTTCTAAGAGACGGAAGAGAAAGTACATCGATAAGCCCTAAAGGCTTATCGATCTGCGCGAAGGAAGGGTTTAAGGTATAAAACTGACATTACAACCATCTCAGGGTGTGGAAACTTGGTTCCTACATCCCCCCATATTGCTTCGGGTGAGACTTCGGTCCGCGCTCCACATGTTGATGTCGAAAGCGCCAATAGTGTAGGGATTTGCTTGGCTGACTAAAGCTGAACCTGGGTCAGGGCCCATGAAGCCAACAAAAGGCTTCATCATCAGCTTCCCTAACTCTCTGGATTTTAGGGAATTATTCTTAAAACTCTTATGTCTGACAAATAATTTGGACCTCCTCATCATGTTCTATCTCCGCCTTTCTTCCCTAGCTTGTAGGCACTACATTAGTGAATCAACTTCTACTTTTAACTAAACCATCTCCCTTTCAAATTCTTCTTGGATAATTTTTCACATGCCATTTTTCTTGACATTCTTCTCCATTTTTATGTGGGTTTTCTTCGAACCCTAATTATGGCCACCAATAGCCTTCTCTTTTCCTCCCTTTTTGTGAGCCTTCACCTGCTCACTATGAGTTGTAGACAAGCCCCTGTAACAAGTCTTCTCCATTTCTTGTTACCTTAACACCTCACCTCCTCTTGGCTATTGGTGTTTCTCTGGTTCTCCCCACTAGAACCTCTTGAGCACTCATTGCTCCTCTTTAGATGTTGCACCTCCTACTCATCTCTTGAGAACTTCACTTGTTCTCTCTTCTTGAGGATCTCCTATCCTCTTCACTCTTCAACAAAAACAGTATTTGGACACATTATTCTTGTCGTAGGTTCCTTTATGCCACAATTATTGAGAACACTACTAGTTCTCTCCTCAAATATTATCACAGAAATTTTGGCCCCTAATTTTGACCCTTTTCACCATCCACATTCCACCATTTTATCATCCCTTACCTCCATATCACGATCATATTTTTCATATTTTGGCCTCTTTTTGCACATTAAGGTAAAATAATTATGTCTTTTAATTTTTAGAATTTTTAGTAAAATTTATTTTTGGGAGAAACCAAATTTCTTGTAATGGTTCCATTAAGGTCACATGTGCAGGACACCTGGGCACAAATTGAAGATAGATTTGAGAAGCACATGAACCAAGGATGAATAGACTCCTATTGGAACACTCCAAATGAGTTAGAACAAGCCCGATCAAAGTTGGTCAAACCTGACTAGTCACTCAGGAAATCCCCTGATTTTGGGGTAGTTTTGTGATTTTGTGGAATCTTCTCATATTTTGTGCAACAAAGGGATGTTTTCATACCTATTAGGTGGAATAGGACTCTTTTAGTTTTTTACAACCATTATAGTTGATTTTGTTACACTTTTAGCCTATTTAATCACAACTATTCAACAACTATGAACAAATATTACTATTATTTTGACTTCTCTATTTCTGAATATAATTTGAAGAGCTTGCCTTCTATTTCTTGTTGTTATTGTTCTGGGATGTTATTTTTTATCTACTATAGATGATAGTATTCAAGTGTACCAAGAAAAGGTGGAAGGGCCCCCATTCTAAGCTAAGTACACTACATTGTAATCGTTGTGCATAATTGTTAATATCTTAGATTGTTGAATATTTCCTTTACAATTTCTTGTGAATATTTTTTGAGTCAATTAATTATATGTCATAGACATTTATATTTTTGAAGTGATTTATTTTCAGTATTTCGTTTAAGTAATGAAGGAAAACCCAGGCATCTAAGTTATATCCTCTTCCTTGTGACCTAAGTTGAATTGGTAATTATGTTTATGCATTTAATCTTTACTGATTTCTTAATTTAATTATGTTATGCTTTATGGTAGAATTGGTTTTGTTGGAATACAGATGACGAGGAAGGACAACCAGGACCTCTAATTAAGAGCCTCATCCTTGTTGGCTATACTCCACATAAAATCTTTGCACATTTTCTTTTAGATTAGAATTTCAATGCTTTCTTTACAATCAGTAATTTACATTTGTAATATGCATTTCCATTATTTTCATCTAAACAACTACTTCCTACATTAGTTAAATCTAAGTTCCACATACCTTGGCGTGCTTCTAAGTTTACCAACCCATATTGATATTAAAACATATGCTCTAATTCAACTCTATAAATTAGACTAACATTTTTGGTGCTGTTGTTGGGGAAGCATGCTTAGGTAAGAGCTAGTTAGGAAATTGTTTAGAAAACATATAAAAATAACAACAACAACAACACCAACAAAACATAAAAACAAAAACACTTTTCATTATGGTTATTTATGCTTACACATAGAAATTAGAAAGGTAGACCCCCAAAACAAAACCCCCAACCACTAACAAAAACTCGTTAACTACAAAATCCATTTGCAAAACAAATATCTACAAAACATGATGTTAAAGAATTCATTTAGAGAAGGATTGTATAACACCACAAGGATCTTCTCAAATCTTTGTCCACAATTTAGAATAGTCACTAGGGATGAATCTTCATTTAAAAAGATAGAATAGCAACAAAAAATCCATGAAGAGGATCCACAAGAAGAGAACCTAGAAGTCTCTTCATGTGATGAAGTACAAAGAATAGAGCTAGAAATTGAAGAATGTCTAGCATATGTATCACAAGATCCCTTGTGCATTCATGATTTTGAACAAGTTCCACAAGAAGAACTTTGTGTTATGACAGTTGAGGAGAATCAAAGACTTAAAGATCACACTCAAACTTGGTTTCAACTAGTCATTAGGCCACAAAACCACTCCATTTTTAAACATTCCTTAGCATCAAATCTTTATGATAAACTAACTTTTCATGTACAATAATTCATTAAGGTATATTTTTCAAACTTGGATATGAGTCTACTTATGATCTTGTTACACAAATGGATGTATTGGAAATTATCTTATACTTAAGAGAATGATTTAATTTTCTACAATAGATTAGGATAGAATAGAAAAATAATAAATAGGTAGAATGAGTTCACAATAAGACTTTTGCTTCAAATTGTCATGAATAATTCTTAAAATTATTGTTCAATACTCATTTGGAAGGATTTTTATGGAAAAATGCAGTAAGAACAATCCTATATTGGGTATCCATATATGATCATTTTAAAAGCATGTTTTTAAATAAATAATCTATTTAAATCTAGTTTTTAAACCCATTTTTAAGTTTTAATTTGTATCATAAATAAAAAAAATATGATCAAAATAAATACTAGGTCTCAAGTGAAATTTTGAGGACAGAGTTAGTACAACCTTGATTCGAGGGGTCTAACATTTTTTTTTTACACTATAATCATAGTGACAATAACCCTTAGAATATATTTTCCAAATAAATTTGAATCACCTCAATCTGACATCATATGAAAAAGTTATGCTCAAAATACTAACTGCTTGTCGAAAAATCTGTGTGGTGAAAATTTTAGGTCTTGACTGTTCAATGGCATATTTCATGTACCAAATCATATTATTTTCAAAAAATGTTACTGAGGGAGATATATATTCAGGTAAATTGTATGACACAATTTGAATCATCTCATTTGAAGGCCAGGTAAAAACTTTATGCCACATTTAGTGATTGCATGTCTTAAAAATCAACATAGTGAAACTCTTCTTCTTAGGTATGATCATCAACATATTTGTGATATTAAGCCTAAGGATTTAAAAAAAATGTTTCTAAAGGATATAAAAAAATTAATCTACTTTAATCTCCAAGTGGAATTACATCTATCCGATCTTTAATGAAAATGTTACACTCGAAATAGTGACTGTTGGTCTATTCAAAACTGACAACAGTCTCTATCAAACATGGTACTTGTCATTATTTTTAACATATCATTTTAAACCATTTAAAAAAAATAATTATATTCTAATTATCCATATTAATTCACTTCAAATTGGCTTTGGAATCACTCTAATTGGACATAAAACGAAGATTTTTTGAACACAACACTGCTAGGAGGTCTAGGTTGGCCACCATTCCTCAAGGGGTAAACAAATGCATTTTCTTTGTATATCATCTTTGGACTTGTTTTTAAGAATTTATTGTAATTATTTTACATATTTCTTAGAAGAAGAGAGATTGTACACCTCTCTTCCTCCATCATCTAATATTTTATTGCAGGCAAGTGCTATGTTTTTATAGGTCACAAGAAGATTTAATGGGTGAACTCCATGGACGAAGGACTTTTCAAAGTCAATCTTTAAAAAATCATATCTATGAATATGAAATGAAAATATTCAAGTGAAAACAAAGTGGAAATTCACCTGATGTTGAGTTCATCTAATGAAACTCAAAACTCGTGAAGCTTGCTTTCAGTTGCTGACCAACAACACCAACAAACCTACAAGATGGATTGAGATCAAGGAAAAAGACATGAAGCCAATCATGAGAAGAACAAGTCAAGTTCTATACCATTACAAGTCACATCCATTGCCAAAGAATAATTTCATAAGCTATATTATTCATGATGTCATCCATCATCCATATTGTATGTTAAACTCTGTGATCATGCATGTTGAAGTCCAGAACTATTATCTATCTATCTATCCATCTACTACTAGACCATGAATTCAATCTATCTTACTTTCATAAACTTTCCATACTTCCCTACTCCATTATACCTCAACTCCATTAAAAAAAAAGGTCAAAAATAATAAAGGGGCTTGACTTTGAAAATCCAGGTTTCTGGCATAGTACAAACCCAAATTCATATTGGAAAACCAAGTTACTTGGCTAGTATGAATTCTTAAAAAAATGGTTCTAATTTATTTCTATGTTTCTCACTTTCAATTTTATTTTCTGCAAAATAAAACCCTCCAATATGAAGACTTGAGGACAAGTCTTAAAATAAGTAAGGGCCAAAGAAAAGAAAACAAGTGCATTTGTTTTTGCCTTGTTAAACTCAATAAGCTTAGCAACTCAAAATGCAAGATATTTTCACTTCAAATCTATATGTGATCACTTCAATCAACAGTTTCAGAAGGGACCTGAACATGAGGAAAGTTTACATCACAAAGGGACCTGAATATGAGACAAGCCTACTTCACAAAGGGACCTGAAGCTCAACATAAAAATCTATCAGAAGGGACCTGTATACAAAGAGAAACCAATTAGAAGAGCTATTCGAAGATCAGTTCATCTCAAAACAACTAAGGGAGCTATTGGAAAGACACCTATTTTCAAGCATCAACCAAGGAAAGTAATGGAAACACTGTAAGTTACAAATTTATTTTTAATGACTTTTGATTTTGAAAGAAATTCTTGAATTAAGAGACTAATTAAACCTTGGTGCATAAGAGTGTAAGCCCTTCATCCCCTGCACATACCTAAATCTTTCTCTTTTCATAAAAATTTTACCCTACCATCTATTCAAATCAAAGTCATTTTTGAAAAAAATCACATGTGTCTTTGCCTACAAAACAAAGTCTTTTATTCAAAACAAGCCACATTAAAAAGCATGGGTTAGTGTCACAATGTTAGGCCCCTATACTACTAGTGTAACCCCTTATTGTTATTAGTATAACCCAGTTATTATATTTATGTACCCATGTAGTGCCCATATTGTTACTATTGTGCCCCATAGAAGCCCTCTATTGTTATTATTGTGCCCTTACATTATTATTTTTATGTCGGCTCTGATTATGTTATGACCCCTTAAACTCCTATATATAGAAAGGAGGTCTTTTCATTTGTATCTTCGAAGAATTGTTCATTTATGTAATGTAAAGGAGGTTGCCCCCTCGAAGAGGCTGAATTCTAAGGCGTTGATCTATCTTTTCTATCTTTTCTTGAGCTGGTTTCATAACATTTGGTATCAGAGCTTTGGATTCTAGGGTTTCGCTACTCCAAACAGGTCATCGTGGCATTTTCGCTATAACTTTTTTTCCGTGACGTTTCAAAAGTTACAAAAAAACTCATTTGAGAAGAAATCGCGCTAAACATTGGATCCGAATTTCAGATCTCTTTGCACGATATTTGCAGAGATATGATCTGAGGAAGTTGGTCTTTTTGCAGACTCTTGAATTACATTCCAAACAGGTGACCTGGGGAAAATCATCATAACTTTCTTTCTGAGAATCGGATTGAAATTTCGCAAGAAGGTACAAAAAGAGGACGGACTGTAGTTTTCTTTTATATATTTTTCAGAGTCAAAGCTTGAAATAGTGACACGTGGCACTTCATACAAGTTCTCTCTACTGAACTAGTATACAATCAGGTCACTGCGGGAGATTGTGCAATCTCCCGCAGTGACCTGAACATAAGGGTAAAAGAAGAAACGAATCAGACCATAGGAGTTATAATTTTATGAATAACTATGGAATCAAGATGAACTTACATGATCTAAAAGTGAAAAAATTACTCTCTTTTCTTTGGGTCTTGAAATGACTTTGAAATGGTCATTTCAAAATATATTTCAAGAGTAATTATTAAGAGGAACATATGGATAATCATTAAGATTGAATCATGAAGAAGTAGAGTATAGAGAGATAAGACATATCACTTCAAAAGGACCTTGAAAAGATCACTGTAATCATCAAAGAAGACAATAAGAATGTAGTCATGATGATACATTATAAAAGGCTCATTTAATAAATGGCATACAAAATTCATGCAATGGAATCGAATCCTTTCCAAAGACATATGTATGAAGTCATTAAGTTATGGCGCATATAAATCAAAATGCATGCAATCATAACAAGGCACTACTTACTCATGCACCAAAGGAAATCATAAGAGAAGTTGATTTTTGAAAATCAATGAGGATGTAAAAGGCAGTAAAAAAAAAATTCGAAATGCTGCATGACTTAGTTCAAGAGTGCCATTCACCAACACAAAAGCTGAGAGAGACAATGAAGGTTCAAACAAGTGTAGAAGAAAGCCCAGTGCTATGACTGAGAAGCAGAAAGAGAAATGAAGGCTTAGAGATGGAGAAATGAAGCACAATGCTACGGCTAAAAAGCTCAGGTAGGAAGCATAAAACCCAGAATTGAAATTGATTTTATAGCGCAGTCAAGGATGAAATCGATTCAAGAAATCAAGTGTGAAAATTTATAGGGTATGTAGTGTTGAGGAAATCCTAAACATTTTCATGAAAAACATTGAGTCTCATTAATTAGAACTCTAAAACTGATCTATAAGATACAAATCCCCTGAATCACGTGAAAATTCTCAGTGTTTGAGTTGGGTTAGGAGTGAAGGTCAGTTAGTTGTCTTTTCTAAAAATGGTTGCCATTGTAGATATCAAATCTGAGTTTAAAGAGCATCGCTGGTAGCCTAAATGCGAGTCTGAGACTCCAAGTTACACCTTTGACAACATAAAAGTTGATCTCTTAAGGTTATGAACAAGGTGTGAGCCCAAAACAGAACTCAAGTTGCATTCTTGGTGAGCAAAGTCGGCGTTAAGGAGTGAAATCTATGAGTGTTGGAGATAAACCATTGGTGGAAAAAATAAATCATAATTTCCAAGAGAAAAAAAATACAAGTTGCATAATCTTTTCCAGAAATCAATTTCAAAATATAGAGCCTTATCTTTGTGAGTAAATAGCAGTTACAGAGTTGGTATTTCAACCCTAAAATTCGATAGTCCAGCTCAACAATTTCTCCTCATCTTCGTGAGTATTCAATAGTCAGATATTTCTCCTTGTTCTTATCAACAACATTCAGATCCGAGTCCTAGTAAGTAACACCTTTGCGTTATTTAAAAAAAAAGGAAAAAAATGTTTTTCTTCGAGTACATCTACAAGTTGAATATTTCTTCACACCACAAAAGTAATTTCTCTGTTATTTAAGACTGCAAACGAAGTTATCCTCTTTAAATCTGAGTCATTGATTTTTACCATGATATTATTCAATGTTGAAGGTTATTTAAATTGATACAGAGACCAAAACAAGAAAGAACAAAGCCATCCAGACTTCAGTATGGGAAGTAGAATTGAGCCCATGAGATTTCAAATAAAAAATTGGAACAAAGAGACTATAGAGAAGCTCTATCAAACAAGCTTATTAGAGTTTCTTAGGAGATTTAATGGGTCTAATGAAAAGTGATAGATATGTTTGCATCTAACTATGATAATGAGAAAACCATGGTAGGAGGCATTCTTGTTCCAATCACACCAGAGTACCTTTCTCAAGCCACAAATTTATTGATGATAGGGAAGGAATATTATAATGGTAAGAATTTTAAAGAGAAGATATGGAACTACTTTTTAGAAAAGCAAAGGAAAGGAACATTTGCCAAAGCTAAGGGGATTCCAAGGGAATGGTTGAGAGAACCATGGGCGGAATAGGTTCTTATTATTAAAAAATACTTCACTTGTGATGGGAGGTATATCATAGTACATGTATACCATATAAAATTCCTCCAGCATATAGAAGGTGACTATAAATTAAACCTCCCTTATTTATTTTCTAGAAGTTTAGTGAAAATTGTTGAAGGAGTAAAAAGAAAAACTGTAAGAAAGGAAACTAGCTACTTCCATCAAGGATTAATAAAAACCTGTATGGAATATCAGTTGAAAAATAGAGGAGAGGCATGAGAAAACTTCTTAGATAAGAATCATTTTCTAGAGTTTAAGAAAGAACATGAGCTAGTTGGAAATGAGGAAGCACTTCAGCAATTACATCTTTCTAGAGATGTCATGCATTCACCATTATACCCAAGAACCAGATCTAAGAAAAAGAAAAAGGGCATAAGAATAGAGAAAGAGAGATATTTCATATCTTTCCCAAAGCAGTAAAAGGAAAAGGTGATCAAAGAATCTTCTAAGGAAGATCAAGACATTAAGGTAGAATTTTTGGAAGAGATACCTCTTGATATACCTCAGCAGCCACACCAAGAACATATTGAGAGGTTAGAAAGAGAAGCACTAGAAAAAATTAGGGAGATGGAAAAATATTCTTGGATTGAGGGATAAAAATCCTACTCATCACATGCAAAGGAGATAAAAGGGTTTTCTGAAGAGGTTCATGGTGAGCCATCAAAAAGTTACAAAGAAGAAAATGTCAAAAAGATGTAGCAATTAGCCACAAAGCTCAAGGTAACTGAAATTATGGAAAGACATCTCAAGAAAGAAAATGAAATGTACAAAGAGAAAAATAACAAGGTTGTTAAAGAAAAAAAGAGGTTGAAGAAGAAACTGGAGAAATTAGAAATACAAAACATCCTCATCTCAAAATAGGCATACAGGTGGCTAAAAGAAAAAAAACAATGGCAGTACAAATATGAAAATAAGAAAGTGAAGATTGCAATTTACAAAGAAAAGGAAAGACAACAACAAGGTATTAACATCCTTTTACAAGAAGCTCAGATAAAAACTTCTACATTAGGAGGCGGTTCCATAGGTAGAACAATAGGGAGATCAACATGCAGAGGTAGGAGATCCAAAAGACAAAGACAAGCATGAGGACATGCTTGTGGATCAGCAAGGGGGAGATGTTGGCCCCTAATTTTGACCTTTTTCACCATGCACATTCCACCATTCTATCATCCCTTACCTCCATATCATGATCATTTTTGTAATATTTTGAACTCTTCTTGCACATTAAGGTAAAATAATTGTCTATTAATTTTTAGATTTTTTAGTAAAAATTGGGTATTAAAAATTATTTTTGGCAGAAACATAATTTCCCGTAATGGCTCCATTGAAGTTGTATGTGTAGGACACCTGGGCACAAACTAAAGATAGATTCGTGAAGTATAGGAACCAAGCATGAAAATACTCCTATTGGCACAATCCAAATGAGTTAGAACAAGCCTGGTCAAAGTTGGTCAAACGTGACCAGTCACTCAGGAAATCCTCTGATTTAGGGGCAGTTTTGTGATTTTGTGGAATCTTCCCATACTTAGTGAAAAATAGGGATGATTTCGACCCTATTAGGTGGAATAAGACTCTTTTTGGTTGTTACAACCATTATAGCTGATTTTGTTACACTTTTAGCCTACTTAAGCACAATTATTCAACAATTATGAACAAATATTACTATTATTGTGACTTCTCTATTTTTGAATATAATTTGAAAAAATTGCCTTGTATTTCTTGTTGTGATTGCTGTGGGATGTGATTTTTGATCTACTCTATCTGATAGCCTTCAAGTGTACCAAGAAAATGTGGAAGGGCCTCCATTCTAAGTTTGCATTGTAATTGTTGTGCATACTTATTAATATCTTAGATTGTTGAATATTTCCTTTACAATTTCTTGTGAATATTTTTTGAGTCAATTCATTGTTTGTCATAGCCATTGATATTTTTGAAGTGATTTCCTTTCAGTAATTGGTTTAAGTAAGGAAGGACAACCCAATCATCTAAGTTAGATCCTCCTCCTTATGAGCTCAGAATTGAATTGGAAATTGTGTTTATGAATTTAATCTTTACTGCATTCTTAATTTAATTGTGTTATTCTTTATGGTGTAATTAGTTTTGTTGGAATAAGAATGATGAGGAAGGACAACCAGGACCTCTAAGTTAGAGACTCTTCCTTGTTAGCTATACTCCACATAAAATCTTTGCACATTTGTTATAGCTCCAAATCTCACTCTTGATGTTTGTGATGCTGCACTCATGGCCTAGGGATGCTACACTCATGGCCTAGGGCAACCCCTCCTTCCAGACCTGATCCAAATACTTAAAAAACAGTGTTTTATTCCCTATACATGACATTTCCCTGAGCTAAACGCGTGTGTATGCCGGTCTGTGTATACCCAACCCACGTATATGTCTTAAAACACTTAAAAAAAATTAAATATCCTTAATTTCAGGCAGAGATCGTGGGTTTTACCTGTTGATTACCTATTAGTGCCTGTGGCCCAACTGTTCCCAACGAATTCCCAACTAAAAAACTACTTTGGGAGAAGTATAAAAAGGCTTCAATGGGAAGGCCTAAGGGAGGAGAGAATAGAGAGAAAAATCACTATGTTGAGATTATCCCAGATCAGGTCTGAAGATCCTTGTGCTTCCAGCACTTCCCCCATTACAGGAAACCCTTGTTTCCTTGAGTTATGATGTCTTTCCATTTGTTGAGATATCCTTGAGTGAGTTATGGAAGGAGCTTGTTGAAGGCTTGAGATTGGACGAATCCGGAGGATGGTTCCGCTTGGAGCCTGTGAAAGGAAGACTCAGGTGAAATCATTCCTTTCTATACTTTAGTTATCTATAATAAAAGAAACACTTGTCTTGTTCCTGATATGAATCTTCTTCATGTTTATGATATCAATGTTATGATTTACAAATGAATGATTATTTCAATTGCATAACTAACTTTCAATATGATATGAAGTTGATTTCTTTATGATGTTTAGTCCATATACTGCTGTGCTTTCTTGAATTGATTGTTTTGCAGGTTGAAGGAGCAAAAGGAACTCCAAGAGGGTTTGGACCCTAGCTAGATCTTCCCAAACGAAGGACCCCCAGGTGCACCTCTCTTCGCGTAGTTTGTTTATATCATCATCATCGCTGTGTGGAATGCTTGTTTTCCTTTATAGATAACCCCCGCTCTGCTAGGGTATTAACCTAAGACCCTAGGGGACATTCTCCCTTAACAACATTTGCTTTTAGATCAGAATTTCAATGCTTTTTTGCAATCAGTAATTTACATTTGTAATATGCATTTCCATTATTTTCATTTAAACAACTACTTCCTACATTATTTAAATCTATGTTCCATATACCTTGGTGTGCTTATAATTTTACCAGCCCGGATTTATATTAAAACATGTGCTCCAATTCAACTCCATAAATTAGACTTTCACTAATTATGGCCATCAATAGCCTTCTCTTTTCTTACTTTTTTGTGAGCCTTCACTTGCCCACTCTGAGCTGTAGACAAGTCCTTGTAACAAGTCTTCTCCATTTCTTGTTACCTTAACACCTCACCTCCTCTTGGCTATTGGGGTTTCTATGGTTCTCCCCACTATAACTTCTTGAGCACTCATTGATCCTCTTTGAATGTTGTACCTCCTACTCATCTCTTGAGAACTTCACTTTTTTCTCTCTTCTTGAGGTTCTCTTGTCCTCTTCACTCTTCAACCACAACTTAGTTTTGCCACATTCTTCCTGCCGTAGGTTCCTTTTTGACACAATTATTGAGAAAACTACTAGTTCTCTGCTCAAATATTATCACATAAATGTTTCTACCAAATTCTTTATCAAACAAATTGTAAAGACCATATTTACCTCCTTACCATATGAGTCTTCTCCTCTTGCCTCGATGTATTATGCTCCCAAATTTTCTTTAACAACTCCTCTCTAGCTCTTTGCATTTCCTCTATCTCATTTTGATGCAAATTCCTTTTCCTTCTTTGCCACATGTCTCTTCACTATCCGGACCCATTCATTTCCCTTTCTTTTAATAAACAAAACACCATCAATATAAACCATAGTTCTTTTCTTACCTCTTGGGCTCTACTCCAAGTCTCCACAAGATTTCTCTCTTCCCTTGTCTTTGGAAATCTTGGTTACAATCTCCCTTTTTAATGCTCGAATTCTCTGATACCACTATGATGGAAGGCCCCATCGGTGGCCTGCTAGATTGTCCAAGATCTTCGCTCTTTAAGACTTCGCCTGGTAGAACTCAAAATCTTGTTTGGTATTCTTAGTTCCATGTATCTTCTTGTACTTTATTTCTTCTTTAGGTTGTGAAATGCCTTTGGTTTTCATGGGATTACACCCTTCCCTTGTTTTGTGGCATAAAGTCTGATTATTTTAGTCCTCCTTCCCTTCACACCTTCTCCAAAATTATTTAAAGAAAACCCTAACCAAAGTTATATACAAAACCTCCGGCTCTTTATAAGCTTTAACTTTGTGGTCCACCAAATAGATCCAGGTCACACCTTTCATTTCTAGAATTATATATATGAATACCATTCCAACACCACTGAAACTAATTGGAGGTCATAATTAGTTATGAAGTCAGAGGTTGGGCCTTGTTTCACTCGAAACTATCTCTTGCACACACCTAATTCTGTGGAACACAACTTTTTAGAATACCCCTTAAATCAACTTATGAATTAGATATCGCCCAATGATGTTCCCATCCATCATTGAATCGCTCTTAGAGGTAAGAATTAGCAGAGGATATTGAAACACTGTGCATGGCCAATTTAGTGTCTGGATTCTATCATTGAGTCTAATATTATGGGGGCACGTTGAACCACTGATACACTAGGACTCAACCCCTTTAGGCTTCGTTAGATTTCTTGACTATAAAACCAGTTTAATTATTTCAACCTTCCTTGTTTTTATGTTCCTCAAGGCACATAATTATCGTCATCATTAACAATTCCCACTTGAACTCATGGCATCGAATCTCTATACTCCAATCCAAACTCTCAAAGTGTATGCATGCCCTATGTAGTCCCAATATTCAATTTTTCCCTAGTTAGGCAAGGATTGATAGTGAATGCAGCCAACGCCATATACATAATTCCTTCACCCATTTCGTTCATTCAACCTTATAGAATTGCTGAGCCTAAATTAAAGGACTCTATTAATTGTTGGGCCTGCACAATTGCTGAAGATAGAATGATATCAAGCCCATGAAAACACACAACTCTCTATCTATGCATTGGGAACCCATAATACAAACATAACGAATCAGAAACAATCTCATCGATTTGTAGCTCTTGCCTTTTGCTTTATCATATGGTTTTCTACCACATATCCAACCCAACAGGATTAAACGCTATGGACAGCATTACATAGAGAAGAAATGCACAAATGCACAAATAAATTTGAATTCTCAATTAATTAAGAAATACTTATAAGAGATATTACAAGTCGTATGTCTAAACTTTGCTTTCATGATGCACTTGGGAGCTATTCCTCTCTAGACTTGTTAAACCTCTTCTCCTACACTGTTACACACATAATATATACAAGAACTGGATGGAAAAAATATCTCAACAAAAACATTGAAAATGGGACACATGTACAAACCCTAAGACTACCAAATTACTACTGCACACCTGCTGCATTTACAAAGGTCCACTTGGCCTGTCACTAAAACAAACTAACAACTTAGCATAATGGAAATGGGACACTTGGAAAATTACATCCTACATTCCTAGTTTGTACAAAAATAAGATCTCTCTTCTAGAATTTACATGGCCCCTCTTAGTCTAGAAAAACATGGGGTTGATACTTCTACATCATCCTATAGCCTCTAAATCCTTTGTTTCCAAGGTGAAAGATGAAGATTGTTGATCATGCTTACACCTTTTAGCCTGTCAATGACTACATAGAAATCACCAAAAGCATGATAACTATTTATATTGTGTTGTTGGGAAAAGTGTAGCATGAACCAAAAGGCCACCAACTAAACTTTGTTATTAGACCCTAGACCCAAACCCAATTTGATAAATAATGAGTGTTTAGGTTTGCATAAAAGAAGAATGCCAACACCACATTTGTTGGGGACATTCGTTACACATCATTTTGTCACATAGGCAAATGATCATCAGTTTGGCTCAATCGCTATCCACACGTGTTCCAGAGCATTACCCTACAGGATTTGAAACTAAATTATCCCAAAGAAAGTGGAATTTCTATATCCTATGGTATAAAACCATGATATTGGCTATATTCGCAGTTACCTAGTTGATTCCTGCGCATACATAGGGAAGACCATTATTATTTGTGCAAAAGTACACACTGTCTTCCACTATGACCTACACACATGGCTTGAAGTACATAAAATAAAAAGTAAACTGTAGAAGCATTGTTTATAGAATCTATTCTAACCAACAAGATTTTAATGAGTGCTTATTCAGTGTTTATACCTCTCATTATGGAGTAACTCCCCTTCTTTTGTGGTACCTCTATCCCACTAATAGTGTATCTTATCCCTTAGAGAATGGATCCATAACTTCTCATGCTTGGCCTATAAAGCCATTACAGGTTGAGGTTTGAGGGAGGAGGATTGAAAGTAGGTTTATGATATTGAGATTAGGTTGGAAGGCTTGTATTGCAAGGGAGAGGGTTGGAGATTACAGAAAGGGCTTGCTACATCAAGGCATGATTGTAAGGCTTTTCTCTCTAGTATTATGAACATAAGACATTTTTCATTCTCATTTATATCACTGTTGATTTAATTTGTAGGATTCCTTGATCACCTACATGAGTTTTGGTTGCATGATTAATATTTTACATGTTTAATTAATTAATTAATTAATTCATTTGTCTCTTTGATTGTATGTTGTGTGATTTGATCTCTTGTTTGTCTATGTCTTTGTGGATCTCTTCCATAACATTGTAGAGAAGTTGTTAAGAGTGACGAGAGGACATTTGGAGCATCAAAGGGTGAGTGATCGAAATATATAAGGGAATTCATCAATGATTTTGCTAAAATGGTAAGCGACCTCTTTCATTCTATTTTCTTTCAAATGATCAAAACATAGAGAAAGGTAGCAATTATTGTGTGTTTGTTACTAGGTCTTCTTAGAAGTCTAGGGAGATCGCTCTTGTGTACAAGAGGGATTTTTCCACATAAAACATTGGTGACTCCAATGGGGATCATTTCAATCTTTGTATTTGTCCTTGTTTTATGTTTTCAACCTCTTGCATAAACCTTACTCGAGTGCCTGTAAAGTTTAGAAATCTGGATTTTGAGCTGAAATTGATTTATTTTTTAATTTTTTCTTAAATTTTCTCATTGTGTGCACTTTTAATTTAGGCACAATGCGCATATCTACGCACTTAACCTTTAGCCAAAATGCACATGCATGCCGGTTTACTCCAGAAACTGTGCACATACCTAGAACTTTTGAAAAAATCACTTGTTTCCACTTCAAATCCAAGATTTTGTTTTTTCTAGTTGATTTGCACCTATTAGAACCTCTTGTGAGTGTTGGTCAGTTTGATTGAACGTTATTTTGGTTTTTTTCTTGTGTTTGGTCTTGTTTTGAAAATTAGGATTGAGTCTTTCCTTATGAACGATTGACCTATGAAGAGAAAGATTTGTTAGTCCTGTTGAATTAACTGTTTATCTTTCTTCTGTCAATTAAATCAAGTTTTAGGTTCATATTACTCTTTTGCAAAAGTTTATTTTGAATGTAAAAGTGAATGATTTACAATATTAGGTTTAGTTTATGAAAATACTTCGTATACTAGTTTTGGAATGAAAAATAATGTTTCGTCTATTTGTTGGAAGTGTTCATGAACTGAATTAGTGACTGCAAGAAAAGTTGTAGCATTCAATTAGGGAAAAGTTCATTTTTAGTTATCATTGGTTTCTTGTTTCATTGTTCGAATTTTTGAGTGCTTGTATGAAAAGAGAAATTTTTTGTTTACTTGTATTATTGGGCAAAGTAAAGATTTGAAATTGTTTTCAATATTCGGGTGATTTGAAATTGATTAGTTGCATTTTAAAGAAAAGGTTATTATGGGATTTTGAGTTTCTATTTATATTTCAATTGAAAAAGTGAAAAACTATTTCCCTACCTTAGATATATTTTCATTGAAACAAAAAGATCATATCATCATTTTCTATTGCATTAGGAATGCGTCAGGTCGTAATTTCATCAAGTTTCACATCCATTAGCTTTGCGTAACAACAACCATTTAAAACAACTCTAATTAAAATCATTTTAGAAGGTTTTATTCTTAGGTTTCTTTACCACATACAATAGATTAAGTGTAGGGCTTTGGAATAGGAAAGTGAGTAAACTTTCTAAATCTATAGAAAAACACTATAATGTTGCGATAGTTAGATAAATCCAGTTATTTCAATTTTTCTCTAGGAAGATCCCCTTACAAAGGAGTCAAGCATGAGATCTTATCAAACTCGGTGAAGTGATCATACCCACTTTATTTTCTATGGTAGATTGATTTCCATGTATTAAAACGGTGCCAAAAGGTACTTGGGGTCACTTGAAAGTAAACCTTCAATTAACCATGTTGAGGAGATTTCAAGGGGATTGACTTGTTACTCTGCCCTTGTTTGTACGTACAATCTACAACTGTACCCCTAGGTAGAATTATTGTAGTTGGTAACCTTACTGACCATAATTCTAGGGTTATTACTCGAGGTGATGGTAGAGGGAAGGTCATGTTATACCTGGATCATATGTTGACTAGACTCACTAGGAATTTTTGGTGGGTAATCTTCGCTCAAGATGGCATAAGTGAAGTTAATTGCATAGATCATTTCATTAAGTAGGTTGTTAGTGTAACTGGTTCCACTCACTCATATATAAAGCTACTTTTCACTTCAATTTCTGTGACATTGGATTTCATTACCAACTAGTGATTTCATTGTGAAAATTTTGTTTGCATGGTTTGAATCCTTGGAATTTTTAGCGTGTGTTAATTGTTTTTTTTTACTTTTTAGAGACCTTCGGATTGGATTGTGATTTTTTTTGATAAATTTTAATCTTGTCTGAATCACCAAAAAAATCACATATAATGTGAGGTCAACCTTCTAAATACACACCAAGTCAGTTAGAAAAGATAAAAATAGAAAGGTCAAAGTAAATAGGATCAAGAGCCTCAGATGAACTTGAAACATCAATAGTTTTAAAATATGAGACAATAGAAATCGAATTGAATCCAAGTCAAGAAGTAGAATCAAGTTTAGTTCATTATGGTCTAGAGATTACTGAAGTCGTTCATATAGAATCTGCCACTAGCAAAGTTTCAGACAATGAGCTTACCAAACTAGAGGTAGAATAACCTGACTCTGAACTTTCTCAACATGAATCACCTTCGACTATTATAGCTCCTACTCCTGAGCTGCCTTCACCTCGAAGGAAGATGATAGTAATGACTAAATTACCTCCTAGGTTAATTAACATTGAAGACATTACCAAAGAAACAGAGACACCTCATTCTCCATTTAATGGTACTAAAAATTTTGACAATAGAGTTCATTTCTCGCCTTTCCGACCTAACCCTTGGTATTCTACAACTTTGAGTTTTGTAGGTCAGAATTTGTCACCACCACACATCCCTTTTTATTCACCACATGTAATTATCGTAGAAATTCCTATTGGGATAGAACCTATTGATTCATCGATGTTTACCAGCTCCGCGGAATCACTATTGTACAGTGGTCTATTAGTTCCTCATAGATAGAAGTCACTTACTGAGACATTTTCAGGAGTTTCTTCTTCTCCACAGCCTTCCACTTGGTCATCTGGTTGATCTACGTCTACTGATAAGAGCATGACTTCCATGCCTGAAGAATTTACAACATCAGATCCACATATTCACATGGTGTCTGGTAGTTCAAGTAACTCTCATGTAACCCCGACTGGCATTTATTACCAGCCTGGGGGGCAACCACCTTATCTCCCACTTGGAAGAAATTCCATTGCTAGGGGTCAAACGTTTACCAGAACCTATGGTCAGATACCTTAGAAACTTGGTACTCCTTATCTTAGGATGAACACAATTTATAATCCTAAATTTAATCAACAATATGGTCCAGGTGCTCCACAAGTACCACTTTATCAACCTGTTCAACCTATTGGACAATCTATACCTAATATGCTTGTTCTAGGTTCTGTTGTACCTATCCAACAACCTGTTCAGGGAATTCCTCAAACAGTTGTCCAACAACCCATTCAAGGAGTTCCTCAAGCACCTGTTCATAACCTGATTCAACAACTTCTTCAGGGTTCACAACAAGCCCCTGTTCAAACAACTACTTCACAGCCAATTCCAAGTTTTCCTCAAACACCTATTCCAAGAGTATCACAAATGACCGTTCTAGTAACCCCTCAAATATCTATTCCTAATACTTCTCAGGTAATCCCATAGGCTTCTTCTTATCAAATTGTTCCTACCATCCATTCTATGCCATAGATTCCTATCGGGTAACCTATTGTCAGAATAGAGCAAACACCTTTTCAAGGTCAAGATTTTCAAAGCTTTCCTTTTCAAGGTCAAGCTTACCAGGTTCCAGATTTTCAAGGATAATTTTTTCAAGGGTTTCCTTTCTGAGGCTAAACTTTCCAAAACCCACCCTTTCAAGGTCAATTCATTCAAAGCCAACTTGTTCAAAGTCAATTTGTTCAAGGTAAACCTTTGCAAGTGCAACTTGTGAAGGGGAAATATTACTTCGGTCAAAAGGGTCAAGCCCAACCTTTCTAGAGTTAACTGTGCCCTAGTCATACTTATCAAGTCCCTATTCAACCTCAACCCGGTATGGTTCACCCTGGTGGAATTCCAATTCCAATTGCTCAGGCTATTCCATGATATCTTGGATATCCACCTCTAGGGGTTGGTCTTAGCCTGCAAGAATATCAAACTTTACCGCAAGATCCTAGATGACAATTACCATTTATTGCAACACTAGATCTACTAGGTCTATCCCAGTTAACTAATGATCCTACCTACTATTATCCTTTTTGGTCAACAATTCCTACCAAGTTACCAAGTGACATACCTAAATTCTAAGGTAAATTAGGAGATGATTCATCCAATCATGTGATGACATATCATATATGGTGTGCATCAAATTATTTTATCGATGATTCCATCTGTCTATGCCTTTTCCAATGAACATTAATCGGTTCATAAGCTAAATGGTACATTTAGCTACCTCATGCCTCTTTCCATAACTTTAACCCTAGGGCAGAGGTTTCAAAATTCATTAAAGGTTCTCCAAATCCCGTTGTTTTGAAGGATCCATTTCCTTCTAAAGACAACAAAATGGTTTCTCATAACAAATATTCCTCTTCCACATTGCAATATATCTTGATGATGTCTTCGCAAGAAGTTTTGGTAGCTACAAGATCCAACGACTGTAGGTCTAAACATCTTGTCAAAAATGGAAATGAAGCTAGTTCATCTGGGCAACCTTCCAATTCAATTCCTCCCTCTCTTTTTGAACCATTACAGATTGAGAATCCAAATCCTGATATGATGGTCTGACCGCCTCCCAAAGGTGTTCTTTGGAAATCAGCTTTCAGCCTGTACGCTAGAGCTATGCAAAACTATATCATTATTGAGGACATGGCTATGTCTCCTTTCACAATGTCAGCTCTGGAAGTGTTGCAAACATGCTCTGCATAGCAAAAGATTTTATTGTCAGCTATAGAAGCTATTGATCCACAAGATTTTAAATTAATTATCTTTGATCTTGAGAGTCATATCCCGAGACTCCCTCATCAACTGGCAATTTGGATTCCATTTTTTGTTAAAACTAGATGAGTATTTCATACAGTTGTTGATTAAGGAGCTTCTACATGCATTATGTTGATTGCTTGCTGGAAATATTTAGGTTCTTAAACTATTAAGAAACTGCCTAACACTCTGAAAACCTTTGATGGAAGAGGTTTTTGTCCATATGGGATCCTAAATGATTTTCCCATAGAGATAGAAAGAAAAATGGTCACAATCTAAGTTGAATTAGTGGATTCTTAGCTTCATTACAACCTTTTTCTTGGTCGAAGTTGGACCTATTCTATGTTAGTAGTGGTCTTATCGCTGTTTGAATGATACAATTTACTCATAAGGGAAAATTGTCAAAGTAGACCACTTGTCATACTACACTCTAGACCTTAACTCTATGGGTAACTTAACTTTTGTCGGAAAAATGAATTCTACTTTTGAAGATATTGGGGTTGGTTTACTCAAAGACTCATCTTTGATGGGAATATTTTCGATGCCTCCACCGAATTTTTCTTCTAATTTTTCCTAGGTAAACATGATTACATCAAGAACTATATAATCACCTGATCTATGGATAGTGCCTTTAGAATTTGAGTTATCCTCCTATGGTAGTGAGATGCCTTTGAGCCCTTTTGAATTGGATTATTAGGTAGTATAATCTCTTTTCGACCCAACATCTTGCAATATTGATTGAGTATGGTCAATGAAGATTATTCTCCTTTGCCTTGGTTAGAACCACTTTCGTTCCTTGATCCTTTCGATTATATGTTTCCCACTGACGAGAGTATCATGGAAGTGATGACTTTGGATGAAATACCATGGAACGATCACCATCATCGTTCATATGTTCTACCTAGCCATGACAAAATTGAGAATAATTTTTTGAATATGTTTTCACTAGAGATAGTAAATAGTCCAGAATCAACTGTTTCAGTATTTCAATCTGAATCTGAAAGGAATTTGGGGAAAGTATTTGCGACCATCGCCATTGACATCTCAGTTAAAACATGGATTGTTGACAATATTCACATAGGTGCCTCATGCTCAATCGAATAAATTCGAACATATAAGGCCCCCTTTTAAGAAAGGTGTGACACTTTTTCCTGGTGCTATGAGGAAATGCCGGGAATTGACCCAAGCATTGTCCTACATGAAATCAAGACTTACCCGAATGCCAAGCCTGTCAGACAACGGTTACGTCTAATGAATCCAAGAAAAGTTGTTATGATTAAAGATGAGGTCAAGGAACTGCTCAAAGAAGGTTTCATCTACTTTTTTCTCTTAACTGATTGGGTATCCAATATCATGCCTATTAACAAGAAATAGGGAATCATTAGAGTATGTGTTGATTATAGGGAGATCAATAAGGCCACTCCAAAAGACAATTATCCTACTCCCTATATCGATCAAATCATAGATGAATCTGCCCGAAATGAAATTTTTTCATCTATGGACGAATTTTCTGGCTACAATCAAATCAACATACTCCCCGATCATTAACATAAAACCACATTCATTTTCCCATGGGGGACATTCACCTATCGTAAACTCCCATTCGGTTTAAAGAATGCAGGTGAATATTTTCAATGGGCTATGTATTATGTTTTTCATGATATCAAGCATATTTTGCAACCTCATTCACTGAGACAAGAAGACCATCCAATGCATTTGAGAGTGAATTTCATCAGATGTCATCATTACAACATTTGCTTGAATCCACATAAATGTGTTTTATTTGTGCAATCTGGTCAATTTCTAAGGTTTATTGTGTCAAAGGAATGGATTCATGTCGATCCATTGAAGGTTGAGTCTATCTTGAATTTACCTCCTTTCAATCTATGGCAAATCCAAAGTTTGCATGGGAAAGCAAACTTTCTTCGTTGATTTATCCAAAACTATGTCGAGTTAACTAAAGGTTTTACTTGAATTTTGAAAAAATGCATCCGATTTACCTGGGATGACATGGCTCAAAATTCCTTTGATGCACTTAAATATGTGTTGACCCATACACTGTTGTTGAATCCTCTTGATTATCATCAGGATTACTTTTTATACTTGGTAGCATCTGATGCCACCATTGGTATGGTCCTAGTCCAGGAAGACGAGTCGAACAAAGAGCATGTGATATATTACTTAAGTCAACATAGTTACCGATCAAACGAGAAAATGACCTAGTACTTGTTTTTTTGAGGTAACAAAAAGTCACTCGATTTTGAAAAATGGTGATTCAGAATACACATTTTTTTTGAGCATATTTTTGGCACTTTAATTTTTTTTATGTATCAAGTATGAACAAATTTTTTAAATGTTAGTGATTTTCATGCTGATTTTGAAAAGTGTTGATGCAACATCAACACATATTTTTAGAGGGCTTATTTTGACACTCTAATTTTTTATTTTTTATTTTATTTATTTTTTATGTATCAAGTGTGAATGTTTTTTTTTGTTAGTGATTTTTATCTTAATTTTGAAAACTGCTGATAAGCATCAACCCTTTTTGTTTAAAGGACTTAGTTTTTACACTTTAAATTTTCTAATGAATTAAGTGTGGATAATTTTTTTTTAAATGTTGGTGATTTTCATGTTAGTAATAAAACATAAAAATAAAAATAAAAAAACATGACAAAAAAATCAAATACAAAAAAAATAAAAAACAAAAAACCTATAAAAATGTAAAAAAGAAACAAAAATTAACTCGTAAAAATAAAAAAAATTGAATAAAAAATTAACAGAAGAAGAAGAAGAAGAAGAAGAAGAAAAAAAAAACAACAACAACAACAACAACAAAATAGAAAATAGATAAAAAAAAATAAAAAAAAAAAAGATTTTTTCAAAATATATATATATATATATATATATATATATATATATATATAATTTAAAGAAAAACAAATTAAAACTATATATATATATATATATATATATATTTTTTTTTTTTTTTTTTTTTAAGTCAAAAAACAAATAAAAAATAAAAAACCTCATTTGAAAAAAAACTTAAAATAATTACCAAAAAAAGAAAGAAAAAACAAAAAACAAAATTAAAAAAAAAATAATTAAAATAAAAAAATAAAAAATAGTTAAATTAAATAATTTAAATAAACAAAATACAAGATAAAAAATAAAAAATAAAATAAAATAAAAAGTTGAGATTTTTTTTTTAATTAAAATTATAAAAATAAAGAAATAACATAAAAAAAAATTAAAAGAAATTCAAAGCATATTAATTTTTTTTTTTTTATTAAAAAAAAAACAACAACAATTCAAAACATATTAAAAAAAAATCAAAACAAATTAAAAAAGAAAATTGATTTAAATTAAAATTTAGAAATAAAAAATAAAAAGATCATATATATATATATATATATATATATATCATCTGGGCTTGGTAGTAGCGTGGTAGACTATGTTATTTCCGATCTCCCTTTATACAACAGAATAATAAATTTTGACATCTTAAACGACCACGAGCTTGACTTTGATCATAGGCCTTTACTTATCTCTCAATTTTGCCATGCATAGAGATCCCATAGAAGATAATCGTTATAGCCAAAAGAACTTAATCTTTGATATAAATAAAAACGATCTCTTTCTAAATGAATTAAAAACCATTTTTCTTCCTTTATCTAGTATAGACAACATAGAAGACCTCTATCATAATTTTACTACAACCCTCTCATATTCTATTAACAAGTTATCAATTGAAGTTTCAAGTAATAAAAGAAATAACAAAACCAATCCATGGTATGACAAAGATTGTAAAAGTGCGAGGAGAGCAATTAAGGAAGTTGTTGATGAATCTCTTAAAATTGGCAAGATAAAAATATACAAAGCCCTAACTAAAAGGAAAAAAAGGCAGTATATTCGTAAAAGAGAAGAGAATCTCTTACACCTATCTAAGGTAGCTCCTAAGACATTCTGGAGGTAGATTCTAACTAGGAAAACTAAAGATAATAATAAAATTGCTTTACATGACTAGAATTCCTACCTTTAAAAGCTTTATCAATCTCCAAATGTCATGGATAACTTTAAAACCCTGCTCACAACAAAAGAATTTTTCTCATGATAAAACATTGATTTTGGGGTTAAACACCTGGCAAGTGGGAAAGCTAAGGACATTGAAGGTTACCAGGTGAAAATCTTAAAAATTGGAGGTCCTATCCTCATCCCCCACATCCACAAGTTTTTCAATCATGTGGTCAAGCAAGGGTTCCCTAAGCCATGGACTCAGAGCATCATTATCCCTATTTTTAAAAGTGGGGATACAAAGAACCCCTCTAATTATTGGATAATTATGATCAACCCTCTCTTAGCTAAGTTATATGGTATTATTTTGGAAAAGAAGTTGATCATATGGCTTGAAAGTGAAGGTAAGTGGGCTAAAGGCCAAGCGGGTTTTAGAAGGCAACACTCCGCAATTAAGGAAGCTGTTGATGAATCTCTTAAAATTGGCAAGATAAAAATATACAAAGCCCTAACTAAAAGGAGAAAAAGGCAGTATATTCGCAAAAGTCAAGAGAATTTCTTACACCTCTCTAAGATAGCTCCTAAGAAATTCTGGAGGCAGATTCTAACTAGGAAAACTAAAGATAATAATAAAATTTCTTTACAGAACTTGAATTCCTACCTTAAAAAGCTTTATGAATCTCCAAATGTCATAGATAACTTTAAAACCCTGCTCACAAAGAAAGACGTTTTCTTATTAGAAGACATTGATTTTGGGGTTAAACACCTCGCAAATGTGAAAGCTAAGGACATTGAAGGTTACCAGTCAGAAATCTTAAAAATTGGAGGTCCTGTCCTCATCCCCCACAGCCACAAGATTTTCAATCAAGCGGTCAAGCAAGGGTTCCTTAAACCATGGACTCAGAGCCTCATTATCCCTATTTTTAAAAGTGGGGATACAAATAACCCCTCTAATTATCGGACAATTATGATCAACCCTCTCTTAGCCATGTTATATGGTATTATTTTGGAAAATAAGTTTAGCATATGGCCTGAAAGTGAAGGTAAGCAGGCTAAAGGCCAAGTGGGTTTTAGAAGGAAACACTCTACGACGAACCACCTAGAAGGAATGCCGCTATGATAAATCCAATCTCTTTTGTTTCTTTGTGGACTTTAGAAAGGCTTTCGATATGGTTCCTAGAAACAACCTATGGAATAGATTATAAGAGCTAAAGGTTCCTTTCGAGTTGAGAGCTGCCGCTATAAGGTTATATGAGAATGTAATTACCAAGTTAAATAGAAATGAGGGGTGGTCGAAAGATATTAAGTGTAATATCAGAGTTAAACAAGGTTGCCCCCTATCCCCTACCCTATTTGGCATTTACATTGACAAGCTAGAAGGTTGTTTAGAGGAAACATGTTGTTCTGGCACGATCTTAGCTCCAACAGTCATCATCTTTCTTCTCTATGCTGACGATATTGTTCTTCTCGCAAGGTGCCCATCTGATCTTGATAAGCAACTTAGACTTCTTAAGGATTTCTGATCTACCATGGGTATGACTGTTAACATTGAAAAAACAAAAGTTATGATTATCAAATCCAAGAAGGACACTTATGCTAATTTTATGTATGAGAATAGTAACTTGGAGGAAGTGTCTTCTTACAAGTACCTAGGAATTGATATTCATTACAAGCTCAACTGGAACTATAGAATTGAGAAAAGGATTAATGGGGGCTGGAAACCTTATTTTGGTCTTGAAAATAAGGCAAACCTTGTAATGTGGGATAGAAATAAGTTCCTCATTGAAACTTTAGTCCCTCCTGTTATCTCATATGGATGTGAGGTTTGGGGTCGCAACATCTCTAGAGAATCCTGGAGAAAGATTGAGAAAATCTAGAAGCGTTTTATAACATATAACCTCAAAATTAAAAGCAATACACCCTATCCTATTCTCCTTGTAGAAGTGGGTCTTTCCCCTATTGGGAGCCTAGCTATGATTAGGCTTCTATTGTACAAGCACAAACTCAATAACATAGGAGACCATAGACTTCCTAAGCTAGCTTTAAATTCCAACCAAAAACACCTAAGGCTCAAACGAGGTTGGTATAAAGACACCAGGGCTTGGTTATACCATTAGGAGATCGACGAGAATGTTTCATTACAAAACATTAATAACATTAAAAATATTGTTACTTCTAAGTTCAAAGAAAAAATGTGTTTTGAGAAAGATTTAGCAGCTAAAAGGATATTATAAGAAGGTCATCAACCCCACCCTCGAAGATCAAAAGTATCTCTTTGTTTTAACTAGCTCAAAGAAGAAAATTAATATAGCTAAGAGTAGAACAAACTCTCATGAGCTCCATAGTGAAACAGGTCATTGAACAATTCCTAAAACACCATGGATGGAAAGGATCTGCCATCTCAGTGAGAATATGAACATTGAGGATGAAAATCACTTCCTCTTAGAGTGCCCGACGTACAACCACATTAGATCTCATTTTCATAATCTTTGTTGCAATACTGACCCTCCTAGCCTTTTACGATGTCAAAATTATAGTGAGCTCAGGAGGTTTCTCTCCAAGCTTTTTGAGCATAGGAATAAAATCTTAAATCAAACTAAATAATTCGTTTCTTTAGGTTCGATAGACCAAAGTTTGGTCTTGTTGGACATTAACCATCATTATATATATATATATATATATATATATATATATATATATATATTAAAAAAACAATAAAATTAAATAAAAAATTAAATTTTAAAAATAGAAAAAAAAAAATTCAAAACATATTAAAAAAAAAATCAAAACAAATTAAAAAAAAAAATTGAAAACAAATTAAAAATATTTAAATTAAAAAAATAAAAATTAAAAAGAAAATTCAAGACAAATTAAAAAAAAATAAAATTAAAATTTAAAAAGATTGAATTTAAAAATAAATAAATAAAAACATTAAAAAAAGATATAAAAAAATTTAAAAATTAGATAAAAAATAAAAAATAATAAAAAACATTTGAAAATAAAAAAATACCACCCCTACCCCCCTGCCCCCTCGCCTTCCCCCTCACCCCCATCCCTTCTCCCCTCTCCAACCCCCTCTGTCACCCCCCTGCCATCTCCCTCACCACCCTCCCCTCTCCCCTACACCCCTCACCTCTCCCTCATCCCTCTTGGCCCTGTCCTCCCCCCGCCTCCCTCACCCCCCTCACCCACTTGCCCTCTCCCTCACCCACCTCCCCTCTCCTCTCCCTCTCCCTCAACCCCGTCACCTCTCCCTCACCCCTCCTGGCCCTAACTCCCTCCCACCTCCCTCACCCCTCTCCCCTCCTAGCCCCCAACCTGCGGCCTCCAGGCCGCCCGCTGGGGGCCGTGCTGAGGGAGTGGGTTGGTGGGGTAGGGAGGGTGAGCAGGGTGAGGGTAGGGGGTTGAAGGGGGGGGAGGGGAGAGGGGAGGAGGCTGAGTGGCGGGGGGGAGAGGAGGGGGGCGGAGAGGGAGAGGGGGGTTAGTTTATTATTCATTATTTATTATTATTTTATTTGGTTTCAATGTTTTTCTTAGTTGTTTTTATTTATTCATTTATTTTTAATTTCAATTTTCTTTAATTAAAATATTTTAAATTTTTAAATTTTTTTATAATTTAAACTTTATAATATAGTTTTTTATTTTTATTTTTTTTAATTTAAATATTTTTAATTGTTTTGATTTTTTTTTTAATTTTTAATTTTACTTTTTAATTTTGTTTTATTAAAATTTATTTTTGGTAATTATTTAACATTTTTTAAATCATGTTTTTATTTTTTATTCTAAATTTCAATTTATTTATTTCTTGATTGTTAGAGATTTCAGCAAAATCACATAGAGAATCATTTGTCGACGCGTTTCGAACCAACTAGTGTGGTTCATCGTCAGGTCAAGTTGAGGAACAAATCTGAGTGATTTGTTAAATAGAGTATGCAGGTCCTTCAATGGTTATATGAACGGCTATATGAACGGGCAACAGTTAAAAGGTCCTTTAACGGTTATTTATTTATTTATTTTATTATATATATATATATATATATATATATATATATATATATATCTTATTTAAATCTTTCAATTTTACAAGTTAATTTTGATTTTATTTTTACATTTTTATCATTTTTTTTGTTTTTGTTTTTGTTTTTTTATTTTTATTTTTGTTTGTTATATATTTTATGAAATTTAATTTATTTTTTGTCGTGAATTGTCCACTTGCCCCCCTTGGACGGTTGGGCCCGAGGGCGGCTGGGGATTTTTTTATTTTTAATTTCATATTTTATTTTGTAATTTTGTTTTTTTATTTGGTTTTTAATTTTATTTTACTCATTGTTTTTGCTTTTTTCCCAGAATCGACCCTACCAGCCCCTAGGCGGGATTGCTGAAGGTGAGGGTGGGGAGGCGGGTTGAATCCAACTGCCTCCCTGCCCACGCCCGTGGCCAAACCCCTATCCATGTGTGGCTGATTTTTTCTTATATTTATTTTTTATTATTAATTTTTATTTTTATTTTTTCTATTAAATTTTTTTATTTGTTAAATTTTAATTCTTTTTTTAATTATTTTATTTTGATTTTTTTGTTCAATTTTTTTAAATGGTTTTTTTTTTTTTTAAGTTATGTTTTTTATTTCATTTTGTTAATTTAATTTAATTTTGTTACATTATGTCTATTTTTGTTTTGTTTTTTTTTTTTTATTATTTTATTATATTTTTTATTTTATTTTTACTTATTTATTGTTTTTTGTTTAATTTTTACATTTATCAGTTAATTTTACTTTATTTTTTACATTTTTTTAAGTTTCTTTTGTCTCTTTTTTTATAGTTGATTTTTTTGTCATGTTTTAAAGTTCTTTTTTAATGCTTTATTTCTTGTTATTATTTAAAAAAAAATTATGTTTTATTATTATTATTATTATTATTTGTTTCTATATTTGAATTTTTGGTGTCTTTTGCATTATTTTTTATGATTTTTTATACTGCTTTTAAATTTTTATAATATTTATTTGTTTGTTTGTTTGTTTTTTTTTTCTTTTTTCTTTTGTATTATTTTTTGTTGTTTTTTTGTCAATATTTGAATTTTTGTTTTTTTTGGGTATTATTTTTTATGTTTCTTTTATTGTTTTTATTTTCTTTGTAATATTTAAATTTTGTTTTCTTTTTATTATTTTTGTGTTTTTTTTTTTCTCATTGTTTTTTCTTTTATCAATATTAAATTTTATTTTTTCTTTTGTATTTTTTTGGTGTTTTTTTTATTGTTTTTATTTTTTTCAATATTTGAATTTTTGTTTTCTTTTGTATTTTTCATTTTTATTTTTTTATACATTTATTTTTTATTTTGGTTTTTATTTTTATTTTTTTCTGCAGAGTTTGTGTCGATGCTCGTCTAGAAACCCGATCCCATTATGGGCAATTTGATAGTTGATTTTAAAATTTTTGTTATAATGAATCGAGTCTACCCCCACAATGTATCAATTTCATGGTTGGTCTTTAAGTTTTCATTACAACGGGTCAAGTTCACATACACCGTGTGTCAATTTGATGGTTGATTTTTAAATTTTTGTTGTAATGTATCAAGTTGTCTTAGGCTAAGATTTTAAAATCGCTATATATTTAGCATTTAAAGAATAAATTACTCTTGGGTGTTCATTTTTAAATTTTTTTGTCATAAACGTTTTCCATAATGTCATGCTTGAAATATTTTGAAAACTCGAGATTTTTTTGTAATCATAATCTTTCGTTTTAATTTCATGGTTGAAAAATTGTCAATTTTTTAATGTTTTTCTAAGTCATGATATTTTATCTTTAATGCTATGGTTGAAAACAATTACAATTTCAGGGTTTTTTAGAGTCAATATATTTTATCTTTGACAACATGGATGGAAATTGTTGGAATTATCAGGATTTGAGATATGATAGTTTATCTTTAACATCATGTCTAAGAATTGTTGGAATTTTATAGTTTTTCAAAGTTCGGATATTTTATCTTTAATTCCATTGCTAAAAAATGTCAAAATTGTAACCCGATTTTTTTTTGTTATTCCAGAATCAACACTTATTTTTTTAAGGGTGTTTTTTTCATCCATTTTGCAAAAAAAATGGTTTTTACTTCCATTTTAAAAAAATGTTGAAAATTTACCCTAAAAAAAAACATCGTTCTAGAATACACAATTTTCATTTTTGGGTTGTTTTTTCATGTTTTTTGGGGGTTTTTGGGCTAGAGTACCCATTTTGAGGTAATAGTTCCCGTTTGATTGGTAACTATGTTAGTTGTAATTTGCCCAAAACTAAAGCAAAATATGCACATGTGGAGAAATTGGCCTTGTTAATTGTACAAGTTGTCTGACATATCCATCACCAATTTCTAATTGCAACCCCATGGTTTACATTCTTACCACACAATTGCTGGGGGTAAAGTATTCGAAATGGATAGTCATCCTACAGGAATCCGGTTTGGAATTCATTAAATCCAAATATAAAAAATCATTAGTTTTTGCTTAATTATTGTGTGAATTTCTCTGTACTGAAAATGAAAACGTAGTAGAGGATTCTCTTCGAGATGAATATCTCTTTCTAATCAGTAATTTATATCCCTGGTACAAAGATATCATCATTTATCTCGAGACCCAGAAATTTCGGCCAAAACAGAGTAGAAATGATCGTCATTGAATTTGGTATCAATGCAAAAAATACAATATTGTTGGTGACACGCTTTATCGTCGTGGTGCCGATTCTATTTTATGATGATGTTTAACTCATGCAAATACTGAAAATGCATTAAATGACTGCCATTCTGGAGCTTGTGGCGGTCACATGTCAGGGTTTGCCAATGCTCAAAATGTCTTGCGTGCAGAGTATTTCTGGCCTTCTATATTTAAGGATTGCATAAATACAGTCTGGAAATGCCATAATTGAAAAATTTATGATCGATAAATGTGTGCACATCCAGGTCCTCTTCACCCAATCATTGTTGTTGATCCTTTCGCTAAATCGGGAATTGACTTTCTTACATGTAAACCTCACTCATCCGGGGGGCATACGTACATTATCCTTGCGGTAGATTATTTTATAAAATGAGTCGAGGCGATGCCTACATACAAGGATGACGGTGAAACAACATCTATTTTTGTGTTATATCATGTAATTTATCAGTTTAGAGTACCACAAACCATCGTCATAGACCATGGTAGCCATTTTCGAAACCATATGATGACTGATATTAACACCAAGCTAGGTCTGCATCATGAAAATCCTACCCCATATTAGCCGCAAGAAAATGGCCAAGTGGAAGTCGTTAACAAGGTTTTCACTACCATGATTAAATGGATAATGGGAACTCATAAACGAGAATGACATCTAATGGTACATCCAGCCTTTAGGGAATACCGCACTACAACAAAAACTTCAATTGGTTTTACTCCTTTCCAACTTGTCTACGGCATGGAAGTATTTCTACTGCTTGAATTAAAAATATTGTCTTTGAAACTAGAAATGAATTATTACCAACCACTTATGCTGAAGGGAACGCTTCTTGTACTTAGCACTTCTCGATGAGACTCGCTGTGATACTACATTAGCTAGCGAGGCCCAAAATAAACACGTTAAAGCATAGTATGATCAGAATATTAAACCTTGTTCGTATGCAGAAGATGATTTAGTCTTGGTCTATGATCAAGAGAACGATAAGTTAGGTGCTAGTAAATTTGAGCCCATGTGGCATGACCCTTATATTGTAAAACGTGAACTCGGAAAAAGGGGACTATGAGCTAGTGGATTGTGAGATAATTCCTTTGGGAAAACCCATAAAAGGTCTTTACCTAAAGAATTTGTATGCTTAGATTGATTGGTTAAACATTTGTATACTATTGCACCATATTTTATGTGTGACAGATTTTAGTGGTTTTTGTGATTTTTTGCTACTTTTCCTGCTTATCTTATGTCAAACTTGATTTGCAGATGTTTACATTCCCTCACACTTACATTGGCTTCACTGATGATGCTAGTTGTAGGACTCAGAATTTGTCTTCCGCAACCTGGGTTATATATTTTGCCACAGACGAGTTAGTTTCTATTCATGGGATATGCGTTGGTCGAACAATGAATAATATTGTAGAATATAATGTAGTGATTTAGCTATTATCTGATGACATTACATTGGGGATTCATCAATTGATCATTAGGTTAGATTCACAACCCATGGTATTACATTTGAATGGTGTTTATTTAGTTAGAAGTGCTTCCATGTTAAGGATATTTTTGCGGGTTCATCTCTTGGAACGAGAATTTGATTACACTAAGTATCAACATATTATGAGAAATTTAAACACATTAATAGATGTGTTAGCTAATTATGTGTTAAATTGGCATTTGTAAAACATTTGTAAAGAAATCAATGATATATTCATTCACATATTTACGAGATAGTTAGAGATAGAAGTAGTAGGTTTTTCATTAGATAAAAGTCTGTAAATAAGTGTGGATTTTACAAAAAAATGTCATCCAATGAGATGAGGCCCCATGGCCTTTATTTTCCGAACATGCTGATACATAAGCAAAATAAAAAATTGTCCTTAGACTAGTCACTATGCATGATGATGATCATGGTAGTATAGAATAGCACATGCTACTCATCATAGCAAATGATTAATAAGAATAGGAACTCCTGTAGTATGCCTCTGGTAGAGGAGAGGCAGATCATCTATAGCAACATATGGAATGTCGAGAGTTAACCTCTCAAGGTTGTGCTCTAGCTTCATTAGTGTCTTTGCTGCATCCAGGTTCTGTACTATAGGGGCAACTAGTTTCTCAGCACATCGATCATACCTACGTGATCAGACTAGTCTCATTGGGGCCACATCCGCATGCTCATTTCAAATAATTAGCTGGATGCCAAAAATAACAAAAAAAATGAAAATATTAAAATCATCCAAAATGTGAAGTTTACCTATAGCACCCCACTACATCCTAGGAGGTAGTGGCATGTTCAAATCTCCTGTATAGTCAATCCCTGCATACAGAAAATCCTCAATCATGATGATATGGCTTTCCAGCCACTCAAATAATTTAACAGTAAACCTAATTGTTGGCCGTTCACCATCTTCATGGCATGCCATAAGTGTACTTCATTTTAGCATGCGAGGGTCACGAGGCCCTTCTCTCTTTACAGATACCTGTGGAGCTAAAAGAGGAATCCTCTCTAGAGAAAACGAAATCACGAAGGCACCATACCCATAGCTTTTGAGTTTGCATGTTTTGACCTTGGTTAGTTTCCCTTTCAAGTTGGCAACTACAACCTCGCACCATTTAAATATGGTACCATTGAAGCAGTCCACAATAGTCTGCATCTAAGCTTTAGTGAGCACATGTAAAGCTACACTACCACACAACCGTGCAATAGTAAACCTGATGGATTTCAAAGGAATCTCACATATGGTCTTGATATCAATCTGACCATCCTCGAGAGAAGCCCTATCAGTGAAATATTAGATCAAATAGGTAGCATCGGTCTCGCCACTGTGCCTATGGCCAAACAAGTTGATTTCCTCGCCACAACATGGAATTCCACTCAAGAAATAGATGTCATTTGCATCGATGACTAGTCTGTGATCTCTGACGATGAAACATTCTTCCTGAACATTCCACTTGCCTACAAACTATTCAAGCAAGTCTAATTGGGCCCTCATGCCTGGAATGGTCAAAAACTTGTATAATCCATAATTTCTCAGGGTTCTTAAGGTTGTTGGGTCATTAAGAGAAAGTATATCTCATTCCTCATGTTCACGCTCCCTCCATTCCATGTTTATGGTTCAAAAGCCTGTAATTAAACATTGGAGATAATTAGAATCAAATTTTAATATATTTAGCAAAATATTTGGGCGTTTTCATTTATTTTTCCTTTCCCTCGGTGTTATGCACAACAGACATTGATGAACAGTGTGTATGTGCGCAATTTATTTCCTTGAAACTAGACAAATAGCATTAAAAATATTGTCAGTGTGCACAAGCCCGATGAAGGGTACCTACGCACACCGAGGGATTTTGTTTTTTCAAAACCCTCCCAAAATCCAAAATCCATGGTGGAAAGATAAAAACTTGACATGAAAATGAAGAGCTCAGATAAAACATTACCTAGTGAAAGGGGCTCGCGAATTCATCCCATGGTTTGCCTGAAGACAACTTAAAATATTTATAGTAAAAATTAACTTATATCTCTCTCAGAAGGGTAAAAATGCAAATGGTGAAAACTTTTTTACTTTTTGGACTTTTTATAAGTTTTTAGGGTTATTTAAATATCATTTTTTACCTATTGACTATTTTAAGTCTGATTTTATAAATGTTTTCATGTTTATTTTTCAAGCAGATATAATTATTTTGAGTTTAAATGTGCAGATTACAGGATAATTACGGAAGCATATCATTTTGGCACTGAGTGGATTTTATCACTTTTTCAAACTCTTTAAAACTTGTGAAAAGTGAAACTATGGAGTTCTATTTATGCCCTTTTTAGACTCCTTAAAAATGAAAATATCACCAAGTACTTGATTGTTCGAACTCATAATAAAAACTATCCTTTCAGTATAAGTTTACCCTTTTTATGGAATGAACTGAACTATTTACGAAAAAGGTATAAATTGAATAATCATGGTTAATAGACTTATCTCTTGCATTATTTTATTGTTTTTTGGGTTGAGGGACTAAATTTATGTAAAAGAACACTACAAAGTTTACTTACGTTTTTCTCTTGACTCCCTAAATCTAAAAAACACTGAGATTTACTTTCTCCCCGCTCTTTAAAATCCTACGATAAAAGAAATGAATGAGTTTCCTTTTCATTTCTTTCCAAAATCTTTAAACGTGAAAACAACATCGAGTTACCCCTTTACTGGACTCATTAAAATTAAACAGTACATGACTCATTAAGCATGACGAGACCAAACCACTCCTTCTTAGGGGTCCATTAAAAATAATTCAATGGACTCACTCGAAGAATGAGCTTACAGGACAAGCATATGTTATCCTTCTCAAGCTTGTAAAATATAAATAGGTACTTGCTAGTAATGGTGGGGGGAGAGTGAGAAAGAATCTTTGTTTTGCATTTGTAAAAGGCAGTATGTTGCTCTTGAACATGACACTATGTCATTTTCATGTCCGGGTTGGGAAATCCATTTGCTACTTAATTGACCATGCCTCATTGAAAGTCTTCAGTTGGTTTAGGTTTTATTTATTGAGTCAAATGTTGTCATCATGTCATGTCTCTGATATGTTTAAGAGAAGTTCAACTTTAGTCAAAATTTCTTTCTCAGTATTAGCCTTCAGTTACATTGACCATCCCTGAGTCAGTCCTGAATTACTCTAAACTGTTTTTCTTCAAAACTTGACATGGGTTTCGTGTCGTAGGCCCTCCTGTGATAGATCACTTCCTACTGAATTCAACTCATTATTTAGGAAGATGATCTAGAAACCTTTAGTACCTTGAGGCCTACATGCCTTAATGGTAGGTTTCTCGCCTTTGATGATAGGTTCTCATCATTGGCCTTATCGATTGATTCTATGAGTGTTCAACATCAAATCATTTATTCACACTTCATATATAATTTGTACTAGAAGTACCTTGAGATCCATTTTCATTATTGGTGATTTCTCTTGCACTTGTTAGCAGTTCACATCATTGATCGATAATCAAGTTTTTTCTACCATGTTTTACTTTGAGACATTCACTCACATGGCTAGATTTGTATTGTGAATCAAGAGATGGAGATCAAGACCCTAGATCTAGTTTCATCCATCTAGGTTGCATAGAGTTATTCAATATTCATGAATGTAAAAATAGATCCATTGATGGTTGCGTCCATGCTATGTTATCTTTTGACATGGATATTTAGATGTATTTCCATACTGTGTTATTGAGACATTTCGGTTCTGAGTATGGGAATTCCTACCTCAGTGATGATATTATATATTGCATTGTAACATTTGATTGATTGTTTCAGTTCTTTGACTGCAGTCTCTAAACCAAACCTTCTCATGATAAAGAACTTCGGTCATCAAAATATTTCTTCTAATTTTCCGCTTTAGGGGGATATGTATTACACATCATTTGTCACATAGGAAAATGATCATCAATTTGGGTCAATCGCTATCCACACATGTGTTCGGGAGCATTACCTTGCATATTTTAAAACTAAATTATCCCAAAGAAAGTGGAATTTCTATATCCTATGGTTTAAAACCCTGTTTTTGGTTATGTTCGCATTTACCTAGTTTATTCCTATGCATATGTAGGGAAGGCCATTATTGTCTACACAGAAGTACGCATTGTCTTCCACTACGACCTGAGCACATGACTTGAAGTATGTAAAAATAAAAAGTAAATTTTATAAGCATTGTTGGTAGAATATATCCCAACCAACAAGCTTCGAATGAGTGCCTATTCAATGTTTATACCTCTCATTATGGAGTAACTCCCCTTATTTTGGGGTACCTCTATCCCACAAATAGTGGATCTCATCCCTTAGAGAATGGATCCATAACTTCTCATCATTGGCCTATAAATCCATTACAGGTATGAGGCTTGAGGGAGGAGGATTAGAAGTAGGTTTATGAAGTTGAGATTAGGTTGGAAGGTGTGTCTTGCAAGGGAGAGGGTTGGAGATTGCAAAAATTGCTTGCTACATCAAGGCATGGTTGTAAGGATTTTCTCTCTAGTTATATGAGTATAAGTAATTGTTCTTTCCCGGTTATATCTCTACTGATTTAATTTGTACAATTCCTTGATCACCTACATGATTGATCAGTTTATATGTTTAAATGATTAATTAATTCATTTGTCTCTTTAATTATATGATGTATGTTTTAATCTCTTGTTTGTCTTTGTCTTTTCAGATATCTTCGAAAACATTGTAGAGAAGCCGTTGAGAGCAATGAGAGGACATTTGGAGAATCAAAGAGTGAGTGATCGAAATATTTGAGGGACTTCATCAATCAGTTCGCTAAACTGGTAAGAGGTCTCTTCCATTCTACTTGTTTTAAAATGATCAGAATTTAGAGAAATGTAGCAATTACTATGTGTTTGTTACTAGGTCTTCTTATAAGTATAGGGATATCGCTCTTGTCCGTAAGAGGGATTTGTCCACATAACAACATTCCATTATGCATTGTCAATAAATGGCCAAGCCAAACATTGGAAAATTGTAGGTTCCACTAGGATTTGAGTTGGCTTCATTCGATAATCATCCTTCAACAAAGTAAAATTATGTTTAATTTTTGGATCACAGTGACCTGGTTGGCCACTGAATATTCAAACATGACACCATTCCTTGTTAACGAAATGTTCCAAATCACTAAGCATGGTAGAATGGAAAAGGAGGAAAGTAGAGGAGAGGCGAGGTAGTTAATTAGGAACTCAATTAGTGATTGACCCTCTGAGATTCCGGGGCAAGCCAAATCAAATTATATGTTGCACCAAATTGATAGTGAAAAGGTACAAAAAGAGAAGAGGTAATACACACTCTTTGATTCCTTTTTGTAGGGTACACACCACCTAGACCCTACCCATCCTCTCTTCTATAGTTTTTCATAAGTAATAATTTTGTTATTTAGGGCCAACAAAATAACAACCTAATCTTTAGAGGGAATTTCCATTTCAAAATTAGTTTGTACTACCTAAAAGATATTAGTACTTGTTTAGGGTTCCTCTGCACCTCATAGGGAAATTTTATCATGGCCATGCCATTAACATTAAATGCTAAGGATCATGTGAGGTCTTCTCATTTAGCATCTAGCCTCCTAGAGAGACCCAAGTCGTGTGCTGAGAACCAAGACTATCATCTAGTACTAGATACATCCTGGGAAGCAAGGGCAACAAAGGTGTTGGGACCTGAAAATTTGAGAGCCACTGCTAGAATTACACTTTTTATGGAAACGTGATGATTAAAAATTCATATTTTATATATTATTTAAATTGAAACATTTAAAAATCATATAAATTTGAAAACCAATTTATAAAAAAAATAAAAAACTTAATAATATTATTTTAAAAAATATAGGCTTATTTAATTTGTAAAATATGCTTTTAATTAGACATTTAACATGTATGATGTGCATTCTATAGCCCAAGTTGTGTTATTTCTTCCTTGCCGAGCCTTGTGTCCCTTTTAAAATAAAACTAAAATATTTTCTAAATAAAAAACCATGTGCGCCATAATTAAGGAAATAGAAATGAATATTGTAACTTTTAATTAAAAGCATTCTAAACATCAATATCTCCACTCTCATTATGTTGGCTCAACTTATTGTTGAAAATGTGAATTACCAAGAATATGTGGTAAGATATTTCACACTAGTAAAATATTTCACTCTCAAGAGCAGTAATTAATAAAATAATTTGATGTCCAAGTTAAAAAACATAATTTCATATCAAACTTTTAAGAAAGATAAAGTAATTAAAACTAGAAAAGAACTATATGTTCACTTTTGAATATGAGGAAGATGTATAATTATTATACTTTTTAAAAATATTTCAATATAAAGACTTAAATAAAATATTTGAATATCCATGCTAATTAATATATTTCAATATCAAACTTCATATATATGTATACAAATTATTACAAAAAGACTCTTTATGCTTTTCATAATAAAATATTTCAATAACTTAAAAGAAGAAGTAATTAAGGTAAAAAAATCAATTACTCTTTAATGATGATGATGATCAAAGTGCACTAAGACCAATGTGGTCTATTAGACATGTATTTCATTCAATTATGAATATAAAAAATTCAAGACGAGTGATAAATAAAATATTTCAAGCTTCATATTAAATAAAATATTTTAATGTCAAGCAGTGAGGGTTAGCTCAATTGGTTTGCGGGATGTGATCCCTTCAAGTGGATATATATATATAAGAGAGTAAATTCAAAAAATTTATAGTAGTCTTATATTTTCTAGTTTATTTTGTATAAAAAATATAAAATATTTGTTGTAATTGCAAGATATAATCTACAAAATCCAAGTGTCAATGGGGTTTTTCAAGGCATTGAACCCATTTATATACTTAAATTCAATTTAATATTTTAATCCATTTACACATTCAAAGATGCAATATAAAACTAGTATAAATCCATCTTAACCAAATCTCTAGGTGTAAACCATTTTTGAAATTTTACACTCTAAAATACGTTTGCACCTCAAAATATTTCATTGCTCTAGACACTTGGTAGATTTGTTGTTAGGATGGATTTATACTAGTATAATTTTTAATTATGAGAGAGAGAGAGTACACACACAAATCTAAAATGTAACATAATTTATCCTACACATTTAATTTTTTATTTTTAAGAAATTGTATTTTTTATTAGTTTTGGAAGTTGCATAATTAATATTATAATTGTGTTTTATAAAAATATATGTTTATCATTTGTAGGTAAAAATTAAATTTAAAAATTCTGGAGGGTTAGTTTAATTGGTTGAGTTTGCTTTGCTAAAAGCACCTTGACAATGAGAGATCATGGAGTCAACCCCTCAATTTCCTTTGGGGTTAGGCCATCTTCCTATACATTTCCCCCAAAAAAATAATTAGAAAGACCATTTTTAAGAGGTGATATAAAAATATCCAAACATTTTTTTCTCCTTATTTTTTGGTTGTGTGATTATATTTCTATAAATAACACATTTTTCCTTTTTTCTTGTCACATTTATAATTAACAAAAAAAAATCATATATAGATAGTTTATTAAATTTTTTAATCATTTACACATTATTAAATTTAATCTATATATAGACATTATATAGATCTAGACTTGTTTAATTTGTTTTTATATGTTATATATCTACTTATTTATTTTTTATTTAATTTTTTTTTAATATATTTTACAGTAACATTATCAACAATCTCTCCATACTAAACTACAGAACACCTCCCCTCTTTGTAAAAATAAAAAATTTATTTGTGATTAAAAAATTAAAAACAAAAAATTTATGTGTGATTAAAAATGTGTAAAAAATGAATTCAAATTAAATAGAAAATTTATGTGAAATTAGAAAGCGTGCACATTAATGAATCCACTATTTTAAGGTATATCCCTTAACATGGAAAAGGTAGAGAGATTTCATGTTGTGGATTTGTAGCTCCATGGAATTTTATAAAACTAAAGAAGGTTTGATAACTTTTAAACTCTAAATTGAGAACTTACTAAAATTATCACGTACATCTCATTTTCTTTAAGTGATTGATTCTAGAGCAAATGATCACATGTATAAGTTTTTATAAAAGAAATAGCATTAGTTAATAATGGCATTTCACATTTGATGTGGAAGGTGATTTGTCATTTTGGGAGCAATCATGTTATTTTACACCATAGAGGCTTGAATGATTTAAAATTCCACTAATGTGCCAGATTGGTATATTGTCATGGGAAATATGTATTTGATAATGTAAAAGATAAGGAGATAATCTAGGTTGATTACAAGGATGATTTTTGGCATTCAACCACATCAATAAAATAAGGAGAATAAATTATATTGTTGAATGCAAATTAATTAGATGATAATGGTAATGGTTTACCATGTTCAGATTCCAAAATTTGAATATATATTTCATCCATGCAATGAAGTAAGGGATTATTGGCATTTGCGTATAATTTTAATTAACTCTCCAAGGATTGTGGTACTAGATAAAGTAGTTGTCCATTGTTGTTGTAGAATTGTAGTTGTCCATTATTGTTGTAGAAGTATAGGTTGTAGGCATTTGATTTCTAGTCAGTGAGATGTCTTTTTTCTCTCAAATTTAAGCCACTTGAAGAGTGGTTGTAGGGATGGCTAATTTTGTATAAGTGTAAAGATTGTAGCAACTTTTATGAATGGTTCTAATGGTTCTAATGACTTTGCTATGATTTAATAAAACATATAGAGACTAAGGATAAATAGATCCATTATGCTAGAAAATGAAATACAAATTGTGTGGTAGAAATATATATTGAAACATTTTAGCTATACAATTATTTTGTATTTATACTTGTTTCCCATTAATTGCATACAATGGTGGTTGTTTATTTATTTAATTATATTATAATTATATATATATATATATATATATATATATATATATATATATATATATATATATAGAAATTGTAAACAATTTTTTTTGTGCTTTCGATATTTTAGGAAATTTCAATCTTATTGTATCAATCGGTTTCAAAGCAAGTAGAATCCTAAGAGATTGGGGAAGCTTCTAATGAAAGAAGGAATGCCAAGAGGGAAGTGCATAAATCCTAAGTACTGCAAATTTTTTTGTTAGTTGTAGAAGAAGACATATTATGTTGAATATTATGCATTGCTATGAAGTAAAGCAAGATAATATAAATACAATTTCAAGTGAGTTAGTGTGTATTTGAAGAGGGGGAATGTAGAGTGCTAGTAGAAGGAAATGCACTAGGTAGATGTTGTAAGAGAAGATGACTCTAATGAACATGTTGGGTAAATGTTGTAGTAATATTTTGAAATGATAGTATGCAATTGATGAGAAATTGTAATATGAAGAATGAGATGCAAGAGATATTTGCAAAAATAAAACTTATAGGGAAGGCTTCAAAAAAATAGAGATATAGCAAGATAATAAAATAAAAAAATTTGAGGAGATGAGAAAGTTGTTGAAGAAGTGTTGTAGAATATGAAGAAAAGGTTAAATTCCATAAAATTGTCCCAACAAGGATATGCATGAGTGGATAATCATGAAGATGAGGCATGTATGGAAACTTTAAATTTAGAGGAGAAGTAGAACAAGACTATGGTAGTGCAAGTGAAGAGGAAGTTGCAAATGAGGATGAAAACCACTCTTGTGAAGAAATCATGTTAGAGAGGGATATGGAAGGAAATACTATAACAACAGTGTTTCAAAGGGAAGAGGCTGTGGAAATACGTGACATTGTATAAGAGAGAATTGATGCAAAAGGAAATGGTCTTGCACCAACAAATTTGCAAGGAGACGATGTTGTAGAAAAATATGGGGTTGGAAAAGAGTGTAGAAGGAGGAGATTTTATAGTAGAATAATATAAATAAAATATTGAGAAAGGAGTTTGTGCAACAAACTCAAGAGGTAGTAGTGAGTGAAAATATACTTAGGAGAGTATATGTGTAAACCAAAGATGTGGCAGTGGTGGTGATGTTGATTTTTGGTAACATCATATGTGCTCTAAATCTGAAAATTTGCGAGGGGGCTTAGACACATACATTCTCCAATACCCATAAATCGTTTTGGGAAATTCCACCTCGAGACATTTTTATTAAAATAATTAATTATTTTTAATGGGTGCCTAAGTCTAAACTTAGGAAATTAAAATAATTAATGGGTATTAATCTAAATTGTGGGTGAAAATTCTAGAAGAAGGCGAAGACCAAGCTAATATGATCTTAGCCATTGATTAGAATCTAATCTGGGTTGTTGATTGATCAACAGGAGGATTATAAGAGGAGGCTTGATGGGCACTTGGAGAACACACAGAGGGAAGATCAAAATTTTGATTTTATGAAGTAGAGAAGCTATCAGAGAGATTTTCGATAACAATATTTTGCAAAGAGGGGCAGGGATAGTATCTGAAGGGAAAACTTTCCCAGTCATAAAATACTCAATAGAGAAGGCAGAGGGAGATCCAGTAGTGGTAGCACAGAGCCAGAGGGGTTGACACATAGCCACATAGGGCCATGCAAAGGTAGCACAAAAGCCAATAAGGAATATGAAAAATTTACTGAAGGAATTGATTGCAGAAGTAGGGAGTCGAGGTGTGAGGTCGGGGGGTAGAAATCGAAGTTCCTAGATAGAAAATCGATCAGTTGAAGGAGTGATGTTGTCCCCAGAGGGTTTGACGTTGGGCTGACACAGTGACTACGCAGAGGGAGCCAGGGACAATTCATTCAGGGTTTGGATCATCCATGATTTCTAGTGATAGTGTGAGGTAACCTCACTTATCTCTCTGTCAGTGATATTCTTTGTAAATGGATTACCAGGAAGGCATCCAGAGATTGTATACAGAAATTACTACTGCTTAATAATAAAACCCTCAGTTGCTACACCAGTTTTCCCACATTGAGTTTTTCCAAGGATATTTGTCCAAAAATAACTATGTAGATGTGTTGTATTTATTTCTTGCTCAGTTTCTTGTTTCCGCATATAATTTAATTAAGTGAAGGCTACCTTTGTATTTACTTTGATTTTTACGTAGAACACAGTAAATAAGTTGCATGAATTAACAAGTAGGATAAGTAACATCTGTTTGTTGTAGTAGGGATTACATGTTTAGGAATTTTCACATGGTATCGAAGTTGCAGGTGAAGCATGAAGAGAAGAGCTAGAAAATCCAACATTGAAGGAAGAACGGAGTTCAAAATCCTATAGAGGCAACAATTTGAATCCCAAGAGGGATTCCACATTAGGCCATGAGGAAAATGTTTTCACGGTAAGTCTCTCTCTGTGTGAGTCGACAAAGAGGAAGGATTTCAAGATCGAGAGTTGTAAGTGGCTAAAGGAGCAACGTAGCAGTAACTTCAACAAAGAGGGATTTCTAGTGTGATGTAGTTTTTTGCAGGCAATTGTTGGGAAGAAAGACGTCATAAGGAAGAAGAGACACTTGAGGGAATTTCTTCCTCAAAGAATTCCTAGCCAGGGAATTGGAATTCTCATTTGTTGAGTAGTAGTAGGAGAGAGGAGGTCATTCAAGTTCTTCGATTGGCAGAGATGGGAACCAGTGGACTGAGAGACCAGGACAGGTTGGATGGGGCATCAAACTATGTGATTTGGAAGGCAAGGATGGCGTGCCTTCTAGATGAGCATTTTCTCAAGGTCTATGTTGATTGTGTGGTATCTGAGCCTGCGGATCCATATCCGCTCAAGAAGTACACGGAAAAAATGGTGAAGACAAATAGAATGATCCTCGAAGGAGTGAAGGATAATATAGTTAGTCACATCACTGGCAAAGATAATGTCAAGGAGATGTCGGATGCATTTCCAACGTTGTATCAAGGATCTTCCAAGTAACAGAAGATGTACTTGGAGCAAAAGCTGAGATCCATGCAGGTGCAGAAGGGGAATGCATTGATCTGTTCCTTGCGAAGCTTTAGGAGAGCCGAGATGAGCTGGCAGATCTGGGATCGACACCTCAAGGTTCCGATATGGTTAAACTGCCACTAAACTCAATCTCAAAGGAGTGGAAAATTATTGTCCAGAGTATCCTGGGTAGGGCAACTTTTCCAGATTGGGACGAAATGTGGGAAACTCTTAAGAAAGAGGAGCTGAGGAGAGACTTGGTTAAGTGCAAACTTAACGATAGCTGCAACAGTGAATCGAAGCCCAAGGAAGAGGAAGAGAATGCAACCCTCGCATCAAAGGGGAAAAAAGAGCAGTGGAGGTGGAAGAAGGACGTCTTGAAGATCAAGTGCTTTAGGTGTGGTGAATATGGTCACTACGCTACATAGTTTCCTCTCAAGAAGAGGGACAAGGATGAGAAGCAAGATCCAAAGGTTGCTCCCATGAATATCGAGGAGGATTTTTCCATGATAGCCAAGATTCCTGTAGGAGGGAGGTGCAATGATTTAGAGATGTAGTTCGAAAGGACTGCAGATGGGAAGGATCCTTGAGGAGTCCACCTCTCGCATCAATACCTTGCTATGGGAGCCAAGATCAGTAGTAGTAGGATGGACGAGTGTTAGTTGGTGCAGAGGAGTTTCAGAGTGACAGTTGCAGTGGCTAGGAGTGCCAAATACTGAGAAAAGTTGGCAGCAATGCAGTTGGCATAGAGCAGAGGTCAGCAACAGCGCAGAGACTTCAGAGGGTCAGTGCCTACACTAGTAGTAGTCAGACTCCAGCAATGAGATATATCATACTGAACACCATTTCAATAATTTGGGATGCTTTTCCATTATAGATTCAGTAGAAACAACAATTGGCGAAGGTTGTAGTGCAGATGTAGTGTTGGCAGTGGCTGGGCCAGCAGCAACACAGATGTAGAATTTCAGAGGGAGTTGCAGTACGGATGCAGTGTTGATAGTGGTAGGGTTAGCAATAGTACAAATGAAACTTTTTCATAGTAGTTGGTGGACATGATGCCAAAAATCAACACTGCAGAGGGAGATGTTTCAGAATCAAGGTGATAATTAAACAGGTTGCATTAATAGAGCACATTCCTCACTAAGAGCAAGTGTTGATTTCTGGTAGCCTCGGATGTGCTCTAAGTCTAAAAATTTGCAAGGTTTATTAGACACATGCATTCTCCAATACCCAATAATAATTTTGGGAAATTCCGCACTAAGACAGTTTTATTAAAATAATTAATTATTTTTAATGGGTGCCTAAGTTTAAAATTAGGAAATTAAAATAATTAATGGGTATTACTCTACACCATTGGTGAAACTTCTAGAAGAAGGTGGAGATCAAGTCAATATGATCCTAGCCATTGATTAGAATCTAATATGGGTCGTTGATTGATCAACAAGAGGATTATAAGAGGAGGCTTGATGGGCACTTAGAGAACACATAGAGGGAAGATTAGAAGTTTGATTTTCTGAAGTAGAGTAGTTGCCAGAGAGATTTTCGATAGTGATCTTTTGTAGAGAGGGGAAGGGATAGTATACAAAGGGAAACCTTTCCTTGTCGGAGAATACTCAATAGAGAAGGCAGAGGGAGATCCAGCAGTGGAAATGCGGAGCCACACAAGGCCACATAGAGGCAACACAAAATCCAAGTGAGAATCCAAAAATTTGTTGGAGGAATCGATTACAGAAGCCGGGAGACGGGGTGTTAGACTGGGAGGTAGAAATCAAAGTTCCTGGGCAGCAAATTGATCAACTAAAGGAGTGGAACTGTCCCCAAAGGGTTTATCATAGTGACTACAGAGAAGCAACACATAGGCAGTCAGGGATAGTTCATTCAGGGGATGGATCAGTCAAGATTTCCAGTGATAGTGTGAGGTAAACTCACTTATCTCTCTATCAGTTATATTCTCTGTAACTGGATTGCCAAGAAGGAATCTAGAGATTGTATTAAAAAACTAATACCGTTGAATAATAAAACCCTCATTTGCTGCACCGATCTTCCCACTTTGGGTTTTTCCGGGGACATTTGTCCAAAAATAACTATGTAGATGTGTTGTATTTCTTTCTTTCTTAGTTTCTTGTTTCCAAATATAATTTAATTAATTGAAGGATTCATTTGTATTTACTTCGATATTTACCATAGAACATAGTAAATAACTTGCGTGGATTAACAAGTAAGAGAAGTTACATTAGTTTGTTGCAGTAGGGATTTTGGGTTTAGGAATTTTCACAACTGAGAGATATTGTAGGAGTATAATTGCAATGGTGAGAGGGTGTAGAAGTGATAGCAAAGGAGGAATAGGTGGGAATGTTTTATTCATGTAATATTTTATGTGTTTATTTTGCTACATTTAATGGGGAATGTGCAACAAAGGAATATGAAGCAGACTAAACCAAAATGAAGATGCAAAAAATGTGTTGCAAGAGTCATATTGAAAAGTAAGTTAATATGAAGATGCAAAGTATGAATGAAGTTGAGGAGAAAATAAATTTTGAGGATGAAGAATATGAAGGAACACAATGAAGTTTTTATGACGGAATAGTTGCTAAAATTATACAAGGGAGTAAAGAAGATGATGGAGAGAAACATCGAATTGAGGATGATCACACCTATGTAGTGGTTGTAGTGAATGTAAAGTAAAGTGGCATTATTCTTGGACAACATGTATCTATGGTGATGGAATATAAGAAGGAGGATGGGAAAGAAATAAACACCATTAAGAGGAAGCAATATGGGGAGAAAGGCACCATCAAGAGGGAGCAATGAAGTAGTAAGCCCCATTGGGAAATATTTGCATCATTGTTTTGAGGTGGATGAGTTGCAAGAAGTGATAGAGGATATGCTAATGAGTATAAGGAAGCTAAACCAAGTAGAGAAGATACGCGATGGAAAATAGGTGTAAAATTATAGTCACAAATTTCAAACATGTGGTTTACAAAGTGGAAGAATGTTTAGGGACAAAGTCCCCTAGGGCTTTGGGTCAACACCCTAGCAGAGCGAGGGGTTATATACAGTAAAAGACAAGCATTCCACACAGTCATGATACTTAAATGAGCAAACTATGCAAGGAGATGTGTACCTGGGGGTCCTTCATTCGAGTAGATCCAGCCAGGGGCCAAACCCTCTTGGAGTTCCTCTCGATCCTCGAACCTGCAAAAAATCCAATTCAAAGAAGCATAGCAATATATAAACAAAGTATCATATAGAAATCAACTTTACAACATATTGAAACATGGTCAATTATACATTGAAACAATTATTCATATGTAAACCATAACAATAACATCATATGCATAAAGAAGTTTGATTTTAGGAACAAGACAAATGTTTCTTTATTGCAGATAACTAAAACAAAGCAAGGAATGATATCACATAAATCTTCCTCTTGTTGGCTCCAAGCGGAACCGTCCTCCAGATCCACCCAATCCAAAGTCTTCAAAAGGCTCCTTCCATGACTCACACAAGGATATCTCAACTAGTGAAATAACATCAAAGCTCAAGGAAACAAGGGTTTCCTGTAGTGGGCGAGGTGCTGGAAGCACAGGTATCTTCAGACTTGATTAGGGATAATCTCAGCAGGGTAATTCTCTCTATGCTCTCCTCCTCAAGGCCTTCCCATTGAAGCCTTTTTATACTTCTCCCAAAGTAGTTTTTTAGTTGGGAATTCGTTGGGAACAATTGGGGCCACGGGAACTAATAGGTAATCAATAGGTTAAACCCATGATCTCCACTCGAAATTAAGGAGATTTAATTTTTTTAAGTGTTTTAAGACATATATGCGGGTTGGGTATACACTGACCTGTGTACACACATGTTTAGCTCAGGGCAATGTCGCGTACAGGGAATAAAACACTATTTTTTAAGTATTTGGACCAAGTCTGGAAGGAGGGGTTGCCCTAGGCCATAAATGCAGCATCACAAATATCAAGGGTGAGATTTGGAGCTATAACAGATGCCCCCTAATATATGAGGTCAGAAGGGGTACATGATGGCCGAAATGTATTAAGTACATGGAAAGGAAACCTGTCAAAAACTGAGAAGGACTTCACCATATTTCAGCCTGCCAAGCCAGAAAAGGAGATCAGAAAGAAACACTATCTGAGGCGGGCATACCCATGCTCAGAGAAAGTAAAGCATGTTCGCATATCAAGCACAAGCGGATCCACTAAGTATACAAGTATAGGAGACTGGAAATACATAATGGATCATCTAATCATGATCAAACAAGTACATGTCTGAATATCACATATAAGAAGATCAATGAAGCTGAAAGATGAAGCTGATCACTGATGTCAAAAAATGATCCCAATAGTACCAAATGAACATGATGGAATAAGATGATACTACACTGCAAACTCGGGTGCCAACATATAAAATGTCACCATGAATGACTACAACATATAAGGTGGAATGGTATCAACTAGCAGCAACAGGAGCAACTGTCAAGTGAACCAATGAATGCTGATGCAACCCGAGGTCTTCATCGACCATCGTGGTACATTTCTACACAATGGGAATGAATGAGCTGAAGTCGACCATGTGAGAAATCGTTTGATTACCGGTCATTGATGTATACCATTAACAAACGCGAGACTACTCACCGATAATGATAATGAGAGTCAAGGTACCCCAGTACAATCTAACAAGTGCGAATAAATGATCTGAAGTCGAACACCTGGAAGAATCTATCAATCAGGAGACAATGATGGTTTCCCACTGTCGATAGCAAAGGATCTGCCACTAATGACTGCAAACCCCAAGGTACTACCAAATGGACTCTAGACCTTTGCCCCAGAGCAATGAGTCATAGTCGATGGGGAAATATCCGCTAGAAGGAAGGCATTAAGGCATCCTTCATCAATCTAGTGCGAGTGTAACCTGCAGGCCAATAAGTTGGAAGGAATCAGACGAAAAAGATGTAGTAACCCAACCGAAGCACGTTTCCAGCGTACACAAGATCTAGCTAGTGCATGATAGAAACCCTCTGAACCAACAAATAATGAAAGTTGACACAGAGGCGAGGTATCCGCCAATAGGGTCAAATGGAAGCCACGGTATTGCATGAATCCCAATGTGTGATAATGTAAGCTGACGTTGAACACAAGGGAAACCACTCAGTCAAAGACCCATGATACTGATTGATGCTGAGCACAAGGTGACCTATAAATAATGAAAATAGGGCCAGGGTGCGGCTCTAGGCCTGTCCTCATAGCAAGGTGTCGTCATCGATAAGGACAAGACTCGCCAGCATGAAGTCAATTGGGATCTTCTCAAACCGGCACAAGGAACAATATAACTGATGTGATACGAAACAATGTACTGACAACCAGGAATGTCCGATTGAAAAATGAGTCATGGGACAATGCAGAGAGGCCAACTCAGGCTTACTTCCCTTGAACAAAAGCATGACTCAAATGATGACTTTGTGGCAGCATATGATAACTTTGTATAAGCTTGTCACGTAGGAGGCATGAACAAACTCTCCATATGATTGGAAGAGATAACCAATCCGAGGAGGACTAACTCAATAACAAGGTTAAGGCATACCTAAGTCAAGCTAAAACCCACCCAAACAGAGGAGACACTTTGTTTGAATGCTTTGTTCAAGGGCGACATGACTCTAGCTGCGAACAATAAATGGAAATATTGTCTCGTTCCCGCTCTTTTTGGAATATATAATTTTTTTTTTCTTTTTCATTAAGCTTGAAAAAGAATAAAAGAATGCTATAATACAATGGAAAGAATGAGTGTCGATGAAGCAAATGATCTAGTTCTTGGGATTGGAACAATCCTATGTTCAATGCAGGGAGGTGAAAACTAGTCAAAGACACTCAAAGGTATGTTCCTTCCATGGGTCATAATGTATCAAGTTGCAGAAGTTAAGGGATTGCAAGTTTGATTTTGTAGATAACTTGGTCAAAAGTTGGCTTAAACATGATTTCAAATGAAGCCGGCTAAAGGCCAAAAGGTGTAAATAGTCAATATGCAATGCAGTAGTACAACTCAACATGAAGGAGCCTTTAGGGTATAAAGCCAGAACTGTTAGAAAAAATATTATATATGACAAAGAAATGCAAGACATATAATATGTGGAAAAACACAAACACATAAAACCAGAGAGACATAGATATATGTGGTTCACCCAATTTTGGCTATGTCCACCCTGAACAGCCAGTCCTTCCTTTCTATTATCCAGCAAAATGAATAGACACAACATACAGCAGATCCGCTGTAATATCCTTTGTTTTCTCTCACAATCTCACCTCTCTATTTCTCGCTCAGAGAATACACATCTATTACATAGCCTCAATAAAATGCCCTCATACAAAGAGAGGGGTTGCCTTCTAGGGCAAAAAACCCTAAACTAAACCTAAGTTCTACTATCAGATCATCTGCCTAATGAACGGCCTAGATTGACTAGAAATTACTATACTTTTACAAGGCAATTTTACATCTATTTTTAGCTTCGGGGGCGCTGCCCTCGAAACCCCTTCCAGGGGACTGTTGGCCCCCAAATCCCCCAGCCGGGGGAGATTAGCCCCCCATGGACCCTTGCGGGGGGCACAAGTACCCCCCGCACCCCCCCTCATGGAGGGGTGTACAATCTTCTTGGGTTATGCATCCTGTTGAAACAAAAACCTCTAAATAATCATGCTCCACACCCAATAAGAACGAAGCGAAGAAGCAAATATGAATGAGTCTTCAGTGCATAAGTCATGATGGGACTAAAGAGGACTCTTGAGCCTACTCAAATGAAGCAGCATGGGCAACAAATGTCAGTGAGGTGCTAACTACGATGCCCATGAAAAGGATGGCTCTACCACACAAGTCATGATACTTCTAAGCAATGAGAGGGTTTCACACCATAACTTGGTGGGGTCGATCCTAAGGAAAAAATGAGAAAGGAAACTGATAAGTGCACAATGCAGGTGAAAAAACTAACCTATATGCCAGTTTCGAGAACCAATACCTGTCAGAATGGATCAACCATATAAATTCCCAAAGGAGAAATCTACCAAGTTCTGTAAACATAAATAGGAACACTAGTCAAGAAGTTAATACTTCCCACATATGAACTTCATATAAAATCTTGTGTTATAGAATACAAAACTTAAAAATGCGTACCTAATATATACAATATGGTACAGGGAGCCACACAACCTTGTGGTTTACACATAATAGTTGTTCTGGACAAACCCCTTGCAGGGCTCAAGCCAAGGACTCCTTTGGTAGTAAAAACTCATGGCTTCAAAGAGTTTCTCCTGTGAAGGAAAATCAAGTTCTAAGAAATCATGAGAACTACAAGGATCAAAAGAGGGAATTAAGGGATCCCATGTCCCTATAGGAAGAATCTCTCGATCAACTGCTAGAACCAAGTCCCAAGAAGGAGAATAATAGGTCAAAGGATCCTTCTCAGAAGCAATTGAACATTGAGGATTCAATGCCACATAATTCACCCATGGTGGGGTAGAGTCTATTTGAACACTTGGAACAAACCAAGGGGTATTCTGCAGTAAATTCGACTTAGGGTGGTAATTATTAGATGCAAGCTAATCAATAGTGACAATATTCCCTTTATGAGGAAAACACATCACTCGAAAGAGTGAAGACACCACAACATTCATAGCATAGACATAATCATGCCCAAGTAGCATATTAAAGTCTAAAGGGCTATCAACCACCATCATATTGATTAAGACAGTCTTCCCACCTAAAGTAATAGGCAATTGAGGAAGAACACCCATAGATTCACCAGGTCTTCTGTCATAGGCTAACAACTGACTCTAAGCTATCAATAACTTTGGGGAACCCAAAGATTTCCAAGTCAAAGAGGATATAATACTTGCAGAGGATCCTTCATCCACCATACATCGATAGACGTTTGTGGAATTAACTCTGACCTTTATTTGGAAAGGTGCAGTGGAAGGAAGACAAGGCTCGACAAGACTATCCCAATCAAAGGAGACACTCCTAGAACTTGGAGGGGGAACATTCGAAGAAACCGGAATGCCCCCTATACCAGAAGACTCTGTACTAGAAATCAAATAGACTCTTTTGTTAGGCACTTCACCCCCCAAAAGAGGAGTGTAATCAGCCAGAGATTGCATTGGCGCTACCACATTATCAATGAATGGTTGATTGGACTGTTGAGAAACCATATCAGATCCAGGAGTAGAAGAACTTTTAGACTTGGACCATATCCTTTGTACCTCTAGAATACCAAGGCACAAATGAGTAAGATGGTCTCCCTTGCATATCTTACAAGGGAACTTAGGTTTAAAACTTCTACATCCAGGTTTCTTATCAACATCCATTCCGCTAACATGACTAGCAGTGGCTTGTGGAGAGTCCTGAACATGACTTGCAGAGGTCAGTGACTCATTTCTAGTATTACTTACAGTGACTAGACTTGTGCCCCCAGCATGACTTGCAGCGGCTGAAGGCTAATGTTCAACATGACTTGCAGAGGTCGATGATTCATTGCTAGTGTGACTTGCAGTGACTAGACTTGTGCCCCTAGCATCACTTGCAGTGGCTAAAGGCTCATCTTCAACATGACTAGCAGAGGTTGATGATGAATGGATAGAATTATTCTTCTTCTTCGTCTTCCTCTTTCTCCTCTTTTTAAATTTCTTATTACAAGAAAGAGGAGAAAGAGGAATCCTAGATTTCTCTTTGAAGGAAGACGAACAATTAACATCCATATGATTCCGCTGAAATAAAGCATTCACCTGAGAAGCTTCAAGAACATTTGGAATATTTCCAGTGGACCATAGCCAAACTGGTAGTCCAACATTCAATCCAGGAATATTCAAAGTGGCCATCACGGTAGTACCAACGTTTCCAAAGAAATGAAATGCCCAAGGATCCCCTTTTGGGAGGGTACCTTGGTTGGTTTCCACAGGAATATTAGCCATATATAACTTATCCATAGATCCTTCCCTTATGGGAATGCAGAAATGACTTTTCAAGGAAGATAGACACACAATCAAAACCTTTGCCCTTGAGGAGGCAACTCCACAACTTTCGAAAGAGAAATCAAAATCCTTTCAAGATCTACGGAGTAGAAGGTCAGTCACTCAGAATCTAAAGTCCAAAAGTGACTGGACAAGAATACCTACAACCAAATATATATAAGGAGTAAAGAGCACTCAACTATAAAGTCCCTAAAGAAGTTAGCCAGTCAAACAAATTTCAAGCATTTTTGCTCCAGGTGATGAGGACCAGACACCAAAATACAAGAAAGTGAAGTAGGGGCCTTCCAAAGATAGTCTGGGATAATGCTGGCCCAAGCCTACTAGCGAAGGTATCAGAGGAAGTTACGCTGACCTTCAAAAAACAACCTATGCCGGTGCAAGCCCTTGAACTTCACAAGGGTGCCCTCCAGAAGTATTGCTGAGAGTGATGCAACATTGACCTCAGATGCCACGATATTCCCCTCCGCAGCCACCTGTGTAAATCCCTAGGATAAGCAACTAATGTTACCAAATCATGTCAGAAGCCAGGCGGAACAGTCTTGAGGTAAGATTCGACAAGTAGGAGAGGGGGTATCTCTCTTCCTTATCTTCAAAAACCCTCGTGCTTAATTCCCAGACTGGAGCTTTCCTGGTCTCCCTAATGCTATTGGATTTTCACTCATTCAGACTTCTATGTTTGACAGTTTAAAGTGGCCTTGGAGAGTTTTCTCTCCACTCACCTAATCCAAGGCCCTAAATATCCTAAAACTTGTTGGTGTGTCTAAATTGACAATATAAAAAAAGTTCTCGTATATTTTATTCAGTGCTTGTTTTTAAATGGGCTATTCTTTAAGTCAAAGGGATAAGCGGAAGTGAAACTGATGGTGTTTGTCGACGCAAAAGAAATTAATAAAAACCAAACTATATGCAAATTCACTTGTTTCATTTTTCGATGAAAAGAATTTCTACTAGGTTCTAAGGAAATTCTAATAAAGAAATAAATTTCTCTTTTCTTTTCCTTCAACAAGCTTCACACTCACAAAAACTAACAAAAACTATCGGATGCCATAAAAAATGCACAAACTACCCCAATGCACTGAGTATATGTTGATGCAAAAAACTTAAGATTACTCTAAAGCAAAGAATGAAAGCAAATTTTTTATTGCTTCTAATTAGCCACCTTAGATGTTCAGATAGAATATAAGTTCCTAATGCTAATTTTCGTCCAAACACTAAAAGCAAATCTTAAGACAAGCAAAATGCACTCTCATTCGCAAAAAGAAACGAAATCAAAACAAGGAAAAAGAAAGCAAAAACCAAGTTTTTAAGAAGTTTTCTTTTTGACAAAAACAAAGAAAAAGCAGGACTTTCCAAAAGCACTCCAAATACTATTGAAGGCTTTAAGACCAAAAAATAGGTAACAAAAACACTTTGCAAGTTATCAACCCAATATGGGCAAAAACTCAACAAAATAGGTGTTTCAAGATGCCCTTAATCACCAAAAAGAAGCAAAAAGAGCTTGGTGACAATGATCAAAAGACCAAGAAAGACAACTTTCAAAATCATCAATCAATAACTTTCGAAAAGCGAGAAAAGAAAATGGCCACAAAATGCAGTTTTGACACAAAGCAAGAAGATCACAAAGATAAATTTTGTCACAAAGATTGAAACCAATCTTTCTTCTCTAGAAGACTAGAACAACCATTCTCGAAAAGAAATCTCGTGTGCTCAAACACAAATGATGACACTTGCAACAAAACAAAACAAGACCAAAACTTTCCACAACAAGAGAGAATTCGAAACCGTAAACTTGCTGCAAAACCAAAGACTGACAACAAAAACTCACTGCTCAGGAAATACTCAGACCAGCAAACAAATCTTCTGAGATAGAAAGACTTGAAAAAATCTTGGAAAATTACGGTATATGCGACTATTTCAATACAAAGTTGCGTATATACGTGATTCAGCCCAAAAAACCTGTGTATACATGGGTTCATATGGGGAAAGTTGCGTGCATATGCTACCGTAACCTGGAAAAATTGCGTATATGACAGTTCACAAGAAAAAATAGAAAAGAGGTCTAAAGAAACTGCTTAGACTTGAAGTCTGGGTTCCTATAGGAACAGACAAATCAGTTACAGTAAGAAAACAAATAGCTGAGTCTTGACTAGCTCAAAATAACCCAAACTACGAACAACAATACTGTTTTCCCCAGTAGAGTCACCAATTCTGTTGAGGGACAAAGTCCCATAGGGCTTTGGGTCAACACCCTAGCAGAGTGAGGGGTTATCTACAGTAAAAGACAAGCACTCCACACGGTCATGATACTTAAACGAGCAAACTATGCAAGGAGATGTGTACCTGGGGGTCCTTTGTTCGAGTAGATCCAGCCAGGGGCCAAACCCTCTTGGAGTTCCTCTCGATCCTCGAACCTGTAAAACATCCAATTCAAAGAAGCATAGCAATATATAGACAAAGTCTCATATAGAAATCAGCTTTACAACATATTGAAAGATGGTCAATTATACATTGAAACAATTATTCATATGTAAACCATAACAATAACATCATATGCATAAATAAGATTGACTTCGGGAACAAGACAAATGTTTCTTTATTGCAGATAACTAAAACAAAGCAAGGAATGATATCGCCTGAATTTTCCTCTTGCTGGCTCCAAGCAGAACCGTCCTCCACATCCGACCAATCCCAAGTCTTCAAAAGGCTCCTTCCATGACTCACACAAGGATATCTCAACTAGTGAAATAACATCAAAGCTCAAGGAAACAAGGGTTTCCTATAGTGGGGGAAGTGCTGGAAGCACATGGATATTTAGACTTGATCAAGGATAATCTCAGTAGAGTAATTCTCTCTATGCTCTCCTCCTCAAGGCCTTCCCATTGAAGCCTTTTTATACTTCTCCCAAAGTAGTTTTTTAGTTGGGAATTCGTTGGGAACAGTTGGGGCCATGGGCACTAATAGGTAATCAACAGGTAAAACCCGTGATCTCCGCCCGAAATTAATGAGATGTAATTTTTTTAAGTTTTTTAAGACATATACGCGGGTTGGGTATAGACTGACCCACGTACACACGTGTTTAGCTCAGGGCAATGTGGCGTACAGGAAACAAAACACTGTTTTTTAAGTATTTGGACCAAGTCTGGAAGGAGGGGTTTCCCTAGGCCATAAATGCAGCATCAAAAATATCAAGGGTGAGATTTGGAGATATAACAAAGAAGAAGGATGTAAAACACATAAGAAGGATAGATGAGTGGAACAGAGTGTGGCCAAGAAGGGAGATGAAAAGAAAAAGATAACAAAGATATCCATTGGTGGTTGTTTTATTAACAACCTTGTGAGAAACATGATGACATTTTTATAGCAAGGGGAATCTAATGTATGAGCATCCATAGAATATAAAACGATCATGCACATCTCATTCACTTCCACTAGTTGGTTTTATAATAATTGTTTTGACATATAATATTCACATGGATTTTATGTTGCTACAAAAGCATTTTGTTTAAAAGAGATAGCATTGGAAAATAAATATATTTCATGGTTATTGTTGTGGAAGGTTTTGTGGTGAATTTTCATCTTTCCAACCATCAGGTTGATTTACACCATAAAGGCTTGTGAATGATTTAAAGTTTCACTGTCGAATACAATTCCATCATGGTTTGAAAATGTTGAAGAAGTAATGGATTGTGGAAGGTTTGAAGACCATGAGATTTTATCATTTTGTCATGGGATATATTAATTTAATGTCGCAGATGCTGAAGAGATAACCCAAGGCAGTTGCAATGATTATATTGGCCCTTTTTCCATGTTGCTTAAATAAGGAGAATTAACTACATTGTTAAGAAAAAAACAAATTAGATGGAAGTGCTAATGACTTAAAACATTCACTTTCCTAAAACAAGTCTTAGTTGTTGTAGTAGTAGTTTGAGGAGTTAGCTATATTTTTTAAAAATTAGAGGGTTATGCATTTGATATTTAGTTGCTTAGATTTTTATTTTAATCTTGAAGTGAAGCCACTTCAAGAGTGGTTATCGGGGTGGTTAATTGTGCAAAGGTTCTGAGACCATACCATCCTCCATGAATTGTTGTAATAGGCCAAAGTTCTTGGCCATGATTTAATAAAATATATGAGAGAATAAGGATGAATATCTCTACTTTATTTAAAATAATTATGAACCATGTGTATTATATATGTGTATTGAATTTGTGAATTGAAACATTTCAAATACGTTGATGTGTGTTTATGCTTGATTCTAATCAAATTGTAGATTATTGTGGTTGTTTTTTTAATACTCGAGTTGCCTTTTATCATAGAAATTTTAGAGAAATTTCACTAAGTGTGTATGATTTTGCATGCAGTTTTGATTGAACTATATCAATTCTAAACACCCTCAATTATGGTTTAACTTAACCCTTTATCAAGGGTATATTGTTTTAATCTAAACTCCTCGATTAAGGCTTGATCTTGATTGAGGATGAGATCTCTATCAAGGGTTTGATATGACTTAGATAAAAAGCATAGTTCACATGTTATTCTCTCTCTCTCTCTCTCTTTCAATACATGCATGCATACATACATACATATATCAAGCATTATAAAATGATAAATAGAGATGATAAAATGGAGAGCACAAATGAGAGTAGATTACAATGTTATTCAAGAAGAAGAAAGCCCGCCAGTGAAGCCATGGAAAACGAATGTCCAACCCCACTAGAAAATATAGGTGATGATTTGCATGACATACAAAACCCATGAAAAAATGTAGGTGATTTCATGCATGAATAACCAGAACTATTATAAATTGTAGGTTATGCACACATTAACATCATTGAGGAGTAGAGTTGGCATGTTTCCCAATTAAAACAATATTGTGAGGTAATTGAGACCTACACAATCTAATAAATGGTATTATTCATCAAGAATTATAAATATGCTCCACAAATAGAGATAGTGAGTGATATCATTTTTACTAAATATTATTTTATTATAATTTTATATTGAAGGTTAGTTCCCAACATAAACCCTCATTGTGCCAATGTCCATATGGAAGGGTAGTGGTATGCATATCTAAGCCTAATAAGTATTATTCCAAAGTTGATATGTATGTTTTTTTCATTATGATAATATAGATGTAAGGTTTATTATTTACATTAACATTATAAAAAAACTACAAGCCTCTACACATTTATATACATATATAGTGGTTGTTTTGGAACAAGAGGAAAAAAATCAAGAAATGAAATAAATGGACGTGGTGTTCATTGAATACATGAGACGTTATCATCGGGAAGGTAAGAAGAATTCAATGAAATTTTGCAAATATAGCCAAAAATTGAAAGGAAGAATATAAATACAAGTGAAAAGAAAGAGCTAGTAGTAGAAAGGAAATGGAAATCTTTAAGAGCCCTAAGACCAATGGTACAACTACCATGGATTTCATCCTAGCAGCAAAGGATTCGTTAATTCTAGTAGATTTAAACGAAATAAAAGGCCAATTGAATTACAGACTTGTATAGGCTAAGTACCTACAATAATGTAAATTTGTATTATATATGTTATGTGACATTTAACGAGATTAGAAAATTAATTTCATTGTTAAATATACTACATTACTATGTGTAAATTCCAACATTGAGTTAAAAATGATGAGAATAAGAATATATAGATACTATGTCCATGTATATAGATTCCAATAATACACACCAATAAATTTCCAAAAGAGAAAGAATCACCTTAGTTGAAGCTCAGATGAGAAAGTTATGCCTCCTAGAAGTTGATATATTGCAATTGATCAACATGATTTGAGAGGATGCCACATTAGCTCCCATTACTCATGAAAAATGGGATAATGACATGGGAACTATGAAAATTAATCTAGAAGGGTTGATTTTTAACTCATATTAAGTGTTGAATGGATTAATTTTAACCCCCAGTTGACTATTGATCTGTGTTATAACCTGGCCACTAGGAGGAAAAGGGGTTTCATTATGGTGCACTTTGTTCCATGTATGAGTAGAGTAAATAAACTTGGATAGAGAGAAATACAAAGCACATAGAGATGGGTTGTGTTCTATAAAAACCCACATGCCACAAATCTTTCTTCTTTGTACTTGCATACATTCAAAGAAAGGGTGAGTAGAGAAACTTCACCTTCTAGCTAGGTTTTATCCCAAAAGGGTTTCCTAAGTCATATCTTGTGTCATTGTTGTTTTCTAAGTGATTGTTCAATTTTTATATGCTTTCTACATAATTATTGTGAATACATATACAATAAATAGTAAGTTAGTAATTCCATTAATATAAGGAAACATTAACCATAATAGTATAGATTTTAGAGTTTAGAAAATTTTCTTTATCAGATATTTTGTGATGAGCTATCAAGTGGAATATTCATTGTATACTATGGATCATATTGGTATAAGAGTAGGTTTGTTTGGGTATTTCATGGGAGGTTTCAGGGGATCCAAATTGGTTTAGGCAGAAGTTTGTAAACCCAAGCCATGGTCGACAAATCTATTAATAACCATCAAGTTGTGGTAGAAGATAGGTTCTCAAGGCTAGAGTAATAGGTCACATATATTAGTTGTAACGCGAATCACCTTATGGAAGCTCTCATGAATAAGTTGGTAATTAGAGAAGATGAAGGTTCTAACTTAAAAGTTAGATCATAGGGGAAATTAGGGGATCATGAAGAATTAGAGAGGGAGTCTAAGAAATAACCCTAAAAGGAAAAACCCAATTCAACTACCATGAACCATTTGCAGTCACTGATCAATATGGAAGTGAATATCAACATCAAGTCATATCGAGGTGAAATTGATACTTTAAATTTAATTCACTAGTTGTAACAGTTAGAAGTTTATTTAAATGTTCATTAAATAAAGGAAGAACAAAAAAATTCATTTGCTTCTCTGAAATTAGAGTGCTATGCCTTGACTTGGTTAGAAAGACACATGAAAACATTAAGACTAAAGGGAGATTCTATAATGAATAATTGAGAGAATTTCAAAACCCTCATAAAATCACAATGTTATACAGTAATTTGTCACACCCCCAGTCTCATATCCTAAGTGTCGCACTTTGTGTCGTCAATGTCACAAGTGTCGCAAAGTGATGAAAACTGTGAAGTGTAATCACTATGAAACACATAAAAAATATTCTTGAAGAATAGAAGAAAAACTGCCTTGAGTCAATTCTGAAGAAGGTTGTCTGAAACCCTAAATTTGAGGACCATCGCTATTTGATCCACTATTAGCCCGTCTTGATGGAAGGTTATAGTTCTTTGACCTAGTGCTGCTAGCGTGGGTTTTGATATGAAATCCCGTGCCAAACGTCTTCTGGAAGGTTTTCCCAAAATGGAGGGGAAGCTTTGTATGCTAGAAACTTTAGGAAATAATGAGTTGGATGTTGTTAGTTGCAAATATGGTCAAGCTCTACCATTTGGAGCTCTTGATCCTATCTTTAAGGGCCTTCCCCTTGAGATGTGGACCCTCCTCCCTCTTGTTTGGATCCCTAACTCCCTCTCCCTTCCTATAAATCAACTCCCTTCCATCCCCAAATGGTTGGTCAATGATTACCTGCATTCCTATGCTGAGAGTATGCCCAAATGCTACACATCTAACTTAGAGAAGGAGTGTTTGAAGAGTCTTGGATTGGACTTGGATATCCACCAAAAGGAGGTCTCCAACATCAAGGAAATTGTTGTATAATTCCCTTTTTGAATTATTAAATATACATTTGATGTTCACTTTCCATAAATGTCTAAATATTTATGCATTTAACTTAACACTCCTTGATTTTTCGAGTAGTTTATGTTTTATATATACTATGTATGCTCTCTTACATTGCGTTGTCTTTTGATCTCAATTTCAGGTACTCAAACATAAGGAACAAGAAAGGAGCGAGCCTAGAAGTTGAGGGATCGAAGTCATCATCAAAGGATTGAGAAATTAGCATCAAAGCGAGGTAGGTCTCTCTCTCTCTCTCTCTATATATATATTTTTAAACATAAGCTAAGAAAGTCTACATTAGTTTGTTCATTTTGTTTTTAGGCCCACTCATTGGGCTAGAGAGATAGCCTTTGTCTGCATAGGGGATTTATCTTCACCAAAAATGGCGACTTCACTGGGAAGCTATAGCCTCTTGAATCTCTTTTTTGATTTGATATTTTGATTAGTTTGACCAACCATTGAATTGTCTATTAGTTTAAGACTATATAGGTTTGCACATTGAATGACCATTGCCTGAGCGTGCTAAATATGGATTGCTTGTTGAAATATTTTTTTATTTTTTCCCACTTTTCTCGCCCATCTCATTTTTTCTTTGGACAGTAGCATTGTCAGCATGCTTTTCTTTAAAACAATCATGCTGAACCCATTTCATCACATGTTTTGCTATGACAGTCGCACTGATCTCATAGATTTGACAAAAACTAGGTTTTCTATCCTAGAATCCAGTGTGTATTGGCCCCTAATGTCCTTTTCTTGTCCTTTGTGATTGGATTTACCAGTGTTTTGTTTAGTTGCATTGGTTAACTAGAAACTTTATCTCTTTGGATTTCAAGTTCTTGGAGTGAGATATGATTGATTTCTAGGGTTTTTAGGTCAATTGGTTATCACTTGCTACTTATTCGTGTCACTAAGATATTGGTTTTCTGATTGAGTGAATCTTTTTTCTATGGAAATCATTCAAAACATCAGTTTGCATTTATTTTAACTTGCCTTTTACAAAGTTACTTTTTGATTTCATTAGGTCATTTTTCATTTGGAAATCACCTTTTGCTGTCCATTAAGCATATATTACATTGTTTGGTTTACAAGTTGAAAAAAGTGCATCATTTATTTGTTCAAAAAAGAAAAAGTGAAAGATATTTTCCTTTAGGTGATTTTGAATTAGATTTGGTGTTGCTTTGGTTGATGCATTAGTTGCATTAGATCATTCAAAAATTAAAAAAATTAAAAATATCATTCATATAAGTGCATCTTAGTAGAAGCGAAAATCATTTTACTTTTGAAAAGTTGCATTTAGCATAGTAAAAGGTGAAGATCATTTTTACTTTTTGGTAGTGAATTTGGAAAGTGAAAGTGAAAGTTAGTGGAAGGCATGTTGTTTGATGCATTATTGATTGAAATTTCTTCCCTTGATTAGTCTAGTTTTCATCGAAGTGGAAAGTTTTTTCTTTTTTCCTTATAATTGCATCTTAGGTGTTCAGGTGACATCGTTTTGAACCCAAAATTTAAACATAATTCAAGATAAACAGTAAAATTTACTCAATTAATGTAAGGATCATTTGGAACTTAATGCAAAAATTTAGAGGTCTAGGCTAGTCACGTGTTATTGCGTCTATAACCCTAGAAGTTATCGTTATCTACCAGCATTGTATTCCGGGGGTGAAATCCCGTTCCATGTATGGAAATATATAGGATGGTTCTCCAGTACTCTTGGGTATATTAGAGGTGCTCCACATATGGAAATTATATGGGAACTCTCTCAATGAATGGTTATGCCTTAGACAACGCTAACACAGGCTTGTGATCCCATACTGTCGCATATATATCACGAGACCCCACTAGGTTTCTATCCTTTACCCACAGGTAACAGAGTCAGCCGCCTTGCAGAAGTGATACACCGAACACAAAATTCGGGGAGATTGGTTGTTGTACGTTAAGTCCTTGGTTTTGGCTAAGGTGTATATAGTGGTTCACAAAAACTTGTTAAACCCTCTTGCCTAGTTTACCAAACCGCGGAAAAACATCCTTCCTATGGAAATACTCCTGAGTAGATCTTGTGTTGATACTAATGGAAAATTTTCTCGATTCTACCAACCAACAAAATACCCTTGATGGGAATCCTAGTCCTTTTCCTTCTTTTGTAAATGTTGGTGCTCCCTATATGGAAATGTTGTCCCTTCCTGGTTCTACCATTGGTTTTCCAGTTTGGTTATTTTTGGCCTTAGTGACTCTGAGTGTCCAAACTGCTTTTCAACCAAGTTCTCCTCCACCTAAACAACATCGACCTCATGTTGATCCTAAAATTGACCCCTCACCTTCTTTTCTTATTTCTTCACTAGGGTATTCCTCTTCGCATGGTGAAAGTTTGGATTCTAGTAACCAAGAAGCTAAGAAGAAGAAGAGGAAAAATAATAAGAAGCCAAATAAGCAAGGGTCAACCAAGCAACCATTGCTACAGATGCAACTAATGAAGAAAAATATTCTAATAAGCCCCAGAAAGTGAAATTCCCTTGCATGTTATGTAAGGGTGACCACCTTCTTTGGAATTTACCTGGTATCCTCAAGTTCTTAGAAGTGTGGTCCACTAATTCACATCGACATTTTTCATCATCCTTTGGAGTTCATGCTGGTGATAAACCTTCAACTAGTGACAATAAAACCCATGGGAAAAAGGGAAAAGTGAAATTTCCCTGCAATTTGTGTGAATCTAATCACCCCATTCACCTTTGTCATCTTAGTGATAAAGCTTCCAAAGAGTTGGAAAACCTTACAGCTTCTCAGTCTCATCTTCTGGTTGGATATCATAAGATTTCCTCTGATCCTATGCTATTTGATCAAGTGGTTAATCAAAAGTCATATTTGGTCAACCTTGCTCTCTCTGAAAGTGAGTCTCGTGTGTTTGTTCTTGATCAACCATTGGTTGAGAAAATGGTAGACATGGCTCCACCTTCAGATAACCATACCTTTCCGATAGAGAGTGAACTTCATACCACTCAAGTTCTTCTGGTTTCTTTAGTTTCAAATGAATTGGAGGGAAATCCTCTCATTCCCGAGGATCAAGGTGCAACTCTCATGTTCTTACAACACCCCATCCGATTAGTTTGGTCATTTATTTTGATTGAAGTTGAATCACAACATATTGTCTTCTATCTTATGTGCCTTTCCAGATTATAGTACAGGATTACAATATGGCCATACCTAGCATAGTCATCGACGAGGGTGCATCTGTTAGTATTTTTTCCTCTATTACTTGGAAAGCTTTAGGTTCTTTGTGGCTTGTCCCCATCACCAAGAATATGTTAGATTTTAACAGAGGAACCTGTCAGCCGTTAGGGATCCTTCCTAAGTTACCTATTACTTTGGGAGGAAAGAATGTTTATATAGAAGTGATGGTTTTCCAAGGCTTGCTGGATTTTAATCTACTCCTTGGTCATGACTATGTCTATGTCATGAGAGCTCTTGCTTCTTCCATATTTCGAGTGATGTGTTTCCCGCATGAGGGAAGAATTGTGATCATTAATAAAATTACATTCAATGGTCTTGAATGAACTCCCAGTCAATCGTCATCCCTAATTATTCTTATGTGCAAGTGATATCCCCTCCACCACAGGTTAATTATATGGCCACCTATTCCATGCCCACATCTACTGATGATCTAGTAGGTGATGTAGCATGCCATGTACTAGGGGCATTGGAGCTTGATTTTTCCATTGGATCCCTGGACATGTATCCCTTCCAAAGTGTTGTTCTCCCATTTGATGAGAACCTCTTGGAAGCCATGGAATATTTTGTTCTGTGATCAAGACCTTTGGAGTAGAGTTCCTTGTCTTGTGTCAAGCTTGTTAAAAAATGAAAGAAGCATCATGAGGATAGTTCTTTTACTATGTCAACCTCAATAAAAAAAAATATGTTCCCATCAGAATAGTTATTTTACTATGACAACCTTGTTAAAAAATGAAACAAGGTGTCATGAGCATGGTTCTTTTCCTGTGTCAAGCTCGTTAAGAAATGAAACAAATCCCCTTCCAATTCGAGTGTTTAATTAGATCTCGTAAAATCCTAGTCAAGTATTTCACTTGATCTTGTAAGTGACCCTTCATTCCATCCACCTGTTAGTAAATAGTAGTATACTTAAGTGAATGAAATGAATCTTGGGAGGCATGTACTTCGAATTGAGTCATTATGTTGTGGGCATGCAAACTTATCTCAAGCATAGTTTATCTTTGTTTCAGGCTTCTGAAAAAATGAAACCATCTTCAAGTATACTCAAGAATAGTTTATCATGTTTCAATCTTGTGTAAAAATGAAACCATTCCCACTTTGCCTCTCATGATTTCCATGTTTATCATCCTGCTTTGCTGGATGAGCCTTGGTTTTTCATTCCATCGTTACCATCCCTCTGGCCAATCATACACTTTCAATTGGTTTTTTTACTTGTGCCTAAGGAACCACTGCAATGAGTGATCTTATTAGCCACCCTCTTGACCTTTACATGTTTCGAGAAATTCCATCATGACCGAAACCAGTTTCTATCCTTTTATACAACTTGTTCTTTTAGGCGAAGTAATCTTTAAGCTCCTTTATGTCTCTCAAAATATGAAAATATTGTTGAGCACTTGTATTTTCAAACTCGTAAAAGTAAATGAAAATACGTGTTAGTTCCCTATACTACTAGTTTAACCCCTTATTGTCATTAGTGCAACCCCCTTATTATATTTTTGTGCCCATGTAGTCCCCATATTGTTATTATTGTGCCACATAGAAGCCCACTATTGTTATTACTGTGCCCTTACATTATTATTTTTATGTCGGCTCTGATTATATTATGACCCCTTATACTCCTATATATAGAAAGGAGGTCTTGTCATTTGTATCATCAAAGAATTGTTCATTTCTGTAATGTAAAGGAGGTTTCACCCTTAAAGAGGCTTATTTTGAAGGCGTTTATCTATCTTTTCTATCTTTTTGTGAGCTGGTTTCATAACATTTGGTATCAGAGCTTTGGATTCTAGGGTTTTGCTGCTCCAAACAGATCATCATGGAATTTTCACTATAACGTTTTCTCTGCGACGTTTCAGAAGCTAAATGAAAAACCCACTGGAGAAGAAATCTCACTGAACCTTGGGTCCAAATTTCTGATCTTGTCTCGCTATATTTTCAGATATATGATCTGAGGAAGTTAGGGCTTTTGTAAGATCTAGAATTCCATCTCAAACAGGCCATCGTGGAATTTTTGCTATAATTGTTTTTCTACAAAGTTTCTGACTTTGAAATTAAAACCCCTTGGAACTGAAAATTTGGTGAATCATGAGCCCAAATTTCAGATCTTGTTTTGTTATATTTGTGGAGATACAATCCAAGACAGTTAGGGTTTCTGCAGGCTCCTGAATTACATCCAAAATATGTGACCTTGGGAATATCGTCATAACTTTCTCTTTGAGCATCATATTAAAATTTTGTCAAAAGTTATAGAAAGAGGACAGACTGTAGTTTTCTTTGTATTAGTTTCAGGTCCTAAGGTTGAAACAATGACACATGGAACTTCATACAAGTTAGTTCTATTGAACTAGTCTATAATCAGGTCATCGGGGGCTATTTGACATAACTCTACCTTGTAGAATCCAATCTTGATCAGACTTGCGGGGTTAGAAAGAGGACTCAGAGGGCTACTGTAGGACGCAATTTTAGAACTTGGAGATCTAAAATTATAGTTATAGTTGTTTCAAGATCAATCTCCTAATATCAAGAAAGGGCGATATGAGGAAGTTTGATGGCAAGGATCCGGTAAATTGCATACTACAAATGGAGCAATATTTTGATCTACATGAGGTGCAACTGTTACAAAAGGTGCCTATTGCATCTTCATATTTAGAACTAGATCAATTTATATGGTATAAAGGGCTTTGTTCTCGTAAACCACTTGTTACGTGGTCAATTTTCACAGAGGAAATGATAGCACATTATGAGGATACAAAGAGAAACAAATTTTTCAGCCAATTGATAAATCTCAAACAAAAGTGTTCAATGGCAGAGCACATTGAGGACTTTAAAAAATGAAATATAAAAGAAAATTATATTCCAGAGAAGCAGAGGATTGATGTCTCCATAGGGACTTTAAAGGATAACATTCAACATGAGGTTCGTCTTTGGGAACCTGATTCATTGGAGAAGGCATTCAGGTTGGCAAAAAATATGGAAAGAAAAATTATGGAAACAAGGAAGTCTACCCCTCACAACTATAAATATGGAAGTGTTACTTCTCTTAACCTTCCACAACCTACAAGGTTGACACCACAACCATTGGAAGAAAAAAGAGCAAAAGGGCTTTGTTACAATTGTGATAACAAATACATTAAAGGTCATATTAAGTGTGCTAAGAAAAAATTATTTTACATTGATTGTGAGAGGAAGAAGAAAATGATCAAGAAACATCAAAAGAAGAGGATATGCACTAGGAACCAACCCCAAAGAAAGAATAAATGAATTCGACCATATCTTGTAACGCATTGGAAAGAATTACCACTCCTCAAACTCCCAAAATAGAAGGACATATCAACAAGAAAAATGTTCAAGAAGTGAAAGATCACATTGAGCATCAAGAAATGAATCTGACCATATCTTGTAATGCATTGGTAGAAATTACCATTCCTCAAACTCTCAAGATAGAAGGACATATCAAGAAGAAAAAGGTTCAAGAAGTGAAAGATCACGTCGAGCATCAAGAAATGAATCCAAAAATATCTTGTAATGCATTGGCTGGAATTACCACTCCTCAAACTATCAATATAGAAGGACATATCAAGAAGAAAAAGGTAATAGTGTTGATTCATTCCAGCAGTACCCATAATTCTATTCATTGGAAGATAGCCAAGGAATTGAATTGCTTCCTATATCCAGCACCAAAGTGTCAAGTAACGGTTGCAAATGGAGGAACCATAAATTTCTCTGGAAAGTGCCATAATATCAAGCTATCCATGGGAGAATATGTATTGAATAGCCCAATTCTTTCAATTCCAATTGGTGGTGTTGATGTTGTACTAGGAGTCCAATGGCTACAATCCTTGGGTACAATAGCTTTTAATTTTCAAGAACTTTTCATGAAATTTTCATTAGGAGTAAATGAAGTTGAATTAAGGGGTATCACAGGGAAACCAGGAAAGATAATCATCTCTAACAGAATAAAAAAGCTTCTAGAGAATGAACAAAGAGGCGTAATTGCACAATTATGTTCTCTAGAGGTTCCCACATCGATATCATCTATTCCTCCAGATCTCCAAAAATTCTTGGACAATCATTCCAAGGTATTTGAGACTCTCAAATGAATCCCACCTATTCGTGATCATGATCATGCTATTCATTTGATTCCAGGAAGTGTTCCTCCAAACATCAGGCCTTACATAGATCCCTATGCCCAAAAGAGTGAAATTAAACGTATGGTTGCAAAAATGCTAGAGGCTGGTATAATTCAACCTAGTCAAAGTTCTTTCGCTGCTCCAGTAGTATTGGTGCACAAGAAGGATGGGTCATGGCGCATGTGTCTGGATTGTAGGGATCTCAACAAGCTCACTATTAAAGATAAGTTTCCCATTCCTATCATTGATGAATTATTGGATGAATTTCATGGATTAATTTACTTCACCAAGTTGGATCTTCGTTCAGGATATCATCAAATCAGAATGAAGACTGAAGACAATATGAAAACAACATTATTAAATAAAGATGCATTTTCATGGACTCCAGAAGCAATGAAGGCCTTTGAACATCTTAAAGAGGCAATGTTCCAAGCACCGGTCTTAGCTACACTAGACTTCACAAAAACCTTTTTTCTGGAATGTGATGCCTCGGGAAATGGAGTTGGTGATGTTTTAACGCAAGAAGAAAGACCCATTTATTTCAAAAGTCATCTAATCAGAGGAGATTATTTACACAAAGCTATTTATGAGAAGGAAATGTTGGCGAGACTACATGCACTTGAGAAATGGCGACCTTACCTAATGAGAATATCCCAGTTCAAACAATATTGCCAGAACTTGACGAGGAAGGAAAAATCATATTGGAACCTGAAGCAGTCACAGAAAAAAGAACCCAATAGCTAGGAAATCAATCAATTTAATAATATATCATCAAGTGGAAGAACTTACCCGTTGAAGATTCCACATGGGAGGACGATAATTTTATACAGAAGCATCCAGAACTACTCAAGTGTTGAGGAAAAAACTTTTTGAAGGAGAGGGGAATGTTAGGTCCCTATACTACTAGTTTAAACCCTTATTGTTATTAGTGCAACCCCCTTATTATATTGTTGTGCCCATGTAGTCTCCATATTATTATTATTGTGCCCCATAGAAGTCCACTATCATTATTATTGTGCCCTTACATTATTATTGTTATGTCGGCTCTAATTATATTATGACCCCTTAGACTCCTATATATGGAAAAGAGGTCTTGTTATTTGTATCATCCAAGAATTGTTCATTTGTGTAATGTGAAGGAGGTTTCCCCCTGGAAGAGGCTTATTTTGAAGGTGTTTATATATCTTTTCTATAATTCTGTGAGCTAGTTTCATAGCAATACGTCTACTTAGTAGAAGTTTAACCCTTTTCCAGACTGAGATAGAATATTGTATGAAAAAGGAATACCTTAGTCGACCATGACTAAGAGGTTCTCTTGAATATCATTTTCTACCTTTTCGGATTTGAGGGACTATCTATGAAAGGTAACCTTTGGAGTTTTCTTTTTCACCTCTTTTTAAAACTCTCTAAACATGAAAAAGACATCAAGTTTCAATTCTGTCGGACTTGTAAAACTTAAATGACACAGGACTTGTCACCATGACGAGACCGTGTTACTCCATGCCAGGTCTTGTTAAACTTATGATGATGGATTAATATGAAGGATGAAATTATATGACAAGCATATGGTGTCCTCTTAAATCTTGTGTAAAAATAAATAGGTACTTGTTACACAGCATTTTGTCACTATCTCCCCATCCACGATCCTAGAGGACATCTACAGTGTACCTGATATGCTTTCCTATCATGAAGACTCCCATTGTGTCCCTCTTCATGAGCATAACAATTCCCTTTTGCATCATTTCCCAAAAATATTCTATTCATCCCAGTTTACAAGACTGGCGCTAATGACCTGTGTCCTCCTCGCGCCAATATGTAGGGATTACAACTGTCCCTAGAACTGATCGAATCGACTGAGCCCTTTCTTAGTCACGTCGATCCTCTTTTGGAATTTTTTTTAAATATGGAGCCGAAGCTTCCAACTCTAGAAGCTTCGTAATGGATGTCTGGTAAATGGTTAGGCTGGATGGAGTCAAGGAGTTTAGTTTGGGCTCGTTTCCCCTATTAAGATGGAACTAATCCAAGAGATAAGGCCTTCTCCCATGAGAAGAGGAACCATCTCCCCTCCATCCAAGCTATATAAACCTCTCTTTTTCCCAAGCACAAGTTAGCTTTTAGTCCTAATTAAGTTCTGGCTGAAGTTTTGATTTTGGAGTAGTCAGCAAGCTACCCATAGTTTGTAGCTTTCTAGCTTGTGTTTAAGGGAGAATTGTGAGTTTGGTTTGGTGTGAAGACTAAAGGGAAGAGACTTGAGACTACCATTGTTGAGGCTATCCATGAGATGATAGCAGAAGTGTGTGTGAATCCAGATATGTCATAGGAGAATAGCAATGTCAAGACATCGGTTGTAATCTCTTCTTGAACTAATATAGATGCAACTATTGATTGATTCCTACCTGAAATATCATCTCACATATGTATGGCTTAATATTTCTTAACCTATTAAGTAGGTTGAATGCAATTTTTATGTTATCATGTTTGTTGTTTGATGTTGTTGACTTGTTTCAGGTGTTCGAAGGAAGGAAACAGAAGATAGCCGGAGCGAGGAAGCAAGATCGTCACCAAGTGGAAAAACGTACTAAGAGGTAGGCCCTCTTATTTGATTCTAGCCTAAGGAGATCTTCCATAGATTCTTTTCTTGTGGCTAGACCCGTTCTCTTGGGCTAGAGAGCTCTCTCAGGATAGAGAAATTGTTTGTGTCCACACTTAGACTTTACGTATACCACAAATTGGCAACTCCACTGGGGAGCCAATCCTTCTGTTTGATTGATTTTCATTTTATGGTTTTGTGTGAACTTTTCTAGTATCACCATTTCCCTTTAGTGTTCTCTGCTTTGCCTGGTTTACTGCTCTGAGCCTGAAATTTACAGTGGCAAGTCTAGTCTTAGCCTTTGAAAATTTTTATTTCTTTTTCCTTGAATCCTCGGTTAGCATAGTTATTTTTCTGACAATCACGCTGATCAGCATGAGTTTCCAAAAAACAGTCACGCTGACCCCCTTTTGGTGCGTGTTGTCAGTTAGGCAGTCGCGCTGATTCCTGTAGGTGAAGATCAGGGTTTACCCTAGATCATAGCCAGTGTGTCTTGCCCTTCTGATTTTTGTCTCTCAGCTTGTTTTTCCAGTGTTCTCCTTGATTCCAAAGCTTCATTAGATTGGTTTGTGTGCTTGTTTGGTTTAGCCCACCCTCTGATGTGTTAAGTCTGGCCCTGTGTGAAGTTCTTTTTTATTTTTTCTTTGAATCCCTCAATCAACACTACTTGTAGCCTGACCAGTCACGCTGATCAGCCCATCAGCGCTAGTTGTAGTCTTTCCAGTCGTGTCGGTCATGTCGATCGATGCTAGTTATCAGTTATGTAGTAGTGTTAGTCTTTGAGTTAAGAAAAATAAGAATTTCTCCCACTCCAGTGCAAGTGTGTCTTGACCCTCAGGCTCTCTTCTTCCACCCACAAGTGACTAGAATGCTTTGTTTGCTGGTTTTTGATTGATTGATTGGTTTGAGGTTTCATTGCTTGATATTTTGAGTTTTTGGATGGTTTCTATGACCCTAGCGCATCTATGTCAATTACCGTTCATTTGTTTGTTTACTCATTATGTCAAGTTTTTGATTTGCTACTTCATTTAATCCATCTTTTAGTCACAACATCTTCATTGCTTCACTTTCAATCCAATGAGTGAAAGGGTCTCATTTGTTCTCTTATTTCAAGCGTCTCTTTTCTCGTTCTAAGCATAGATTACATTGCTTGGTTTGTCAATTGAAGCATTTATGTGTTTGGTTTGTTTGATTCGGGGAAGAAGTTGCTTTTAGTTTCATTTATCATGCTTTGGATTTGATCTATGCTTGTTTGTTCAAAATTGTGAAAACTTTCATTCAAGTGCTTTATGTGGAAGATTCATTTTTCATTTTATGAAAAGAAGAACATCATTCTAGTTTACTTAAGCGAAATATTGCATTAGTAGCGTCATTAAGAAGCTAGAATTGCATCATCGTAAGAATTGGAAATGAAATAAAACTTCTTTTGTTGTTATAGAAAGATTCATTGCGTTTAGGAGATTTATTAGAGAAAGATTTCATTCTTTGATTGTTGCATTTTCTTTTTGTTCCCTGTTATGTCCTAAATCTACCTCTGGCTAAGAAAGGTAGGTCTAGGGTAACATCAAACCACGCTTAACTTGGTAGCTAGCCCTACCAGGTCGGGAGAGGGCTCTCTCCTTGTCAATCTCAGGAAATATGGCAAACAATGCAAGAGATGACTGATGTAAATACTAATTTTATGCTAGGTATATGCTCAGAGGATTTTGATTGATTTTTATGGTTGTTCGCTGGATCAGATGAGGAAGGAAATTTTGGGTCTGGGGAATGAACTCATATTTGCAGAGGTTTCTGTGGGGCGAAGTAGGCAAGTGTTTTAGTACTTTAAATTAGGTGTAATGGTGAGTATAAATACTGGTGAGAAGTTGGAGAGGGCATGCAAATATCATGAGTCCTCTTCAAACAGTAGAAAACATGTAAAACTAAATAAACCCTAAGGCAGAGCACTGAAACATCAATGAATTCCACCTTTACACTTGATTCATTTAGTTATGCAGAAAAAGAGAGAGATAATGGCACACATAAACATATGATAAACTGAATCATAGAGGAGAAAACAATACTAATTCACCTTTCCACAACAATCCCACAAAATGCTTCAAAACCCTGGTCTATTTCCTTGCCAAACTGTAGTAGTGATGTACAATAGTGCTCAAAACATCCACAAGAGTCCAACCTTGACAAATGACTAAGAAAGTACAAGATATAGGCATCAAAATACCTATGCTAGCCATTAGGGGTCGAATCCATGATTAAAGGAGGTGTTTCAACAAGATCTAAACTAGGAACTGAAAAATAGGCAGTGGAACAACTTGCCTCTAAAACTATGGAAACTGATTCATTCAGTTCAAAACCACCTAAAACTGATGTATCTACCTCCTTAAGTCAATTTTCATCATTTTTACATCATAGTACATCAATTTACATCATGAATTTTAGCATGAGAGAGAAAAGTCAAACTGGTAGAAAACTAGGCGAAATTCTGAGCAAACAGGCAAAATTGGCAATTTTTCATCCTATGCGTAGCGCCATTTTTTTTGTGCGTAGTGCTTTTTCCAAGCCACTTTTGGAAGGCTTCCCAAAGTCCAAATCAGGTGTAGGATAGCTCATTGAAAATCGCGATGAGTCTAATTTCTGGAACAACTTGAATTTTTTGATTTGGAGTCCATTTGCCCCTCCAAAAATGCAATCTCCCAAGAATCCCGTGTGGTCAAAAAGTGGCAGAGAGGGCATTTTTTGGGTGTTTTTGGCCCTTTTGGAGGTCTAGAACTTGTCAAACCTTCACAACCATTTTTGAGCATGCATAACTTTCCATGGTGATTCCAAAAATGTAAAGTTTTTTTCAAATGGAGGTCCCCATCAAAAGCGTAGCGTTGGTGGCACTACGCACCTGCTGGAAAAACCTGTTTTTTGCCTGAAAGATTCAAAAGTGTCAAAAACTTCACCAAATTTCTTGAAATTTGGCATGAGTGATCTTTGTTAGGTGCTATGCTGGGCCAATGATGCTTCAGCCAGGATCTTGAACTTATCTTGCTCTTTTTTTCTCCTCAAAGCTCTTTTTAGCTTGGCTTTTAGCCTCTTTGTCCTTGCATTACAAATCTTGTTCTGGGTTAGGTAGTGATAGGCTAAGTGACGAAGCATTTTCTTCTCTTTGTTTGCCTTATCAAGCAACCTCTAGATGAATTTTTTCCCTCTCTTTGCTGCTTATGTCTTTCCATGGAACTATCACTGAGTGGTTTCTTCTTCAAGCCCATATTCACTATCCCTCTCCATTGTTGTACAGTTGTTTCTCTTGTGGTAAATGAAGTGTGTTGAATGAAGAGTGGTGAGTGAAAAGTGGTGAATTGGTGAATGAAGGTAAGATGATTATGAAGAGATTTGAATGGGAAAATAGGTGGGGGTTAACAAGAATGGGAAAGGGATGTAGGGAGTAAGTAGGGTTAGTGAATAGTGTAGGGTTTGGGAGTGTTGTAGGTTTTGGGTTATATGTATAGGGTCTGGGAATTAGGGAAGTTTTAGGGAATGATGTCTACGGAATTATGTATGGGAGGATAGGGTTTAGGGAAATGGTAAAAGATGATATAGGGCAACAGTAATGAGTGTGTTTTACAACATATGAGACAATTTAGTGACAATTAGGGTTTGATGTCTTGAGAATCAATACAACCCAAAAACTTATGAAAAAATTCCTTTTAGCAATAAAAGTGATGTTACTTAATTTCCATGGAGGGATTTGGGAGTTTTGAGGCAATTTTGATAAGTTTTGGAACTGTTTGTAGCCCAACTGCCAGGTGAGTAGCTCTTTTTGCAGGACATTTTTGAAGGCCTTCCAGGTGTCCAAATTGGGCGTGTGATAGCTCGTTGGAAAGCTTATTGAGTATAATTTCCAAAAAAACTTGAATGTTTCAATTTGGAGTTTATTTTCCATATCAAAAGTCAAATCGCCCAAGACTGGTCAAAATCTGCAAAATGACGCTGCCTAAATGCAAAGTGTTGTTGCAGTCAACTTTTGAAGGTCTTCCGTAACTCCAAATTGAGCTCATGATAGCTCATTGGAAAGATCTCTCTGTCTCGATATCATTTGACTCATCAAGAAAGTTATTTGGACAACCAAGCAAGGAGAAATCTTGATTTTCCCAAGGTCACTCCAGAAGTGCATCAATCCCCTGAGGCCAACGATGTTTTTGACATTTATTTAAAACCATGAAAGCTATGCAAAAAGTGAAGGAAATTTTTCTTCCTTGGCCTGTTATGGACAAAAAACTCTCTCACTTTTTCCAAATTCATTTTTTCTTGCTCATAAACATCATTTGAGTAAAACATATCTCGATGTGTGGAAGAGGGGATTTGTCGAAATGAAGTGAAATGAAGGGGATAAGGGGCTTCTAAATTCTTGAGAAAATTTTGGGAAGTAGGGAGGGATGTTAGGAAACAGGGAAAAGTGGAATTTCAAATATTGAGTGAGGGGAAGGGGTCCAAAAGGGCTAAACACAGGCGTAGCCTAGAAAATTGTCAAATTGTAGCTAGAAACTAGGGTTTGTGCGAAAATGAGGAATTTGAGGGATATCAGTGATGGGAAGTGTTTAATAAGGTACATTAAGGATAGGGGAAGGTGTATGAATATTAGGATACAAGTTTTGTTGATGATTTAACCATCCAAGAGAAATTACCTTCGAAATCCTAGGAGAGGGAAATGAACCTTACCCAAGTACAACTGAAGCATGAATAAGGTGTAAAATGACCTGTGGGAACCTGAAATGATGATGAAAACTATTTGAATGATGGTACACTCATCTGAATGGTGACATGGACCGACATTTGGAAAACTTTGGAAGGAGTGAAAACAAACCCTAGACCTAATACCTAGTGACCAAATTTTATTTGAAAACTCACTGAAATGACAAAATTTGACTTTGACACCTTAAAATCATTTTGTAAGAGCATGTTTGATCACTGGAGGAAGGCTTCAAAGGCTGACACTAACATTGGCTCCAATGGGGATGGTAGCTCCTTGGAGGTGCCAAGAACTGCAGATCTTTGGGAGAGCATGCCAGTGCCTTATCCATTGGGCAATAAGGAGTCAATACCTTGGCAACAAAAACATCAAAACTCAAGACTCAAAACTCATAATTAAAATGAAACTGACGCAATACTAAAACACAACTGACAAACTAGACAATATGCTCAAAATGGAGATTATTCAATAAAACCTACTCTAACGGTTCCATTCATCACCTGATCAAGTGAAATGAAACAATCAATGCAACCAAGTAAGTATTCCGGCTACTGTTTGCATTCTCCACAAGTGCTTGCTTATGAACAATAAGAGAGAACCACTGAAAGGCAGCTCCCATGAAAACTTGTAAACAGATCCGTTGAATGATGTGGATTCTCTATCTTACTCCAAAAATGCTGCATAAGGATCTTGAAATTCATGCACACTGGGACTTAGCTCATCCAATGGATTACTTTTCTTCTCCTCGTACCATGAATGCAAAATTTCATCTGAGCTTTGTGATGAGACTCCTGCTGAAAATGACAAAGAAACTAGCTGCCAGATCAAGTTTGTATCAGTACATGTTTCAAGCTCACAGGTAGCTAATGGAGAAGGACTTTGACTACAGAAGTCAAAAACTTGAAAATACTGATGCAACCCATTTTCTGTTGGTTCTAATGTGATTGCACGATTTTCTACAAGTTTCTCATCCTTTATTGAAGATGTACTATGCAAATTTCCCTTCAAAAACTGAAATGATTCAAAACAGAATGGTATGGAATCATCTGGCATCATTTGATCATATGGTCTAGCTTCCAAGTCTTCATTTGCAACTTGACAATCAATGGCATTCGGAGGCTGCAACTCTGGATATGAAATGTCTTGAACAAGGATTTCATTGCCCTCAAGATGGTCCAGATCAAGACTCATCGACAGTTGATTTCTGATTGCATGAAAGTTGTCTCTGATGAACTGAAACGAAGCAAAAAAAAAAGGCAAAGATCCTTCACTTACTTCAAAATTTGATGCACTTTCCTCCTCACTTCCATAGCTGATATGCAATGGCTAATCACTGTATTCAAGCTACTGAAAATGAACTTCCTCCTTCCACAAACCAGCTGTTGATTTGTCTGCAAGATTAGCTTCTGTTTGGAGAACATAATCATCATCATCATACTGATCAAACTTAGGCAAATCATCAGTATAAAACACATCATCAAGCATACATGTCATATCAACAGATCTCTCTTCTCCAAGATGATCTATAAAACAATCATTATCAGATTTATGACAACTGGGATAAGAAAGAAAATATTTTGGATCAGCCACTTGTTCCTCTTCAATCAACGAGCCATGGTCTTGAACATCATACTCATTCCTTGTGGTGATATTTTGCATCATCTCTTCCACTGCACTTACCAAAATGTCGAGCTTTACCTCTAAAGATGTCGATTCCTCTAGATCTATGTTTTTCATCTCTTCTTCCTTCAACTTTTCCCTTCTGATCAACAAATTAGCCTCTACATCTACTGCATTGTTCTGCATCTCTTCAAGTGTTGCAAGGTTTCTTTCTCTCAGCTGAAACTCCATTTCTGGATCAAAGGCTTCTGGGTAGTGCAAGAGAGTGGATCCAGGAGGAGGCCTTATATTAACTGGCATCAAAAAGTAGACTTGGTTAAATCTGGCAGAAAATTGTTGTATTATCTCCCTTGGCAGTCTTTTCAGCTGGTTATACTCTTCTATAATCAAGAAAGGGTTTTGTCTGACCACCCACCTATCGAGGAAAACTTTGACAAACTACTAGAAATCTGAGATGCTTGCATTAGGCAAGGTTTTGAACCAACTCTTTCTTTGCAAGGCAAAGAAAGAGCAAAAAGCCTAATACTGACATCTTCTTCTTCAACTTCAAAAAGGTAAAGGAAAGACTCAAAATTCACTACATGTCTCTCAACAGTGATGTTGTTACAGTCACCATCAAATCTTGGTATTTATAGGTCATGATTTTTAGGGAAAGCATGGGATATAGGAGGTAAAATCAGAGGCTTGTATCGATCTGGAATTTTACAAGGTATAGGGGTATGTACAGAAGGTGTAGAATCAATCTTGGTCTCTTGAGGCTCATCATTTTGAAGACGGTCATCACAAGCTTCAGAAAAAGGGTCTTGATCAAGCTCAAATGCATTCAAATCTTTGGTATTCACAATCTTCAAAGGGAAATAATCAAATGCAGGCTGAGGATCTTTTCTCAAATACAATATACTTTGCAAAGCCTTCTTGACATTCTCGGGAAAAGAGAAGAAATAATTTATAACAAAGAACATAATGTCTTGGATGAAATTCCAATTTGAATACCTGATCTTTCCATATTGTCCTTTCATGTTTCTGCTGGTCAGGTTCATCCTCCAGTGGAGTCCTTGGATATGATCTTGAAAATGATTTGGAATTGCCAGGTGAATGATTTCAACCTTCCGATGTCTGATCATTGTCCACCATCAACAATCAGATCTGAACTTGATTACATTTTGCTGAGGAACATAAAAATACGTTCCCCAGTATGGTCACCACTATGTTATGGCCTAAATCTACCTCAGGCTGAGAAAGGCAGGTCTAGGGTAACATCAAACCACGCTTAACCTAGTAGCTAGCCCTACTAGGTCGGGAGAGGGCTCTCTCCTTGTCAATCTCAGGAAATATGGCAAATAATGCAAGAGATGACTGATGTAAATACTAATTTTAGGCTAGGTATATGCTCAGAGGAGTTTGATTGATTTTTATGGTTGTTTGCTGGATCAGATGAGGAAGGCAGTTTTGGGTCTGGGGAATGAACTCAGATTTGCAGAGGTTTCTATGGGGCGAGGTAGGCAAGTGTTTTAGTACTTTAAATTAGGTGTAATGGTGAGTCTAAAGACTGGTGAGGAGTTGGAGAGGGCATGCAAATATCATGAGTCCTCTTCAAAGAGTAAAAAACATGTAAAACTAAATAAACCATGGAAATGTCAAAAACTTCACCAAATTTCTTGAAATTTGGCATGAGTGATCTTTGTTAGGTGCTATGCTGAGCCAATGATGCTTCAGCTAGGATCTTGAGCTTATCTTGTTCTTTTTTTCTCCTCAAATCTCTTTTTATCTTGGCTTTTAGCCTCTTTGTCCTTGCATTACAAATCTTGTTCCGATTTAGGTAGTGATAGGCTAAGTGACGAAGCATTTTCTTCTCTTTGTTTGCCTTATCAAGCAACCTCTAGATGAATGTTTGCCCTCTATTCACTGCTTATGTCTTTCCATGGAACTATCAGTGAGTGGTTTCTTCTTCAAGCCCATATTCAATGTCCCTCTCCAATATTGTACAACTATTTCTCTTGTGGTGAATGAAGAGTGGTGAACTGGTGAATGAAGGTAAGATGAGTATGAAGAGATTTGAATAAGAAAATAGGTGGGCGTGAACAAGAATGGGAAAGGGATGTAGGGAGTAAGTAGGGTTAGTGAATAGTGTAGGGTTTTGGATATATGTATAGTGTTTTGGAATTAGGGAATTTTTTGGGGAATGATTTCTAGGGAATTATGGATGGGAGGATAGGGTTTAGGGAAACGGTAAAAGATGATATAGTGCAGCAGTAATGGGTGTGTTGTTACAACATATGAGACAATTTACTGACAATTAGGGTTTTATTTCTTGAGAATCAATACAACCCAAAAAATTACGCAACAATTCTTTTTAGCAATAAAAATGATGTTACTTACTTTCCATGGAGGGAATTGGGAGTTTTGAGGCAATTTGATAAGTTTTGGAACTGTTTGTAGCCCAACTTCCAGGTGCATAGCGATTTTTGCAGGACACTTTTGGAGGCCTTCCGTGTGTCCAAATTGGGCATGTGATAGCTAATTGGAAAGCTTATTGAGTCTACTTTCCAAAAAAAACTTTAAGTTTTCAATTTGGAGTTAATTTTCCTTGTCAAAAGTCAAATCTCCCAAGACTGGTGAAAATGTGCAAAATGAGGCTGCCTAAATGCAGAGTGCTATTGCAGTCAACTTTTGAAGGTCTTAATCAACTCCAAATTGAGCTCATGATAGCTCATTGGAAAGATATCTCTGTCCAGATATCATTTGACTCATCAACCAAGTCATTTGGCAAACCAATCTAGGAGAAATCTTGATTTTCCCAAGGTCACTCCAGAAGTGCATCAATCCCCTTGAGGCCAATGATGTTTTTGACATTTCTCTAAAACCATGAAAGTGGTGCAAAAAGTGAATGAGATTTTTCTACCTTAGCCTATTATGGAAAAAAACCTCTCTTACGTTTTCCAAATTTATTTTTTCTTACTCATAAACATCATTTGAGTAAAACCTATCCCGATGTGTGGAACAGGGGATGTGTCGAAATGAAGTGAAATGAAGGGGATAAGGGGCTTCTAAATTCTTGAAAAAATTTTGGGAAGTAGGGAGGGATATTAGGAAATAGGGAAAGTGGAATTTCAAATATTGAGTGAGGGGAAGGTGTCCAAAAGGGCTAAACACAGGCCTAGCCTAGAAAATTGTCAAATTGTAGCAAGAAACTAGGGTTTGTGCGAAAATGAGGAATTTGAGGGATATTAGTGATGGGAAGTGTTTCATAAGGTACATTAAGGATAGGGGAATGTGTATGAACATCAGGATACAAGTTTTGTTGATGATTTGACCATCCAAGAGAAATTACCTTCAAAACCCTAGGAGAGGGAAATGAACCTTACCCAAGTACAACTGAAGCACGAACAAGGTGTAAAATGACCCATGCGAATCTGAAATGATGATGAAAACTCTCTGAATGATGGCACACTCATCTGAATGGTGACATGGACTGACATTTGGAAAACTTTGGAAGGAGTGAAAACAAACCCTAGACCTAATACCTAGTGACCAAATTTTATTTGAAAACTCACTGAAATGACAAACTTTGACTTTGACACCTTAAAACCATTTTGTAAGAGAATGTTTGATCACTGGAGGAAGGCTTCAAAGACTGACACTAACATTCCCTATCTCTCAATTAGTGTTAACTTTCATCGAAGACAAAGCTCTCTTTTCTCATATAGCTGCATGTAGGAGTTTTTTCAGATGACAGTGATAGGGCCTTGTAATTGAAACCTAATTCAAGATCAACCATTAAAATATATTGAATTAACCTAAGGAAACATTGAAACTTAATGCTCACGTTTAGAGGTCTAGGCTAGAGATGTGTTTCGGCATCTTTAAACCTAGCAGTTGTCATTCGCTTTGGCACTAGACAGTGCTAGTATGGACTTATGCTCCCTGTACCATCAAGTATATAAAGGGAGACCCCACTAGGTTGCAATCCTTTATCCGTTGGAAGCCGATTCTACTGCCTTGTAAATGTGATACACCGAACATTTCATTCTGGGAGACTGCCTTGCTACACTTCTCGGTTCGCTGAGAGGTATTCTGTAGTTCACGGTTACCTGGTAATCCTTTTGCCTAGATCATTCAGAGTAGTCATTTTGGTCTTCTTGACTCTTTAAATTTAAAATATCATCAAGCACTTGTCATTTCCATTTCGTTCAAATCAAAAGAGACTAGAGTCACCTTTTGCCCTTTTCTCGACTCTATAAACATGAAAATGAAAAGTTTTCTTATAGTGTTTTAAAATTAACTTCCCATGAAATATTCCTGGTTAAAGTTACTTTCCTTAGTAATTATTTAGGTTCAATTCTTATGGAAACATTTCTAGAGTCTACCAGTCAAGGATTCCCTCGAATGGGAATCCTAGTCCTTTTCCTTCTTTTGGAAATGTTGGTTCTCCTTGTCCCTCCCTGGGTTAACCATTGGTTTACCTATTTAGTTATCTTCGACCTCAGTGGTCCTGAGTGTCCAACTCCTGCCTAACCATCTCCTTCATTTGAACCACATCAGGTTGATTCTAAGGTTGACCTCTCACCTTCTTCCCATATTTCATCACCTTCCTCTTCTACTTCGCCTGGTGAAAGCTTGAAATCTAGTAACTAGGAGGCTAAGAAGAAGAAGAAGAATACGAAGAAGAACAAGGTAGATAAGCGAGAGGCCAACCGTGCAGTTGTTACTCCAAATGCACCTCCCACAGAAAAACCTTTCGATCCTCCATGGAAGTTCAGATTCCCTTGCAAGCTCTATAAGGTTGACCATCTCCTTCAAGACTATCCTGGAGTCCCCAGAGTCTTAGAGGTATGGTCTCAAAATCTAGATCAACTGTCCCTATCGACCTCTAGAGATCATGTCGATGCTACACCCTCGACTAGCAATAGTAAGAAGAAATGGAAGATTAGATTCCCCTGTAGGATATGTGAAGGAGAGAATCTTCTTCACCTTTATCCTCTTATGGATAGAGCATCCAAAATTTTGGAAAACATTAGAACTCCTCAACCCCAACTTCCTATTGTTTATCAGAGGCTTTCTTCTAACCCTCTCCTAGTTGGTAAAGAGATTAACTTGGATTCATCTCTTGCCCATCCTTCTCTTCTTGAGCATGATCCTCTTGTGTCTATTCCTGAACAAACATTGGTCGAAAAGAGTGTCGACTTGACTTCGCCTTCAGTTGTTCACTCTGCTCCCGAAGAGAGTGATGATCATACTACTCATGTTCTTCTCGTCTCCTCAGATTCTCATGAATCGAGGAGTGACCCTCCCATCCCAGTGGTTCAGGAGAGTCCTTCTCCTTCTTCTGCAGGGCATGGGGGAAATCATATGATAATCCAACCAAGTAGTTTTGTCTTTTCTTTTGATTGGAGTCAATTGATTGCTTTATGCTTCCCATCTTATGTGCCTTTCCAGATCACAGTACAAGCCTATAATATGGTATTACATGGCATTATATTAGATGAAGGCATGTCTATTAGTATCATGTCTTCTACTAATTGGCAAGCTTTGGGCTCCCCACAGCTTGTGCCTGTCACTCAGAATCTGTTGGCTTTCAACAGAGGAACCAGTCAACCCTTGGGGGTCCTTCCGAAGTTCCCTTTTAATTTGGGAGGAAAGACTGTCTATATAGATGTGATGGTAGTTCAAGGTCCCTTAGATTTCAATCTTCTCCTTGGACATGACTATGTTTATGTCATGGGAGCTCTTGTTTGTTCACTTTTCCGTGTGGTTTGTTTTCCACATGAATGGAGAATTGTGATTATTGATCAATTGTCATTCATTGGCCACCAAGCGCCTCCTCTACAACCATTGTTCCCTATCGGCTCTTGTTTGCAAGGAGTACCTTTCCTGCCACAAGTAAATTATGTGGCTACCCATTCCGCCTCCACATTTGTTGATGATCACACAGATGGTATAGTAAATTATGTACTGGGGAAATTGGAACCCAATCTATCTATGGTACCAATTGATGTTTATTCCTCCCAGAGCATGGTTCTTCTGTCTAGTGAAGACCTCTTGGGAGCCATGTTCTCATATGGTTCATGAACATATGTGATGAGGATAGTTCCTGGTCTTGTGTTAACCTCGTTAAAAAATGAAACAAGGGATGAGCATAGTTCCTTGTCTTGCAGCAAGCTCATTAAAAAATGAATCAAGATGTCTGAGGATAGTTTGTTCCTATATCAACCTCGTTAAAAAATGAAACAAGGGCCATGAGTATAGTTATTTTATGTATCAACCTCATTAAAAATGAAACTGGTCCTGAGGATAGTTCTTTTATTGTGTCAACCTCGTTAAAAAATGAAACAACTCCCTTTTCCAAATCGAGTCTTTGATTAAGATCTCGTAAAATCCCAGTTGAGCCTTTCCTGGATCTCAAAAGTGAAACTTCATTCCATTCACCTAGTTGAATGAAATGAAGCTTGGGGGCATGTACCTCGAATTCAGTCATTATGTTGGCGGCATGAAAACTTATCTCAAGCATAGTTTTTCTTTTCAAGCTTGTGTAAACATGAAACTAAATCCAAGTAGAGCTCCCCATGGTTCAAGCTTGTGTAAAAATGAACCCATGCCCAATTTACATCTCGTGATTGCTGTTTTAATTAGTTGATTTATGCTAGATGAGCCTTGGTTGTTTTATTCCATTGCCACCATCTCTTTGGCTGATCATATGCTTTCACTTGGTTGTTTTTTCTTTCCTGAGGAACTGTAGCAATGAGTGGTTTTATTAGCCAACCTTTTGACCATTACATGTTTTGAGTAGTTCCTCCATTGCCAAAACCAGTTGCTACCCTTTATACCACTCGATCATCCAGGACGAGTCACCTTTAAGCTTTTTTCCAACTCGTAAAAGATGAAAATATTGCCAAGTGTTTTTTCCCTTTTTTGACTCGTTAAAGAGAATAAAAATGGGGGGTCTGCTTTCAAGCTCTTTTCCGACTCTTTAAACACGAAAAGATTGTTGAGCTCTTGTCATTTTGGACTTGTTAAAGGCTGCGAAATGCCGTGCACCCAATATACGTTTATGCCTTTTTTTGGCTAGGATGCACTATTTACGAAAAAGGTACTCCTTGACTGAAATGGTCAAGTGGTTCTCTCAAGTATCGTTTTCTACCTTTTCGGGCTCGAGAGTCATAAATGAAAAAAATGGGACCATGTGGAGTTTTCTTTTCCGTATCTTTTTCAAACTCTCTAAACATGAAAAAGATACCATGTTACACCTTTGTTGGACTCGTTAAAACATTAAACGACATTGGATTCGTCGTCATGATGAAATTGAGCTTCTCCTTCATAGGGCTCATTAAACTTACTAGGTTAGATTCGTCTGAAGGATGAACTTATAGTGCAAGCATATGCTATCCCCTTCAAGCTTGCAATAAAAAATAATTCAGGTAACCGCTAGAAATGGTGGGGGAAAATTTGGAAATTCGGTCAATCATGTTGGTAGGTCACTCTTAAACATGACACTTTCTGCTTCGTGTCGGGTTGGGATATCCTCCTTTTCATTTGACCTTCCTGGGTTGGGCCGCTAATTTTTGCCTTCCATTTGATCTCTGCCACGTCATCATGACCACCAATCCTATGGATCCAAAAGCTGCAAAACTCCGAAATCGTGTCACCGATATGTTCAAGAGTTAGTCCCTCTGCAATTACACTTACTCATTCTCTGTATCATCTGAAATCATTTGCATCCCTTTGTCTCATGTCGATGATGTGGGATACATCATGGCCCTCCTTCAACATGGTCGCTTCCTGTCGACTTCAGCTCATTATCCAGGAAGCTGGCCAAGAGACTCCCTTCCAGTACCTTAGAGCTTGCATGCCCTAATGGAAATTTCTTCGCACTCGACGACAAGTTCACATCATTGGCTTTCAATCAAGTGATTTCACGGGTGTTCGACATCAGTTCCTTTATTCACATTCCATGAACTATGCTACCAGTACCTCGAGAGACATTGTCATTATTGATGGTTTCTCTCGTGCTTGTTAATAGTTCACATCATTAACCAGTAATCAAGCGACTTCCTAGCATTTTCAACTTCAACACATTCATTTTCATGTTAATATTTGTACTTTGATCGGGTCGTTTGGAGCACAAGGCCTTGGGATAAGATTACACAAGTCTAGGTTGCAAGGCGATGTGACATGGTCATGTTGATATACATGTCTCTTTTAGATGGACGGTTGCGACCATACCATGAGTTGTTATATGTGATCCTTCTCATTATTGGGTGGTTGCAACGATACCTTGGTTTCGTTATGATCCTTTTCGCTAGATGGCTACGCCCATGCCTTGGATCCATTTACATGATCACTCTCTGGATGGTTGCATCCATACCATGATTCATGTATTATTATTCAGAGTTTTCAGTGATGTATATATATCTATTCTTGCTTGCAAGTTTTCCGATGATGGACTTTGGTTCCCTGCTTCCACTTGTAAAGCATTTCACCCCTCACTCTAGCTCGACCTTCACGCTTTAGGGGGCATCTGTTACACAACATTTTGTCACTGTCCCTGTACTCCCCATCCACAATCTTGGAGGACCTCTACAGTGTACCCAACATGCTTTCCTATCATGAAGAAACTCCCATTATGTCCCTCTTCATGAGCAGAACAATTCCCTTTTGCATCATTTCCCAAAAATCTTATGTTTATCCCAATTTACAAGACCGACGCTAATGACCCGTGTCCTCCTCATGCCGATATGCATGGATTACAACTGTCCCTAGCACCGATCGGATCGACTGAGCCCTTTCTCAGTCACGCCAATCCTCTTTTGGAATTTTTTTTAAATATGGAGACGAAGCTTCCAGCTCTAGAAACTTCATAATGGACGTCTGGTAAATGGTTAGGCCGGATGGAGTCGAGGAGGTCAGTTTGGGCTCTGTTTCCCTATTAGGATGGAACTAATCCAAGAGATAAGGCATTCTCCCATGAGAAGAGGAACCATCTCCCCTCCATCCAAGCTATATAAACCTCTCTTTTTCCCAAGCACATGTTATCTTTTAGTCCTAATTAAGCTCTGGCTGAAGTTTTGATTTTGGAGTAGTCAACAAGCTACCCATAGTTTGTAGCTTTCTAGCTTGTGTTTAAGGGAGAATTTTGAGTTTGGTTTGGTGTGAAGACTAAAGGGAAGAGCCTTGAGACTACCATTTTTGAGGATATCCATGAGATGCTAGCAGAAGTGTGTGGGAACCTGAATATGTCGGAGGAGAACAGCAACGCCAAGACATCGGTTGAATCTCTTCTTGAACTAATATAGATGAAACTATCGATTGATTTACTACATGAAATGTCATCTCACGTACATATGATTTAATGTTTCTTGACCTGTTAAGTAGGTTGAATGCAATTTGTATGTTATCACATTTGTTGTTTGATGTTGTTGACTTGTTTCAGGTGTTCGAAGGAAGGAAACGGAAGATAGCTAGAGCGAGGACGCAGATCATCACCAAACGAAATATTGTACTAAGAGGTAGGCCCTCTTATTTGATTCTAGCCTAAGGAGATAACATAGATTTTTTTTTTGTGGCTAGACCCGCTCTCTCGGGCTAGAGAAATTGTTTGTGTTTGGACTTAGAATTTACCTGCACCACAGTACTCACTAGAAATAGTGGGGGGGAAATGAAAGAAAACATCTCTTGTATTTTGTGTAAAGGCATAATGTCACTCTTGAACATGACACTCATCTATTTCTGATGTTGGATTTGGGTTATCCCCAATTCAACACTTTCCTTCCTAGGTTTGGGAAATCCATTTTGCCTCTCGTATGATTATACTACATTGTCATCACGACCTATGATCCTATGTTGAGTCAAATGCTACAAAAATCTAGAGTCATGTCGCTGATATGTTCAAGAGAAGTCCCATCTACAATCTTTTACCGCTTACACACTGTCTGACATTTCTGCCACAATCCTCAATCACTCCTATCATTTTGAGATATTCTATATTTCGTGTCGATGATGTGAGAAAAATTACAGCCCTCCTTCAATGGAACACTTCTTGTCGACTCCAACTCACTATCCAGGAAGTTAATTTAGAAACACCCTTTCAGTACCTTGGAGTTTTCATGCCTCAATGGAAAGTTCTTCATGTTTGATGATAGGCTTACATCATTAGACTTTGATCAAATAATTTTGCACTTGTTTGACTTCATCTCACATATTCACACTTGTAGATTGTACTGGTGTACCTTGAGGGCCATCATCATTATTGGTGGTTTCTCTCGTGCCTGTTAATGGTTTACATTATTGACTGATACTCAGGTGGTTTTTACCATATTCGACGTCAGCACATATATTCACATGGTTATATTTGAACTTTGGTCGAGATAGAGATGAAGACCTTGTATCTCATCTATTAAAATCCATGTTGTGAGGAGTTATTTGGTATTCTTGATGTATACATATGATCCTTTCTAGTCAGATGGTTGTGTCCATGTCATGTGTCCATACACATAATCCTTTCTACCCGGATGGTTGTGCCCATGCCGTGGATTCATGTATTTTTAGATACCTATTCAGATATTTATCATTAGGCATATTTGTATCAGAGATGTCATATATGTGAATTGTATCATTCTTTATTTGTAGATCTCCTGATAATGTTTTTCCAGTCCTTGCGTTGAGTTGTAATGAATTTCAACCATCACTCCCTATTATGCCTGAATCCTTTAGGGGGCATCTGTTATACAATAATTTGTCACACTCCTAGTCTCATATCCTAAGTGTCACACTTTCTGTCATCAATGTCGCAAGTGTCGCAACATGATGAAAACTATGAAGTGTACTCACTATGAAGCACATACAAAAACATCCTTGAAGAATAGAAGAAAAATTGTCCTAAGTCAATTCTGGAGAAGTTTGACTAAAACCCTAAATTTAAGGAGCAACACTGTTTGCTCCACTACTAGCTCATCCTGACGGTCAGTTACATTTCTTTGACTTAGCACTTCTAGCAAAGGTTTTGATATGAAAACCTGCGTTGAACCTCTTCTGGCAGGTTTTCCAAAAATGGAAGAGAATCTTTGTATGCTAAAAAAATCGAGAAACAATGAGTTGGATGTTGTTGGTTGTAGATATAGTCGACCTCTCCCATTTGGAGCTCTTGATCCTAGATTTAAGGGCCTTCCTCTTGAGATGTGTACATTTCTCCCTCTTTTGTGGATCCCTAAATCCCTCTCCCTTCCTATAAATCAACTCCCTTCCATCCTGAATGAAATGGTTGGTCATTGATTACCTGCATTCCTATGCTGAGATTATGCCCAAATGCTGCCCATATAACTTGGAGGAGGAGTGCTTGAAGAATATTGGATTGGACTTGGACATCCACCAAAAGGAGGTCTCCAACATCAAGGAAATGCTTGTATACTTCCATTTTTTATTTATAAATATATAAATTTGATGTTCACTTTCCATAAATGTTTAATTTTTTATGCATTTAGCTTGATATTTCTTGATTTGTCGAGTAGTTTATGTTTCATATATACTATGTATTCTCTTGTATCTTGTGTTGTATTTTGATCTCACTTGCAAGCACTTGAATGTAAGGAACAATAAAGGAGTGAGCCTAGAAGCTAAGGGATCAAACTCATCATCAAAGGATTGAGCGATGAGCATGAGAGCAAGGTAGGTCTCTCTCTATCTCTGCATTTTTAAACACAAGCTAGGAAAGTCTACATTAGTTTGTTTAGTTTGTTGGTAGACCCACTCATTAGGCTAGAGAGATTGCCTCTACCTGCAGAGGGGATTTATCTTCACAACAAAATGGTGACACCCCAGGTACGTCGAATTGAGTAATTATGATGGGGTCATGCAAACTTATCTCAAGCATAGTTTATCTTTGTTTCAAGCTTGTGAAAAAATGAAACCATCTTCAATTATACTTAATCATAGTTTCTCATGTTTCAAGCTTGTGTAAAAATGAAACCATTCCCACTCTACCTCTCATGATTTCCATCTTTATAAACCTGTTTTGTTGGATAAGCCTTGGTTTTTCATTCCATCATCACCATCTCTCTGGCTGGTCATATGGTTTCACTTGGTTGTTTTACCCATTGCTGATGAACCACTACAATGAGTGGTCTTATTAGCCATCCTCTTGACCTTTACATGTTTTGAGCAATTCCATCGTGACCAGAACTAGTTGCTATCCTTTTATACCACTTGTTCTTCTAGGTGGAGTCATCTTTAAGTTCTTTTCTGACTCTCGAAACCTTAAACATGACTGAGGATGCATGAATCTAGTGGCCTAGTAACCCCTAAAATATATTGTGGGTTATGGTAAAGCTAGATTATGTGCCTTGGTGGGCCTAGGAATCCTTGTCGGTGCATGGAAAGATATACGGTAAAGCCAAGAGATGGATTTTCTCTCCGTTGGGCCTAGTGATTCCGGGATGAAATGCATGGTAAAGCCTGGAGAGTATGTCTCAGTGTAGGGCCTAGTGATCCCTAGATCAGACTGTTGATGCACGGTAAAGCCTGAGAGACTAGGAGGCACTGAAATTCCTCATGGTGTAGGTGGAGAAATCCGGTGGCATCCTCATCGATTGGTGTTTTTGATGTGTTCTATGAGTCCCACATTCATGCTTGGAATATGGCACGAGGGTGACTGGCTGAAGAGATACTTGGATCAGCCAATCTATGGTCACGTGTAACATGGTAGTCCCATCTTTGGTTAGTTTATTGCATTGATTAATGAGAAATTAATTCCATTGATTTTTGTGTGTAAATGTAATGGTCTGTATATGGATTTTGATGGTTGATATGTTTATTGTAATTTTGTTCCTATTATTTTGGTTATATGTTCATTTTATGGCAACAACTATGTCTAGCTCTCAGCATGTTTTTACTTGGATTTGAATGGATATTGTATCTATGACCTTATAAGTGATAAGAAAGAAAATGACATGAGGAAACAATGGTTCATGGTGATTCTCATATACATAAGAGATCTCTACACTTAATTCTTTTGTTTACACCTATAGGTTACATGTTGTTGATATGTTTGATGAAATGCTTGTCATGGCTAGTAGGGTTCTGGTTAAGGCCTTGATCAAATATTTACTTTTACATCATTGTTTCCATGTACTTTACTTAATTCTGAGCTTTCATTCCATTCTGGGCAGTGGCCTGGACTCTAGGCCTGAAAAAGTGGCTCAAATCTCAGAGTCCTTAGAATAAAACTGGCAAGTTTGGATGATAGTGATTGGCAGGCAGGCCTATGACAACGACTTTAGGTATCTAGTCACTCCCTTTCACATATCATGAGAGCGACTGGGACTTTAATTGTCTAGAACAATAGTGGGACCTAGGGACAAGTTGTTTGAGTTGATGAATTGTCTCTAGAGGGTTCTATCGATGGTGTTGGATGGTTGTATGTGATTTTCTATCGATTCCACTTTCTTAAGGTCACCTAGGAGGTCGAATCTGATCATAGTAGCCTCTCGTCTCATGTTTACCCTAGTTGACATGGTAACTTAGGTGGATTTCGCAGGAGGGTGTTGCACAATGGTATCAAAGCATGGTTCAAATCTCAGACTGAATGGGTTGAATGTGTGTTGGTCATGCATGAATGTTAGTTGCATGTGTGTCTCTTACACTTATATACTTGTATTTGTTTGATGATGGTTTAGGGTTGTATCATGGTTATCATGGAGAATTTGATGTTGATTTGATGAATATTAATTGACATGGGTATGTGACTGACTGTATATGGTTATTTTTCACTTTCATGTTGATTTTATGTCGCCTACTTACATCCTTGTATGTTAGGTTAGATTTTGAATATTTTGATTACATGCATCAGTCTTGTAGGTTGATTACAAGAAATGATTGATTATGTTTGACTACATGAGGTTATGTGTATTTGTGGTTGGTTAGGAATTACTTGTACATATTGTTGGTTGCATGTAGTAATGTGTACAATGGAGTAATGGTTGTTGTCATGCATGAGGTCATAGCATGCATTTTTTATATGGCATTGCATTGATGACTAGATCCTAGTTAGAGTGATTTTAATGTGTTGATTCATTTATTTGTGCATGTATATACGCTATTATGATTATGTTATACATGTATCACACTGATTCGGTGATCTTGCATAAAAGGTATCCTCCCCAAGCTATACTAAGTACATCAATTTATTGGGATTTGGTTTATCTCACATATTATGCATTGTAGGAAGAAAGAGATCAAATGGCTAGCAAGGTGGTAGACTACGTAGAATCTTCCTATGCAGTAGATGAGCAACGTGGTGGGGGCCATACTTCTAATTTGGCTTATACAATGAGGATCTTCAAGGAAGAGATAAGGAGTTGTAAGGTAAATAATGACTGGATCATATAGGCACAAGAGAAGCAAGCGGAGGTTAATGCTATACTTTTTTAGAGTTTATCAGACTTGCAGTGACAAGGGCCACTTCGAATCAGCCATGCACATGAGGATGGGACTAATGGAGCCACTGGCTTGGTGCATCCTCAGTACAGTCTCAAAGCATTTGCAAGATGTTCGTTCAATTTAGTATAATAAATCTTTCAACCATATAGTAAACCTACTACCTATACAGCACAAGGACATACTTATTTGAGTATTCACTAATTTCGTGTCCTCTATATGATACCAGACCTTAGATTACTTGTTATTTTCCTCCCAGCTGTGAGACCAACTATTCCAGCCTGAGTCTCCCCCCAAGTAATTCCTCACACGCATGATTTCTTCTTAAGACTAATTGTCTTAACTTGCCACAACTATCTGGTCCTAACCAGACTTAGCTTCATGAACCCATCTAACATTTCAGTGCAATATTCTCATTCCCAGTTCAATCTTTTCTTCTTTCTTGATCTCAGGTATGCATACCCTCTTGACTTATTCATTGAGAACAAATCTCCAAGGAAGTAGTTAGGGATAGGTAACTGCTTATCCTAACTACCTAACCTGTGAGAAATGCATAATTATCATTATTACGACATTTCACTTCCTACATAGTTTAATGAAAATAAATAAATGCATAAACTTATAATAGTATTCCGTTTGTTGAACTGCAGTAATTAAATATTTACAATTATTGGGGACATCACATAGGAGGTCATAAGTTCAAACTAGAGGGGTATAGTATGTATGCCTTACTAGACTTAGTGGTTAGATCACTTGGGAGGTGGGTCCCCTTGTCCCATAAGTAAGGGGGTCTCATACACCATTTTGGTGTTTGGCTTGGCTGTGACCTTAAAATTGGGTTTCATATATATATATATGAAAATGAAATTGATATTAAAGTATAGTTAACATAGATATTTAACTAATTGCATGTCTGCGGGGCTGAGAGGCACATTCTAGAAGATAATAATAAAAATAAAAATGAAAATTAATGTCCACGTAAGCCCAAAATAAAAATGAAATTAAACATATTAATAAAAAACTACAATACAATTGAACACAAAGAATCTAAAATCTTGCTCCAATTTATTATTATTGTTTATTTTAATTAAATATTTGTAAATTGAATTTTTGAAAGAGAAATCATACCTTGTAGATATAGTAAAATATATAGAAACATAACTATTTCCATGTCAAATTTGTAATATTTGAAAATATTAATTTGATATAGTTTTATTATGAATTTTATTATCATGTCATGTAAAAAATAGTATTAAATCTAATATTAATATCAAACCATTAATAATAATAATAATATTATTATTATTATTAAATTTTATATTAATATTAATATATCATAATGTAAATAATATAAATATTACTATTATTAGATATAATAATTTTGGATTAATAATTTAAGGAAATGTTTGCAACAAGGTGCACACGGATCTAGGTTAGTGTGTGTGTGTGTGTGTGTGTATATAATCTCTGAAGGTTCAAATATTTCTTCAAATCTCTCACCATTCAAGTATTTCTTCAAATTTTGTACTTGAAAAACAAATTTGCACCTTAATAAATTTAATTATATAACCAGTGGAAAACGTCTGGGTCAATCTACATATGAGAAAGAAATAATAGCCATCTTACATGGAATAGGCACTTGGCGACCATACTTATTGGGGTGACATTTCCAAAATTTCACTGACCATCATAGCCTAAAATAATTTCTAGAGCATTGTCTATCATCGACACAACAAAATAAATGGCTTGCAAAAATGTTGGGATATGATTATGAGATAATTGATAAGAAGGGGCGTGACAATGTAGTGCTTGATGCCTTATCACACCAATTTGAGGATGACGCCTGCTATGAATGGTTCTACCACCCCTCTCTATCCCAGCTCATTAATAAGTTAAGAGCAGATCCTAATGCCTCATAAGAATACTCTTAGAAGGATGAGGTTCTTCGCTACAAGTATCAGGTTGTTGGAATTATGATACAAGTATTTTCCTTGATGGAAACTCCACAGATCAACTCAATTTTGATAAGAGGCTAACATGAATATTCATAGGGAATAGGGTAGTGGTATAGAGGATCAGGAAGATGGAACTAAGGTATATTAATCAGAATAAAGAAGCTGAAGGAAGAAGATGATGTAAGAGTAGTTTAAGAGATACACAAGGGTTCACTCAGTCCAAGGAGCGTATACACACAGGTACTCAGAATAGAAATAGCGTATAGCATACACACGTACTCCCACAGAACGCAAAGTGTGTACATGTTGAAAAGCATGGTTTTGGTCCGAGGTATTTGGTCCAAGGTATCTTTGGACCATGATATTGACCCTAGGTATTTAGTCCGAGGTATTCGGTCCATGGTATTTGATCCAAGGTATTGGTCCTAAGTGGATTCAGTCCATGGTATTGAGAAAGGCAAAAAACTATATAAAGAAGAGAGGATCATAAGGCTAGATGTGCAAGTGAATAAGATTCTAAGGAATACTTCTATCTGAAGTATATTTTATGTTGCAGGGTTATGTTTGGGACTAGATCTGAAATATTTATGTGCACCTTGAGTTCAATATTGGATCAGGATCATGAGACCTGAAATGACTTATTCTTGAATGATCTGATATTGGTTGAGGCTAGATCTAATGTTTTGCGTCTATTTTATTCGTTATCTATCATGATCTGGGTTTGTCTGAAGTCTGGAATTGCAACAAAGTTCTGAGTCAATATTTGCAGATCTGTACACAGGTTCATCTTGGAAAAAGAGCATATACACGCAGGTTTTGTTCTTTCAAGTAGCGTATAAAAAAGAAAGGCTTTATGTTCAGAGATGGTTGATCTATCAAATCAGTATTGTTGATTTATTTCTGCTACTATTTTACAGTTGTCTGTCAATGAAGTCTTCTTAGATCTGAATGTAAATCTGAATGCATAAGGAGGTTGATATTTGATTGATTATATAAGTGAGAAGAAATGTTTTCTATTTCCAGTTTGTCTAAAGTTCTGTAAGTTGACAGTAGATGTTCAGTACACTGCTGTTTGGTATAGTTTGTGATTCAGAGATTTTACAATTTAGAATCTTTAGAGGTATATGTAGGATGGGCTGAAGGAAGTAGCGTATATACGCAGGTTTTCTTCATTGAAGTAGCGCATACAGTCTGACACATGAATTTTTGAGGTTTCAGTTGGTTTTTAATGTTGATACAGGTTTCTGGGTTTAACACAGTGTTCTGGTGACAGTGATCTGATTGTTTCAGATTAACTGCATGTTGGTCGATGAAGTTTGATTTTCTAAATTTCTGATGGGTTATTGATGAGTCAAGGTCTTCATATGTCTTGATATGTGCTAGGAGCATCTAGTCTGAAAATTCATGAAATGTGGTCCCTGGTGGAAGAGTGGAGTTTTCTGTAGGTTGGCACCTACGTACTAGTAAACATATTGGCTAGTATAAGAGCTAGGGGGTTGTAGCTCCCTTCTAGTAGAGGCTGCAGAATGAGAGAAGGTTGTAACCTTCTACAGGTAGAAGCATGCGTACTGGTATGAGTCTACACCAGTACAAGATTGTAAACAGATTTTTTGATTATTAGAAGAAGACAGAGACAACAACAACAGGTGTTTTTCACCCACATTAGGTTTCCACCTTAAATCTTGGTGTTCATGTGTGTTGCTTATGTGTAATGGTTTATTATGTTTATACCGCATATGGTTACTATTTAATGATTGATGAAGTACTGATGCACTGATTAAAGATCAACATATGATGAATTAACTGAATCATAAGTTTACTAAATAAACGCTGGTTTCCTTAAAGACAGTTGCGTGTACATGCTAGTTCCACTCTCTGAAGTAGCGTCTATAAAATTGATTATGAAAAAAGAAAAATTCTTGATCTGATAATACTGATTCACCCCACCCTTAGTATTATTTCCAACAATTGGTATCAGAGCCAAGTTCTTCAAAAGAAGATTGATCGCTTGAAGGAAGATCCATCAAGATGAATAATCACGAAAGCATGGGATCCATTAGACCACCAATATTCGATGGGAGCAACTTTGTTTATTGGAAAATAAGAACCACAACCTATCTACAATCTCTTGGAACAGATGTCTGGGAAATTGTGGAAGGAGGATATAAATTTCCAACAACAATTCCTATAGACACGACAGGTAAAAAGCAATATGAAACCAATGCCAAAGTTGTCAATACTTTATTGGGAAGTTTGTCACAATCAGAGTTTGTCAAAGTCATGCAGCTCAAATCAGCCAAAGAGATATGGGACAAAATCGTTCAGAGCTATGAAGGAGACTCTCAGGTAAAACGTGCTAAGCTTCAAACTCTCAAAATTCAGTATGAAACTCTTAAGATGCATAGTGATGAGAATATAGCTAGTTACTTCTTACATATAGATGAGGTTGTTAATTGTATGAAGAATCTGGGTGAAGAAATAAAGGAAGTTACCTTAGTTGAGAAAATTTTGAGATCCTTGTCTGCTAAATTTGAATCAAAAGTGTCTACCATAGAAGAAAAACAGGATCTGCAGAATATCACTATGACACAGCTTCACAGAATCCTAACTTCTTTTGAGATGAGAAAAGGAGGTCCATCAGATATGAGAGAAGTCGCATTTAAAGCTTCAGCAAAAGGAAAAGAAAAGGAAGAACACAATGAATTAGGACACATTTCAGAAGAAGAAGATGAGGTAAAATTTTTCAAGAAGCTTCAACAGGGCTCTGGAAGGTTCAGAGGTAAGATACCTTTCAAATTCTTTGCTTGTGGTAGAGTTGGTCATTATGCTGTCGGATGTCCTCATAAAGATAAATATGAAAAAGGAAAGTAATATGCAAAATGGAATAGGAAACAAGTTGTGAATAGAAGGAGTTACTATACTCATGAATATAGGGATGGTTTATCTAATAGTGATGAAGATGAAACTGGTCAAGATTACAGACTTCTCATGGCTTATGATAGCAATGATTTTTGCAATAGTTTAGAAGAGGATAGTGATGGTTTATCTAATAGTGATAATTATAGACTTCTCATGGCTTATGACAATGATGATCTTTGGGATGCTTTAGAAGAGGAAAACTTTCATGAAGAAATCTCTAAACTCAAAATATGTTTAGAAGAAAAGAATACGATCATAGATACCTTGACATACCTACTTGCTGAGAAAGAAAAACACAATGAAAAACTAGAATGTAAAATTGTGGGTCTAAGAAAATATCTTGAGAAAACAAAATATCTCAATCTTAGATTTGCTAAAGGATCAGAAATGTTAAATTAAATTATCAAAGTTCAGCGTTCTCCTCTTATAAAGACAAGTCTTGGATATAGTGAAGAAGCATCTCAATCACAGAAGTCGTTAACCTCCACCAAAAGCTTTCTTGATGCAGCAAAGACCAGTGAATAGTATGAAAATCGTCAGCAAAGGCATAAAGCTGATGACCAGGTAAATCATGCTCAATTTGCTCCAAGGATGAATATCAATAGAATCCACAACCAACCTCAGGCAAATCATACTCAATTTTCTTCAAAGATGAATATCAATAGAAACTACAATCAACAGGTAAATAGATTCGATAGTTGCAGAAACTTCTTTAATAGGAAATGTTTTTCATGTCATAATTTTGGGCACAAAGCTTCTCAATGTGTTGCTTACAAAACCATCATGACTAGAGAAACACGAAATCAAAGGAATGTAACAGGGATCAAGAGAAGTTCCTATAATAACTTTTATCCTCTTGAAAATGAAATAGAATGCTCAATTTGTAACAACTTTGGTCATGAAGAATCTGAATGCAGGAGAAAATTTCAGTAAACACCTCAAAAGAAGAAAACACCATTAAATACCAAGATATGGAGAAGGAAAGAATATCAAACAAAAAGTTGTGGTATAGCCTTGTATGTAGAAGGACACGAAAATCAATGGTATATCGAGAATGGATGCTCCAAACATATGACATGTGACAAAGAGAAACTTCACTTATATAATGCCTTAGAAAAGGAAAAAAATTCTCATTTGGAAATGACACTCCAGCTATCATAAAAGGTAAAGGTTCTATTTTCTTGAAGGAAAAAGTTAAATTGGAAATGTTATGTATGTAGATGGTTTAAAGCATAACCTGTTGAGTGTCAATAAAATGTTTAATGAAGGAAATGAAGTTGTGTTTCAATCAAACATATGTGTTGTTCGTGAGCTTGATACAGGAGAGACCGTGATCAAAGGTACAAGAACTGCAAACAACTTATACATACTCAAAGGAGGACAATAACAGTGCCATCTAAGTGAAAATGATGAAAATTGGCTGTGGGATAGAAGATTGAGACATCTAAGCTTTTCTCAAATAAGAAAAGCATGCAGACTCAAGGTTGTTCATGATCTTTCAGATATCAGCATCCCAAAAAATACAATATGCAAACCATGTCAAATCGATAAGTAAACCAGAGTTCACTTCATGGATAAGGAAGGTTTAGCTAGTAAGCCTCTTGAACTTATCCATATTGATTTATGTGGACCAACAAGGAAAAATTCACCTCGTGGAGAAGAATAATTTATTTTGTTCATTGATGATTTTTCCAGAATGTGTTGGATAGGTCTTCTAAAGTATAAAGATGAAGAATTTGAAAATTTCCAAGCCTTCAAAGCTTTGGTTGAAAATGAATCAGATCAAAAAATCAAATGCCTCAGATCTGATCGAGGAGGGGAATTTATATCGGATGAATTCTTTGACTTTTGTGAACAACATGGAATAAAAAGTGAATTCTCCACTGCAAGAACACCTCAGAAAAATGGTGTAGTAGAGAGGGTGAACAGATCAATTCAACAAATGGCTTGAGCCATGCTAGATAAATTTGGAACTCCTACAACCTTATGGGGTGAAGCTACATTCGCTGCCATGACTATTCTCAACAAAGAAAATGTTCGGGTAAATAGCACTCAAACTCCACATGAACTTTGGTATGGTAAGACTCCTACTGTAAAATACTTTAATGTTTTTGGAAGCAAATGTTTTATCAAAAGGATTGATGAAAAACTTGGTAATTTTGAAACTAGAGCATATGAAGGGATTGTTCTTGGTTATTCTTCCATAAGTAAAGGATATAAATGTTATAATAAAAGACTTGGGAAAATTGTTGAAAGCATTGATGTTGTAGTTGATGAAGCATGTAGAAATCCAAAACAGATAAAATCAACAGAAGATTATGATAATGAGGAAGATGGGGATTACTTTCCCACATCAAATCAAAACTATATTGAAGAAGAAAACAATGAAGCACCAGAAGAAGATATAATGGTAGGAGAAAAGACTCCGTCCAAGTATGTTCAGAAAAATCATCCAGAAACTCAAATTTTAGGATAAAGGGAGGCTGGTGTACAAAAAATAAGAACTATTACAGGGACCTCAAGCTATCTAGCATTACTATCCTCCATCGAACCTCAAAATGTAAATTAAGCATGCAAAGATGAACGTTGGGTCAAGGCCATGGATGAAGAACTTGAGAAATTTGAAAAGAATGTGTTATGAAACCAGCTCACAAAAAGATAGAAAAGAGAGATCCACGCCTTAGAATTCAGCCTCTTCGAGGGGGCAACCTCCTTTACATTACATAAATGAACAATTCTTGGATGATACAAATGAAAATACCTCCTTTCTATATATAGGAGTCTAAGTGGTCCCAATACAATCAAAGCCTACATAACAATAATATTGTAGGGCACAACAGTAACAATGGTGGGCTTCTATGTGGCATAATAGTAACAATATGGGCACTACATGGGTACATCAATATAATAAGTGGGTTATACTAATAACAATAAGGGGTTACACTAGTAGTATACGGGCCTAACATGCCCCTCTCCTTCAAAAAGCGTTGTCCTCAACGCTTGAGTAGTTCTTGATGCTTCTATATAAAATTCTTGTCCTCCCATGTGGAATATTCAGCGGGTAAGTTCTTCCACTTGATGAGATACTCTGAAATTGATCGATTTCGTAGCTGTCGGTTTCTTGTTTATGTGACTGCTCCAGGTTCCAATATGATTTTTCCTTCCTCTTCAATTTCTGGCAATATTGCTTGAATTGGGATCTTTTGCAACTTTTGAATAAGTGGCCATACTTCTTCGTTCTTCTTCCATTCATCTGTTGCTTCGTTTATCCAATTTGGTTGGATAATATAAATAGCACAAAACAATGCTTCCACATCCTCATCCTTGAAGCGTCTTCCCATTCGGTAAGGTCGCCATTTTTTAAGTGCATGTAGCATTGCCAACATTTCCTTCTCATAAATAGCTTGCTTGAGATGTAGCAGTAAAAATACCCAATCACTCACATCAAAAAAAAATTCACTACGATGTTGATCTACCTGTTGTTTCATTTGATTTTGCACCGAAGTGGCGTTATCCTTTAAAAGTTGGAGAACTTGCTGTTGATGCTCGATATGATCTTTCTCTACTTGATCCTTTTTCTTCTTGATATGTCCTTCTATCTTTTGAGGAGTGGTAATTTCTTCCAGTCCTTTACAATATATGGTCGGATTCATTTCTTGATGCTCAATGTGATCTTTCACTTCTTGAACATTTTTCTTCTTGATGTGTCCTTCTATCTTGATAGTTTGAGGAGTGGTAATTTCATCCATTGAATTAAAAGATATGGTTGGATTCATTTCTTCTTTCTCGATGTGATCTTTCACTTCTTGCACCTTTTTCTTCTTGATATGTCCTTCTATCTTGAGAGTTTGAGGAGTGGTAATTCTTGCCAATGCTTTACAAGATATGGTCTGATTCATTTCTTCCTTCTCTGGGTGGTGTCCTGACGTATATCCTCTTCTTTTGATGTTTCTTGATCCTTTTCTTCCTCCTCTTCATATTCTATGTAAAATAATTTCTTCTCATCACACCTATGACCTTTAGTGCATTTGCTATCACAATTGTAACAAAGCCCTTTTTCTCTTTTTTCTTCCAATTTTTGTGGTGTAACCCTTGTAGGTTGTGGAAGGCTGGGAGAAACAACACTTCCATCTTTATAGTTGTGAGGGGTATGCTTCCTGGTTTCCATAATTTTGCTTTCCATTATGTCACAAAGCCCTTTTACTCTTTCCAATTGTTGTGGTGTTGCTCTAAAGAAGGTGTTGCTCTTTATATCCTCATAATGTGCTATCATTTCCTCCGTGAAAATTGATCACGTAACAAGTTTTTTACGAGAACAAAGCCCTTTGTACCATAAAAATTGATCTGGTTCTAAATATGAAGATGCAATACATACCTTTTGTAACAGTTTTACACCATGTATATCAAAATATTGCTCCATCTGAAGTATCCAATTTATCGGATCCTTGCCATCAAACTTCCTCATCTTGCTTTTTCTTGATTTTAGGAGCTCTACCTTGAAACGACTGTAACTCTGTACTTTTAGATCTTTAAGTTCTTAACTTGTGACCTGTAGTAGCCCTCTGTGTCCTCTTTCCAATGCCACAAGTCTGATCCAAATTGGATTCTCCAAGAAAACGTTATGCACAATCTCCCACAGTGACCTGATTATAGACTAGTTCAGTAGAGTGAACTTGTATGAAGTGCCACGTGTCACTGTTTCAACCTTTAACTCTGAAAAATATATAAACAGAAACTAAAGTCCGTCCTCTTTCTGTACCTTCTTACGAAATTTCAATCCGATGCTCAGAAAGAAAGTTATGATGATTTTCCCCAGGTCACCTGTTTTGAGTGTAATTCAGGAGTCTGCAAAAAGACCAACTTCCGCAGATCATATCTCTGAACATATCATGCAAAAAGATCTGAAATTCGGACCCAAGGTTCAGCGCCAATTCTTCTCAAATGGGTTTTTTTTGCGACTTCTGAAACGTCACAGAAAAAAATTTATAGCGACAATTCCACGATGTCCTGTTTGGAGCAGCGAAACCCTAGAATCCAAAGCTCTGATACCAAATGTTATGAAACCAGCTCAAGAAAAGATAGAAAAGATAAATCCACGCCTTAGAATTCAGCCTCTTTGAGGGGGCAACCTCCTTTACATTACATAAATGAACAATTCTTGGATGATACAAATGAAAATACCTCCTTTCTATATATAGGAGTCTAAGCGGTCCCAATACAATCAAAGCCTACATAACAATAATATTGTAGGGCACAACAGTAACAATGGTGGGCTTCTATGTGGCATAATAGTAACAATATGGGCACTACATGGGTACATCAATATAATAAGTGGTTTATACTAATAACAATAAGGGGTTACACTAGTAGTATAGGGGCCTAACAGAATGAGACTTGGGAATTAGTTCCTAGACCTCATGATAAAAATATTATAGGAAATAAATGGATATTCAAGAACAAGCTGAATGAAAATGGAGAAGTCATTAGAAACAAGGCCAGACTTGTTTGTAAAGGGTATGCTCAACAAGGAGGTATATATTTTGAAGAAACTTTTGCACCTATTGCTAGACTTGAAGCCATAAGAATGTTTCTTGCTCTTTCTAGTTTTCAGAAATCCAAAGTATACCAAATGGATGTAAAATCAACCTTCCTTAATGGATATTTAGAAGAAGAATTTTATATTGAACAGCCAGAAGGATTCATTCTTGGAAATGATGCAAAACTTGTATGCAAACTAAAAAAGGCTCTCTATGGTCTGAAACAGGCTCCAAGGGCTTGGTATTACCACCTTGACAAATATCTACACAACCAAGGTTTTACAAAAGGTTCCGCAGATAGCAATTTATATACAAAGATTGAAAATGATAAATTGCTAATTATTATTGTTTATGTTGATGATATCATTTTTGGTAGCAATGAAGAATCCATGAGTCAGAATTTTGCTCCAGTAATGCAACAAGAATTTGAAATGTCCTTGCTTGGTGAGCTTACCTATTTTCTTGGTCTATAAGTTCAACAAACTAAAGATGGTATTCTTCTTTCACAAACCAAATATCTCAAGCAGATCTTGAAAAAGTACAGAATGGAAGATTCTAAACCTGTATGTACTCCAATGGTAACAGGATGTAATCTCAGCTCGAATGATGAATCAGTAGCAGTACATTAACCAACTTACAGATCCATGATTGGCAGTCTTCTTTATCTAATAGGAACCCAGCCTGACATCATGCATGCAGTAGGAATAGTTGGAAGATTCCAAGAAAATCCAAAGGAATCACACCTTCAGGTAGTCAAAATAATTTTCAAATATCTTCAAGGAACCCAAGACATTGGACTATGGTATCCTAGAGATGTAGATCTTACTTTTCATGCATATACAGATGTAGATTGGGCAAGAAGTGTTGATGATAGAAAAATAACTAGTGGTGGTGCATTCTTTATGGGTTCCAAGTTAGTGCCTTGGTTCAGAAAGAAACAAAGTTCAATTGCTTTATCTATAGTTGAAGCAGAATATGTGGTTGCTACATCTTGTGGCACACAACTACTTTGGATGATGCAAAATTTGCAAGACATTCAGATCACATGTACTCTACCCATCTCCATTCTATGTGATAATACAAGTGCCATCAGTATTTCAAAGAATCCAGTCATGCACTCCAAGACCAAGCACATACCCATCAAGTACCATTTTCTACGAGAACAAGTGCTTGAACAAAAGGTCAAATTAGAGTATGTCCCCTCCAAAGAACAGGTTGCTGATATATTCACTAAACCACTTCCCAGAGAAACATTTGAATATCTCAGACAAAAGCTGGGAGTTGTTGCTGCATCATCCTGCTGTTAAATCCAGTTTTTTAGAGGAAGTTTACTACACACTAGTTTCATGTAGTATATGCGCGGGTACACGCGGGTTGCCTTGGCTGAAAGTGCGTATATGTTTTTCTAACAAAAAAAAAAGTGGTAGCATAGGTTCAGGGGGAGCGTTCACATTCCACATTGTTGGCATTATGGTTGCTGAACTCAGCTATTTCTTAGTTGCATCAGTCATTAGTGTGATATAACTTCTTCTATCATGGTCTATATTTCAATGAGTTCTATTGGTCATATGATGTAATTTATTTCCCCAATATCCTTGGGATGGATGATGTAATAATTGTTTTATTTCTGTCATGTATAAACTTTGGTATATCCCCACTTGGTTGGGCAGATGAGTCAAATATGGTGTATCCCCACTTGGTTGGGTGATTGATGTATGTATGAGTTCGTATGGAGGTCATACTCATTTTTTTGAGTTATAGTGTCATGTTATTATATTGAATCATCTCTCTACAGACTCGGCATGTACTCAGGGGGAGTATGGATAGCATCATGCAAAGGAGGAGAGTAGAGTGGTCTGCTCTTTGCCCTTGATGTCAAAGGGGGAGAGTATTTTGGTATTTTGGTGTTGTATGGTATCTCTAACAGTCTTTACAGCTTGCAATAGTCAACACCATCATGGTTGCCATCAAGTCCAAAGGGGGAGATTGTTGGCATTATGATACAAGTATTGTCCTTGATGGCAACTCTACAGGTCAACTCAGTTTTTATAAGAGGCTAATAGGAATACTTAGAGGCAATATGGCAGTGGTATAAAGGATCAGGAAGATGGAACAAAGGTCTATTGATTAGAATAAAGAAGTTGAAGAAAGAATATGATGTAAGCGCAGTTTAAGAGATACACGCAGGTTCACTTAGTCCAAGCAGCGTATACACGCAGGTACTCAGAATAGAAATAGTGTATAACGTATACACGCACTCCCATAGAAGGAAAAGCGCGTAAATGTTGAAAAACATGGTTTTTTTTCTGAGGTATTTGGTCCAAGGTATCTTTAGACCATGATATTGACCCTAGATATTTAGTATGAGGTATTCGATCCATGGTATTTGATCCAAGGTATTGGTCATAAGTGGATTCGGTCCATGGTATTGAGAAAGGCCAAAAACTATATAAAGAAGAGAGGATCATAAGGCCAAATGTGCAAGTGAATAAGATTCTAAGGAATACTTCTATCTAAAGTATATTTTATGTCGCAGGGTTATGTTTGGGACTAGTTCTGAAATATTTATGTTCACCTTGAGTTCTATATTGGATCAGGATCATGAGACCTGAAATGACTTATTCTTGAATGATCTAATATTGGTTGAGGCTAGATCTGATGTTTTGCATATGTTTTATTTGTTATCTATCGTGATCTAGGTTTGTCTAAAGTCTGGAATTGCAGCAAAACTCCGAGTCAATATTTGCAAATCTGTACGCATGTTCGTCTTGGCAAAAGAGTGTATACACGCAGGCTCTATTCTTTCAAGTAGCGTATATAAAAGAAAGGCTTGATGTTCAGAGATGATTGATCAATCAGATCAATATTGCTAATTTATTGTTGCTTCTATTTTACTCTTCTCTATCAATGAAGTCTTCTTGGATCTGAATGTAAACCTGAATGCATAAAGAGGTTGATATTTGATTGATTGTATAAGTCAGAATAAGTGTTTTCTGTTGCCTGCCTATGTAAAGTTTTGTAAGTTGACAGTAGATGTTTAGTACACTGCTGGTTGGTACAGTCTGTGATTCATAGATTTTATGATTCAGAATATTTAGAGGTATATACAGGATGGGCTGAAGGAAGCAGCGTATACACACAGGTTTTCTTCATTGAAGTAGCGTATACAGTCTGACACATGAATTTTTGAGGTTTGAGTTGGTTGTGAATGTTGATACAGGTTTCTGGGTTCAACGCAGTGTTCTAATGACAGTGATTTGATTATTTCAGATTAACCGCATGATGGGTTATTGATGAGTCAAGGTCTTCATATGTCTTGATATGTGCTAGGAGCATCCAGTTTGAAAATTCATGAAATGTGGTCCTTAGTGGAAGAGTGGAGTTTTCTGTAGGTTGGCACCTACGTACTAGTAAACATATTGGCTAGTACAAGAGCTAGGGGGTTGTAGCTCCCTTCCAGTAGAAGCTGGAGAACGAGAGAAGGTTGTAACCTTCTGTAGGTAGAAGCCTGCGTACCGGTATGAGTCTGCACCAGTGCAAGATTGTATATAGATTTTCTTATTATTAAAAGAAGACAGAGACAATGAGAGCAGGTGGTTTTCTCCCACATTGGGTTTCCACCTTAAATCTTGTTGTTCATGTGTGTTGCTTATGTGTAATGGTTCATTATGTTTACACTACACATGGTTACTGTTTAATGATTAATGAAGTACTGATGCACTTATGAAAGATCAACATATGATGAATTAACTAAATCATATGTTTACTATATAAATGTTGGTTGCCTTAAAGAAAATTGTGTGTACACACTAGTTCCCCTCTTTGAAGTAGTGTATATAAATCTGATTATGAAAAATAAAAATTATTGATCTAATAATATTGATTCACCCCCCCCCTCTCAGTATTATTTCCAACACAAGTAGTGCTATCCCTAACCTCCACCCTCAAAACCTGCATCTTGGAAGTTGGAAGAGTTTCAATCCTCTCCGATTGCAGGATATTTGGGCTTTTAGAAGACTTATGAATGAGCACGTCGCTCATTCTTTTGGACCAACATGAAGAATGAAATCATTACTTTTTTAGCTGAATGTAATGGATTCCAATGCAACAAAGGGGAAATGATAAAGCTACCAGGAACCTTATAGCCATTTCCACTCCATGCTTCTGTCTAGATGGATGTTTCCATGGATTTCATTATAGGTTTCCCAAAGTCAGGAAACAAGTCAGTCAGCATGGTGGTTGTTTAAAAACTTTCCAAATATGCTCATTTTTGTGCTCTACCACACCCATTTACCCCAACATTGGTGTCTCAAGTTTTCATGGACCAAATCTTGAAACTGCATGGCATGCTAACTTCCATTGTGTCTGATCGAGACCCCACTTTCACTAGAAAAATTTTGTAGGAACTGTTAAAGCTCCAGGGCACACAACTTCAACTGAGTACAACTTATCACCCTCAAACAGATGGTTAAACAGAAGCAGTCAACAAATGTTTGGATACCTAGCTGTGGCGCTTCACTTCTGACAAGCAACATTAATGGGTACAGCGGTTGCCTTTAGTTGAATGGTGGTATAATACTAACTATCATGAAGCCACCAAGATGATGCCATATGAGGCAGCGTATGTCCAACTCTCACCTTGACCAACCTCTTATATCCCCAGATGTTCCAAAGTACATGTAGTTGATCAACTCCTATAGAATTGTGCCGCCATGATTGTGTAGGTTATAATATTGTACAGATATTACTCACAAACAAATTCTTAAAAGCATAAAATATACAATGGTGAGAAACATAAAACAAATAAGCAAAGATTTTCCCCTAGATCCAAAAACAGTGGGTCCCTTATTAATTTTCATTATATTCCTTTCAATCTTACAATACATATATATACATGTTGAAGCATTCATAAACCCCAATCCATTAACCCTGGATTAGAACATAACTGTAGTTCCCTTAACCAGATCTACAAAATACCATGGGTAGAAAACCATCATGCCCAAAATCATTTGTAAAAAGCATGCAGAAAACCATGGGTAGGTCTTCCAACCATATTTGTATCCACCCCGCATTTTTGGGTTTGCATATATATAGGAAAAGACAATTCCTAGGGGCGCTGCCCTAGATCCTTGCAGGGGGGTTACCGCCCCCCTACAAACCCCCTGACAAGGGGGGCTGCCACCCTCCTTGTGACCCCCCTGCAACATCCAGTGCAACAAAAAGGGGGGGCCTATTCCCACCCCTGAGGCCCCCTCATGTGTGTGACTAGTCGTGGAAAGAATACAACACACACCTAACCGATTGCTCATCTCAAAGATAATCTACAACAAACTCATAACATAATGAAACAACAAGCCAACCAACATCGTTCTGAGCCGTCATTCAAGTAGGTGACTATGTGTTCTTGCAACTCCAATCGTATAAGAAAACCTCTCTCAAGGAAAAGGGATACCAAAAACTAGCATTGGAATTCTATGGGCCTTATCGGTTCCTTCAGTGTATAGGAGCAATCACTTATAAATTGGCCTTGCCAATAACTTCAAAAATCTACCCTGTCTTCCATGTATCATGCCTCAAGAAAGTTGCGGGGAACAATTGCAAGGTTCAAACAATTCTGCCAGAATTAGATGAGAAAGGCTCACTTTGGCTCTGATCGGAAAAAATCCTTGATACTCACGAAAGATATCTCCATGACCACACAATTAAAGAAGTCCTCATCAAGTGGAAAGACACCTCTCCAGAAGATGCGACATGGGAACCCAACACTATTCTTCAATAATTTCCCTAGCTTCAACCTTGACAACAAGGCTGATTTTGATGGGGGAGGGCATGTTAGGGTCCAACCCTAACCCCTCTATTTATGTAATAATCCCAAGGGGCCTAGTTAGAATCATAGTTAGTTAGTTGAGTCAATAAAGCTCATACGTAGTTATCTGTATTAAAAATAATTGTAAGTGGTTGACTCGCATTATAGGAAATAGAACACAATTAGTTATAAACATACCATAATTAAAACATAAAGTGCCTAACCTGTGTTATGCAAGGGATCACTAGTAGTTAGGGTTGTGGATGCCATCAAGCTATAAATAGCCCTAGATAGTAAGAGAAGGATCATCGGGTCTTATTGTAATTGATCTCTGCTCTATTAGAGGTTGCCTCCTCGAAGAGGCAAGTGAACATTGTATTCTTCTTCTGAATAATAAAATATCTTGCAACCTGTCTCATTTCATGTGATATTTATGTGTTTCAAGCCATATTGTTTTGTATCTCTAGTATTCTGGTTTTCTCGCAAGTCAAGCACATAAGAGTCACCAATATGATCATGGTGCTAGTTCGAACAACTATCTCTCAATTAATCAATGTCCCATTAACACATTTCATGATAGTTTTTTACATTGATTGATTTTTTTGAACCCAATTATCTTCATGGTTTATCATTTCACTATTCACATGCTTGTCAGATATTTGAGACACTTTAGCATGAGATGATGGTTATGGCAGGTTCTCACCATATTGACAAAGTTTTTGGATGAGATCAGATTGAATTCCCCTTAGAATATTCTTTTTACAATTTGAATGCGTTAATTAAAAATTCATTTTCTCATGGGAATCAGGGTTTTCAAATTTATTGTTACAAATATCAAGATCCAATTTCTAAATGGTTAGAGCAACCTTACATCACAAACTCCAATGCAAATAATAAGTTCCAATCTTTTTTATGGTTGTAAAAATTGAAAATATGAATGAATGTACTTACATGAGTGATATTCAAGGTTTTTATGATCGTCATTTCAAGCAACAAGGTAAATCTTGAAACTGGTTAAAGCTAGTAAGTATGACACATCTTTCTTCTAATAAGAAATACCTTCAATTCATTATGCAAGTTTGTAAAATTGTAGTCTTTCCTTGTGCACAATGATTTATACTAATTTTAATCTTTTATATCTTTGTGATTACAGATCAGTAGAGGTTACAGTGGCTACATTGTAAAATCCATTATACTTAGCCCTGACCTTCTAGCTAGTTAGGTTAGGAGTTGGTTTAGTTACATGTTAGTTTTACTTGCACACTCATCCCTCCATTTTCCCTCTGATCTATTCATTTGCATTTGTTTGTTTATTTTGTTTTCCTTCCATGCTACTTTTTAGTTAAGGTTTACTTCCACCCTGCATTTTCTTTCTCTTTCTATTTTGTATTGTCATTATTTTGACTCTGCAATAAAATTCTCACTTGTCTCAAAAGACAATGTGGAAAAAATTGAAAAGGGAAATTGTGATGATGAACAATGCTTGGATTATCTTTTATCCTCTTCTCTATATTTGGTTTACATATCTTTAAAGTCAATGATGTCTGAATGGAAAATATGATCCATTCGAGCAAAAAGCCTTTGGTTGAACCATAAAGCTTGTATCTATTCTAGGATATTCATTCCTTGACTCGGTGTTGTAATTAAATGGTGCTCTTCTTTTCGATCCAATCAATTAGAAGAAGGGAAGGGGAAAATAAATAGCGAGAAAATGAATATCAAAGATATATTTAACTTGATTTGAAGGAAAAACCTCTTTTGCTCTCAATAAGTCAAGATCCCTCTTCCACCCTAGTGAAATAAATAAGTGTCGAAGCAGTACAATTATATAAAAAAATAAATAAGAGGGTGAAAGAAGAAAAAGGATTCCTACATAGAGAGGTGAAGCAAGTAACTTCATCAGGGTACTATTTAGGCTTGCTGATAGTGAAGGACTTCTTTTATTCCTGTAGTGACTCTGTCAGAGTAGTTCAGGCCTGCTAGTAGAGGAGCAACACTAGAGATGAAAACTAAGACTCTAATTATCTTAAACTTGAAATTTATATTACCTTTATCCTAAATCAAAATATTGCAATCTAGTAAGCTTTGTGAATGTGTTTAGTCAAGAAAAGGAACAGAGGAGACTATATCCATAATAAGTCGAATGAGAAAGCTAAAGTAATCCATGTGATGAATCATTACTTTTTGAAATATTGAGGCCTTGAACTTAAGAATAAAACTTGAATAGAGAAGCTAGAGTTATACTAGTGTCTCTCCAAGTGTTGACGATATGATCAACACCCTCCAAAGGTTTTCCTACATGTGAATTTTGGAGCCTACTAAGGATCTAATGATCTATTTGCTTCAAGATCAATGAATTTTATGATAAGTTTTTAAATCTTCTTCTCAGTTTCTGTGTCGATGTCACTTTCATACACGTGTTTAGTCCATAGCTAGTTCATTGGTACAATATTTTATGTAAGCTTGAACAAGCATAACAAATTCCATCAAGACAATGCATGTGCAATGTTTAAACTATGTCATTAGTCAGTGTCAGTACACACTTTTAACTTGCGATCTCTCACTTTTGGTTGTGATTGTACTTCTATTTCGGTGAGTTTTTCTAACTATCAATTTTGTGCACATACACTTTCATAAGTGTCGCTTTCAAGTTTACGACTATCACTTTTTCTTTCCTTCACTTAAATAAGTGTTGTTTTCATGTTAACTACACTATGGCATGTGTCACTTTCAATGCCGTTCACATTTTGCAAGTGTCATTTGCACTTTTCTCTTACTATCACAAATGTCGTCTTTTGGCATGGGAAGTGTCACATATTTAATAAACGTAGTTATGGTTCACTTCAAGGGGTAAATTTGGTGCCAATGACTCATATTTATCATATAGACATGTATTACACTCATTCCCAAAGTTACATGTAGTATCACACAAGTGTCACGATTGTCTTCACAAAGTGTATCTTAAGTGTTGCACTTGGAGTAAGTTGTTGTATTACCATCAAATTGAGGGAATCATGTTTTTTGTGTGTTATGAGTGATCAATGTTGTGTCATCGATTATTTTGAGTGTGTGATCATGCTAAAGTTTTATCCTTTCTCCCCTTGACCTCATTGATCCCACACTTAGTAAAACTCTGAAAAGCTCTTGCCCAAGCAACAATCCTTCACTCATCCCTCTGGAACTGTGCATTGTGTAGTATCAAACCTCAAGCTCAGGCCTTGCCTCTTGGTAGTACAAAATGCATAGTTCTTGCCTTCTAGAATTGCATACTGTGCAGTATCAATGCTCAAACATGTAGGAATTTACAGGGTAAGTTCCTCAGATAGAACACCAAAGGACACCGATCACAAACAAATCATAGATCAATACACCAGTATTCTTGACATGGTTAAAACCCTCAAAGAGGGAAACAATCCATAACCTGAGCCAACACGACCACTTTAGGCAATTTATTAATAAAATAATGAAAATTTACATAAGCTTCTCTCATGAATGGTTACCCTATAAATGACCCTCCATGCTCTTTAAATAGAGATCATGGACCAATCGGGTGTTAAGCCATGGATCAAGTGTCGGTAATACCAAGGAGAGAATGAACCGTTAGATCACTTCATGTCTAGAACATATCATGACTGTTGGATTGTAAGTTAGAAAAGTACATAGTAAAGAAACACACTTTACCTAACTCTACACTAGAGCAAGTTATACTTAACTACTTCCTATGTGTCGGAATATCCTAACATCCCCCCTTAAGAACAACTTGGGACAAGATTGAAGGATGTACAAATATGACATAATAGGAGAAGGAAGGAGGAATTAGATCCTATCCCCCCTTAGTGACAACTTCCTGAACTCCAACCATAAATCAAAGTTTAGTAAGCTTCGCCTCTGTGAGAGACTTTGTAAAGATGTTTACAACTTGATCATCTATTGAACAATATTGCACTTCAAGAACATGGCCATGAATGAGCTTTCTGATGAAGTGCATGTGCAGTTCAATGTGTTTGATGAGATGATGTTGGACTGGATATTTTCATAGTTGAATGGCACTTTTATTATCACACCAAAGTGTAGTCGGATGCTGCTGCTGAAACCCAAACTCTCATAGGATCTGACGAAGCCACAAGGCTTCCTTACTAGCTTCTACGACACCATGATACTCTGCTTCTGTTGAAGAAAAAGAAATGGCACTTTGTTTCTTGCAAGCCCATGTAATAGGTCTTGAACCAAGAGTGAACACATAACCTGCAGTAGGCTTCCGATCATCAGAGTCACCAGCCCAATCAGAATCAGTGAAACCAACCAATAGAGGAGATGCTTCTGCAATGTAATGAATCCCAAACTAAACTATACCTCGAACATAACAATGTATTATTTTAGCTTCTTTCCAATGGCTTTCATTTGGGTTTTGCATAAACCGAGCAATAAGGCCAACAACAAAGGAAAGGTCAGGACGCGTATGGGTCAGATACAAAAGTTTTCCTACAAGTTGATGGTATAAGGTAGCATCAACTTCAGGGGAAGTACAAGTGACTGAAATTTTTGCTCCAGACTGAAAGGGAGAAGGGGATGGCTTACAATCTTCCATGTGAAAATGGTGGAGAAGATCATAGGCATACTTGGACTGGGAAAGGGAAATACCTTCCTTGGATTGCAAGACTTGAAGACCAAGAAAATAATGCAAGTGTCCTAGGTCTGTAATTTCAAACTTCTTCTTAAGGTTGAATTTCACATGGTTTATAAGGTTGGGATTACTGCCAGTAAGGATAAGATAGTCAACATAAAGAACAAGAATGATAAGAGACTTTCTCACTTTCTTGGTGTAGATAGTATTATCAGAATGACACCTAGAAAATCCAGTTTCTAAAATAAAGCTATCCATTTGGCATACCAAGCCTGAGGAGCTTGATTGAGACCATAAAGCAATTTCTTAAGCTGACATACAAGGCTGGAGTCTATTTGTATAATGCCAGTAGGTTGTTCCATATATATTTCTTCATGCAAGTCCCCATGCAATAAGGAAGATATAACATCTATTTGATGAACTTCCCATTTAAAAGAGGCAGCAAGGGAAAGAACAAGGCAGATGAGTTCATTTTTGCAATAGGGGAGAAGGTTTTAGTATAGTCAATGCCTTCAACTTGTGAAAAACCCTTAGCAACAAGATGAGCTTTATGTTTATCAAATTTTCTATCTGGTCCATACTTGGTTCTATAAACCCATTTACATCTAACAAGTTTTCGTCCCTTTGGAAGAGGAATAAGATCCCATGTATCATTTGCCAATAATGAACGATATTCTTCATTCATAGTTGCGTCCCAATCTGGATGGCCTAAAGCTTCTGTAAGGTGTCAAGATCATAACTCGTTGAAGCTTGAGCCAGTAAAGAAGAGGCTCTATCGAACTGAAAACGTGTACATTGCTGATCTGTAGGATCACTGGCAAGAGCACCTATAGTATCCCGAGTAGCACAGACCCATTTTGGAAGCTGAGGAGCTGAAGGAGGATCGTGAGAAAGTGGGGGAGCATTATCATCCTCATTGTCATCATCTGAGGAAGAAATATCTTTAGAAGTAGAAGGGATAGAGAGAGGTGGCACATCCACTGAACTAGGCTCATAGGCCGATACATTTTTAGCAAACTTTACATCTCTTCTAATGATAACATTTTTGGACTTAAGTGGTATAATTCTATATCCTTTGACATCTTCAGAATATCCAACAAAAATACATTTTTCACTCTGAGGCTCTAAAGCTTTATGTTTCTCATCTAGAATATGGGCCAATGCTTCACTTCCAAAAACATGAAAGTGACTTACATCAGGTTTAATTGAGCTCCATGCTTCTTCTGGAGTGGTATTCTTTAAAACCTTAGTAGGAGTATGATTTACTACGTAATTTGCACAGTTAATTGCTTCTGCCCAAAAATTAAGACTAAGTCCTTTATATTGAAGCATACAATTAGCCAGTTCATTTAAGGTGTGATTCTTCCTTTCAGCTACACCATGTTGTTGTGGAGTATATGGAACAATATGTTGCATTTGAATTACATTCTCAGTGCAAAAGTTGATGAATTTGTTGTTAACATATTCTCCGCCATTATTAGATCTTAGCTTAAGAATTTAATGTCCAGATTTTTTTTCAACAAAGGCCTTAAAGGCCAAGAACATCTTAAATAATTCAGTCTTGAGTTTTAAGAAGTATACCCAAGTGTGTCTAGAGAAATCATCAATGAAAGTTAAGAAATACTTGTATCCAAATAATGAAACAACTAGAAGTGGACCACATAAATCACTATGCACAAGCTGTAAAGGGGATGAGGCGTGCCAAGAGGCACGTTTTTCAAAACTATCCCGATGACATTTTCCAAGTACACATCCAGCACAAACACCATCTCTGCAAGATACCATTGGAAGACCTGTCACCATATTTTCTTTACATAGATTCTGAAGGGAGTGATAGTTTAAGTGACCAAATCGCTCATGCCAAAGTTTTCTCACTTCATCATTATGAGCAACAAATACCAAAGGAAGATATGATGACCCAAATTTGATAAACCTATACAACCTTTTAGTATCATCAACAATTCTAGTAGCTAAAATTTGTCTGGGATCTCTTAGGTCCTTAATTACAACATCGTGAGGTGAAAATTCAATGATTTTACCTTCACCTGAATGAGTTATCTAATATACATATAGAAGGTTGTAGGATAAGGTTGGAACACATAATATATCATTAAATTGACCATTGTCCAGATGAACAGTTCCAGTCCCTACAACACTAAGAGATCTATCATCACCAACATATATATTTTGGTGTTACAATAATTTAAAGAAGAAAACATGGCTTTGTTTTTAGCCATGTGATAAGAAGCTCTAGAATCAATGAGCCACTCATGAGAATGAGAAGAAGAAGATACATATAGTGCATAACTAGACCGAGATGCTTGACAACCACATGTAGAAAGTGTTATTCCTGAAGATGAAGTTGAAGTTGAAGAGTGCTCCAAATGGATGTTATGCTTCTTCATTGTTGTTTCCAAGGCTTCCATATTCTTAAAGCATTTGGATTCTAAGTGGTCATCTCGGTTACAAAAGTGGCAATGTCTATCAGTCTTCTTCCCTTTGTTTTTATTTTCCTTATCATTTTGTTGAAATGATTTTTCATTTTGAGACTGAAATTGTTTAGGACCATTATTTGGTTTAGGACCATTCTTTTTAGGATACTGCTTCTTAGGATTCTTTGAATTTGGTTGCTACTGGGTGGCTAAGGCTTTCTTAGAAGAGTTTGCAAGATTAAGAAGACCAAGATATAAGAGATTTTCTTGTTCTCTTATTAAAGAATCACAAAAGGCATCAAAAGAGGGGGACTTGTAGTCTTGTGCTTGAGAAATAAAGGCTTCTCTAGTAGAATGGAAGGTACAAACAAACACAGAGTAGGTTGGTCCCAACTTAGTAAGAATGGAATAGATAAGGCTACCATCTTCTTTCTTAACCTTAACACCTTCCAAGAGAAGTCTAAGGGTATTGAATTTGGACAAAAAATATTAATGGAATAAAAATTATTAGGGTCCAATGTAAGAAACTCATTTTCGAGTTAATGGGCTCTAATTTCATTTTTAATTCCAAAAACTTTAGTGAATTGTTTCATTGCTTCATTAGGCATATCAAGTTTTGCGATATCGAATCTAAGGTCTAGAGAAATAGACATCCCTATCAACCCATGCAATTGATTTTTCCTATTTTCCCATTTGGCTACCATATCTTCATCTTGAGGTTTGGTTTGTTGGCCTAAGGCAATTCTGTAAAGACCTTTACTTCTAAGTAAATCCACAATGTAGGACCACCATTGGAAGTAGTTGGTGCTGTTAAGAATAACTTGGCATGGAATTTCCATTTTAACAGAAACTGAAGCTATAGATGTTGAAACTAAGTGTTCCAATGGAAATATCTCGAAAAATTAAGCTGATTAAAAAAAACAACTCTGAAAATGACTTCCAGATGAAGAAGTTATGGCTTTTTGAAGAAAAGTTGTTGAAGATGCCGACGAAGTGCATGAATGTGTGGAAATGAATGATAATGTTATATTTAAAAAAATCCCCCCCCCCCCTTTCCAAACTTAATCTAATTAGCTCACTTTAAAAAAAGATTTTATGTGACTCACTTTTATAAATAAGTGAAAGTCACTTTTACAATGGTACTTTATGAGCTACCCACTAAATTGTAACTTAAATAAAAGATAAAGAGACTTTAGAATTATAAGTGACTCACTTTTTATAATGGGTGAGAACACTTTTACATAAAGTAACTTTAAAACATAAGTTATATGTGCTTTTTGAAAAAGTAACTCAACAAAAAGAAAGACTTGAACTCAAGACCTCTATTCTCATAAAGTAACTTTGGACCAAGTGAGCTAGTTTAAAAGGTTAGTAATTTTTGGAAAAGAGGAAAGGTTTTTTTTTTAGTCACTGAAGCTTTGGGGTGTGTGCTTACTTGAAAAAACTCTTTTTTTTCCTACAAAACAAAAACCACAAAACCAAACACAGAAGTTAGCTTTAGCTAGAAACTAAATATTTTCCTCAATCTTTCTGATTTTCTGATATCACACTAAGGCGCGGCAGAAAAGAGCATACACATGAGAAAAATCCTTCCTTTCTATTTCTGATTTGCCCAGATCGCACAGAGTCGCGAGGCAAAGAGCATATGTAAAACTGAAAGGTATAGATCTGGTAATAAAAAACAGAGAGCTAAATAAACCGAAGTAAACATAGAGATGAATAGCCAGAATTGCAAATAAATATTGTATACCTCCAGATCATAAAAATGATGTAGTTAGCGCTACTGGAAACCTTTTTGTGTGAAACAAAAGGGGTTCCTCACTGGAACAGATGCTCCTAACATAATAGAGTAGTCATCTCATCCTGAAAGCAGTCAGAAATAATAGATCTAGGAAACAACAATCGGATGCAGTTGTACCGGCCTTAGATTTGGATCACCAATGGAGGCGGCCCTCAACCTGGCTCTGATACCATGTAGGAATTTATAGGGTAATTTCCTTAGACAGAATACCAAAGGACACCACTCACAAATAGATCATGGATCATCAATACACCAGTATTCTTGACTTGGTTAAAACCCTCAAAGAGGGAAACAGTCCACGGCCTGAGCCAACGCGGCCACTTCAAGAAATTTATTAATAAAAGAATGAAAATTTACATAAAATTCTCTCATGAACGGTTACCCTACAAATGACCCTCCATGCTCTTTAAATAGAGATCATGGACCGATAGAGTGTTAAGCCACAAATCAAGTGTTAGTAATACCAAGGAGAGAATGAACCGTCGAATCACTTCATGTCTAGAACATAACGTGACTGTCAGATTGTAAGTTACAAAAGTACATAGTAAAGAAACACACTTTACCTAACTCTACACCCAAGTTACACTTAACTATTTCCTATGTGTCGGAATATCCTAACACCTGACCCCTTAGGCTCTAGAATTGTGCAGTTCAACCTCCCAGTCAACTCCTTATGTGCACTATGTAGTTCAAGCCTCAAGCCTCCAACTTAACTCCTTGAACTGTGTAATTGTGCAATCCATTTGCCTCTCTCTCCAGAAATGTGTGGTGGGAAACATCCAGCCTCAAGCCTTAATTCTGCCTCCTTAAGCCCCTCAACTACATAGTCACACTACCCTAGCCTTCCTGAACTATGCACTGTGAAGTCTTAAGCCTAAGGCCTTCTCTTAGCCTCTTGAGCTACATAACTATGCAATCCCTAAGCCATTCTCTCAGTCCAGCACACAGTTCCATCTCAGCTAGTGAGGTCATGAAGCATGTTAGGCTAGGAGTTTGCAGACTATGGTTGTCTTGTCATGAGTGGATTTCAATTGCAGGTATTATATATTGTCATGACAAGATGATGATGAAGGAGAAAAAGGATATCTTGCTAGAAGACACCTATGTAGCGGAAAAGACAAGCTGATCATTGAAGAGAAGATGAAGAGAGAATAGCTTCTGAGAGAACATCAAATATCAGGATCACATGAAGAGTCCATGTCAATCAGCCTCTTGGAGGATGAATAAAAATAACGTGTAAGATCCATCACAAAGATGCAAAGAAAGCAACAAATGGAGCAACTTGGAAATGCCACATCATCATGAAGTTCCATGTCCTCATTATCAAGAGTCATCTCAAGAGTCACATGTGTCATAGTGTCTTGCCACATCATTTGTGGAATTTAATTATGTAATTCTCCAAAATGGGCAAATGTAAATATATGGTGAACCAAGGGTCCCATGTGGAATATGATAAGTCACTACTAAGTTCTAAAGGCATCAAGAAGCTTAAACATCATGTAAGAATTTTAAAAGTCATTGTAGAAGCCCAAGAGTCAAGAGGGAGGTCAAGAGTCACATGGGGGGTGAAGAGTCACCCCATTTGTTATAAATACACCCTCATAACTCAAGAAAAAGGACTTACAATACATGTCCTTTAACCTTGGCTTCTCTAGCACTGGCATAGGAGATAAGATATTTCTTGGAGAAGCAAGTGGTGACTTAATGTTCCACTATTGGGGCTAGTGTGGTAGTGATGTACTTGTATATCATGGAAATTCCAATTAATATATGAAGCTTGATGAGCCAACACATTTTCATGCATGTATCGTGAATATCACAAGACTATTCTTTTGATGTTTGTGGTATGTGTTGTGTTCATATTTACAAAGGAAATTGAACTATTTCAGTGGCTTTGGTACTTATCTTGTTGAAGGTGTGTTTTATTTGGTTTTATGATCATAGTTGGATTTGAAATACTTTGTACACTAACTTTTGATCCTCTTATTCTATTGTGTATCTATCTTAGGATGGTACTATTACTTTTCGTCTAGAGGCTCACACTCTTTCTCCTTTCCATGAAATTACCTTGTATACATCACAATTGTATGCCTCAAAGTGTCAACTTACTTGCCTGTTTCAAAGAATGTTTTTATAAGATCTTATGTTAATAATGACACCCAATGAATATCCCTAAGGATAGTGGCAACTAACCATATTTTTGGTTGGGGCTCCTACTCCAAACATTGTGAGGTCTAATTGGGACTTCACATCGGGGAGACCCCTTTGGTTGAGGGATTTCCAACACTGTAAAAAAAACTACGATTACACATAGATATTGGAGATGATGGAATGTATAGTAGAAAAGGGATTGACACTGTCACCTTTAAGAGGGAGTCAAGCTCCAATCTTCACCTAAATAGTGTAATGTATGTGCTTGGTCTGAAGAAAAATTTAGTTTCTTTTGCTATACTTGAGGACAAAGGTTATGATGTTGTGTTCAGTAAAGGGAAATATTATTTGAATAATGTTTCTACTGGAAAAGTAAAACAAATTGGTGTTCAAGTTAAAAAATATCTACAAGCTAGTGGAATATTTCGCCATGCATGCAGTTATACCTCCAAGAGTGAGGTGGGGCAATGTAGAGCCTTAGTCACAGAGTTGCAAGGATTTCGGCAGGGTCCATAGGAGAGAAGTAGCAATTGTAGTATACTCTTATCATGGATCACTACCCTTGCTATAGGGTCCCATAGTATTCAGAAGTAGAAGAATCAATGTTAGCTGATGCAGTTAGATCTTGAGTGATAGTTACAAAGGCTGGTAGCAGTCATAGACTCATGAGACAGTTGCAACTCAGAGACACAATTAATTTAGTATTATGGATGCTTCTCAGTTTTAGTTGTTGCAGTAGCAACAACAATAGTGAGAGGGAGTGTTAGTTGTGTTACAATACATTCCTCCATAGGAGAAAGATTGACATCGTGCATAAACCTTTTCTTGCTAAGGACTGTTTAATTGTAGCAAGAAAAGGATTCATTTGACTTGTGCCTTAGTCAAATGGAGAAATTCAAATTTCAACATCAATAGGATAACTTGAGTTGCAGTTAGCAGGAGTGACGTGGCTAAGTAACTTAGTTAAGTTAGTCGATTTTGTGGGCAAGAAGCAGAGTTGTGCATGAGTTGACTACTAAGATCTAGAAATCTATTGGAGTATAGTTAGCGGAACTCATTTATCTAACCTCTAGTCATGAATAGAGCCATTAGGAGTTCAATTGAGTAGTTGTAACTATTGTTAACTCACTAATCTTTCAGTTAACTAGTCAATTTACTAAAAATAGCCCCAGTCATGCATGCAATTCAAATTTCCTAGTTGAGTGGAGGAAAAAGGCATCAGTCTAATCATTATTGTATACTATTGAGTGTACAAAGTTTGCATGTAGTATGTGAGCTAATTTCCTCAGGAATTACACAAGGAATAAGATCCTCCTATTCTTTAGGAGTAGGAAATGCGAGAGGAAATAAGAGGAAGATGGAGGCCTAATTTGGCTAAGTGTTTTCTAGAGAAAGAGATCAGTATTGCAGTGCAAATTGAGTTTCAAGGATTGAATCATTCATTGTAATAGATATATATTCTGATATGATATAATACAACTAAAGGAGGGGATTTTCCCAGTTGGGTTCCCTAGTAAAAATCGTCTTCATTTTGATTGAATGATTGCATGTGTTTCTATTTTATGTTTCCCCTTCCACTGATTAATTAATATGAATTTTTGTCTATTGTTCTCAGTCTAATTTCATTAGAAACTGTAAATTTTGAGTTATTTCTACTTGAAGTCCACAACTTGGATCTTGGTAGTGGGAAATTAAAGGGGTGGTTTTCCATAACCCTGACAATTCTAGCTCTAGGGATAGAGTATTATGCCTTGGTGAGTTCACATTTTGTGCTAGAAAGACAATATCCATATAGGTTTCCTAACCTCAAAAACATGCAATGATAGAGGGCCCATCCAAGGAGGGGAGTGGGACCTCTAGGTCAAGGAGTGGGGCGTGGAAAACATAATGATCTTGGAGAAGTAGTTGAGAAGTAGCATGGGTTATTTCCTGGAAGAGTGGAATTTCCTCCACAATTTGATTCTTTGGAAGACCCGATTCACCAAGCGATAGTGCTAGTAGTGTAATTGGCTCAATAACATCACAATGAAAAGAACAAGATAATAGCCTTCACGAACAATCTCCAACACAACCAATGGAAAATGCTAGATCAAATGGATTCCCTCTGACATGGTAAAAAGTGCCTTCAGGTGCGACTGTATCATATCAAAGGGAGAGTAGAATACACGGAAGCTCATGTGCATGAGGTCTTCCATCAGTAACTTGAAAACGGTCTAGTGGACCAAGCTCCAGGAAACAATATGGACTGATAATGGGAGTGGGTTGTATTTGGATTCTAGGTCTCTTTTGGGAAAGTTGGGTAATTAGGATGCATAATATGAGTTTTTTCCTTTTTTAACCGTATGTGTTTTGTCTCTACCATCTATCCAACACATCCATTAAAAATGAGGCCAATAACATATTTTTGAAAAACATCCAATAATATAACATTTTCCAAAATTAATAAATATTTTCAATTTAATATATATATATATATATTAAAAATTAAAACTTAAAACTACAACTTCCATCGATAGTTTACACTTCATTTATCTGGCAATATCAACATCAAATAAAATAATGTGATTGACTCACCATATTTGAAACATATTAATGGGCTTGTTTAATACAAAATACCTTGTACTTTTCTCTAGTTTCATCTTTATGAAACACAATAATTTTTCCAATGTATGAAACATGGTGTTGTTCGTCTTGAATGGATGAATTCTTCATTTTTAATGTCCTTTGTAATTCAACGTTTTTTATAAGTGTTTTGTAGATCATATTACTCAAACTACAATTAAATAATGTTTCAAGGGTTAAGTATTTGTTTATTGTCTATATGACTTAGGTAGGTTTATTTTAAGTTTAGATTTATTAAATATTTAGATGATTTTTTTAAGGTGTAAATATTTTTTAAAATATAAAATTTGAAGAAATGTTTGAACTCTGAGAGATTTGATCTTTTAACATTTAATAGATCTAAAATTAAGATGGGTTTACATCGTTCAAACATTTCTACAAATTTCTTATTTCAAAAAAAAGTTTGCACCTTAAAAAAATTGATTCTCTAAATATTTAATAGATCTAAAATTAAGATAAATCTATCTAATTCATATGAAAAAATACTTAATAATCCTTAAATAATTATTTGTTTGTAGTTTGAGTAATATGATTTACAAAACACTTATAAAAAATGTTGAGTTATAAAAGACATTTAAATTACATGAAAAATGAAGAATTAGAATTAGAATTAGAATTATATATATATATATATATATATATATATATAAACTCCATGGGAGGGAATTACAAATCTATTTCATTTTGAATAACACACCAATAAAACACATAACTTAATTATAAGAAACTTTTATTTTTTAATATTTTTATATAACATATACATAATTTACATTAAATTATATTAATTAATATATATATTTAACTAATTCCATGTCTTCTCACAGGCCAAAGTGAAATTATATATACACCTCTCTTTCATTCTGAGTTGTAATATCAATAATTAATAATATTTGTAATTGAATATAATTAAGTATGTATATTTATTTTTGTTATTATTTATTATAGTTTACATTTAATTATATATTGAATTAGAAGAAATTACACATCTTTATCATGGTTATAGAATTTTCCTTGATACAATACAAATCTAAATAAATAAAAATGTTTTGATCCATTCAATAGATCCATGGTTTTTATATATATATATATATATATATACTCCATAGGGAAGGAATTACGCATCTAGTTCATTTTTAAGAAATTTTTATTTTTAACAATTTTATATAACATATAGATAGTTGACATTGAACTAATACAATGTGAGTGGGCCCAATGCTAGAGAGCATGTGTTTTCTCCTAAGAGGTCATAGGTTCAAAACTAGAGGAGATAACGCATGTATGCCTTTGTAAACTTAGTAGTCAAATCACTTGGGAGGTCGGTCCCTTATCCCACAATACAATTCAACACAAAGAATCTAAAATCTTGCTCCAATTATATATATATATATATATATATATATATATATATATATATATATATATATATAGATATAAAACAAATCTCTCAAGGTTCAAATATTTCTTAAAATTTCTGACCGTTTAAACTTTTTTCGAAATTTTGTATTTCAAGAAAAAGTTTTCATTCAATTCTCTAAATATTTAATGGATCTAATATTAAGAAGAAGCTACCTAATTCATATAAACAAATACTTAATAACCCTTAAATCATTATTTGGTTGTAGTTTGAGTAATATAATTTACAAAACACTTATAAAAAAATGTTGAATTAAAAAAGACATGTGAAAAATAAAAAATTATATATATATATATATATATATATATATATATATATATACATAAACTCCATAGGAAGAAATTAAATATCTATTTCATTTTGAACAACACACGAATAAAACAAATACTTTAATTGTAAGAAACTTTTATTTTTCAATTGTTTTATATAATATATACATAGTTGACATTGAACTAATACAACTTGAGTGGGCCTAATGATTAAACGCATGCATTTCCTCCTAAGAGGTCATAGGTTCAAAACTAGAGGGGAGTAGAATATGTATGCCTTTGTAGATTTAGCAGTCAAATCACTAAATTCTTTCCCCAAGAGGCACATTTTACAACCTAGTATGAGGGGGATGTGTAAATATGTCAAGTCTCCAATAAAATAATAATGAAAATAAATATATGGAAATACTTGCTCCAATTTTTTATTATTATTTATTTTAATTAAATATTTGTAAAATAAATTTTGAAAAGAAAAATCATATCTTATATATATATTGAAATCTTAAAAGACATAAATTTTTCCATGTCAAAGTTGTAATATTTGAAAATATTAATTTGATGTAGTTTTATTATGAATTTTTTTATCATAGAAGATGGAGAAGTGACTAGGGTTTGAAACAGGGGGTGACAGAAGTGAGCTGGTAACCATGGAGGTACAAGGAGGAGGGAGCTCCACTCCCTCCTACAGTAACGTGGTCTCAAACAAAGGTAGAGGGACGAGTTGGAACAAACAAAAAAATTCCATGGAGAAAGAGACAAAAACTAGAGATACATAAGAGTCGGAAGGCAATGAACCCGATGAGGAGAAAGGGACCCATGAGGACGTTCAAGAAGAAGTGAAAGCAGGAGACAGAGGTCAGAGGTCAGAGAGCAAAACTACAATGGGACCCTACAAGCCCAAGTATAATATTAAACCACGGGTGGTCCTAAATGATCTGGCTCTACAGGAGCATAGAGATCACATGGCAACCTATGCGGTCATATGCAAGTTCATGGGCATTTGGCCCACGGAGAAAGCACTATACACTTGGATAAGAAGCACCTGGAAACCGAAAGGAGAAATAAATATACATCTGGGATCCAAGGGTTTCTTCACCGTGGTTTTCAAGAACCTGGAGGATAAAGACAAAATATTTGAAGGAGGACCTTACTTCTTTGCTGCTGCAGGCCTCTACATGCGACCTTGGATGATGAACTTTGTACCGGAGTGAGAAACGTTCACATTGGTTCCGGTATGGATTAGATTATATTCCTTACCTTTAGATTACTGGCTGCCGGAATCCTTAAAAGCTATAGGTAATAAACTAGGACATTTTATAAAGATATCAGAGGCAACTCTATGAGGTAAATACACATCCTTCGCATGTATATGTGTAGAAATGGACTTATCGGGAGCACTCTCGGATGAGGTCATCCTGGAAGTTTATGATGAGGAATGGGTTCAGGCAGTCGACTATGAACACATCCCATTCATATGCCTCAAATTTCATGAACATGGGCATCTCTTCAGAAAATGCCCACTCAACAAAAGAGAGGACAAACTGAAAGGAAACATTGGTAAAGACCCTGAAGGTTACACCAAAGTGACTAGCAAGGGGAAAGGAGGAGGAAAAAAGCACCATAAGAAACCCAGTGAGAACAAGTTACCAAGTCACAATAGTTTTGAGATTCTAGAAGAGGAGGGGGAAAAAATGAAAAGAGTAAGGATCTGGGGAACATTCCAACAGAGAGGGAAAGAGAGGATAGCATGGACATCATACAGGAAGATAAAGAAAGGAAGGAGGACCCTCTAAACAATACAGGATCTGGAGGAGACTAGGACATGACCCCAAGCGAAGGATGAATGAAGTACCAAGACCTACAAGAGATCCTTGATAGGGAGAACTTGAAACTAGAGCAATTTCTAAAACAGGGAACTAACAAAGGGATTGACTCTCTGCCACAAGAGAAGTTTGATAGAGTGCAACAACTTTACCTCGGAAGATACCAAACAAAGGTTGTAAGAGTCAAACGGAACTATTATAGCCAGGAGAATAAGGGGGTCAAACAGATGGACATTACACCAGGAAACTCCACCAAAAACCAAGGCAAGAAAAGAGGAAGAAGGAGACAGAATGATCTCCTATCAGAATGTGGAAAACTCCAAATTAATTTAGGTAAGATGAAAGATCTTACCGATTACTCTTTTATAAACACTTCATTATGAAGCTCACAAGCTGGAACATTAGGGGGCTAGGAAGCAAAAGAAAGCAAAGAAATCTCAATAATAGAATAAAAGAAGAAAAACCAAACATGGTTTTCATACAGGAAACCAAATGTTCAGTAGAAAAGATCAGGGACCTTCACTGTAAATGGCTCAATAACTATGAGTACCTTGAGGTCAAAGCAAACAACACAGCGGGGGGAATTCTTACCCTGTGGAATCCTCAAAAATTTGAGATCACAGATGCAAAAGCATCCAGAAATCACCTTTCAATGGTAATACAACCTTTGGGGGACAAATATTGTTACTTGACCACAAATGTCTATGGTCCTTAGCTGCTAGATGACAAACTAAAACTCCTCACCTCACTAGAGGAACTAAGAGAAAGACATCCAATCATCCCCTGGATTTTGGGAGGGGACTTCAATATGATCAGATCACTCTCGGAAAAAAAAGGGGGAAGCAGAATGTTGGGACAAGACTCACTTACATTCCAGAACTTCTTAGACAACATGAGACTAGTGAGCATGGAAACAATCAATGGCATCTTCACTTGGAATAACAGGAGAGGGGGAACTGCCCAGGTTGCATCGAAATTAGACCGATTCATAATCTCAGAGGATCTCCTTCTCTCTGGTCACTCTATGACTACCTGGATTCTTCCTTTCGGTGGCTCGGATCACTGGCTTGTACAATTGGAAGCTTCTTTTATTGGAACCCCAAGAAACAGACCTTTTAGGTTCGAAAATGCATGGCTCACTCATCCAAACTTCACCAATAATATTAGAAATTGGTGGGTGGAAGACATGCCCACTCAGGGCACAAAAATGTTCATCTTGCATCAGAGACTCAAACATATCAAACAAAGGCTCAAAGAGTGGAACAAAAATGAGTTTGGCAACATTTTTGAAGCCAAAAGAGAAGTGGAAAGAAGATTACAAGAAACTAATCAAATTCTCATCAAGGAAGGATTCACAGAGGAAAGGAAGATACTGGCGGACTCTCTACAGCATGAATGGGACAATAGATGTTAGCAGGAGGAAATCTTCTAGAAACAGAAATCTAGAGTAAAGTGGATTAAATAAGGGGAGAGAAATACCAGATTCTTCCATAAATCTACTATGAAACATAGGGCTCATAATAGAATCACAAAACTCCTAGATCCACAAGGGAAGGAGTTAAATACTCACAAGGAAATGGAATCAGTGATGGTTCAACACTTCAAAAGCATAGCAGAGGAAACCTTGGTAGATAGATCTCAATCCATTAAGAACTTTAGTAAGAATATTCAAAATTGGTGACCAGGGAAGATAACTATAATCTTAATAGGCCAGTAACGGAGGAAGAGGTCAACGAAATGATCAGAGAGATGCACAATGGGAAAGCTCCAGGCCTGGATGGTTTCAATGTAGAATTCTTCAAAAAATGCTAGGAAATAGTTAAATATGACATTCTTGATGTGGTGGAGGACTCGAGAAAATCAAGAAAGGTTCTCAAAGTGATTAATGAATCTTTCATAGAATTAATCCCTAAACAGGAAAAAGCCACGACACTAGAAAGATTTAGACCCATAGCTCTATGCAATGTGGTGTACAAAATCATTTCCAAAGTTATTGCTAACAGACTCAAACCTCTACTTCCATCGCTAGTATCAGAGGAGCAGACTGGATATGTGGAAGGCAGACAAATTCTCAATAACATCATCCAAGCGCATGAAGTGGTTCATTCCCTCAAGACCAATAAGCAAGCAGGTATGATAATATAGTTGGACATAGCAAAGGCCTATGATAAACTAAGCTGGCAATATATAAAGGAAATCCTTAAAGCTTATGGCTTTGACTTCAACTGGATAAAGTGGGTCATGGCACTAGCAACCATAGTAAGTTGCTCTATCCTTCTCAATGGCTCACCTTCTAGTACCTTTAGGCCTTCAAGAGGCCTTAGTCAAGGCGATCCTCTTTCTCCATTCCTCTTCATTCTCATGATGGAAGGATTAGGCAGAATGATCACTTCAGCCAAGAAGGAAGGAAGAATCAAGGGGCTAAAACTGACTTAGAATGGGGAAGCATTGACTCATCAACAATTTGTGGATGACACTATGCTGCAAGGCATACCCACTATCAAGGAAGCCAAAGCCTTCAAACAAATCCTGAATGATTTTGCAAATGTTGTTGGCACAGAGGTAAGCCTCTCAGAATCCAAAGTTTCCTTTTTCAATACGGACATTTCAATCTAAAGACATCTCTCCATAATTCTTGGTTTTCAATGAGAGAATCTTCCCTCTAAATATCTAGGTATGCCTCTCACTGACAAACTGCTGAGTAAGGAAGTATGGGAGTCAGTTACAAATATGCTGAAGGACAAAGTCAACAACTAGACTAATAGATCTCTGAATTTAGTGGGAAGACTAGTTCTTACAAAGGCTGTCCTACAAATCATTACAATTTACATGTTCTCCACCCTTCCAGTCCCTAAGGGAGTTTTATAGCAGATCAGGAACATTCAAAGGAACTTTCTTTGGGGCAGAGGGGAAGAGAAAAATAAATGGGCCCTGGTAGCGTGGGATAAGCTCTGCAAACCCAAAACCCATGGTGGTTTAGGTCTCCACGACCCGGACACCCTAAGCAAGGTCTTGGGGGCAAAACTTTGGTGGAGATGGCTAAAGGAATCCAACAATCCATGGACCAAGTTATGGAAAAAAAAGTACGCAACAAATTGGTAGGAAAAGGACCACATTTAGATGTCGGGGCACATCAGGGGTTCTCATATTTGGAACAAGGCTTGGGAGAACAGAACATTAGTTCAGAATCACAGTTTCTGGGAGATCAGAAATGGGAATCTGGCCTGGTTCTGGGAGGACAACTGGCAGCAGGAACAGAATCTATGCAGAGAAAGTCTAGACATCATCAAAAATGACACCCTTAATAAAGGCCTCAAAAGGGTAAGCGACTTTTGGGATCAGTCAAGAGAGGAAGGGAAATGGAGATTCCGAAAGGTACCAAATTACAGTGTAGAGACCCCTTTGAGAGCCCAAGCTAAAGTTCTTGAAGAGATCTTGGAAAAGAGACAGATTTTAACATCAACTTCGGATGATATTCTAAGACGGGGTAGAAATAATGAGGGCAATTTCAACCTCAAAGAAGCCAAAAGAATAATCACCAGATTCGACCATTAAAATCGTGACAAGACTTGGAAAAACCTTTGGATCAACCCTCACTGGATGAAAATCAAATGTTCATATGGCTAGTTCAACATAAAAAGATTCTGACCTAGGAAAATCTTAGAGGAAGAGGTTTTGTAGGACCTTCTAAATGCCAATTATGTGGTCTACAGGAGGAGACCATGGATCACCTTCTCAGCCTTTGTGAGTTCACCTCCTCCATCTAGAGTTGGGTAGCCTCTATCTTCAACCAAACAAACAAAAAGGAAAATGACATTACCGAAACTTTAAAGATTAGGCTCAACTCAAGGAATTGTGGCTCAGATTCTAAATCAGCTCAAAGAAACAATTAAGGTCTTTATGAAGAATCCTCCTAAGAAACCCCCTGTTCAAAGAGACATCCACATCCTTGAATAGTTGGGATTTCAGTCTTATGGTCCTCTAGTCTCCAATAAGAAAGCAAGGCACAGATCAGATAGCAAAGCCTTCTGGCAACCCCCACCCCCCCCCCCCCCTCATGGCTTCCTGAAACTCAACATAGATGGATATTCAAAAGGGAACCCAGGGGATGTTGGTTACGGAGGAGCCATAAGAGATGCAAAGCACAATATCCAAATCATTTTTCATAGTCATTTGGGGAGAGCTACCAACAATATTGCAAAACTCATGGCCATTGAGCAAGGCTTAGAAATCCTGACAGATTACAATTTACACAATACAATCATAGAGGCAGACTTGGAATTAATGATTAATTTGGTCAAAAGAATAAGCACTGGCTCAGCACCAGACAAAGTTTCAAGGCACTGGTGACTTTTGCAGGTGTTTCATCGAGTTCAATCTCACCTCAGAACACTTAGAACTCTGAGCTTTGTTCATGTGCGCAGAGAAGCCAACAGAGTGGCGGACAGGCTAGCCAATGAAGGAGTGATTTACACAAGAGAAAACAAGTGCCTCTTATGGGAGTCTGTTTAGACAAGTCAGCTTTGCTAGGACTGGAACACTCTGGCACATGAAGATAGGGAGCATTACCAAAACTCCAAGGGGAAACAGCGAGCAGAAATCTTAGATGATAGAAGTTCAGGGCTTAACTTACAGGAAGACTAAGTTTTGGATCTTGCAAAGGAACGGAAGGCAGAGGAATGGAAGACAGAGAAGAAAGAGCGCAAAACCAAAATGTGGCTCTAGAGCTTCACCTCAGGAAAGGGTGGTTTTGAGGCCATCACCAGAGTTATCGGAAGCCCGATTGTGCCAGAAGTGGTTTCACAGGAAAGCCTCCGATGCCACAAATGGTGTTACACGTGGCTCTAGGAAGGTAGAGAATACACCTTCATCATGCGGGTATCTCTTGCACATCTCTTCAACCTGATATCCTTTACAACCGTCAAATATGGTGGAAGCAGATCTAGGGCTAAGGAAGGTCGAGCTTGTTGGTGGTGGGACCGTGGAAGTTTTACTACAGTTTCCCGGGCTATCAGGCGTCCTCATAACCATAAGCAGATTTTCGAAAATACCTTCGATGCCACTGTTCATGCAACACGTGGCTCTAGACAAAATGTGAATACTGCATTCATCAGATGGGTATTTATCATGCAATTAGTCTGGCCGATATCCATCATTGTCGTTAGATCTGGTGGCAGTAGATCGAGGGCTGAGGTTGATCGGGCTAGTTGGTGGTGGAACCGTGATGGTTTTGCTATAGTTTCCTGGGTTATCAGGTGTTTGCTTAACCACGAGCAGATTTTTTGTAAAGCCTCCAATGCCATTGACCATGTGACACGTGGCTCTAGGCATAATGTGAATACTGCCTACATTGGGCAGGTAATCCTTGTGCATTTAGGCCGGTCGATATCCCTCATAGCCGTTGATCTCTACGGTCAGGGATCGACGACTCATATTTTTTGTGCATGTTTTATCTATATTTTCAAGGGAGCCACTCCTTAGCTTTGGTGATTGTAAGGTGTGGTGGGCCCGTAGATGTGTGAGTGAGCTTGTGGCATATGTCATCTTGTATATTATGTATCCTCTTTGTTGCTTTATTTGAATAGAAGGTCCGATTCTTGCTTGAGCAAAAAAAAAAAGAATTTTGTTATCATACCATGTAAAAAACATCATTAAACGTAATTAATATTAACGTTTAATATTAATATTATTATTATTATTATTATTATTAAATTTTATATAAATACTAATATATTATAATATTAATATTACTATTATTAGATCTAATAACTTTGGATTAATAATTTAAGGAAATGTTTGCAATTGAGCACTTGAGAGATCCAAAATTCAGATGGATCTAGGTTGTTGTATATATATCAAATCTCCCAAGGTTCAAATATTTCCTCAAATCTCTCACAGTTCAAACATTTCTTCAAATTTTGTACTTCAAAGAAAAATTTTCACCTTAAAAAAATTAATTTTCTAAATATTTAATAGATCTAAGATTAAGATGAACTTGTCTAATTCATAACCATTAAATCATTATTTGATTGTAGTTTGAGTAATATGATTTACAAAACACTTATAAAAAATGTTGAGTTAGAAAAGACATTAAAATTATATGAAAAATGAATATATATATATATATAAAGTCCACGTCCAAGAAATTACAAATTTATTTCATTTTGAGCAACATACCAATAAAATAAATATTTTAATTATAAGAAACTTTTACTTTTCAATAGTTTTATATAATATATACATAATTGGCACTAAAACATATTAATCAATATAGATATTTTACTAATTACATGTGTTCTATTATTTTGTTATTATTTATTATAGTTGACATTTAATTATATAAATCACACATCTTCCTCATATTGAGATATAGAATTTGCCTTCATGCAATAAAAATCTAAAAAAGTAAAAATTCTTTGATACATCTCTACATTTAATAGATTCATGGTTTATATATATATATATATATATATGGGGAAAGAATTACTCATCTAGTTCATTTTTAAGAAACTTTTATTTTTAGCAATTTTATATAATATATACATAGTTGTCATTGAACTAATACAACTTGAGTATGCTTGATGGTTAAAAACATGTGTTCTCACCAACCAAGTCAGAGATTAAAAGCTAGGGGGGTAGAGTATGTATACCTTCCTAGTAATCAAATCACTTGGGAAGTGAGTCTCTTGTCTCATACACCAATTTGGTGTATGGATTGGTCGTGACCTTAAAATTTAATTATATATATATATATATATGAAATTAATATTAAAATATATTTAACATATATATTTAACTAATTACAAGTTTTGGCACAATCCAAAGTAAAATTATGGGCGTTGGTGGTGGTGTATATATATATATATATATATATATATATATATATATATATATATATATATATATATATATATATAAGGATATAAGGTTGATATTAAAATATAGTTAACATAGTTATTTAACTAATTACACATCTTCACACAATGGAAAGTCAAATTATAGGTGTTGGTGGTATAGGTTGTCGCCCCTAGAGGTGCATTCTATAACCCAATATAAGGAGGATGTGTAAGGATGTCACATTTTCAATTTTTACTATTATTTATTTTAATTAAATATTTGTAAAATAAATATTTAAAAATAAAAATCATATCCTATAGATATATTAAAATCTTTAAAAACATAAATATTTCCACGTCAAAATTGTAGTATTTGAAATATTAATTTGTTGTAGTTTTGTTATAAATTTTGTTATCATGCCATTTAAAAACATCATTGAGTTTAATAATAATATTAAATGATTAATATTAATATTCATATTCATATTAAATTTAAATTTAATATATTATAATATTAATATTACTATTATTAGATTTAATAACTTTGGATTAAAAATTTAAGAAAATATTTGCCTCTTGGCGCATGAGAGATCCAAAGTTTTATATATATATATATATATATATATATATATCTATATATATATATATATATATATATATATATATATATATATATATATATATATATATATCTCAAAGTTAAAATATTTCTTCAAATAATCAGAAGGTACGTGGAGAAGGCTCATGGAGAGAGCTAGGGTTCTAAGGAAGAAACCCTCGATGGCGCCGACAACACAGAGGATTGCGTTCACGCTCCGCACAGGAATCTCTGCAGCGTGACAGAGCTGCAGGGGATCAGCGTAGGACGATGGGACCTCCTCAGGGGGGGGCGTCAGGGCCCTCCCCCTCACTGAATAGCCCAGAGCAAGCGGTCATCTTCGGATCAGTTGATCCGGATATTCTCAGTAAAGGGAAAAAGCAACAAGGTAATGACAACGATCCACAGGAAGAAAAAGAGACTCAGGGGAACAACTCGAAGGTTACCTCATCTACCTGCCGACCTGTAGCCAAAGAAAGGCCTCGAATAGAACTGCCAGGAGACAAAATCGATAGAAGGATAGAGTTCATGAAAGATCACGCCATCATTGGAAAATTCATAGGGTTTTGGCCAACTGAGAGAGCTTTAAACGGATGGATTGCGGCGAAGTGGAAACCCAAGGGAGATGTCACTCTCCAGCTTGGGCCGAAGGGCTTCTTTACCGCCATCTTTTTTTGCCTTGAAGACAAATACAGGATCCTAGGAGGGGGGCCGTATTTCTTCAACTCGGCAGGTCTTTACATAAGGGATTGGATGCCAAGATTCAACCCGGACAAGGAAGATCTCACTTGGGCACCAGTGTGGATCAGGCTGTACTCACTCCCCGATGAATACTGGGAGGAAGATTGTCTAAAACGCATAGGAAACGGAGTGGGAGAATACATCAGAGCGGCAGAAGAAACCAAATCCCGTAAGTATATCTCCTATGCAAGAATATGTGTCTTTATTCGTCTGAATGAAGCTTTACCTGAGTCAGTAACCCTAGCCCATCGCGACGAGGAATGGATCCAGCCTCTCGATTATGAGCACGTACCCTTCAGGTGCAGAAGATGTCATGCGTTGGGGCATCTTTTCAGGGATTGCCCTCTCAATGCCAAAGCCAATTCCTCTGATCCTTCTGATCCCCCATCTCATGATGGTTTCACCAAAGTCCCAACTCGGAAGCGCTCGCATAAAAAGCCTCAGAATGGGTCCAAACCCCAGCCTACCAAACCCCAAAACCCCGCATCCAAGAACAGCTTTGACATCCTAGGCGACTTCTCAGATGATCAGCCCCTAGACACTGAGAATATCCATGCACGCCCTTCCTCTTCCACCCATCCCCCTCCTTCCGGCCCCCCTCCCAAATCTCAGCCTCCCTTTATTATCCCGACCATCCTCAGTAGATCCCCGAAGGACGCAGAGGAGATTCCAAAGGAAATGGAGGTGGATGGAAAGACAGATCCCCTGCAGGACTCGGAGACTAATCAAGAGGAAAGCAGTCAAGTACACAAAATGGAGGAAGAGCCAGAAAGCATAGATCTACACGGTTTGGACATCATAGAGCTAGAACTGGCTTGCAAAAAAAAAGCATATGAATCCATCTCTGAGACCGATCTAGAAAAGTTGGAAGTGGTCATCTCCAGAGCCTACCACCAAAACCAACTAGGTATTCAACCTGGCAGTACGTGGGACAGCAGCATGGGTCCAAAGGATACCAAAAAAAGAGGGAGGGAGACAGATCTCCAGAGAACAATAGAGATTGGGAAAATCCTGGTGGATTCCGGGAGATATGCGAAGTTGACGAAGTACTACAGCCCTGCCCAAACTAGTTGAACCATGAAGCTTGTATCCTGGAATTTAAGAGGGCTTAATAGCCCTGGAAAACTCAGGATGTTAAAAAATATGATCAAGATGGAGAAACCGCAGATGTGTTTCCTCCAGGAAACCAAATGCAATAGCGCCACGCTGGGCCACATACTTTCAAAAGCCTGGCCAGGGTGCCGATCTGTTGCTGTAGACGCATCGGGAGCTTCAGGAGGGCTCGCCATAGCATGGAATACCCAAGCTGTAACTCTCGCAGATTTTCATGCTTCCCATCACCTCATACAGGCGACCTTTCATATTCTAGGTACCAACATACATGGTAACCTATCCAACGTCTATTTTCCGCAAGACACTGGAAGCAAAATCGCGCTCCTGGACACCATCGAAGCGCTAAGCACAAACAGGCTACATCCACTTTGGATCGTGGCAGGGGACTTCAACATGATAACCAAAATAGAGGATAAGATAGGAGGGAGAACCAGATTGGAACCAGAAGTAGATCGCTTCAAGGACTTTATCCAAAATGCCTCTCTCATAGATATGCCATTCTGTAACGGCACCTTCACCTGGAGTAATCGCAGAGGTGGCAAGCATCAGATTGCCTCCAAACTAGACCGCTTTCTAGTCTCGGACAATGCGGTGCATCTCGGAGGCGATCTTTCGGCGGCAATTTTGGCTCATACTGGTTCGGATCACTGGCCAATCGCTCTGCAGTGGCAAAGACCAGGGGATAGAACCAAAAGACCTTTCCGTTTTGAGGGATTTTGGCTCACACACCCAGCATTCAAGGACTTCGTCAGAACCATCTGGGCCTCTTTCATCCCACCAGAGGGATCGAAAATGTACCAGCTTCAACAGAAGCTGCGATTTCTAAAAAGTCACCTGAAAAGTTGGAATAGGGAGACCTTCGGGAATATATTCAAGGCGCAACAGGAGTTAAATCAGGAATTGGGGGATCTCCATCAGAAAATAATTAATGAAGGGCACACGGAGGCAACCCTGGATCAAGAACGGCATATACACAATCAGCTTGAAGAAAGGAGAAAGCAGGAGGAAATTTATTGGAGGCAAAAGTCAAGGGTCAGGTGGCTAAAAGAAGGGGAGCGCAACACCAAATTCTTCCATAGAACTACAGTGCAGAGAAGGATGCATAATAATATTCCATTCATCCAGAACCAAGAGGGGGCAAAAGTTGAGAAGCATGAGGAAATCGAAGAGATCCTCCTCAATCATTTTCAGCAGGTACATCAAGAGCAAGCAGTGGATCGGCAACAGGCGATTGGAAAGATAACCAACAATATACCCAAACTTGTCACAGAGGAACAAGACGAACTTCTCATGCGCCCCATTCTCATCCAAGAAGTAGATGAGGCAATGATGCAGCTCAAAGAAGGTAAATCCCCTGGACCAGATGGTTTCACAACCACGTTTTTTCATGCTTTCTGGGATTTGGTTAAAATGGAGGTCTGGTAGATTGTAGAGGAATCCAGGGCTTTGCGCTGGCTTCTCCCCTCCCTCAACTCCACTTTCATAACTCTCATCCCCAAAGAGAAGAACTCCATTACACCTGACAAATTCAGGCCCATATCTCTCTGTAATGTCATCTATAAAGTCATATCCAAAGTCATTGCTAATAGGTTGAAACCTCTATTACCCATGCTCATCTCTCCGGAGCAGTCGGGATATGTAGAAGGCAGACAGATAATGGATGGCATTCTCCTCACGCACGAAATCATTCACTCGCTCAAACAATCCAAGCAAGCCGGTATGTTACTCAAGTTGGATCTCTCCAAAGCTTTCGACAAGCTCAGCTGGTCTTATATACAACACATGTTGAAAGCTTTTGGTTTCTGTGCTACTTGGGTTCGATGGGTCATGAGCCTTATTAATTCCACTCATTTCTCCATCCTGGTTAATGGTATTCCCTCCCGCCCTTTCAAGCCCTCTCGAGGCATAAGACAGGGGGACCCCCTTTCCCCTTTCCTCTTTGTTCTTATGGTTGAAGGTCTTGGTAGACACATCAAGCGTGCCCTCCACTCTCAGCAGCTAAAAGGTATCTCTATCCACAACTCCCATGCCTCCTCTCATCAACAATTTGTTGATGACACCATGCTCTATGGATACCCCTCGGTTCAGGAAGCCTCCTGTTTAAAATCCCTGCTCAACGACTTCTCTGAAGCCTCTGGCACCCAGGTCAACTGCTCCAAGTCTCAAATTTTCTTCTTCCATACCCCTCTGCCGGTCAAATCTGCAGTTTCCCGCATCCTCGGCTTCCACTCAGCCTCTCTCCCCTCCACTTACCTTGGAGCTCCTCTCACTGCCTCTGCCATAAAGCAGCCTGCATGGCGCATTTTTATAGAAAAACTCGAATCTAAACTCAATCTGTGGACTCACCGTTCACTCAATCTAGCTAGTCGGGTGGTGCTCATTAAGTCCATCCTCCAAGCCATGCCTCTCTACCTTTTTTCTATCCTAGCTGCTCCAAAGTGGGTATTAAAAAGGTTGAGGAACCTGCAGCATGATTTTTTGTGGGGAAGCTCTGCCACTAACCGCAAATGGGCATTAGTGAAATGGGCCACTGTCTGCATGCCCAAGAACAAAGGAGGCATTGGACTCAGAGATCCTGAGTACAGCAACACCATCATGAACGCCAAGATCTGGTGGCAATGGGTGACTAATCCAGATAAGCTATGGGCCAAAATATGGACCGCCAAATACGCCAACAACAGGCCCCAAGTAGAGCTCATCAGATTTACACCTGTTGACAAGGGATCGCTAATCTAGAACGCCGCCAAGCAACATTGCCAGCTCATTCAACAGCACAGCTTTTGGGAAATAAGGAATGGTCATACTGCTAGATTCTGGAATGATGCTTGGAACCAACTGCCCAAACTCTCAAGTGTTCTTCCTCCAGCAATGGTTCCGAACAGGCAGGAGCAGCAGCAGGCAACAGTCCAGCAATTCTGGCTACAGGAGACGGAGAATGGGTTCAGAAAATGGCGACCGAGTAACCAGATAATCAGCAACATAAACATTCAGGAAGCAGCAGAACTTGAGAACGAGTTAAGAAAAAGGAGCATACGGAATGAGGATAGTGATGACATACTCAGATGGGGCTATCTACCTAAAGGATCCTATTCCACCTCCGAGGCCTACAATCTCATCGGTAACTTTCCCACTAGACCGGATCCTCTCTGGGGTAGAATTTGGGGCTTTAAAGCTTGGCCAAAAATCTCCCACTTCCTTTGGATGGTAGGACACAAAAAGATTCTCACCTGGGACAAGCTAAGGAGACACAACTTTCAAGGCCCTTCAATATGTCACAATTGCTTTCAAGAAGAGGAAACCTTGCAACATCTTCTGGACACCTGCTCACTAGCCAATCAGCTATGGGAAAAAGTCAGCTTGAGATGCCAAAAAAGGTGCAAAGGAGAGGGCGATATCATTGAATCCATCCGACAATGGTCGAAAAACCCCTATGACTGTGCGATCCTCAATCACCTATGGAATATCATCCCGGGCACAGTCTTATGGAACATTTGGAAGGAAAGGAACAGGCGCATATTTAAAAATCAGAGCTCTCCCATTGAGGAAATCTGGAGCAGACTGCATGGAAATCTCATAGAAACCATGCTTCTACGATCATGGACCAAAGAGGATCTCCCTACCACAGACAATGAGAAAAACATTCTCGACAATTGGAAGCTGCAACTGCCACAAGAGTATGCCATGCATCAGCCAGCGAAATGCAATACCAAGGAAAATAGATGCTGGACTGCCCCCCCCATCAACTCATACAAACTCAACTTTGATGGGGCTTCCAAAGGCAATCCTGGACCAGCAGGATTTGGAGGCATAATCCGAGATCATAAAGGCACTCCCCTGCAGATCTATTTCGGCAATATAGGGTGGGATACCAATAATTCCGCAGAGTTGGAGGGACTCTGGCAAGGGCTCTTAGTAGCCAGGAGACTCAATCTTCAACCCTTGATAGTGGAAGGCGATTCCCAGATCCTCATCAACATGGCCACGCGCATTCAGAATGGCTCTCAAGCCAGAAAAGTTGCTAACAGCTGGAGACTAGAAGCAAGGCTAAACAACATTGATCATGAGTTGCGCAATCATAGAGCCCTCTCCTTTCATCACACAAAAAGAGAAGGCAACAAGATTGCTGATCTCCTAGCTAATATTGGGGTATAAAACAACCAAACCCTCCTATCAGGTGATCTGGATATAATCCCAAGCAATCAGCCGACTCAGGACTGTGAAAGTCTCATCCAAAGAGACGCTGAAACCCCGGATGCGGGTGATGGTATGTCACACAGGGACGAGCCACATGCCCAGCATGTGCCGCCCCGTGCCAACGACCTAGAGTTATGAATCACCACTGCCGAGGTATATCATTCAGCTACCCGAGCGATGGGCATTCAATGCTGAGCAGAGTGAAGAGACGGGGAGGCAGGGAGCAGTTATGGAGGGCTCTGTTCGAGGGAATGTTGAGAGATATTACAGGGAAGTCGGATCATTGCAGATGCATCGGCTTGTTAAAGTCTGGGAGGTGCAGGCTCGGAAAATCTCTGGACGGGTGGGCGTTTTCCTCCCTCAAAACGCAGCCACTACAACCTGGTATTGTGAATTTGATGAATGGCTCAGAAAAGAATGGAACTCCAAGAGCAATAGGAGCGCATTTGAGGCGGAAATTGAGGTCTCTCGCTCGGGCAAAGTCTGCTCCGGGTTTACTACTTCTGTGCGTGGTCTTTGGGCAGTGGAGTTCCGCCCTGCATCATCTTGGGTACTGTTATCCTTTGGCGGTCACAGAGGGGACTTCGAACCCACGCGCTCATTCCTGGAACCAGCTGAAGAGGAAGTGGAATCTATGGCTCGATTGCGGGAGAGGCAACCGAGTAGAAGGGGACCAGGACGAGGTGCTTCTTCTCGCCCCCCTGCAGCAGATGTGCACCATCACTGCTGTTGCTGCTACTGTCACAGGAGAGCGAAGGCCACCCCAATTCAAGCCAACCAGTTCATGGAGGTCGGTAGCTCCAGTGGAGGGGAGCCTGTGCTTCCAGCATTTGGCTCAGTCATTTTCACCTTAGGCAGCTCGAAGGATAGTGCAGGCATCAGTGCACATATCTCAGTCCTCTTTACCAAGGTTCCTGAGGAGAATGAAGATGGAAAGCCACCAGTTTCGGCTGAGCTACCTCCAGAAGGCAATCGTGAGGAGAGTCCAGTGCTACAGCCATCAATTGAAGAAGGAACTTCAGGGAAAGAGCCCAAGCAAGCCCCTCCCCAACTTCCAGAGCAAGAACCTCGGGCCACTGCAAAGGATCCAATGGCAATGTGGGCAGGAGTCCCTGAAGGTCAAGGATGGTGCTACGTCATGGAGGAAGAGCCTGAGGATTGATCCCCAGAAGCGCGCTCCAGCCCTCTCTTCTCTCTCTCGGCTATGGTCTACCTCAAAGGTTTCTCTTGGCTACGTTACTGTGTCTGTTTATTTTCAGTTCTTAATTATGTCTTGTATTCTGCAGTCATGCGTCTGGGCGAGGATTCACGTGAAGTCTTTTGAATGAAGCCCCTGCGTGGGCCGTATCGCTACTGTCTAAGCTCAATTCTGTTTCATGTTTTGTTTCTTGTTCTGGTATAGCCGTGTCATCACTGTCTTTGTTTTGGTCTGTTTTTGGAAGTGTCTTGGTATATTCAGGAGGTGCTGCCCCTGCGAGGGAGCATTTTGGTGTCAAGCTAAGTCATCCAAGGTGCCACAGTTGGCCCTGGACAGCATGTCTCTCTGCATGTAAAGTTTACTTGTAAATATAATATAATAGAGTAGCTAGTTTTACCGAGAAAAAAAAAATTATTTCTTCAAATATTTCACTGTTCAAACATTTGAAGACATTTCTTCAAATTTTGTACTTCAAAAAAAAGTTTTCATCTTAAGAAATTTGATTCTCTAGATATTTAATAGATCTAAGATTAAGATGAATGTACCTAATTCATACAAACAAATACTTAATGAACCTTAAATAATTATTTGTTTGTAGTTTGAATAATATGATTTACAAAACAATTATAAAAAATTAAGCAAAGTCTTTCAGTAGAAATCACATAAGAGAAATTTTTGGCCGACGTGTTTTGAACCACCAAGTGTGGTTCATCATCAAGACTATATGAAGACGCAGACCATGGCAAAGGCTTAAATAGAGAGCAATGTAGAGACATAAATTCAAGTAACGACTAAATTTGAACAATAATATTTGAATTATGATATTAATTTATTAATATATTATAAGAAACTATTATTCAGTAAGGGCTATATTAAACGACTAATTTTTGAAAAAAATATTTAAATAATGATATTATTTAATTAAATTATTAAAAATATTAATAAGTAACGGCTATATTAAATGGCTAGTTTTTGAGAAATAATATTTAAATTAATTTATTAAAACCAAATATTACTAGTTTTCAAAAAATAATATTTAAATTGTGATATTAGTTTATTACTTTATTAAAAACAAATATTAATAAGTAACTTCTATATTAAACAACTAGTTTTTGACATATATATATATATCTATATATATATATATATATATATATATATATATATATATATATATATCTATATATATCAAAGTCAAACTTTAAAGGAGGAGAGTCAAAAATTATAAAAATGAGTCAAGACACTAATCGAGACAAGATCATTTGATAAATAATTAATATAAATAAAATAAACTAAATTAAAAATAATTGATGGAAAATTAAATAAAATAAAACAAAAATATACACAAGTCAAAAGAAATATATATATAAATAAATAAATAGAAATTGAAACATATATATATATATATATATATATATATATATATATATATATATCCAACGAAAAGTAATCAATAAATAATATGGGTCAACAATAAAATATGGGGCTTCGGCCCATTAAACAAATAACAAAAATATTAAAAGGAGTTAAGAACAAATAGGATGATAAAATACATAAAAAAAGGAATGATCAAGAAAATAAACTCTAATGAAGAATAGATCAACAACAAATATCATAAAAGGACACCAATATCTACATAGATAAACAAACAAACAAAAGAAATTGCAAAAACAAGCCTAAAACCTAGGAGGACAGGACAACGACCCAACTTTTACTAATATTCCAACCATCATCTCTATTCAAATTATTGGATCTTTTTTCAATTTCTAGGGCCTCCATCAATTTACAATGATGGAAATGACTAACCCTAGCAACGACTTGGGCTTCCTCAATGCAGATGTGATGCTTAGATTTATCTGCATGCTCCGCCAAAGCAGAGGAGCGGGTCCTACCATGCTTGATGTCAGCTGCATGCTCATGAATCCTATGATTAATCGAGTGATCAGTCTCACCATTGTAGGGAGTCCCACAAGAGCATGGGATAATGTAAACACCCTTCATATTTTGGGGGTCCACTATGTCTTTTACAGATCTAAGGGAGATTCGGATGGTATTTAAAGGCCTAAAGGTTGAAGCCACCTTATGCTTCCTTAGGATCATTGTAATCTTGTCAGTGGTCCCTTGGATAAAAGGAAGATGAACACCAAAAAATCAATCCTTGGTATTCTTAGCATTAGGACCTTTTTCAGCTTTGAGAAAAGAGTTAGTACATTGGTGTCTACTATACCCATTATTCAAGAAAACACTTACGAGATGTGCTTTCTCTTCATTGAGATGGCTCTCATCCAAAACTCTTAAAGCTCTAGTCGCTAAGGTGTTGAGAACACCAAGCTTTTGAGCTGGGAAATGATGAGAATTAGCATATTAATGTTGAGTTACCAAGAACATTAAAATTACATGAAATATGAAGAATTATATGTCTATATATATATATATATATATATATATATATATATATATATATATATATATATATTCCCTGAGAAAGAATTTTAAATCTATTTCATATTGAACAACACACCAATAAAACAAATATTTTAATTATAAGAAACTTTTATTTTTCAATAATTTCACATTATCTATGTATATATATATATATATATATATATATATATATATATATATATATTAATAAATATCAATATTTAACTAATTACATGTCTTCTTACAATCAAAAGTGAAATCATATATACACGTTTCCTTCATAATATCAATAATTAATAATACTTGTAATTAAAATTGATTATATATGTATATTTATTTTTGTTATTATTTATTATAGTTGACACTTAATTATATATTGAGTTGGAAGAAATTACACGTTTTCCTCTTATTGAGCTATATAATTTGTCTTGATGCTATATATATATATATCTATATCTATATATATATATATATATATATATATATAGGAAAGGAATTACACATCTAGTTCATCTTTGAGAAATTTTTATTTTTAACAACTATATATAATATATACATAGTTATTTTGAGCTAATATAACTTTATTGGATCTAATGTTTAAAAGCATGTTTTTCCTGCTAGGATGTCACATACCTAGGTAAATATGCCTAAGTAACAAAAGAAATAATGGAGAATTAAAAATATTTAAATTGATCAATAAAATCTTTACACTTCCTAATGGTGAAAACATTAAAAGCATTATTACGTAATTTGATTTCTTTTATAACATAACCATATTTTTTTTCCCTTTCGATTTTCCAACCATTGATATGACAGGTACTAATGGAGCTCATATTATTAATTTACAATTCATGATTATTACAGTCCTTTAGATCTCTGAGCATTTGACATTACATATTGGCGGTCATTCGAATGACTTAACGGTGGGCATTAAATACTATCTTAGATCCTAACTTTAAGGTATGGCTACTCTAGACTTGGCGGTAACACATTTCTGGAGTCTTCAAACTGTGGCACAGTTGGCCATCTTGGCCTCGACATGAGCTCCACATCTACGACAATATTGCAAGTGTTTCCATCAGATGATGGAGAAGGAAATCTCGTCATTCTATATTTCTCAGTTGCAATGTTTCCTTCGTATTTTCTTGCTTCCATCAAGGTTAATAGGATCCAAGCCAGAACTTTGAGTCTTTCGCACAGGTAGGGTTTTACAAAACCACTTTCCTCTTATTTTCATGTTTATTTGTTGTATCTGAATTCAAGGTTTGTGCCTATACAAGTTTTCCAATTCCCTGTCAGGCTCTCTTCTCCAGATAAGGCATTTTAAAAGACTATTAAATCCCAGGTATGGAGTTATGATTTTAATTTTTTAAGCTTGTGGCTTCCTCTATTAAGTCCCCGGTTCTAAATTTGCATATTTTCTCTTTCTTAGGTGACTTCTAGAGTGTTTCATTGCCCTCCCTTGCCTGGAATGGATGTTGGGGTTTGAAACTATTGTTTGGCTTTCCAAGCCTTGTGTATAACAACCATGCTTGGATGTCGGGTATAGTTCTTCGCCCACGCTGTGATTCACACCTAGGGTCTAGTATTAGAAGAGGGAATTTGTTATTTCATTTTGAATCTTGACTTGAAGCTAATAGCTCTGCCTCGCATTATTCTTAAGCTTGTTTCTTTTAATATTATATGTCTTTGTTGTAATAAACTATTCGCCGACATTGGGCTTGATCTATACCTTTAGAAGCTAATTATTTTGTTTATAAGCTTTTGGGTGGCCTCAAACTATTGACCTGGCCTGAATCATAGCTTTATTTGGGTGTTAGATCAAGATTCATTTGCGGCACAACCCAGAATAGTTAAGTTATATGAGAGAAATTCCCTGCCTTACTGTGGTGAAACCCTCGGTAAATAAATGGATTGTTGTTTCTTTACCACATGACTTCGGTTCTCTAGATTGTATCATTATTTTTGTACTCCTGTGTATTAACAATGTCGAGAGCTTAAAGGTTTAATTCATGTTTTATATTGGCTATTATTCAGATGTGTTTCAATTTTTGTATTTGCATAGATTTGCAATGGTTATCTCGTATATGTTTAATACTGTGATTAGAGTGGTTCTTGTATCTTCTCGGTGTTAGAGCTGTAATCTAGCTCCATCTAGAACGCATATTCATTCTTCTCTAATTCAGTTGCATTGAACATTTAAGTTGTAAGTTTTATAAGCTCTGTATATATTTTGATATATTTTTAGCAGTACTTAATCACATACTTTGGTTTTCTACTCTCTTTCCCTGAAGGGACTAATGCCTCAGTTTTTTTCCTTTACGAATATAAGTTAAATCTCCTATCAATTCCCTATTTAGAGGATTATATAATTGTTCTATAATTAATTCAATGAGTTTGTAAATATTTTCTTTATACAATATAGCAATAATAAATATTTCATTTACGAGAGCAAGTTGATCGTTCAATTCGGTATAATAAATCTTTCAACCATATAGTAGACCTACTATCTATAGAGCACAATGATATATTTATCTAAGTATTCACTAATTTCCTGTCCGTTTGATACCAAACCTTAGATTACTTGTTGTTTTCCTCCCAACTGTGAGACTAGCTATTCCAGCCTGAGTCTTCCCCCAAGCAGTTCCTCACATGCAGGATTTCTTCTTAAGACTAGTAGTCTTAACTTGCCATAACTATCTAGTCCTCACCAGACTTAGCTTCATGAGCCCATCTGACATTTCAGCATGGTATTCTCATTCCCAGTTCAATATTTTATTCTTTCTTGATTATAGGTACGCATACCCTCTTAATCTCTTCCTTGAGAATAAATCTCAAAGGAAGTAGTTAGGGATAGGTAACCGCCTATCGTAACTACCTGACATGTGAGAAATACATAATTGTCATTATTACGACATTTCACTTTCTGCATAGCTTAATGAAAATAAATAAATGTATAAACTTATAATAGTATTCGGTTTGTTTAAATGGAATAATTAAATATTTATAATTACTGGTGACATCACATATTCCCCCCCAACATTAAACATCATCCTGATGTTTCTCTACTGTAAATAGATTTTGAAATGTCTTTCTCATAACCTGTTAGTCTTCCTAGTGGTCTCCTATGGCCCAAAGTGTTGCCATTGCACTTTAACTTGGGTGATAACTCGTTCCCGAAGCATTACTTCTCTCTGATTGAGTATACCCAGGGGCTCGACAAAGAACTCACCTTCCGGTTCGACCTACACACAATAAAAAAAAAAAAAATAGTCAACCCTTTCATTTGGCAATTAGCCTTGCAATTTGATTATTATATACTATGTTCCTAAGGAATTCATCTACATGTATATCCTATCAATTGAGTATATGTTTAGGATCATATATGTATTTTTTTAACACAGAAACATGAAAAGCACTATGCACATGTATATGGCTAGGCAAAGCAAGCTGATAAGCCACTGGTCCAATTCGAGCCAAGATTTGGAAAGGACCGCAAAATTGGGGTGCTAATTTAGCACACCCTCCCCATTGCAGAGTAATCTTATTGGCTCGTACACGAACATAAACATGGTCTCTAACTTGAAATTCTCAAAAACTTCTCTTCTCATTAGAAAAATTCTTCTATCCGTCTAAGCGGTCTTTAAATTGGAGCGTAATTTTTTAACCATATCGTCCATTTCTTTTAACATGTCAGGGTCTAGCATTTAGGATCCTATATTGCTACTTCTTTAATCTGCTCTTTAAAAGTGGTATGCGCTTCACTGAAAGAGACTTCATAAATGCGGTTTACTTTCTGACTTAAGGCATCTGCGACTTGGTTCTCCTTCTCTTTCAAGTGCTTGATTTCAATGTGAAATTCACTCAGGAAGGCACCCCAATAGGCTTGCCTAGAATTCAGAGTGGGCTACTTAAAATAGTTGGTTAAACTATGATGATCAGTCATTAATAAGAATTTCTTACCCATCAAGTAATGTAGCCACATCTTTAATGCGTGAATTACTATCATTAACTTTAAATCATAGGCCGAATACTTTTGTTCATGCTCCTTAAGTTTCCAAGACTCATAGGAAATAACCCTACCCTCTTGCTTTAGTGCACCACCTACACCTTCCTTGCTGGCATTTGTGTAAACCACATAATCTTTATTCAGATCTGTAATGCTCAAAATGGGTGCAGTGGTAAGTAAATTTTTAAGCTAGTCAAAACTTCTTTGACAATCCGTGGTCTAATTAAAAGTTTTTCCTTTCTTTTGCAGAGAGGTAATGAAATATGCCACTCTGGAAAATCCTTCAACAGTTCGCCTATAGTATCCGTCCATACCCATAAATGATCTTACATTAGCCACATTCTTTGGTACTGGCCATTCCATTATAGTTTTTATTTTCTCCAGATCTACAAAAATTCCATCTCTGGTAATTACATGTCCTAGATACTAGATTTTCTCTTTAAAGAAATCACATTTGTTGTACTTGGCATACATCTGATGTTGCCTCAAGATTTGTAGGATAATACGTAGGTGCTCTTTATGTTCTTCTATATTCCGAGAGTAGATTAGTATATCATCAATAAAAATCAATACAAACTTATCCAAATATTGATGAAAAACATTATTCATGAGACACATGAAGGTCGTGGGAGAATTAGCTAGCTTGAAGGGTAATACAACGAACTCGTAATGCCCATAACGAGTTCTAAAGGTTGTTTTAGCTATATCTTCTTCCTTTATTCTAATCTAATGGTAACCTAAACGAAGGTCAATCTTTGAAAACACATTCGCTCCCTTCACTTGGTCAAACTATTCATCAATACAAGGCAGAGGGTATTTCTTCTTGAATGTCAATTTATTTAGCTGTTGATAATCCATGCACATTGGCAAGGTTTCATCCTTCTTCTTAACAAGAAGCATCAAAGCTCCCCAAGGTGGTACACTTGGGCAGATATATTTTTTATCAAGCAGTTCATGTAGCTACATTTTTAATTCTGTTAATTATGGTATGCTCACGCGATAAGGAGCTCGGGATATCGAGGCGGCTCCCAAGATCAAATCAATGGTAAAATCTATATCCCTTTTTGGAGGTAATCCCATAATATCTTTAGGGAATACATCCGGAAAATATTGTACCACAGGTATATTTTCTAAAGAAACAAATTCTTCCTTTGAATTAGTATATCCTACCTGTATTGCATAAATTTGACATCCTCTTCCAATACATTTCGCTAATTGAGAGGATGTTATTGGTCATAATTTTAGTGGTCTTAGTATACCCTGAATTTCCTGCCTTTTTCCTTTTTCATCCACGTAGTTTATAGTTTTGTCTTTACAGTTAATGAGGGACCAACGTTTATCCAACCAGTCCATACCTAATAGGACATTGTATGATCCTAAAGGAAAAACATTCAACTCTTCCATAATAGACTAACCTACTAGCTTTAGGGGGCAATTTCTAACGTTAGCCAACACCCTTCGCTTCGCTCCTGTGGCTAGTTATACTAACCAAGGGTTCTTAAACTTAAAATATTGTAAGTAGCATTGTTCTACAACTTTGGGACTAATATAACTCAAAGTAGCTCATGGATAAATCAAAATAGATATAGTTTGGTCGAATATCTTACCTTCAAATTCGACCATTATTGGTTGGTATTCTGCCTAATGATCCTTGACACTTATCCTACGGTTTATGCTTCTTAAATATGTGCAACTTGATCAGGTCCCTTACGGTACAGGCATTTTTTGACATAGTGTGGTGCTCTGCATCCCCAACATTGTATTGGAGGTCTAGTCTTTGTTTCCACTTCAGTTCTACCAAATTGCTCATTTGTCTTGGACTCACTTGGAAATTTGAATCTAGGCTAATTTCTATTCATATTTCTATTTTCTTGAACTTTATGGGGTCCTTTGTCGACAATAGTCTTATTCACTTTGCTGCTAAAGGTAAACTTAATCCCCTTTTTATCAATCCATCTTCTTCCTCCATCTCCATTTTGCCTGTTTTTCTGATAACAAAGACGATCCTTTCAATAACTTCATCCATGGTCTTCAAATTATTAAATGCGAGACGCTCTTTCATGAATAGCAGTAAACTACTGATCAATCTCTGCACTTTTTCTTTTTCTTCCTGTATGTAGGGAACATATTGTAGAAAGGATGTAAATTTCACTATGAACTTGTCCATAGTTAACTAACCCAATCAAAGGTCATGAAAATCTTTTTCCTTCTCATCATAAAATATTTCAGTTAAATATTTCTCCTTAAAATATTTTTTAAATTTTTCCCAAGTTATGCTCTGCTCATTTACTCCACGTACCGTTTTACCTCTTCTCACCATAAGGTGGATTTTCCTTGCAGCTAAAAGATGGTTAAGTAGACCTTTAGATTATGATCATATTCATACAACTAAAAATACTTATTCATATTGATAAGCCAGACTTTGACTGCCTCCTCCTGTTCATCATTAAAGAGGGGAGGTTTTATTTTCCGAAATTCTCCTTGAACTCTATTTTCTGTCATTTTTATGTTTTTTGATTTGATACATTGTCGAACTTTTCCTCTTGATTGTCTTTGCCACCTTCTGTTTCTAAATTCTTAGTTCAGAATTCTTGATCGCCAGTCATGTTCCCATGCTTAGGACTAGGAATTGGTTGTCATTGATTATGTCTATCAGACAAACTCTTCACGATATTTTCCTACTCTTGCATCAACCTTTCATTTTCTTCCCATAACCAGTCCATCTCATCCTTCAGTTCTTGTACAATTTCCAAAATGGAAGTGTTAGTATTGTGCGACTCTTCCCCCAACTGTACCCACACGTCGGGATTGGCTTATGGAAAATATGTTGGTCCTGTTCATGTCACGAGTCTGTGTGGTGTAATTATAGTCCTCCTCATGATGGATTCTTTTATTTCTCTCTCTTTTCACATCAAAAATGTTATTATTCATTCATTCTCCAAAGGTCTTAGTTTTGCAACCTGAGCGCTCTGATACCACATGTCACATACCCATGTAAATATGCCTAAGTAACAAAAGAAATAATGGAAAATTAAAAATATTTAAATTGATCAATAAAATCTTTACACTTCCTAATCGTGAAAACGTTAAAAACATTATTATGTAATTTGATTTCTTTTATAACATAACCATATGTTTTATCCCTTTCGATTTTCCAACCATTGATATGACAGGTACTAACGGAGCTCATATTATTAATTTACAATTCATGGTTATTACAGTCCTTTAAATCTTTGAGCATTTGACATTACATATTGACGATCATTCGAATGACTTAATGGTGGGCATTAAATACTATCTTAGATCCTAACGTTAAGGTATGGCTACCCTAGACTTGGCGGTAACATGTTTCTGGAGTGTGGCACAGCTGGCCATCTTGGCTGTGGTATGAGCTCCACATCTACGACAACCCTAGAAGTGTTCCCATCGGACAACAGAAAAGGAAATGTCATCATTCTATGTTTCTTAGCTGTAATGTTTCTGTGGAATTTTCTCACTTCCAGCAAGGTTAACCTACTCCAGGCCATAACTTCGAGTCTTTCACATAGGTGGGGTTTTAAAAAACCACTTTCCTCTGAGTTTCGTGTTTATATTTTGTATCTGAATTCAGGTTTTGTGCCTATACATGTTTGCTATTTCCCTGTCAAGTTGCAGAGATGTCATTTTAAATGACTGTTCATTCCCAGGTATGGAGTTATGTGTTTAATTATTTAAGCTTGTGGCTTCCTCTATTAAGTTTCCAGTTCTAAATTTGCATATTTTCTCTTGCCTAGGTGACTTTTGGAGGGTTTCATCGCCCTCCCTTGCTTGGAATAGATGTTGGGGTTCTAGACTGTTGTTTGGCTTGCCGAGCCTTGTGGAAAATAGCCATGCTTGGATGTCAGTATAATGCTTCACCCAAGTTGTGATTCACACCTAGAGTTTAGTATTAGAAGAGGGAATTTCTTATTTCATTTTGAATCTTTAGTTGGAACTAATATCTATGCCTTGCATTATTCTTAATCTTGTTTATTTTGATATTATATGTCTCTGTTATAATAAATTATTCGTCGGAATTGGGATTTTGAAGCTAATTATTTTGTTTATAAGTTTTTGGGTTGGCTTGAACTATCGACCCAGCCTAAATCTTGGTTTTACCTGGGTGTTAGATCATGATTCATTTGTTGCACTACCCAGAACTATAAATTTAAATAAGGGCAAGTCCCCACCTTATTGTGGCGAAACCCTCGGTGAATGAATGGAATGTTGTTTCTTTACCACATGACTTCAATTCTCCAGATAGTATCATTATTGTTCTACTCCTGTGTATTAATAACATTGAGAATTTAAAGGTTTAATTCATGTTTTAGATTGACTATCATTCGAATGTGTTGCAATTTTTGTATTTTCATAGAGTTACAATGGTTATATCGTATATGTATAATAATGTGATTAGAGTGGTTCTTGTCTCTTCTCGGTGTTAGAATTGTAATCTAGCTCGATGCAAGATGCATATTTATTCCTCGCTAATTCGGTTACATTGAACATTTAAGTTGTAAGTTTTATAAGCTCTGTACATATTTTGATCTGTCTTTAGCTGTACTTAATCCCATACTTTGGTTTTATACTCTCTTTCCTTGAAGGGACTAATTCCTTATGAATATAAGTTAAATCTCCTGTCAATTCCCTATTTAGAGGATTATATAATTGTTCTATAATTCGTTCAATGAGTTTGTAAACATTTTCTTTATACATAATATTAATAATAAATCTTTCATTTACGAGAGCAAGATGTTTGTTCAACTCGGTATAATAAATCTTTCAACCATATAGTAGACCTACTACCTATACAACACAAGGATATACTTATCTGAGTATTCGCTAATTTCCTATCATCTATCTGATACCAAACCTTAGATTACTTGTTGTTTTCCTCCCAACCGTGAGACCAACTATTCTAGCCCGAGTCTCCCCCCGAGCAGTTCCTCACACACATGATTTCTTCTTAAGACTAACAGTCTTAACTTGCCACAACTATTTGGTCCTAACCAGACTTAGCTTCATGAACCCATCTGACATTTCAGCATGCTCTTCTCATTCCCAGTTCAATATTTTCTTCTTTCTTGATCATAGGTACGCATACCCTCTTAACCTATTCATTGAGAATAAATATCCAAGGAAGTAGTTAGGGATAGGTAACCACCTATCCTAACTACCTAACCTGTGAGAAATGCATAATTGTCATTATTATGACATTTCACTTCCTGCATAGTTTAATGAAAATAAATAAATGTATAAACTTATAATACTATTCAGTTTGTTTAACTGCAATAATTAAATATTTACAATTATTGGGGACATCACATACTAGGTCATAAGTTCAAAACTAGAGGGATAGAGTATGTATGCCTTACTAGACGTAGAGGTTAGATCACTTGGAAGGTGGGTCCTTAGTCCCACAAGTAAGGGGGTCTCATACACCATTTTGGTGTTTGGCTTGGCTGTGACCTTAAAATTGGGTAATCTATATATCTATATATATATATATATATATATATATATATATATATATATATATATATATATATATCTATTACTTGTTGTTTTCCTCCCAACTGTGAGACCAGCTATTCCAGCCTGAGTCTTCCCCCGAGCAGTTCCTCACATGCAGGATTTCTTCTTAAGACTAGTAGTCTTAACTTGCCATAACTATCTGGTCCTCACCAGACTTAGCTTCATGAGCCCATCTGACATTTCAGCATGGTATTCTCATTCCCAGTTCAATATTTTCTTCTTTCTTGATTATAGGTACGCATACCCTCTTAATCTCTTCCTTGAGAATAAATCTCAAAGGAAGTAGTTAGGGATAGGTAACCGCCTATCGTAACTATCTGACATGTGAGAAATACATAATTGTCATTATTACGACATTTCACTTTCTGCATAGCTTAATGAAAATAAATAAATGTATAAACTTATAATAGTATTCAGTTTGTTTAAATGGAATAATTAAATATTTATAATTACTGGTGACATCACATATTCCCCCCCAATATTAAACATCATCCTGATGTTTCTCTACTGTAAATAGATTTTGAAATGTCTTCCTCATAACCTGTTAGTCTTCCTAGTGGTCTCCTCTGGCCCAAAGTGTTTCCATTGCACTTTAACTTTGGTGATAACTCGTTCCCGAAGCATTACTTCTCTCTGATTGAGTATACCCAGGGGCTTGACCAAGAACTCACCTTCCAGTTCGACCTACACACAGTAAAAAAAAAAATTAGTCAACCCTTTCATTTGGCAATTATCCTTGCAATTTGATTATTATATACTATGTTCCTAAGGAATTCATCTACATGTATATCCTATCAATTGAGTATATGTTTAGGATCATATATGTATTTTTTTAACACAGAAACATGAAAAGCACTATGCACATGTATATGGCTAGGCAAAGAAAGTTGATAAGCCACCGGTCCAATTCGAGCCAAGATTTGGAAAGGACCGCAAAATTGGGGTGCTAATTTAGCACACCCTCCCCATTGCAGGGTAATCTTATTGGCTCGTACACGAACATAAACATGGTCTCTAACTTGAAATTCTCAAAAACTTCTCTTCTCATTAGAAAAATTCTTCTATCCGTCTAAGCGGTCTTTAAATTGGAGCGTAATTTTTTAACCATATCGTCCATTTCTTTTAACATGTCAGGGTCTAGCATTTAGGATCCTATATTGCTACTTCTTTAATCTGCTCTTTAAAAGTGGTATGAACTTCACTGAAAGAGACTTCATAAATGTGGTTTACTTTCTGACTTAAGGCATCTGCGACTTGGTTCTCCTTCTCTTTCAAGTGCTTGATTTCAATGTGAAATTCACTCAGGAAGGCACCCCAACAGGCTTGCCTAGAATTCAGAGTGGGCTACTTAAAATAGTTGGTTAAACTATGATGATCAGTCATTAATAAGAATTTCTTACCCATCAAGTAATGTAGCCACATCTTTAATGCGTGAATTACTATCATTAACTTTAAATCATAGGCCGAATACTTTTGTTCATGCTCCTTAAGTTTCCAAGACTCATAGGAAATAACCCTACCCTCTTGCTTTAGTGCACCACCTACACCTTCCTTGCTGGCATTTGTGTAAACCACATAATCTTTATTCAGATCTGTAATGCTCAAAATGGGTGCGGTGGTAAGTAAATTTTTAAGCTAGTCAAAACTTCTTTGACAATTCGTGGTCTAATTAAAAGTTTTTCCTTTCTTTTGCAGAGAGGTAATGAAATATGCCACTCTGGAAAATCCTTCAACAGTTCGCCTATAGTATCCGTCCATACCCATAAATGATCTTACATTAGCCACATTCTTTGGTACTGGCCATTGCATTATAGTTTTTATTTTCTCCAAATCTACAAAAATTCCATCTCTGGTAATTACATGTCCTAGATACTAGATTTTCTCTTTAAAGAAATCACATTTGTTGTACTTGGCATACAGTTGATGTTGCCTCAAGATTTGTAGGATAATACGTAGGTGCTCTTTATGTTCTTCTATGTTCCGAGAGTAGATTAGTATATCATCAATAAAAATCAATACAAACTTATCCAAATAATGATGAAAAACATTATTCATGAGACACATGAAGGTCGTGGGAGCATTAGCTAGCTTGAAGGGTAATACAACGAACTCGTAATGCCCATAACAAGTTCTAAAGGATGTTTTAGCTATATCTTCTTCCTTTATTCTAATCTAATGGTAACCTAAACGAAGGTCAATCTTTGAAAACACATTCGCTCCCTTCACTTGGTCAAACTATTCATCAATACAAGGCAGAGGGTATTTCTTCTTGAATGTCAATTTATTTAGCTGTTCATAATCCATGCACATTGGCAAGGTTCCATCCTTCTTCTTAATGAGAAGCATCAAAGCTCCCCAAGGTGGTACACTTGGGCAGATATATTTTTTATCAAGCAGTTCATGTAGCTACATTTTTAATTCTGTTAATTATGGTATGCTCACGCGATAAGGAGCTCGGGATATCGAGGCGGCTCCCAAGATCAAATCAATGGTAAAATCTATATCCCTTTTTGGAGGTAATCCCATAATATCTTTAGGGAATACATCCGGAAAATATTGTACCACAGGTATATTTTCTAAAGAAACAAATTATTCCTTTGAATTAGTATATCCTACCTGTATTGCATAAATTTGACATCCTCTTCCAATACATTTTGCTAATTGAGAGGATGTTATTGGTCATAATTTTAGTGGTCTTAGTATACCCTGAATTTCCTGCCTTTTTCCTTTTTCATCCACGTAGTTTATAGTTTTCTCTTTATAGTTAATGAGGGACCAACGTTTCTCCAACCAGTCCATACCTAATAGGACATTGTATGATCCTAAAGGAAAAACATTCAACTCTTCCATAATAGACTGACCTACTAGCTTTAGGGGGCAATTGCTAACGTTAGCCAACACCCTTCGCTTCGCTCCTGTGGCTAGTTATACTAACCAAGGGTTCTTAAACTTAAAATATTGTAAGTAGCATTGTTCTACAACTTTGGGACTAATATAACTCAAAGTAGCTCATGGATCAATCAAAATAGATATAGTTTGGTCAAATATCTTACCTTCAAATTCGACCATTGTTGGTTGGTATTCTGCCTAATGATCCCTGACACTTATCCTACGGTTTATGCTTCTTAAATATGTGCAACTTGATCAGGTCCCTTACGGTACAGGCATTTTTTGACATAGTGTGGTGCTCTGCATCCCCAACATTGTATTGGAGGTCTAGTCATTGTTTCCACTTCAGTTCTACCCGATTGCTTATTTGTCTTGGACTCACTTGGAAATTTGAATCTAGGCTAATTTCTATTCATATTTCTATTTTCTTGAACTTTATGGGGTCCTTTGTCGACAATAGTCTTATTCACTTTGCTGCTAAAGGTAAACTTAATCCCCTTTTTATCAGTCCATCTTCTTCCTCCATCTCCATTTTGTCTGTTTTTCTGATAACAAAGATGATCCTTTCATATAACTTCATCCATGGTCTTCAAATTATTAAATGAGAGACGCTCTTTCATGAATAGCAGTAAACTACTGATCAATCTCTGCACTTTTTCTTTTTCTTCCTGTATGTAGGGAACATATTGTAGAAAGGATGTAAATTTCACTATGAACTTGTCCATAGTTAACTAACCCAATCAAAGGTCATGAAAATCTTTTTCCTTGTCATCGTAAAATATTTCAGTTAAATATTTCTCCTTAAAATATTTTTTAAATTTTTCCCCCAAGTTATGCTCTGCTCATTTACTCCATGTACCGTTTTTCCTCTTCTCACCATAAGGTGGATTTTCCTTGCAGCTAAAAGATGGTTAAGTAGACCTTTAGATTATGATCATATTCATACAACTAAAAATACTTATTCATATTGATAAGCCAGACTTTGACTGCCTCCTCCTGTTCATCATTAAAGAGGGGAGGTTTTATTTTCCGAAATTCTCCTTGAACTCTATTTTCTGTCATTTTTGTGTTTTTTGATTTGATACATTGTCGAACTCTTCCTCTTGATTGTCTTTGCCACCTTCTGTTTCTAAATTCTTAGTTCATAATTCTTGATCGCCAGTCATGTTCCCATGCTTAGGACTAGGAATTGGTTGTCATTGATTATGTCTATCAGACAAACTCTTCACTATATCTTCCTACTCTTGCATCAACCTTTCATTTTCTTCCCATAACCAGTCCATCTCATCCTTTAGTTCTTGTACAATTTCCAAAATGGAAGTGTTAGTATTGTGCGACTCTTCCCCCAACTGTACCCACACCTCGAGATTGGCTTATGGAAAATATGTTGGTCCTGTTCATGTCACGAGTCTGTGTGGTGTAAATACAGTCCTCCTCATGATGGATTCTTTTATTTCTCTCTCTTTTCACATCACAAATGTTATTATTCATTCATTCTCCAAAGGTCTTATTTTTGCAACCTGAGCGCTCTGATACCACATGTCACATACCCATGCAATATGCCTAAGTAACAAAAGAAATAATGGAAAATTAAAAATATTTAAATTGATCAATAAAATCTTTACACTTCCTAATCGTGAAAATGTTAAAAGCATTATTATGTAATTTTATTTCTTTTATAACATAACCATATGTTTTATCCCTTTTGATTTTCCAACCATTGATATGACAGGTACTAACGGAACTCATATTATTAATTTACAATTCATGGTTATTAAAGTCCTTTAAATCTTTGAGCATTTGAAATTACATATTGACGATCATTCGAATGACTTAATGGTGGGCATTAAATACTATCTTAGATCCTAACGTTAAGGTATGGCTACCCTAGACTTGGCGGTAACATGTTTCTGGAGTGTGGCACAGTTGGCCATCTTGGCTGTGGTATGAGCTCCACATCTACGACAACCCTAGAAGTGTTCCCATCGGACAACAGAAAAGGAAATGTCATCATTCTATGTTTCTTAGCTGTAATGTTTCTGTGGAATTTTCTCACTTCCAGCAAGGTTAACCTGCTCCAGGCCATAACTTCGAGTCTTTCACATAGGTGGGGTTTTAAAAAACCACTTTCCTCTGAGTTTCGTGTTTATCTTTTGTATCTGAATTCAGGTTTTGTGCCTATACATGTTTGCTATTTCCCTGTCAGGCTCTCTTCTGCAGAGATGTCATTTTAAATCACTGTTCATTCCCAAGTATGGAGTTATGTGTTTAATTATTTAAGCTTGTGGCTTCCTCTATTAAGTTTTTGGTTCTAAATTTGCATATTTTCTCTTGCCTAGGTGACTTTTGGAGGGTTTCATCGCCCTCCCTTGCTTGGAATAGATGTTGGGGTTCCAGAATGTTGTTTGGCTTGCCGAGCCTTGTGGAAAATAGCCATGCTTGGATGTCAGTATAATGCTTCACCCAAGTTGTGATTCACACCTAGAGTTTAGTATTAGAAGAGGGAATTTCTTATTTCATTTTGAATCTTTAGTTGGAACTAGTATCTCTGCCTTGCATTATTCTTAATCTTGTTTATTTTGATATTATATGTCTCTGTTATAATAAATTGTTCATCGGAATTGGGATTTTGAAGCTAATTATTTTGTTTATAAGTTTTTGGGTTGGCTTGAACTATCGACCCAGCCTGAATCTTGGTTTTACCTGGGTGTTAGATCATGATTCATTTGTTGCACTACCCAAAACTATAAATTTAAATGAGGGCAAGTCCCCACCTTATTGTGGCGAAACCCTCGGTGAATGAATGGAATGTTGTTTCTTTACCACATGACTTCAATTCTCCAGATAGTATCATTATTGTTCTACTCCTGTGTATTAATAACATTGAGAGTTTAAAGGTTTAATTCATGTTTTAGATTGACTATCATTCGAATGTGTTGCAATTTTTGTATTTGCATAGAGTTACAATGGTTATATCGTATATGTATAGTAATGTGATTAGAGTGGTTCTTGTCTCTTCTCGATGTTAGAATTGTAATCTAGCTCGATGCAGGATGCATATTTATTCCTCGCTAATTCGGTTACATTGAACATTTAAGTTGTAAGTTTTATAAGCTCTGTATATATTTTGATCTGTCTTTAGCTGTACTTAATCCCATACTTTGGTTTTATACTCTCTTTCCTTGAAGGGAATAATTCCTTATGAATATAAGTTAAATCTCCTGTCAATTCCCTATTTAGAGGATTATATAATTGTTCTATAATTCGTTCAATGAGTTTGTAAATATTTTCTTTATACATAATAGTAATAATAAATCTTTCATTTACGAGAGCAAGATGTTTGTTCAATTCGGTATAATAAATCTTTCAACCATATAGTAGACCTACTACCTATACAACACAAGGATATACTTATCTGAGTATTCTCTAATTTCCTATCATCTATCTGATACCAAACCTTAGATTACTTGTTGTTTTCCTCCCAACCGTGAGACCAACTATTCTAGCCCGAGTCTCCCCCCGAGTAGTTCCTCACACACATGATTTCTTCTTAAGACTAACAGTCTTAACTTGCCACAACTATTTGGTCCTAACCAGACTTAGCTTCATGAACCCATCTGACATTTCAGCACGCTATTCTCATTCCCAGTTCAATATTTTCTTCTTTCTTGATCTTAGGTACGCATACCCTCTTAACCTATTCATTGAGAATAAATCTCCAAGGAAGTAGTTAGGGAGAGGTAACCACCTATCCTAACTACTTGACCTGTGAGAAATGCATAATTGTCATTATTATGACATTTCACTTCCTGCATAGTTTAATGAAAATAAATAAATGTATAAACTTATAATACTATTCAGTTTGTTTAACTGCAATAATTAAATATTTACAATTATTGGGGACATCACATACGAGGTCATAAGTTCAAAACTAGAGGGATAGAGTATGTATGCCTTACTAGACGTAGAGGTTAGATCACTTGGAAGGTGGGTCCTTAGTCCCACAAGTAAGGGGGTCTCATACACCATTTTGGTGTTTGGCTTGGCTGTGACCTTAAAATTGGGTAATCTATATATATATATATATATATATATATATATATATATATATATATTAAAATATAGTTAGCATAGATATTTAACTAATTACACGTCTTTGGGGCTGAGAGGCACATTCTACAAGATAATAATAAAAAATAAATTAATGTCCACGTAAGCCCAAAATAAAAATGAAAATAAACATATTAATAAAAAAACTGCAATACAATTGAACACAAAGAATCTAAAATCTTGCTCCAATTTTTTATCATTGTTTATCTTAATTAAATATTTGTAAAATGAATTTTTGAAAGAGAAATCATACCCTATATATATATTAAAATATGAATATATAGAGACAAATATTTCCATAACAAATTTGTAATATTTGAAAATTTTAATTTGATGTAGTTTTATTATGAATTTTATTATCATGTCATGTAAAAAACATTATTAAATCTAATATTAATATTAAACCATTAATATTATTATTATTATTAAATTTTATATTAATATTAATATATCATAATATAAATAATATAAATATTACTATTATTAGATATAATAATTTTGGATTAATAATTTAAGGAAATGTTTGCGACTAGACGCACATGAATCTAGGTTAGTGTGTGTGTGTGTGTGTGTGTGTATAAATTTTCACCTTAAGAAACTTAATTATCTAAATATTTAATAGATCTAAAATTAAGATGAACCTACCTAATTCATATAAAAAAAATGCCTAATAACCATTAAATCATTATTTGATTGTAGTTTGAGTAATAATATTTACAAAACACTTATAAAAAATGTTGAATTACAAATTACATTAAAATTTCATGAAAAATGAATATATATATATATATATATATATATAATCGGTGAAGAAATTACAAATCTAATTCATTTTGAACAACACAGTAATAAGACAAATATTTTAATTATAAGAAATTTTATTTTTCAATAGTTTTATATAATATATACATGATTGGCATTAAAATATATCAATTAATATAGACATTTAACTAATTACATGTCTTCTAAAATTCAAATGTGAAATTATATATACACATTCTAATATCTATAATAAATAATACTTGTAATTGAGATTAATTAAATATGTATATTTATTTTTGTTATTATTTATTACAATTGATATTTAATTATTTATTGAGTTGGAAGAAATTGCACATCTTCCTCATATTAAGTTATAGAATTTGCCTTGATACTATATATATATATATATATATTAAGGGTGGTTCACAGACATTGGGCGAACATTGGGTGGTCACTACATCCACATGAAAAATCCAGGCAGATCAACCCGAAGGGACCTACCCGTCGGCCAAACAAGTAAGACATAACCCTAAGGGTGTCTAGGAGATTTCACCTCATGACCTCCCAACTGAAGAGGTACTCCTTAGGACTTCGATGATATCTCTCTCTCTCTCTCTCTCTCTCTCTCTCTCTCTCTCTCTCTCTCTATATATATATATATATATATATATATATATATATATATATATATATATATATATATATATATATATATAGATATAATGAATTACGCATCTATTTCATTTTGTTTTTAACAATTTTTTATAATATATCCATTGTTAACATTAAACTAATACAACTTGAGTGTGCCTAATGGTTAAAAGCATGTGTTTCCTCCTACCAAGTCATAAGTTCAAAACTAGAGGAGGGTCCACCCAAAACAAAAATGAAAATAACCATATAGACGAAAAAAAAACTACAATACAATTAAAAAATTTGATTCTTAAGATATTTAATAGATCTAAGATTAAGATAAAGCTACCTAATTTATATAAATAAATACTTAATAACCCTTAAATCATTATTTGGTTGTAGTTTGAGTAATATGATTTACAATGTATATATATGTGTGTAGTTTGAGTAATATGATTTACAAAACACTTATAAAAATTGTTGAATTAGAAAAGACATTAAAATTACAAGAAAAATGAAGAATTATATCTATTAACTCCATGGGTAAGGAATTATAAATCTATTTTATTTTAACATTCACACTCCACACCCAGGCACATCCACCTTTTTACTTTCAAATAATTTAATAATAATCCCCAAGCTTTGACACTTTTTTACTTTTAGATAATTTCCATATAATAATAATCCCAAAGGTTTGACCTCCCTACAGTTGCGTTGTTGTAGATGATCGAGACGAAGCATATTCTGAGGATATTTGGTTTGCAGTTAATCTCGACTGTCTATTAATTAAAAAATAAATAGTCAACAATCCTTCTCCAATTGATATATAATCACTTATTAGAGAATAAGCATATTCAGATACCAAATATGCATTAAAGAATTCCTTGTTTTATTTTAACAAAGTTTGGTAAACTACGTTAAATAGTAATCAACAATTACACGAAATGTTGTAATAGAAACACCCTAAGTCAGTAGCATATGAAAAAATAACATAGATGAAGAGTGATTCCTCTCCATAGAAGTAGATTTTTTGAGGGAACACCCACCTTTTTTTAGAGTGAATGTTTTCGTATCCTTCTAACGCAGCTATTCAGACTAGACATTCCCCATTGGTTCAGCTTCCAAAATAATATCATTGTAGTATTAATATTCCCCAAAACAATGAATTTTCATCTGTAAAGGCACCATCAAAGTCATAAACAAGATTGGGGATATCTTAACTTATTAAGATTTAAATGAAAAATTGATAAGGTGTTGTGAGAAACAATGAAGTGTGAAAACATAGGGGAAACATATTGAGTTACTTACTCAGAGATGCATATGGATCAAGTGGCTTGTAGTTGAAGCTGAAAAATTTGGGTCAAGTTGTTGAAGTTTGGATGTTGAGCAACAATATTCCAATCACTGTAATTCATCATGTAATTGAAGTTTGTGATAGGATTTTCACTCCCCAATACTCTTTGTAGTTTAGCTTGACATGCAAATGTATTCTAATTGGGCACATGTGGAAAGTGAAATGTACAAGAAGAGATGTATTGTTATTAGTGGGTTTTTATACAGTCAGACTCGTCAGATGTGGGGAATCTATTCTGTAGTTAATTGAAAGTGCATGAGCTTTGTATCTTGTCAATTGATTCAATTAAAAAAGAATAAAAAATTAAGAGGACTCTCCCAAAGTGGATAGGGTTGGTATACTCATCACAAGCTCTAGGAGAAGTAAGATTGTTGTGGTAACCACAAGAATGTGTAGGGAAAGAGACAATAGTGTCATCTTTGTGACACAACAATTGAGAGTCCTCTCAGCCATAAACTATGAATATGTACAAATCACATTGTAGGTAAATGAAACAAAACACAATTCACCACATTACACTGATTTCATAGGAACTCTAAATTCAAACTGATCCAACTTTCATTAATGAATTAATCTTGCCAACATTATTAATTACTAAGCCATAAAACATGAGATGGTCACTATTGAGTTCTGCTCAAATTGTCAACTACACATAAGGTAGGGTTTTCCTTTTTAAGGCATGTAGAGATAAAGTATGGGATTTTTACTGGCTACTATCATTTGGGACATTAGTTTGGAGTGCATTCAACATTTCCACTAAAATTCTATGAGAAACTTCATAAACTTCAACTGCAAATCACATGGGAATGAACCACCAAGTTCTTCAATTTGCAAATGCACATGGGAATGGGCCACCATGTTTGTCATCTTTGGTAAAATAGGGTTATGCTTGTGTGATCAATGAAGACACGTTGTAGATAGTCATGGTTAAGAATTCTTATCCTAGGCCAAAAGGAGTCTACAAACTCCACTTTGTGCCATAAAAACACATGAAAAAAGGATAAGCTAGCACACTCTACACATGGCACCGTAGTCCTAGAAAACATTCAATTCCATAATTTTCATGTATTTTGAAGTGGGAATAATACCATGACAGAGGAGGAATCCCTAAAAATATTCCTTCTCTTTGTTTCCTTCGAGTACCCCTTATAAAGGATGAGCGTTCAGATGGACAACATGATCTAATCTAGAGCGATAATCAATCCCATAACGAAAGCTTGGTTGTAGCCATGCCTCACTATCAGATTGAACACATCTCCTCCCAAGCTTATATATGATCTGACCTCCTTTGGCTTCATCTGCAAAACAACAAATATTTTCAGAACTTGGCATGACTGCAGTCTAATGAATTACTTTGAGCATACATATTTAATGTAACAATACTTATGGGAACATATGGACATCTGTGACTGTTACACAATATTTTGTCACCAACCCCTCATTCCCTGATCTCAGACACTACCGATCCATGTTATTGACATCTACTTTGTGTTATGTTGCAAAATATGTGTCAGTGTCTTCCTTGTCATATCAGGAAGAATACCTCAGTTCATTACTCCTAGACAAGACCGTTTTTAACCTCTGTTTTTCAGTTGTCACGGGTCATCAGTTATTCCACCTGCGAATATGGCCAAGATTGAACTAAGCCTAGCAGCATCATCACTTTGTCCTTGTGTTTCACTCACGACGAGCTACTTTGGTGAGTTTGTTTTAACAAATTGTGGATGGGCGGTCCTAGGGTTGGTTGTTGGATCGCATGAGTTCGCCTCTCTCCTTTGGGATGGTTGTTCCACCTTTTGTGCAACCTCCCGAAGAGATAAGCTCTTTCTCCCATCTCTTGTAGAGGCTCCTCCTCCTATAAATACCTCCTTCATGGCTGATATCAGCTAGTTCAGTTAGTCTTGGAGAGAGTTTGGCTAGAGTTTGGAAGTAGCTTCTAATGTAACTTAGCCTGGGATAGTTTTGTGTGGATTTGGCTTGATTGTATGAGTGTTCTAGCATCATAATTTTTCCTTTTGGGTAGGAGAGAGAGTTATTCATCCTCTTGGGAGACAATTCATGAGTGAATGCTTGCAGAGACATGTTGATAGGACCCTTCAAGGAGACCTACAATGTCAAGGCATGGTTGTAAGTTTTACTTCAGTTCATATTAATACAAATCAACGGTTTATTTCCTATATCTTATGTCAAAATTGCATATTGATAGCTTGAAGTTCCTTGACCCTTTAAGTGGATCATTTTTGTTGTATTCTATTATGTTTGTTTTTGTTCTCTGTATGTTGTTTTAGGTACAAAAGTGATTAGAAGAGAGTTGGAGCAACACAACGAGAACTTCATCAAACGAGGATTTGAAGGTAGGCCTTCATGACATTAACTATCTAAGGGAATTTGCTTTGATATTTTTCTTGTTGTGACTAGACCCACTCTAGGGCTAGAGGGGTTGCTTCTATCCGCAAAGGGAAATTACCTGCTTCACAAGTTGGTGACCATACTGGGGACTTTGTGTCTTTTGTCTCTTGATTTGATTTTTCTTTTATTGTTTATTGTCTCCTTTACTTTTTGGGTAGAATTATCAATATTGTGGGTTTTTTGACTACTCCTAGTAGTCTTCCATCTATCATAAGCGATAGGTCTAGCCTTTCCTTAGCTAAATTTTTAAATTTTTCCTTTAATTTGGGGTCGTCACCTTTTATTTTATAATAGTCATGACAATGGTCACATTTTCTCTATTTAATTAGTTGCGCTTTCTACTATTTGGTGCAATTAAATCGCCTCACAGTCGCGACGAGCTTTGAGTTACAGTCGACAATGTTTCCTGGTGTACTTTTGCGACGACGTTGCAAGTTTCTAGTTAAGGGGGTGTGACTTTTCATTGTCAATGCAGGTTGTCAGTTTAACACTCGCGAAGATTCCTGTAGGTTTTCATTTTGAAGTTCTGTTTGTTGATTGGCCAGTGTGTCCTATCCTTTTGAGCTTGTCTTCTGCCTATTTATTGTGTGTCAAATTGTTGTTTGCTGGAATATTTGACTCTTGGTTTCATTCCCTTGAGATTTCTCCTTTTGAATTGTGTGACATGTTCACCTTAGGGTTTCTTGAAGCATTAGCTTTTTCTTGGGTTGCTTGTTTGTTTGAACCTTTGAGCTATGTTAGAAGCGATTGCTTGCTTTGTTTGAGGCTTTTCCTTATTGACTATTCTTTCATCTTCTTGATTGGTATGTGACATTTGGTTATCAAAACTTTCAAGTCTTGTTTTTTCGGTTTCCTTCCATCACTTTGGCATAGATCACATTGCTTCCCGGTCAGTTAGAAACCTTTCAAGTTTTTGCGAAAAGAAACATATTATTTTTTTTAAGTCTTTGATTAGTTTCTGAGTGGAATGTTTCTCTTTACTTATTGAATGATTTCATTTGAAAATGACTTAAAACTAGCATTGTTTTTAATTTTTCATTTGGTTGCTTGTCATCTATTCGAAAAAACAAAATATCACATTCATTTTTCATTAGGAAATGAGAACAATCTTTTGCATTAGTAAATTCTTGACATTTAGAAGTTGAAAAGCAAAGGATGTATTTTTCATTTTCTTAATTAGATTGCTTGCAAGTTAGTGAAAGATAAAATCATTTCTCTTTCCTTTTGATTGGTTTGCTTGTGAAATAACGAAAAGTACCATTCTTGCATTTTCTTTCTTGTTGCTTTGATTGCTTTGAAATGAACCTCTCACTTTTCTTTAGTTAGTTGTTCATTGAAAAGAAATGGTTTCTTTACTCATTTAGTTGCATTCTAGGAGTTTTTGAAGATACATTCGATAGGGACTTGAAACTGAGATCTAATGTAAGGTAAACTGCTAAAATTTATCGAATTAGTATAAAAACTCATTCGGAACTTAACGCTCATATATCTAGAGGTCTAGGCTAGAGACGTGTTCTGATGTCTTTAAACCTAATGGCTGTTGTTTTCACTAAGGTTGGGTGATTCCTCCTTTTGTGATTCGATAAGTGCTAGTATGGACTTGTGCTCCCTATACCGTCGTGTATATGATGGGAGACCCCACTAGGTTGCAATCTTGTTATCCATAGGAAGTCGAGTCGGTTGCCTTGCAAACGTGATACACCAAACACAACATTAAGGGAGATTCCCTGCTCGTACTTCTTAGTTCGCTGGGAGGTATTATGTAGTTCACACTTGCCTGGTAATTTTTTTGCCTAGATTTCCAGAGCAGTCATTCAATCTTTTTTAACTCATTAAACTTAAAATATTGTGTGAGCACTTATCCTTTTGAGCTCGTTTCCAATCGAAAGTGATAGAGTCACCTTTTGTCCCTTTCTTGACTCTTAAAATATGAAAAGGCAAAGTTTTGTTTCAGTGTCTTAAAATTAACTGCCCATGAAATATTCATGGTTAAAGTTATCTTCCTTACTGATTTGTTAGGGTTGATTCCTATGAAAACATTTCCAGGTTCCATGGAAAGGAATCCTGGTCCTTTTCCTTCTTTTGGAAATGTTGGTGCTCCTTATATGGCAACGTTGTTCCTCCCTGGGTTAACCATTGTTTTACCTGTCTAGTTATTTTTTACCTCAGTGATCCCAAGTGTCCCAAATCCTACCCCTCCATTTCCTTCATTCAAATCATGTCACGATGATTCTAAGGTTGACCCCTCGCCTTCTTCCCCTATTTCTTCACCTTCCTCTTCTACTTCGCCTGGTGAAAGTTTCAAATCTAGTAACCAGGAGGCTAAGAAGAAGAAGAAGAAGACGAAGAAGAAGAAGTCAGATAAGAGAGAGACCAACCATGCAGCTATTACTCCAAATGTGCCCCCCGTCGAAAAACCTTTTGATCCTTCATGGAAGGTAAAATTCCCTTATAGGATGTGTAAGGGTGACCATCTCCTCTGAGACTGTCCTAGCATTCCTAGAGTCTTAGAGGTATGGTCACAAAATTTGGATCAACCATCCCCATTGACCTTTGGAGATCACGTTGATGCTACACCCTCGACTAATGATGGTTATGTGAAGGAGAGCATCTTCTTCACCTTTTTCCTCTTATGGATAAAGTTTCCAAAGTTTGGATAACCTTACAGATCCTTAACCCCAACTCCCTGTTGGTTATCAGAGGCTTTCTTCTAACCCTCTCCTGGTTGGTAAAGAGATTGACTTGGGTTCATCTCTTGCCTGTCCTTCTCTTCCTGAGCGAGACTCTTTTGTGTCTATTCTCGACCAACCATTGGTCGAAAAGAGTGTCGACTTGGCTCTGCCACCAGTTGCTCACTCTGTTCCGGAAGAGCGTAGTGATCTTACTACTCATGTTCTTCTTGTCTCCTCAGATTCTCATGAATCAAAGAGTTACCCTCCTGTCCCAGTTGTTGAGGAGAGTCCTTCTTCTATTCCTATAGAGCATCGGGGCAATCATATGACACCCCCACCATGTAGTTCTGTTGTCTCTTTCGATTAGGGTCCATCGACTCCTTTCTGCCCCCATCTTATGTGCCTTTCCAGATCACAGTACAAGCCTATAATATGGTAGTACCTGGCACTATATTAGATGAAGGTGCATCTGTTAGCATCATGTCTTCTACTACTTGGCAAGCTTTGGGCTCCCCATAGCTTGTGCCTGTCACCCAAAATTTGTTGGCTTTCAACGGAGGAACCAGTCAACCCTTAGGGATCCTTTCGAAGTTCCCTATTACTTTGGGAGGAAAGACCGTCTATATAGATGTGATGGTAGTCCAAGGTTCGTTAGATTTAAATATCCTCCTTCGATGTGACTATGTGTATGTCATGGGAGCTCTTGTTTCTTCACTTTTCTGTGTGGCTTGTTTTAGCCACGAAGGATGAATTGTGACTATTGATCAACTATCATTCATTTGTCACCAAGCGTTTCCTTTGCAACCATCGTCCCCTATCAACTCTTGTTTGCAAGAAGTACCTTCCCCGCCACAGGTCAATTATGTGGCTACCCTTTCCATCTCCGCATCTGCTGATGATCACACAGATGGTATAGTACATTATGTATTAGGGGCATTGGAACCTGATTTGTCTTTGGTACCAAATGACATGTATTCCTCCCGAAGCGTGGTCCTTCCATCTAGTGAAGACCTCTTGGGAGCCATGTTCTCATATGGTCCATGAACAGTTTTATGAGGATAGTTCTTGGTCTTGTGTCAACCTCATTAAAAAATGAAACAAGAGATGAGGATAGTTCCTTGTCTTGTGTCAACCTCATTAACAAATGAAACAAAGGGTGTGAGCATATTTTTTGTCTTATGTCAAGCTCGTTAAAAATTGAAGCAAGGGTCCGGAGTGTAGTTCCTTGTCTTATGTCAAGCTCGTTAAAAAATGAAACAAGGAGTCATGAGGATAGTTCTTTGTCTTGCGTCAAGCTCGTTAAAAAATGAAACAAGGGTCTTGAGGATAGTTCTTTTACTATGTCAACCTCATTAAAAAATGAAGCAACTCCCTTTTCAAATCGAGTCTTTGATTAAGATCTCGTAAAATCCCAGACGATTTTTTCCAAGATCTCGCAAGTGAACCTTAATTCCATTCACCTAGTTGAATGACATGAAACTTGGGGGGAATGTACCTCGATTAAGTCATTATGATGGGGACATGTGAACTTATAGAAAGCATAGTTTTCTCATTTCAAGCTTGTGTAAACATGAAACCGAATCCAAGCAAAGTTCTCCATGGTTCAAGCATGTGTAAAAATGAACTCATGCCCAATTCATGTCTCGTGATTGTCATTTTTATCAGCTAATTTCTGCTAGATGAGCCTTGGTTGTTTAATTCCATCACCACCATCTCTTTGGCCGATCATATGCTTTCACTTGGTTTTTTTTCCTTTCCTGAGGGACCGCAACGATGAGTGGTTTTATTAGCCAGCCTCTTGACCATTACATGTTTTGAGCAGTTCCACCATTTCCAAAAATAGTTGCTACCCTTTATACCACTCGTTCATCTAGAATGAGTCACCTTTAAGCTCTTTTCTGACTCGTAAGATAAGAAAATATTGCTAAGTAATTTTCCCTTTTTGACTCGTTAAAGAGAATAAAAATGGGGGGTCCGCTTTCAACTCTTTTTCGACCCTTTAAAAATGAAAAGATGGTTGAGCCCTTGTTGTTTCAAACTCGTTAACAGATGTGAAATGTCATGCGCCCAGTATAAGTTTACCCCTTTTTTAGGCCAGGAGGCACTATTTACGAAAAAATTACTCCTTGTCTGAAATGGTTAAGCGATTCTCTCAAGTAATGTTTTCTACCTTTTCGAGCTTGAGAGACACAAACGTACGAAAGGGACCATGTGGAGTTTTATTTTACGTGTCATTTTCAAAATCTCTAAACATGAAAAAGATACTGAGTTACACCTATGTCGGACTCATTAAACTATTAAACGAAATCGGATTCGTCACCATGACGAACACGAGTTTCTCCTTCCTAGGGCTCATTAAACTTACTAGGTTGGATTCATCCAAAGGATGAACATATAGTGCAAGCATATGTTGTTCCCCTTCAAGCTTGCGATAAAAAATAATTGGGGTAACTGCTAGGAATGGTGGGGGGAAATTTGGAAGTATTCCATCAGTTGTATTAATTATTACAGCAACTTGTCACTCTTGAACATCGACACTCTTTCTTCTTTGTGTCAGGTTGGCATATCCTCACTTTATCATTGGCCTTCTCGGTTTTGGGTTATCCATTTTTCTTCATTCCATCTGATCCTTACTGCATCATCATGACCTTTGATCCCTTGGTACCAAAATGCTTCCAAACTCAAGAGTCGTGTCACTGAAATGTTCAAGAGCTTAATCCTTCTGCAGTTTGTATCCTTACACACTTTCCTCAGATTCTCTATCTCATCCACATTCATCTTGTTCCTTTGTCTCGCGTCGATGATGTGGAAAACATTATGGCCCTCTTGCGACCGATCGCTTCCTGTCGACTTTAGCTCATTATCTGGGAAGTTGATCTAGAGACTCCTTTCTAGTACCTTGGAGCTTGCATGCTTTAATGACAAGTTCTTCGCATTCGATGATAGACTTTCATTATTGGCCTTCGATCGGGTGATTTCATGGGTGTTCGACTTCAGATCATTCTTCAAACTTCGTGGATTTTACTACCAGTACCTTGAGAACCATTGACATTACTGGTGGTCTCTCTCGAGCTTGTTAACGGTTTACATCATTGACCAATAATCAAGTGATTTTCTAGCATGCTCGACTTCAACACATCTATTCGCATATTAGAATTTGTACCTTTATCGGGTTTGGATTCAAGACCCTGGGCTCAGATTACACAAGTCCAGGTTGCACGGATTGATTCATGATTGTATATATGACTTTTTTTCGGATGGCTGCGACCATAACTGTGTGACCATACTTGAGTCTTTTATATGGTCCTTTTGATTGGATGGTTGCATCCATATCACAGATCTTTTATGTTTATCTTCTGGATCGTTGCGCCCATTCCTTATGCACACGTATTTCCTTTCACCATGTACTTATGTATCAGAGATATCAGTTGTACTTACGTTTGCAAGTTGTCGGCGATGGTGTTTTGTTTCAGCTATGGATTCGTAAATAATTTCACCCCTCCCACTCTCTCGGCCTTCATGCTTTAGGGGGCATCTGTTACACAATATTTTATGGCTGACCCTGTATTCCCAGATAACAATGTAAACTTTGAACGGGAACCCATACTGTTACCCGTTTTGTAGAGATAGCAAAAAAGTGACCCGATTTTGAAAAGGGGTGATGCAGAACACACGTGTTTTTTAGAGCTTAGTTTTTGGCACAATAATTTTTTTTATGTAGATTGCGTTTTATAATGGTACTGTTTTTTATGCTGATTTAAAAACGTGGTAATTCTACACTAGGCCCTTTTTTTAAAAAGCCTTTTTTTTTTTTTCTAATGTATGAAATGTAAATAATTATTTTGTAAATTTAATAATTTTTTAAGTGGTCTTTTTCTTCATATTTTCTTGTTTTTTTTTTTTTTTTTTTTTTTTTTTTTTTTGTAGTGAGGTTTTTATTGTTTCGCATATTTAAATAAGAAGGTCGATATTTTGAAATTTTGATATTCTACATATTTATACATCGTTAATTAATTTTTCAATCCACAAGAAATAATTGTTTCTAAAAAACAATATTTTTTAACAATGGACATAAAAATAGCCATTTTAAACATAAATATAATTAAAAACTACACGTTTTGATAATTTTTTGCTACAATTGACATGCGAAAATCATAATTTTTATCGAAAATTTTAACTAAAAATAGTTAAATAATAGTTTTTTTTTTATGAATTTCATGTCAAAAAAATAATAATAATCACTTTTTTTTCAAAAAATAACGATTAACTTAAAAATTAATGCGAAAATCACATATTACAAATATTGAACGCATAACAACCTTAATTGAGTGTATATTCTTCTCATAAAATGTCAAAGTCAAAACATTGCAAGTATAACTACTTAATAGTTACAAAAAATGAGCTTGATTTCTAAGCATAACTTAAATTTAATCAACAATGTCACGTAATCCAAAATCTTCGTCCTCTAGAATTTCATCATTGTCTTCTTCTACAATATTTTCTGCTTCCTTTTACTCATTTTCATCCTCTAATGGATCTTTGATGTCTGTGAATCTCCCAATGTATGTCTTTCCAAACATCCCATGTAATGGTGGTTGAGGTTCGTTTGCCTTTTTTGCCACACGTGGTTCACTAAAGTCCCCTTTCTTCAACCCAATTTCTTTCATTGCATCTGGAAGAAATTGAAGAGCATTAATTCTTTGCTGAATGAAATTGCACTGTAATGGATCTTTCTTAATTTCAATGCAATTTCTTCCTTTTTGAAGGCAGCATGCTAGTGTTGTACCTAATTATCAAGCACAAAAGAAATAATGAAGTAAATTAGTACAATGACATATTAATTAAAAAAATAACATATTGAAATTCAATTCTATATAATAAAACTTACCTGGGCCAGAAAATAAATCCAGAACCCAATCTCCTTCATTTGAACATATGTCTATAAGATAGTTAATCAATAATTGTGGTTTTTTATAAATGTTAACTATCTCTCCTTTTGCTTCTTTGTCTTCATATGTTAGTTTTCTCAAAACAGCATCATAAGTCAGTATTTGCCTATGACTCTTTATGTCTACCCGATTAAAAATCATAGACATATAGTTATCATCTTTTGCCCAACTATCAATATGAATGAATTCACAATCATTTATAAATACTTGATCGTCACGGTTAAGAAGACTTGACTTTTGCCTGTAACATGAAATAGTAAAAGTTCAATCAACTTGTACATAAATGAATTTTTCAACATTAATCAAATATACATTTTAAATGTCTTACCATGTAAGCTGCATCCATGAATTTGTTTTCCCTTTAAAGCTTGACAATATCATTGCCAATTGTGTGTCTGAATGAAATGTCACAATTCTCCATAATGGTGATGACGTGACTTCTACAAATCCCACAACAACTTTACTAAGAGTTTGATAAGTATAAGGGTCACTATCATAGTCAATGTTTGGAATATTGAAACCATGGGGAATATTTGCAATAACTAGGGCATACTCCCTTTTAGGTATGCGTTTAGCAATGTATTCACAGTCGCCTTGTATTACTTGATATTGAACAGTCCCTAGCCCATTCCAAATGAAATGAGTAAGAGTTGGATCAAGTTCAACATTCTTAACACGTTTCTTCCTCAATCTTTCGATCTTTATTTTTTCAATAAAGGTTTTGAAGCTAGTTGGCGCTCCATTATCTTTTTTGCTAAAGCAAGAGTAGTTCCTTCTATTTCATAAAATCAAGAAAAAATTTACAAAATATACAAGAGCCTTGAGCTCCAAGAGGTGACCGGGAAATAAGGGCATGAAGCCAAAATTCAGCTTCCCCCCGCAACCATAAACAGCAAAGTCATTCGATACATACAATTGTTCGAACCAATCGAAACAAAGGCCTGCTCACCGGTAAACAAACATCCAAGAAAGTCAAGAGAAAAGCCGCCAGGACACGTGGCCTCAGCAAAAATCCCCAATCGCTCTGACTGAACCCCCAACCCCACGCTAACGGACAACACCCCGAAGAAAATTACCGCTAAAACTGTGCGGAGAAACCACAGACCCCACCAAACCCACGGCCCCACCAACCTACATGATGAATCTAGAGCGTTGAAACACCATTCGCAATCGGACGGCTGAGTAGCAAATCACGTGCCCGAAGACGTCGATCTTTAAGGCGCGGGGAGGGTGGTTTTAAGGACCGGGCGCTCCTCCACATGTCAAGAAACATATGGTATCGCTGCCAATCAACCAAAAAATGCTCTCTACCAAAACGCGATGCAATAGCAGTGAAACCGCCTACCCCACCAAACCCCTGGGCTCTCCCAAACAGCTCGATGGATCCAGTCCGTTGATTTACCTTGCGCCTTCGGACGGCAAAGCAGAAAAGCGCATGCACGATGCAATCGACTTTTATGGTGTGGGGAAAGTGGTTTTTGTACCGGGCCCTCCACCACATGGCATGATTTTTATGGCATCGCTGCCAAAAATCAGAAACCACTCTTAACCTGAGAGCAGTGCAATCTATGCGAAACCGCCCAGAGGCAATATTGACTTCCAACACTGAAAAATTGGGATGATGCGGAAGTTTTTGAAGCTGCTTTCTACAGTCCGGGAGGCTCTTACGCCCGTCACTTAGAATGGTCCTGAACGTGGTCCACTTTACCTCTGACCTTGATTTACCTGTCATTGTGCACCTTTTTGTCCCACTTGGCGTAGCCCTCTGATCGCTGACCATAACTAACTGGGATCTGTCATTTTGCATCTGTGCTCTTCTTTGTCCTCCTCCGCCTGGTTATGGCAGAGTTTTTTCAGGTTACTCTGCACCATTGTATTCCACTTCCTTAAGATTGCATTGTCCTTGCTGCTAACACCTTGGTTGGCTAGAATGTCAGCCAATTTGTTGGCCTTTCTCCTCACATGAATAAATCTGAGAGTACGTAGTTCCTGTAGATGCACTTGAATTCTCTGAAGGACTCTAGTTAACCTCCAGTGTTTTGTGACCTTTTCCGGCCCTGTTCCATTACTGATTCTCTTGGCAGCGTTTATGACTAACTCTGAATCCGCTTCTATTATGACATTTTGGCAATTGCTCTGTATCAAGAATTTTAAGCATTGTTCTAATGCCATTAGCTCTGCCATGTTGTTAGTGGCTTTTCCTAAGTGCCCATGGAAGTGGGAGATAATGCTACCTGTATCATCCCTTAGAACTCCCCCAAAACTAGCATCTCCTGGGTTGCCTTTGGAAGCTCCATCAATGTTGTACTTTAAAAAACCTTCAGGGGGGGATGCCAGAATTCCTCCACCTTTTCTCTCATAGTTGTTATCCTGTCTAGACCTTGAGGAATAAGCCCCTGCAAGTCTAACAGCTGGAGGATTCTCAACTCTCCAGCTGAGGGAGGATTTTTGGGGAGATTCCTGACTGTGGTGCCCACTGTCTCCTTTAGTTGTTTTACTATCAGCTCCACCAGGCTAAGAGAGGCAGACTTTTCCTCTTTGAAAATTCTTTTGTTCCTTTCCTTCCACACATTCCAAATGATGAAACTCGGCAGTAGATTCCAGGCACAGTTGAGAATTTCATTATCTGAAAAATTATTCCTCTAGTTGTTTAGAGTGTTGGCAATACTTTCTTTGTCTCTATCAGACTGTTTGAAGATGTTGGTAAAAAATTCCCATATCCTGTCGGTGAAAACGCAGCTGTTGAGAAGATGCTCTATAGTCTCCTCCTGGGTCTCATAGAGTTGACATCTGGAGGGTCCCAGCATGCCCCTTTTTTTAAGGTTGTCCCAGGTTAAAAATTTTCTGTGGTGAACTAACCACATGAAAAGTTTGATTTTCATCCATCCTTTGTGCTTCCAAAGCTTCTGCCAGGTTTTATTAGGAGCTTGGGGTTCCATATCAAGGAGAAAACCTTTAGCTTCCTTGATATTAAAGTTTCCCTCTTTATTGTTACCCCATCTCAGATGGTCCTGCCCTTCCATTACTAAAATTATTCTCTGATCCAGCAGTCTCTTGAGGGATTCTGCTTTACTATTGAGGGTTCTGTCCTCTCTGCTCTCAATTTTTTTCCAGATTCTCCACTTTCCTGCATTATGAGAGTTCTCCCAAAAGTCTTTCACTTTTACTAATCCTTGATTGTCAGTCTCTTGCTTGAGGCCTAAAAATTCCTCCTTTAGTAGATTTGGTTCCTGTTGCCATTTGTCTTCCCAGAAAAGTGCCTGATCTCCCTCTCTGATTTCCCAGAAACTATTTTTTTGCACCACTTCTCTATTCTCCCAGGCCTTGTTCCATATGGGGGAGCCTTTCACTGTCCCTGTCATACGTATGATATCCAAATCCGGCCAGGCATTGGCATATTTTTCCTTCCAGATGCTTGCCCATTGGGCTTTAGGATCCTTAACCCACCTCCACCAGAGTTTGGCTCCTAGAGCCTTGTTGAGAATCTCTGGGTTGTCTAAACCTAGGCCTCCTTGGTTCTTGGGTTTGCAGACCTTTTCCCAAGAGACTAGAGCCCATTTTTTCCTAGTATCCTCTTTGCCCCACAGAAAGTCTCGTTGAATATTCCGAAATTGCTGCAAGACTCCTATAGGAGCTGGGAGGGCTGATAGCATGAAGATTGGAATAGCTTGGAGAACTGCTTTAGTAAGAACCAATCTACCAGCTAAATTTAAAGATATGTTTGTCCATTTCCTGACCTTGTCTTGCATTTTAGTTATTATTGGCTCCCATATACTCTTGTGTCAGGGTTTAGCTATGAGAGGAACTCCCAAATACTTGGAGGGAAGAGATTCTCTTTGAAAGCCTAAAATTCTGGAAACATTTCTCCGGATGGCAATATGAGTGTTAAAGAAAAATAATTTTGATTTGGTAAGGTTAACTTCCATACCTGTGGCTTTTGCGAAGTCATCGGAAATCTGTTTGTAAGCAAGTGCTTCTTTGACTGTGGGAATTCCCTGTAACATGGTATCATCTATAAACTGTTGATGAGTTAGAACTTTCCCATTCTCTGTAAGTTGGAGGCCTCAAATTCTTCTCGTTACTCTTGCATGCTTGATGGACCACCCTAGCCCTTCCATCATGAGGATGAAGAGAAATGGAGAGAGCTTATCTCCCTATCTTAGACCCCTGGAAGGGAGAAAAAGCTCAGAAGGAGAGCCATTCACTAAAATTGAAAAGATGGAAAAAGTTACCAGGGCCATGACCCATCTAACCCAATTATGATCAAAACCAAACGTTGTGAGCACTTTTTTGATGTATATCCAATTCACTTTGTCATAAGCTTTGGCTATATCTAGTTGCATGATCATTCCCGCTTTCTTGTTGCCTATTAACGAGTGAACCACCTCATGAGCTTGAATTATATTGTCTAGAATTTGTCTTCCTTCAACATACCCTGTTTGTTCCATGGAGATAAGCGTGGGTAGTAGGGGTTTGAGTCTATTGGCCACCACCTTGGAGATTATTTTGTAGACAACATTGCATAAGGCGATGGGCCTAAATTTCTTTGGTGTTTGAGCATTATCCTGTTTTGGAATAAGGGCAATAAAGGAAGTATTTAGAGCTTTAAAAATGGTTTGTTCTGCCTGGAGTCTTCTACTATCTCAACAATATCCCTTTTAACAATATTCTAGCAGGCTTTGACGAAATCCACATTAAATCCATCCGGGCCTGGTGCCTTGCCATTTTGCATTTCCTTGAGGACCTCACTGATCTCCTTTTCAGTTACAGGCCTGTTCAGGTTAACATTATCCTCTCTGGACACCAGTCTAGGTATTTGTTTAATTAAATCCTTGATGAAAGGTTCTCTTCCAGACAAGTTTTCCTTCGCAATGTTCCGAAAGTTCTTTACTAACACTACTTCAATCTCCTCATGGGCTTGATGAATTTGGCCATTCTCGTCCTTGATCGAAGAGATTTTGTTGTGAATTCTGTCTGCAATGGTGGATCTGTGGAAACATTTAGTATTGCATTCTCCTTCTTTTAGCCATAGAACCCTAGATTTTTGTTTCCAAAAAATCTCTTCTTGTTTGCACAGCCTTTCCCATTCTTGGTGGTATTTCTCTGCTTGATCATTTTTGTTTTTGTCAAAGACGTTCTTGATCAAAGCTTGATTGATCGCTAGGATTTTGATTTCCACAATTTTTTTACTTGTGAAAATGTTGCCAAACTCCTTCTGGTTCCATTCTTTTAGCTTCTACTTGATGTGTTTTAATCTTTTGTGTAGTCGGAACATAGATGATCCCTGAATCTGCAGGTCTTCCGACCACCATTTTTCAATGTTGCTGATGAAATCCGGGTGTGAAAGCCACATGTTTTCAAACCTAAACGGTTTGTTTCTTGGGGTGCCAATGCCCTTGATCTCTATTTGAATAGGCCAGTGATCTGAGCCTCCAAAAGGAAGAATATCAGCTATTATTTCCTTGTTTAGAAGTAGGAGCTCTTCAGAGATCATGAATCTGTCTAGCTTGGAAGCTACCTGGGAATCCCCTTCCCTTTTGTTGTTCCATGTGCACAGCCCATTGCTTGTCTCTATGTCCACCAGCTTCATGCTTTCTGAAAAATAATGGAAAGCTGTGGAATCTTTGTTTAGTGCTCTTGTCCCTCCTTTTTTCTCTGAGAGAGATCTAATCATGTTGAAATCTCCTCCTATAACCCACAGTACCCCTGCGAATCTGCTCCAAAGGTCCACTAAGGAATCAATAAACTTGATTTTGTCCTCTAACCTTTTAGGGCTATAAACATTCATTACCAAATATGTGTCCCTGTCTCCTACAGGTTGTATAACCACTAATAGATAATTTGTTGATGCCTCCGCGTCAATAAACCCTATTTTGTGGGGGTTCCAGAGGATGAGGATACCCCCTACCGTATTTTCTGCTTTGATTTCTATAAATTCATATCTGCTAAGCCATCTACTATGGATTTGTCTTATCTTTTGAACAGAGCATTTTGTTTCTTCGACAAAAATTATGTTTGGAGCTACCTGTTTCATTCTATTATTCAGCAATCTTTGTTTTCTTCTGCTTCCTAGACCTCTTACGTTCCAAGTTGTAAACTTCATAATTACATATTGGTAAAGAAGTAACTGGTTAGATCTTTCATCTTACCTGAGTCTATCATGAGCTTTCCACATTCCATTAAAAGCTCATTCTACTTTTTTCTGCCCCTTTTTTTCCTGGGTTTCTTGGAGCTAATTCTGGGGTTGATTTTACTACTTTTCTTCCATGATTACCTGGTCTTTCAACGCTGTTATTTTCTACCAAGCTCTTTGCCTGTGTTTTCCATAAGAATAACTGCTTTATTCGATTGCATTCTTCTTGTGGTAGAGATTCTACCCCACCCGTTGTTCCCTTACTCAAGAACCCTTCTAGATCTAGGTTTTCTCTGTCAAGAATCTCTTGTAACTCATTGTCTTCCAGTTCCATCTCACTCTGAGTCATTTCCTGATCCATATCCATCTCTGATTCACTCATCATTATCCCTTTCTGTTTTTCCTTTACCTGTTCCTGATCCTGTTCTTCTTCCTTTTCCTGCTTATCATATCCCTCCTTCGTTACTTGATTTTCACCTGTTGTATCTTCCTCCTCTTCAAGAACCTGGAACTGATTCAGCCTCCCTTTTTGGTCAACTTTTGGGTGTTGGTTTGGCCCTTTTTTTCCATTTTTTCCTTTGTGAGCTACCTTGTGAAATCCATATGTTTCTTTCATTGTATTAGGTTTGCTATTAATCTCTCCCTTGCTAAGAGGGCAGTCTCTAAGAAGGTGTCCGTGCTCATGAAACTTTCAGCATCTAAATGGAATATGCTCGTAGTCGACAGTCTGCACCCATTCCTCATCATGAACCTCCAGTGTGACCTCGTCCGGAAGTGCTCCTGATAGGTCCATTTCTACATAGATCCTGGCAAAGGAGGTGTATTTACCCCTTCTTGTAGCTTCAGAAGTTTTGACATACCTCCCTAGTTTATTGCCTATGGCTGTTAGTGATTCTATTTACCAGTAATCCAGAGGTAACAAATAGAGTATTACCCAAACCGGGACCGAGGTAAAGGTTTCCTGCCCTAGCACGAAGTTCATCATCCACGGCCGCATGTAGAGCCCTGCTGCTGCAAAGAAGTAGGGCCCACCTTCAAACACTCTGTCTTTGTCCTCAATGTTCGCAAACACCACTATGAAAAACCCTTGGATCCTAGATAGAGATTGATGCTTCCCTTAGGCTTCCAGTGGTATTTGATCCATGTTTGTAAAGCTTTTTCAGTGGCCCATAGTCCCATGAATTTGCATATGATTGCATAAGTCTGCATGTGCTCCCTGTGGGCCTGTAGCTCTGGATTATTTAAGATTACTCTGGGAGTGATTTTAGCTTTAGGTTTGCATGGTCCCTTTTGTTTCCTGTCTTTTGTTCCCTATTTTTTGTCATTTTCCTCCTTGTCTTTTGTGCCTTCATTCTCCTTGTTTTTGTTACCTTCTGTGTCCTCTTCCCTATTTTTTCCTCCTTCCATCTTGCTACCTCTGCCTGATTCCGGGGGAGTCTTTCCCTTGTTAGCCACTACCTCTCTGAAGGAGGGAGTGGAGCTCCCTCCTCGACCACTGTCCATGGAGAAAAATGCATGCAGGAACCCTCAACCCTGTTTTTCTGATCTTTCGCTCTTCCTGCCCTCGCCAGTTCGAAACCCAAGCTTCTACTCCAGTTGGTGCTCCATTATCATCCTTCTTCATCTTTTATAAAATAAACAAATATATGTGTAGGTTATAAATTAAAAATAGTACACAGATGAATAAAAATGAATGTGTAAATCAAGATACCTTTTTAAATGCAAGATAAAAAGCTTTTAATGTTGACGTAGAACTTGAATATGGATAGTTGTGTACAACATCATCCCAACTATCTTCATTCAACAATCTAACCATTAATGTTCTTGAATTTTCATGTAAACTTTGTGACTGCATAGATAAAGTAACAAAAAGTAAATATAATGATATGTATAACAAATAATACCAAGAACAACATGTTTTATTTAAAAGAAAATTATAATCTAGAAATAAATAAAAATAATTCAACAAACTTACTTTTGCAATTCCTCAGACATTTCCTCCAATGATAATTCCCCTGACTTCACACGAGATAATATTTTTTTGATAATTTTTTCATCTTTCACTCCTTGCATTGCTCTCCAAGGTGTGATAGTCATATCTTCTTGAAGCTTCTTCAATTCAGGACCTGATTTACTGCCGCCACATATCAATGGCTTAGACTTTTGACCTTCTGGTTTTTAATGCCAATGTTTTCCCACATGCTAAAAATGTCATCAATCAACTTCCAAACATCTCCAGTTCTAAATGCCAATTGGAAAATGTTATCAACACCTCTGAATATATCACTAGGAAGGTTTCGTTTTCCACCTTTTGAATTGGGTTTCTCTTCAATTTGATAGCCTATTTCCATGCAACATTCCCTTTGGAAATCTACAGTAACATTTGTCCTATCCCCACCACATTTTTTTTGAAATTCACTATGAATAAATCTAACCCTTTGGATGAAAGTCATAGACATCCTATATTCATTATCTGAATTATGATCCCATGCCACTAACTTTGCTTTTGTGTCCGATAAACCAGCACAAATGATACATTTCATTGTTTCAAAACGTGGGTTATTGGGATATTCCTCCATCAATTGTCTTTGAGCTTCTACAAAATGGTTCCCCCCAAGAACATAATAATTGTATTCAAAACATTTTGACTTATCAAATGCTTCTTTGTTGGGAACTTGAACTGGATCAACAAGAACCACATAATTAACCACATGAGCATATGGATTGTACCTCATCAATGTCTTCAAGTTGTGAACATGGAGATGGTGTGGCTTTTTGACTTGATATTGACATTGTCCTTCACTTGCCTTATAGGTTTGTCTGACATTAAGCTGAAATGTACGACCACCATCAATTAAGTTTTTCTTTGTCAAATTCTATCGAATGGCATTTTGTTTTGTTTTGATAATGCCATCCTTTAAATCAGCTCCTGGTGTAATGATTTCTATGCTTTCTTTTGAAGTTTCACTAGGTTATTGACTACTGGTAATGACTACTTCAAAATCTTCAACTTTACTTTTCTTTGTCATAACATTCTCAACATATTTATTCTTGGGCATTGTTACTTTTGGTCTTTTACAGCTCTTCTTAGTTCCAATGTCATCTTCAGTAATGGCAACATATGCTTCATTTTCAGTTTCAACTTCATTGCCCTCAAAAGTAACTTGTCTAGCCCTTGTTAGATTTATCCACTAGAGGCCTTTTTTTCTGATCCTTTGGATGTAGTTTTGTAGCATCATAAATTACTACATTTTGCTTATTTTCCATATCTTCTTCTGACACTGAGTAAAAACTGCTAACAACTTTCATGATATCATGCTCTATGAAATGAATGCCTCCCAACCTAATTTGAAGAACTTTCAACAAAATTCTGCCAAAAAAATATCATATGTCAACAAAAACAAAATTAAAAAAATATAGCGAGACACTTTCAAGAAAGAAAAATACAAATATAAATAACAATACTTACGATGTTTTGTTTCACCTCATTTACGATTCGTTTACACAACTTTCGAGATACCTCTCTCGTGTCATTCAATGAATATGTTAGTCGATATTTAATCCTTTCATGTGACTTGGGAGCTTTTGTAAGTATGTAAACAACTTCAGTGTCCGGTACTGAACACATATCTATGACTCTTCCCATCAGCTCAAAAATTCCATTTTCATTCGGTATATCAATATAGATATATATTCACATTTTGGCTTTCTCTTTCTTTCACATACCAGATTCTTTATGGGAATTTCACCTCTTTTGAATTCTTCCAGTCTAAAATCGTCTTCTTATCATTTGAGGCACTTGAAAGATTTGTAGCCACGAGCTCAGGTGGAGTTTGTTCACCAATGTTTTTTGAAGATGCACCTTTAAGAGTCTTTGGTCTAGACATATTCACAGAAATATTCTTTGATGCCATTTTCCTGAAATATAGAAACACGTAAATTAGTAAATAACGAAAACATATTAACTTAAATGCACAATGAAAATATATCATAAATTTTTAATTTGTATAATCAGATAATTGAAATTAAAAAAATATTAACACTAAGAAATGGCAAAATCCCACCAACACCACCTCGTCCATTCTTGGAGTGGCGTGCGATTTCCCCACCCCCTAACCCCCACGCCGCACCTTACCCCTCTTCCCCCCACTACCGACCCACGCCACTCCACGCCACCCCACTTTTACCCTTCTTCCACCCCTCCCCCCTACCCCCGCGCCACCCCACCCCCCAACAACTTCCCTCCCCATGCCCCAACCCCCTACAGCCTACCCCCCACACCCCCCCCTCCCCCTCTCCCCACCACCCCCTAACCCCCACGCCACTCCACCCCCTTCCCCTCCACCCCCCAACACCCTACAGCCTACCCCCACTTCCCCCCCCAACCGAGCCACCCCACCCCGCAATCAGACAACCATGCCAGTCCACCCTTACCCCCCTTCCACCCATTCCCCCTACCCCCCTTGGCCCTCTCCCCCCCCCCCAACCAAGCCACCCCTCCCCTCAATCGAAAGGCTACCCCATCCCACCTTTACCCCCCTTCCACCCCTTCTCGCCACCCCCAACCCCCCCTCAGCCCTCCCTCCTACCTGCCTCCGCCACCCCCCAACCCCCCTCTCTCCCCCTCTCCCTCAGCCCTCCCTCCTATCCACCCCTCCCCTAACACCTACCCCTACCCCTTCTCCCTCAGCCCTCCCTCCTACCTCCCTAACCGTCCCTCCCACCCCACTCTCCCTCAGCCCTCCCTACCACCCCCCTCTCCCCCTCTCCCTCGAACCTCCCTCCTACCTCCCTTCCCTACCCCCCCCCCACCCTTCCCATCACCCCCACCCCCCTACCCAACCCTGCCACCCTACCCCCCCACCCGGCCCCCCTACTCCACCCCCCTATCGCCCTACCCAGCCCTCGACCCCCCCACTCCACCCCCTACCCGGCCCCCACCTGCACCCCCTCCCTTCCCCCATACCCTACCCGGCTCCCCCACTTCACCCCCCCTACCCGACCTCCCATCCCCACACTATTACCCCCTTGCCCTACCCGAGCCCCCCTCGCTACCCACCTACCCAGCCACCCCACTGCACCCCCTTATCCCTCTCGACACACCCACCCTACCCCCCGGCCCCCCAACTCACCACCCTACCCCCCCATCCTTCCCCCCTACCCGGCCCCTACCCACCCCCATTCCCTTCCCCCTCCCCCCTCGGCCCCCCCACACTACCCACTACCTAGCCCGCAACCCCCCCCCCCTTCCCCCTCCCCCCTGGCTCGCCCACCCTACCCCCTACTCGACCCCCCTCCCTTCTCCCTTTTCCACCCTTCCCCCTCCCCCCTCTGCTCGCCTATCCAACCCCCTCCCTTCCCCCTCCCCCCTCAGCCTCTACCTGCCCCACCTCCCTTCCCCTCCCCCCTGCCCCCCCCCCCCCACCCGGCCCCCACCTGCCCCTCCTCCCTTCCCCCTCCCCCACCTGCCCCTCCTCCCTTCCCCCTCCCCCACCCGCCCTTCGTCCCCCGCCTCCCACCCTCTGCCCCATTGGACGACCACCTCGGGTGGCCCACCGATGGGGTGGAGGGTGGGAGGTGGGGAACAGAGGGCGGGGAGGGCGGGTGGGGGAGGGGGAAGGGAGGAGGGGCAGGTGGGGGCCGGGTGGGGGGGCGGGTGGGGGAGAGGCACGGTGGGGGGCTGAGGGGGGAGGGGCAAGGGAGGAGGGGCAGGTAGGAGGGTCGGGTAGGAGGGTAGGGTGTGTGGGCCGTGGGTGGGGGGGATAAGGGGGGAGGGGGAAAGGAGGGGAGTTGGGTTGGGGGGGGTTTGGGAAGTGAGGGGGGAGGGGAGGGGGGGTAGGGGAGTGGGCGGGGGGGGGCGGGGCGACGGGGGAGGGGGAGGGGGAGGGGGAAGGGGGGTAGGGGGGTAGGGTGGGAGGGCCGAGGGGGGAGGGGGAAGGGAGAGGGGATAGGTAGGGGGCTATGGTGGGGAGGCTGAGGGGGGTAGGGGTGCGATGGGGGGTAGGGGTGTAGGGGGGACGAGTAGGGGGGTAGGGGTGAGGGGGCCGTTGTGGGTAGGGGGATAGGGAGGTGGGGTGGGAAGTGAGGGGGGGGGGGTAAGGGGGGTGGAGTGGGATGGGGGAGGTGAGGTCATGGGGGTTGGGGGGGCATAGGAAGGTGGGGTGGGATGGGGGTTGAGGGGTGGGAGGTGAGGGGAAAAAGGTGGGGGGGGGTAGGCGTGGGGTTGGGGGGCGGCTGTGGGGGGGAAAGGGGGTAGGGGGAGGACGTGGGGGGAAGGCTTGGAGCGGCAAGGTGAGGGTGAGGTGGTCGAGGGGACAGGGTGGGTGAGTTTGGGTAGGGGGCTAGTAGGGTGTGCAGAGGGAGTGGGTGGCCGGCCGATTGTAGGATGGGGGTGCCCCGGGCCCACCATGCTCACAGTGGAAATATTGGTTAATTTGGCTGACAAAAAATCTTAAGTTTAAAAAAAAAAATCTACTTCGTTAAACTAATTTAATATGATAATTTTCAAGGAAAAAAATTTAACTAATCTTTCAATTGCGAGAATTCTTCGTTGAATATGTTGTTGATACCAATGTAGCTGCTCCACAAATTTGCTCCAAGTCTTTCAATGAACCTTGGAAAACCTTGATGTAATGTGAGTAATAGTGATAATGGAATATATAGGTGAAATTACGGAGATGTTTTACCGTACAGTGAATGCGGGATTAATCAGTTTTAATAAATTTTAACATGTTAATTTTTTTATGGCGATGAAGGAAAATATGATAAAGCGAATATTATGGAATTGTTTTACAGTGGGGTGAATGTGGGATTAATTTGTTTCAGAATGTATTATAAAAATTAAAAAAAACATTCAATTGTTTAGTAAATATTATATACTTTGACTATTAAAATAATTTAGGTAGAAGTTGTAGTTTACAATTTTAACTTTAATGATTTATTTCATAAAAAAATTTAGTTTACATTTTTCATTAAATTGTAGAATAAAATAATGAAGAGAAATAAATCTCACAAACTTTTAGGAGGGAAATATTTTCGCGAAATTTTTTGGGAGGAAAATTTTTGGAGGGAAATATTTTCGCGAAATTTTTTGGGGGGGGGGATTTTTGGAAGGAAAATTTCATTCTCTAAGCTATATAATATCTTTCAGAGACTCTCCATTTGTATCATTCAACATCTTCTATTTGAAAGGGATGGATTGTCCTGATAGTGAAGTTTCGATTTATACAGCATCAACATCTTCATCGCGTAACAACTCTATTCATATGGATGAATATAGCAGGAATTCTTCCACTATGAATAGAAATTCAATTCTTCCACTTAGTCCTGATCCTAAGGACTATGAGAGCAGCATTGATGAAAGAGGGGATGGAGAATTTCAAATAAATAAAGAGTCACAGATTCCACTTAGTCTGAATTCGAAGGGCTATGAAAGCAATAGTGATGATGAGCTTGATGACAAATTTCAAAAGAATGGAGTCTCACAGTGTCCACTTAGTCTTAATTCTAAGGACTATGAAATCAACAGTGATGAAGAGCATGATGGTGAAGTTCAAAATAATGGAGTGTCACGGTGTCCACTTAGTCCTAATTCTAAGGACTATGAGAGCAACAATGTTGAAGAGCATGATGACGAATTTCAAAAGAATGGACTGTCACAGTGTCAACTTAGTCCTATTTCTAAGGACTATGAGAGCAGCAGTGATGAAGAGTGTGATAACGAATTTGAAAAGAATGGAGTGTCAAAGTGTCCACTTAGTCCTAATTCTAAGGACTATGAGAGCAGTAGTGATGAAGTGCATGATGATGAATTTCAAAAGTATGGAGTGTCATGGTGTCCAGTTAGTCCTAATTCTAAGGACTATGAGAGCAGCTTTGATGAAGAGCGGGATGATGAATTTGAAAAGTATGGAGAGCCACGGTGTCCAGTTAGTCCTAATTCTAAGGACTACGAGAGCAGCTTTGATGAAGAGCGGGATGATGAATTTCAAAAGTATGGAGTGCCACGGTGTCCAGTTAGTCCTAATTCTAAGGACTATGACAGCAGCAGTGATGAAGAGCAGGATGATGAATTTCAAAAGAATGGAGTATCACGGTGTCCACTTAGTCCTAATTCTAAGGACTATGAGAGCAACAATGATGAAGAGCGTGATGATGAATTTCAAAAGAATGGAGTGTCACAATGTCCTCTTAGTCCTAATTCTAAGGATTATGAGAGCAGCAGTGATGAAGGACAGGATGATACACTTAGTCCTAATTCTAATGAGTATAAAGGTAGCAATGATGAAGGACAGGATGATGCACTTAGTCCTAATTCTATGGATTGTGAGAGTAGCACTGAAAATGCACATGAGGAAGAATATCCAATAAACATCGAGTCAAATTTTCCATTGAGTCCGAATTCTAAGGACTATGATAGTAGCACTGAAGAAAGGGAAGATGAAGAATATCCTCCAAGTCAATATTTGAAAAGCACAGTTGATCATAGTGTGGATTACATTCCTCTTAATGATGATGAAAATCCTTATACAAATGATGATCCAATGATGGAGATGTTGCCAAGAAATATTGTATCGAGGAGTAGGAGTAGACCTTTTCGTATCAATGCAATATGTTCTAGTTATACAAGGTGTAAAGAAGAATATCTGATGAGAATAAGTTCTATCAGCGCACTCATTTCAAGTGAATGTTGCCAAAAAGATTGCTTGAAACATATGGATTTCAAATTTGCATTAGAGAGCAGGAAGAGATATTTGTCAATGAATAAAAGCATGCAAAATTCATATTTAGTTGGGTGCATGCAATTTACATTGTCAGGTTATGATTATCATATTAAGACTTTATTTATCTGTAGAAAAGCTTTCAAAATGTTTCATTCGATTGGGAATTTTTGTCTCTCGAGAATTCAAGAAAATTTAGAAAAGGATCCCACATTTTATTCTGAAGTACATCATAAAAGTCAGTTTGGGTCATTATCAAATACTGCAATGTCATGGATGAAAGATTTCTTTTCAAAGCATGGAGAGTGTATGCCAAATAGAGAGACAATACAGATTCCAGATAATTTTTCAAGACGAGAAATCTACAACTTATACAAAGAATATGCAGAAGATGCTGAGGGACATGGCCGGTTTATTACATATCAATATTTTGTGAAGGTATGGAAGAAAGAATTCAACAATGTCTGTATTCCTAAGAATACAAGGATGGGGATTTGCAATACATGTGCTTATCTTAAATAAAAAAGATACAAATGTGAAGGGTCAAAAAGAGGTAGGCATTCATAACTTTAACTTTTAAAATTGTATATTCATCAAGTATGAAAAAATATTTCTTAATGGCTTTCTTTTATGTTGTGTACATTCAATTGTCAAAGAACTTCAGGAGCATCATGAACAACAAAAAAATGAAAGGAAAATGTTGTAAAAGCATAGAAAGAAGTGTTATGATAATCTGAATAAATATTTGGGTTTGATAATTGATGGTATGGACCAGAAGAAAACATTTTTACCACATTTTGTTCACACACCCAAAAATTTACAGGAGGAAAATTTTATTCAGTATCACTTGGTCGGTTGTATGGTATTCAATGGGAAAATGTTGCCAAAGGTGTACTTGATAGCTCCAAATATTCATAATGATGCAAATCTGACCATAACCATAATTCATGATGTGCTTTCTCATTGGACTGGTAATCTTCCTGAAGTTTTGTATCTACAATTGGACAACACTTGCCGTGAAAACAAAAATCAAGCTGTTTTTGGATATCTAAACATGCTTGTTGAATTGAGAATTTTTCGTAAGGTAAAGGTTGGTTTCCTTCTTTTTGGGCACACTTATGACCGTATTGATCAGATGTTCAGTCATTTTTCAGTCACATTGAGGAGGAAGGAAGTTGGGAGCTTGCCATCATTAATTGAATGTATTAAGAAATCATACATGCCAAAGCCTACTTTTGATGTGTTGGAAGAAACTGTTGACATGCGAAGGTTTATTATGGGATCATATGGTGAGGGGAAATGCATTGAACAACTTAATGACATTAGCTTCCAACAACAATTTCGTATCAAAAAAATTGATGGGAAAACACTAATATGGGGCAAGAAGTATTCAACTACTATAGAATGGGCATCGTCATCAGGTTTGCAATTTTTGAAGTTCATTCCAGATCATCCAATATTTTCATCAAAAATATTGTTATTACAATTAGTTGGTGAAGTTCATAATGCACGCAAACAAAATAGAGATATAAATTATTCTGATTGCCTAGAAGAAATTAAAAAATGTATTAGATATACATATGAGTACTTTGACATTGTGGTCTGAGCGACGCCGCTACGATGCAGGAAAAGGATGGGGGTGCGACAGCAATTAGCCCCCAAAGGAAATTGAATGCAGGGCTTCCGAAAACAATCACTTAGACATGGAGTTGGCTTCGCGGCGGGCCAAAAAACAAAATCCTCGTGGCGGATCGGCTCCCGGTGGTAGGTCGACCTTCATACAGGTCACGGACGCATCCATAGTCCCAGGTTTTATTCTCCCATGTGTCGTCAGAACCCATCAAACTTCGACATGGCGTGGGGGATACAGCCCGTCTCCGACCAGATCTGCAAACCTACCTTGTTTCGGTTACGCTTAAAGACAACGAGGAAACGCCCAGGTTGGGAATGGCCACTCAAACAAAGGCTGAACAGAACGACGCACCTCCCAGTCGGCCAGATCCAGCAAAGCTAGGGTTCCACAAGAGCGATCCACTTCGCAGGGACGCAGATCTGGCTCAGCAAGGGCTCCACAAGACCGATCTAATCCACACAGATGCAGATCTGATTCAGATTTTCATCAAATTGATTGAGGGCAAACACTACTGCATGCGGCTCAGCAAGGCAATGAGCATCCATGAGCTAAAAAAGGAAATACAGGGTCGCCATGGAACCCCAGCATGACTACAAAACCTCATATACTCAGGGTACAGTATGCAGGACAACAAAACCCTCCAGCACTATGGCATCGCCAACGACTCAACCATTATCCTAACTCTCCGACTGCGTGGCGGAAGCTCTGGAACCAGCTCTAAAAACACAGGTTCCTTTCGGGATGCAGTAAAAGGAAAGGAAAAAATGAAAAATAAAGCAGCACCACCATCAGAGTTGCCAGGACCCTACATTGTTGAACAAAAGCCAGAATCACCAACTCTACAAGTATCTATGCTAGAGGTAACTAGCCTACACACTGATTTATCTAATACTGCAGTTATTTGTAGATTCAACGGCTTCTGGCCAAAATCAGATGCCCTGCATCAATGGATCTTCTCAACATGGACACCTAACTGTGAAATTTATCTATGCCCCAAGGGGTTTTTCATAGTTAGATTTAATACAGAACAGGAAAGAGACAGCATTATCAATCAGGGGCCTTGGTTCTGGGGCAGTGCTGGCCTCTTCACCACCCCCTGGTTCTCGGATTTCGATGCTAATACAATGATAGTCTCAACAATGCCTGTATGGGTAAGGCTACATGGGCTCCCACTACACTTCTGGCATCAAAAAGTGTTAATCGCCATTGGGAATTCTCTAGGGAAATTCCTAAAAACGGATGAAGACAGAGCTATCAGGGGAATATTTACATTTGCCAGAATATGTGTAGAAGTGGACTTGAGTCAGGGGCTACCTGACCACATCACGCTGAACTTCAATAATACTCAATGGATACAGCAGCTTGACTACGAGAACACAGCGTTCCGGTGCAGGAGCTGCATGCAGACAGGGCACCTTCAATATGACTGCCCATTTGCTCGAAAGGACCCCAGGAAAACTAAGAAACAACAAAAAAAACCCAAAGGCTGGCAGCACACCGACCCATTGGAAGAAGAGGACATAAATGTGGAGCCCACAGAGAACCAGACGGAACCAGAGTCTCAAATGGGACAGAAACAAACACAGGAAGTGATTACCCCATCTACTCATACGGGGCCGATCATTTCAGATCTGCATCAAGAGTTACAAATGGAAGTAAGTGGCATCAAGCGAACCCATGGCTCAGAGGGCTCGGAATCAGACAAAGAACTACAATTGATCCCAATGGAAAACCAGCTAGCTATTATTACACCCACAGCTGACTCTGGAGGATGGCGTCGGGTGGAGAAGAAGAAGGGAAGAAAAGTTTAGGCTTGCTGGAACATATTATTTTTCTATTATTCTATCTCTGTTGGTTCCTGTCAATACAGGAATAGTCATCTGCTATTTAGTGTTATTTCTCTGTTTGCTGCCTGTCATTACAGGATCAGCCATCTGCATATGCCTATGGCATCTACAAAATGTAATTTTATCAATATGAATAAAATTACGACTTTTTTCTACGGGAAAAAAGAGTACTTTGACATTGTTGATTTCATTTGGTGGGATTCATTTTTCAATAATCAAAGTGATATCATTTCAACAAAAACAAATGAAGATATACCTTTGAAAAATCCATTTATTTGGCCACAAAATGTGTCGAATGCACATGAGGAAATAAACATTGTTGAACAGCAACAATCTCAAGGTATTATTAATTCTTTGCATGCAGAGGAAAGAGAGATGTATATTGGTTCCAGAAGATCTCGTGCACAATGTGAATCCATGGAAGACCTTTACAGGGGTTCAGTATAGGATATTAAGGAGGTTTGCATGATCGCAGTGCTAGCAGATGGAGATCCCAATGGCTATCCATTCTGGGTTGCTAAAGTTATAAAGGTCTTTACAAAAAATGAGGATGTTACAAGTGTTGAAGTACATTGGTATGCCACAAATACATACCCATTCAATGGTGTGTATAGGCCAGAGATGGTAGTTGACAAAAAAAATGGCGGAAAGAGAAAAAGAAAGGGTACAAATATAAATTGTCGGTGCACAGATATATTGAAATTGGAGGATGTTGACATACTTGTTTATGACTTCAATTTAACAAAGAGAGGAACTCTTTGCTTCAAGATGACAGAGATTCTGAAAAGGTTGTTACTAGAAGGAACAGTGTTGAGATGGGAGTCTGTTGAAACCAGTCATAGATCTAGAAGAATTTTGAAACCTGAAATGGTGGGCATGCATGTGGACTCAGATGGGGCACTAGTAGATGAAAGAGAAGAATATGGAACATCTTCGTCAACATCCAGTCACTCATCTGAATATGTGAATTCTGATGGTGTGCAAGAAAATATGAGTGATTTTGAATAATTTTTTAAGATAGTTTATCTAATTGATGTATGCATCATATCTTGAAATAAAATTTTTGATTTCCATATGGTGTTAAATGAGAAGTTCTGAGTCATTTTTATGTTGTTGGATCATTTTACTAGCATTTTTTTTAAATTTTGAAGATTGACCCTAAAAAAAAGCATCGTTCCAGTATAATCACTTTTTCGTTTTCAAGCTGTATTTTGCACGAAAATTTTGTTTTCACTGCCATTTGTAAAACATGTTCAAAATTGTCCCTAAAAAAAAAAACCATTGTTCCAGTATACACACTTTTCATTTTTAGCACTGTTTTTAATGTTTTTTGGACGTTTTTTGGCCAGAGTTCCTGTTTTGAGTTTATAGTTCCCATTTCAAAGTTTACATTGTTAGATCCCAGACATTGTCGGTCTGTGTTATTGACATCTGCTTTGTGTCATGTTGCAAAATATGTGTCAGTGTCTTCCTTGTCATATCAGGAAGAATACCTCAATTCATTACTCTTGGAGCAGACCCTTTTTAACCTCTGTTTTTGGGTTGTCACGGGTCATCAGTTATTCCACCCGCGAAGATGGCCGAGATTAAACTAAGCCTAGAGATGTTGTCACTCTATCCCTACGTCTCATTGGCGATGAGCTGCTTTTGGCGAGTTTGTTTTAACAAATTATCAATTGACAATCCTAGGGTTGGTTGTTGGATCAGATGAGCTCGCCTCTCTCCTTTGGGATGGTTGTTCCACCTTTTGTGCAACCTCCCAAAGGGATAAGCTCTTTCTCCCATCTCTTATGGAGGCTCCTCCTCCTATAAATACCTCCTTCATTACTGAGATCAGCTAGTTCAGTTAGTCTTGGAGAGAGTTTGGCTAGAATTTGGAAGTAGCTTCTAATGTAACTTAGCCTAGGATAGTTTTGTGTGGATTTGGCTTAATTGTATGAGTGTTCTAGCATCATAATTTTGCCTTTTGGGTAGGAGAGAGAGTTATTCATCCTCTTGGGAGACAATTCATGAGTGAATGCTTGCGAAGACATGTTGACAGGACCCTTCAAGGAGACCTACAATGTCAAGGCATGGTTGTAAGTTTTACTTCAGTTCATATTAATAAAAATCAACAGTTTATTTCCTATATCTTATGTCAAAATTGCATATTGATAGCTTGAAGTTCCTTGACCCTTTAAGTGGATCATTTTTGTTTTATTCTATTATGTTTGTTATTGTTCTTTGTATGTTGTTTCAGGTACAAAATTGATTAGAAGAGAGTTGGAGAAACACAACGAGAACTTCATCAAGCGATTTTCTAGTATGCTCGACTTCAGCACATCTATTCGCATATTAGAATTTTTACCTTGATCAGGTTGGGATTCAAGACCCTGGGCTCAGATTACACAAGTCGAAGTTGCACGGATTGGTTCATAATTGTCCACATGACTCTTTTTTGGATGACTGCGACCATACCTGTGTGACCATGCCTGAGTCTTTTATATGGTCCTTTTGATTAGATGGCTATGTCCATACCACTGATCATTTATGTTTATCTTCTGGATGGCTATGCCCATGCCTTATGCACACATATTTCCTTTCACTATGTACTTATGTATCAGAGATATAAGTTGTACTTGCATTTGCAGGTTGTCCGTGATGGTGTTTTGTTTCAGTTATGGATTCGTAAAGCATTTCACCCCTCCCACTCTCTCAGCCTTCATGCTTTAGGGGGCATCTGTTACACAGTATTTTGTCACCGACCCCACATTCCCTGATCCCAGACACTGTCAGTCCGTGTTATTGACATCTGCTTTGTGTCATGTTGCAAAATATGTGTCAGTGTCTTCCTTGTCATATCAGGAAGAACACCTTAGTTCATTACTCCTGGAGCATACCCTTTTTAACCTCTATTTTTTGGTCGTCGTGGGTCATCAATTATTCCACCTATGAAGATGGCCAAGATTTAACTAAGGCTAGCGACGTTGTAGCTCTGTCCCTATGTTTCACTAGAGATGAGCTACTTTTGGCAAGTTTGTTTTAACAAATTATCGATGGGAAGTCCTAGGGTTGGTTCTTGGATCAAATGAGCTCGTCTCTCTTCTTTGGGATGGTAGTTCCACCTTTTGTGCAACCTCCCAAAGGGATAAGCTCTTTCTCCCATCTCTTGTGGAGGCTCCTCCTCCTATAAATACTTCCTTCATGGCTGGGATCAGCTAGTTCAGTTAGTCTTGGAGAGAGTTTGGCTAGAGTTTGGAAGTAGCTTCTATTGTAACTTAGCCTGGGATAGTTTTGTGTGGATTTAGCTTGATTATATGAGTGTTCTAGCATCATAATTTTTCCTTTTGGGTAGGAGAGAGAGTTATTCATCCTCTTGGGAGACAATTCATGAGTGAATTCTTGGGGAGACATGATGACAGGACCCTTCAAGGAGACCTACAATGTCAAGGCATGGTTGTAAGTTTTACTTCAGTTCCTATTAATACAAATCAACAGTTTAATTCCTATATCTTATGTCAAAATTGCATATTGATAGCTTGAAGTTCGTTGACCATTTAAGTGGATAAGTTTTGTTGCATTCTATTATGTTTTTTGTTGTTCTCTGTATGTTGGTTCAGGTACAAAAGTGATTACAAGAGTGCTGGAGAAACACAATGAGAACTTCATCAATTGATTTTCTAGTATGCTCAACTTCAGCACATCTATTTGCATATTAGAATTTGTACCTTGATTGGGTTGGGATTCAAGACCGTGGGCTCAGATTACACAAGTCCAAGTTGCATGGATTGGTTCATGATTGTATACATGACTCTTTTGATTGGATGGTTGCGACCATACCTAAGTCTTTTATATGGTCCTTTTGATTGGATGGTTGTGTCCATACCAAAAATCATTTATGTTTATCTTCTAGATGGTTGCGCCCATGCCTTATGCACACGTATTTCATTTCACTATGTACTTATGTATAAGAGATATAAGTTGTACTTGCGTTTGCAAGTTGTCCGTGATGGTGTTTTGTTTCAGTTATGGATTCGTAAAGCATTTCACCCCTCCCACTCTCTCGGCCTTCATGCTTTAGGGGGAATTTATTACACAATATTTTTTCACTGACCCTGCATTCCCTGATCCCGGACACTGCCGGTCTCTGTTATTGACATATGCTTTGTGTCATGTTGCAAAATATGTGTCAGTGTCTTCCTTGTCATATTAGGAAGAATACCTCAATTCATTTCTCCTAGAGCAGACCATTTTTAACCTCTGTTTTTGGGTCGTCATGGGTCATCAGTTATTCTATCTGCAAAGATGGCCAAGATTGAACTAATCCTAATGACGTCGTCACTCTGTCCTTGTGTTTCACTCACGATGAGCTACTTTTGGCAAGTTTGTTTTAACAAATTGTCGATGGGCAGTCCTAGGGTTGGTTGTTGGATCAGATGAGCTCACCTCTCTCCTTTGGGATGGTTGTTCCACCTTTTGTGCAACCTCCCAAAGGGATAAGCTCTTTCTCCCATCTCTTGTGGAGGCTCCTCCTCCTATAAATACCTCCTTCATGGCTGAGATTAGCCAGTTCAGTTAGTCTTGAACAGAGTTTAGCTAGAGTTTGGAAGTAGCTTCTAATGTAACTTAGCCTGGGATAGTTTTGTGTGGATTTGGGTTGATTTTATGAGTGCTCTAGCATCATAATTTTGCCTTTTAGGTAGGAGAGAGAGTTATTCATCCTCTTGGGAGACAATTCATGAGTGAATGCTTACAGAGACATGCTGATAGGACCCTTCAAGGAGACCTACAATGTCAAGGCATGGTTGTAAGTTTTACTTCAGCTCATTTTAATACAAATCCACGATTTACTTCCTATATCTTATGTCAAAATTTCATATTGATAGCTTGAAGTTCTGTGAACCTTTAAGTGGATCAGTTTTGTTGTATTCTATTATGTTTGATTTTGTTCTCTGTATGTTGTTTCAAGTAAAAAAAGTGATTAGAAGAGAGTTGAAGCAACACAACGAGAACTTCATCAAATGAGGATTTGAAGGCAAGTCTTCATGACTAACCATCTAAGGGAATTTTCTTTGATATTGTTCTTATTGTGACTAGACCCACTCTAGGGCTAGAGGGGTTGCCTCTGTCTGTAGAGGGAACTTACCTGCTTCACAACAACAACCTCGTAAGAGTTTTTCACAAGGTTGAAGAACCGCTTGGCATAACATCCTTCGACATGGTAATTTGGAGCTAGCCATTATCATGAGAATGGAAGCATTGTAGTTCTAGTGGCTGAACTAACGTCCACATTGAACCCAATCCTACACCAACACCGAAACTCGAATTGGTCTTTGACAATATGACAACTTTGATATCATTAGCTCTGTTGTTGAAAACTTTCTTAAGTCTATTGGAATCCAACAACCTGCTTACATTTCTATAAGAAGAAGTAAACAACACATAGCAAGGTGTTACAATATTTGCAAAATATGATACTGCATTATCTTCTCTCCCAAAGAAAATGCTCACCAATTTGACAGTTGATGAGAAGAAAGAATTGTTGGATGTTGATCCACGTATATAGTGGTGGCCACCATCCTATTCCACTTGGACACCCATCATTGTTTCTTTTAGTTTTTCAGTTTCCTTAATTATAGCACAAATCACTAATTTTGGTAGTTTTTCGGGTCCTAAACTTTGGGAAAATATGAGGTGGAAAATATGAATTTTCAACTCAAAATTTGTTGTTATCAGTTGTAGTCATGGGATAGATCTTTTTAAAAATGTATTGTGTGCATCAAACGAAGATCGTATGCCAAAGTTACGACCCTGGGAAGTTGATGTACTAATTTACCCCAACGGTGCCCATAGTTTGGCGTTTCATCTCCTAGGGTTAGGTTTTTCGATGTTTTGGGTTTTCCATTGTTTCTCAATGACAAATAGTCCTCCAAGCCTCATTGTAACAAAGTTTAGAGGCATGTAGTCTACACATCTCTTCTCATAGATAGGCTACCATCACCCAAGCTAGTTTATTTCCATTCTTTATGTAGGCATATTTCAATTCTTTGATATTAATGAAATGAGGTTTTATTTCTGATGCATCTCTTGTTTGTGGTTATATCTGTAATTTTTTGCGTTCCTGTTTGAATTCGGATCAATGGTCTATTGCATTTCCAAGTTCTACACATTGACAATTTCCAGGACCTTAACAACCATGCCAACACAAGGGTGACTGCCAGCAATGGGGGGAAATACAATTTGAATATCACTAGATATGGTGGGTTTGTGACCACACCAATCATTAGCATTGTGCATGTTATAGATTCCCTAGCACTTTACATAAGACTGATTTGCAAGAGTTGTAAGAGAATAATCCAAAAACTGCTCCTTTAGTGAATTTTTAAAGAACCTTCTGCATTTATGATTCATAAATCATGTAAGTCATGCAGAAAAGCTACCTACCTCTTCCTCCACAACCAATGTTTGTGCGTATACCAAGAGCTGGGTAAGACTATGTATTTTAACATGTTCTTAAAATAACTTGTTTATATTCACTTATGATAATATAATTTTTAAGTAAATCGTTTATATTCACCTATACATTGTTGTTTAGATTTGGAAATAATGAATATTTTCATACCTTTGGGTCAGAACTAATGGATATCGGTTTTGAAGTGCTTGCACAATCAACCCTAAAATGATACAATAATTAATATTAGACCTTAACCTCGAAAAAGGTAGTTCCTTATTCTTAGATTATAAATGGATTTGAGTTTTCACTCATTTACATTTGATTAGTGAGGGTATTAGTTTTATTGGAAATCACTTGGAGGATTTCAGAAAGTAGAAAAAATAAGGCCTATTTCTAGCAAGATGATAGTTATGTATGTGAAACTTACCCAATAAATAAATTTATTTTGTGCATGCAACTATCTTGACCATCAAGATCACACCAAAGAGGTAATCATCTTGTGAAGTCTCTAATATGTCAAAGCTACCGCTTTCTTGGAAAAACAGGCTTTTGTAGAAATTGAATCCAAGAGATAAAATGGATTGTACCATTTTCAACTTCCAAGTTAGTAGTATATGAATACCATTGATCATATTCATAGCATTGTCCATCATGGAGGAGGGGAACTCTATGAACCAGTAAAGCCTAAATTCAGACAAGGAGGAATAAGTTGTATATGAATAGTTCAAAATCATATATGGGATGTTTCTCTCCATTCTCCATGAGCCAATTATTTCTCTGAAATGGGATATATAAGTGATTTTCTTCTTCCTCCCCATAAGTCGGAGGCGTTACACCATAGGGATACTTCGAAAAATCTGGAGTACATATGGGATACACCACTAAAACCTCTTCTCGAAATCTCTTCCAAACGGTTGGGGTCATTGCGGGGCTTCCCCCTTTGTTGGTGAGGAACTAGTTCGTTCCGTGGTTTGGGAATTGTGTTGATCCTAGGTACTGCATCAAGACATGGGGAAATATGAAAAAGTGAGGAAGATTAGTCATAACCAGAATAATTTTGTGGAATAAGTGGATTTATTTGGTTCTATTTATTCCATTTGCTATATCTATCCAAAAATAGACTCTCATACAAGTAGTCAAGGTATAGGGATAAATAAGATATAACGCTTTGGGTGGTCGGTTTTTTGTTTACCAATGGAAAGCATGGGAGATTGTATCGAGATATGATGTATATGATATTACGCTTGATGTAAGGGCTTGACATTAAGCCCACATACATTTTCATATTGCCTTAGGTGTCCGTCCCGCTAGGGAGCCTACCATGCTTGGCCTTTCACCTGACTGTGGACTCTCAGGGTAGTTGGCAAATTCCAGTGTAGATATTGAGCCATCACAGTAGATAGGGCCTTAGCTACTATGGTACTGCTTATTCCGAGTTAGACGCACTAAACCACCCGATCAACTAGTCTTTGTACACATGAGGAGAGGGTGCTAACGACATTCCAAATCTCATATACAGTGTCAGATGTGTTTCCATAATTGCATTTGGCAGTCCCGACCCTGTAGGTTAGCATTCCATCCCCTTTGTATGCCAACAAAGGATTGCAATATATTTGACCTAGCAGTTGGAGTCCATAACATTTTGATGGGTCAGCCTTATCATCCTAGATGGCTATAAACCACTTTATTCTAGCCTCTATCTGCGTTCCTTCAATACTTTCTCATGGAATTTAGCCCCCATAGGGGGGATTCTAAACCTGATTCTTACAGGCTCTCTCAGGTTCCCTTAAATACATTCTAATGGAATGTAGCTCCAAGGATTGCAATATATCTGACTGGGGAGTGTTCCAAACTAGATTCTAAAATGACTCTTTCAGGTACCAGTAGGATACTCTTACATCCCCAAAGGATAAGATGCCCTTAGACTCTTCAAAACAACCCGGTATTGTGCATGACATGATAAATTCACTTTCGGGGCCACTCCTGAACCAATACCTTACTCAATATCTAGGAGTATCTAGAGTCACATAAAATCCTGGTACCTTACTCAATATGTAAGAGTATCTAGAGCACATAACATCCAAGATCTTGCAAATTCCAAACCTGATTCTTACAAGCTCTCTCAAGTTCCCTTAAATACTTTCTCATGGAATGTATCTTCAAGGCTAAGTTCCCTTAGTTACTTTCTTGTGGAATGTAGCTCCAAGGATTGCAATATATCTGATTGGGGAGTGTTCGAAATTGGATTCTAAAACATCTCTTTTAGGTACCTATAGGATACTCTTACATCCCCAAAGGATAAGATTCCCTTAGACTCTTCAAACAACCATGTACCTTACTCAATATCTAGGAGTATCTAGAGTCACATAACATCCAAGGTCTTGCAATTTAGATTGAACAAGGATGTGTAATTTTTTTTTCTTCTTAAGTTAAAGTTGACCCATGTCAAAAGAGGAGACAAACAAATGTCAAATGGAGATGAAAAAGGTAGACAATGTGTAATTCTTTTTTTTCTTAAGTTAAAGTTGACCCCTGTCAAAACATCAGACAAACAAATGACAAATGGAGATGAAAAAGGTAGAAAATGTGTAATTATTTTTTTCCTTAAGTATAAGTTGAGTCATGTCAAAACATCAGAAAAATAAATGTCAAATGGAGATGAAAAAGGTAGACAATGCCTAGCCCGACCAATTTCAAAAAAAGACACCTTTGGTGTAAATATAATTAACTTAAATTAAAAAATTAACAATAAAATTAATTAAAAAAATTATAAGTATAAATAAAAACAAAATGATTTATGCATTTTAATATAGTTTACTTAAATCTAAGAAAAAAATAACAATAAAATTAATTAAAAAAATAAATAGATATAAATAAAAACAACAAAAATGCTTTATGCGTATGATTTAAGTATTTTTTAAAGAAATTTTATCAGTATATTTATATTATATTTAGGAGTAATGCATAGTATTTTTCATTATTGGATTTGTTGTGGATTATAATACAAATTATTATTTAATTTGGTTTTTTTTTAAGGCGGAAAGATTGAAGCAAAGACTCATTTTAGTGACAAGTTCTAAATTGGAAAATTAGGGACCAAATGAGTTATTTTGACACGTCAAACAATATTTTTTGGGATTTACATTAGGTTCACCACTGAATGACAATGAAGCCACTTATCAACAATGCAACTTCCAAACACCAAATTGAAATTAATTATATTACAAGTAAGTAAAGTTTGAACTGCCTTTTCAGAAAACCAACGGACACTTCTGCAGAGCATAGAAACTGTGATAGATTGACCCTAACAATTGAAATATTTAATAACATGTAAATAGTATTCTTGGCATCAGTTAAAATTTACACTGAAGATTACAATGCATTATTAAATACATAGCAGAAGATATGTACAATTTTTTCATGCAACTTTTTCATGATGTGTCTGGTGTGCGTGGCATTATCAGTTCAAGATTTGACTCTCAATATGTCCTCTTTCCTCTGAGAGGCATATGAATTTTAAAAAAAAAATAATGATGATGATAATGATGATGATGATGATGATGGTTAACATCCACTGAGACCAAACTTTGGTCTATCGGACCTAAAGAAATGAATTATTTAGTTTGATTTAAGATTTTATTCCTATGCTCAAAAAGCTTGGAGAGAAACCTCTCAAGCTCACTATAATTTTGACATCGTAAAAGGATAGGAAGGTCAATATTGAAACAAATATTATGAAACTGAGATCTAATGTGGTTGTACATGGGGCACTCTAAGAGGAAGTGAAATCCTCGCTTAACTAACCTTTTCCATCTTTCTATTGTCATTATCATATTGGGGAGGTTGATTCCCACCCTTGTAATAATGGTTATGAACATAACGTAGAACAGGAGGGGTTAGCGACGCTATAATGAAATTGAGCACCCTAAATGGAAGGTACAAAATAAACTCTAGCAAATCCATGGAAAATGAATCAGCTGGGAGTACACCTCATGATAAAGTGGACAGGAAAAACCCAGGAAACAATGCAATAGTTAAAAACCTTCCCTCCTTGGCAGCTTTGAGTGTGTAATTTGCAACATCCTTTGCATTCTCTACCCTATTTTGCTTGTATAAGTTGAATATCTTCACCAGTGTAAACATCCCTTCCTCTATTTTAGCTGTATGAAAAATACAATACACATCATCACTGATGAAATCCCAACTGAAATGGAAGTATATACATTTAATATGCACCAACTCACCTTGAATAGTAGACTGAGAAAACTAGTAGTCTGTTGATTTAATGCCAAGGAACTTAAGAAATTCAACCTCCTTTTACGAAAACTACTAATATTGGGAAGCCACTTCACCTTTGCACCTACCAATAACCTCCCTACTTTCCATATTGAAAATTTGGTACCTAGCGTCCATACTTTCCAGATCCAAAATTTCCTTACAAACTTTCAAAGTTATTGAATCAAAGGAAATGGAAATAAAGATATAAAAAAATGGGTGCAATATTTTATACCTCACATTGCTTCCACTCCCGGTCACTCCCGGTCGACTATATATAGGTTGTCGTGGCACCATAAGCACTGTTACAGGTTGTCGTGGGCCCATCAACACTATTATAGAAAGGCAATGAGGACAACCTATAAAAGTTGTCGAAGGACTGAAAGGAATACCTTGTAGTCCTGACATATAAACAATAAGGTCATCTAGGTAAAACCATTCCACATGACCCAGACCCAACAGATTATAAACTTCATTACACATCCAATGCAAAACCCAACGAGTCCACCAGACAAACTCAACACAAACACAAGCATAACCATAGCCCATGAAAAGAGGACCCCTAGACAAAAATGCAGACCTTTGCAATATATCAATGAATAGAGAAAACGATAAACAACTGAGAAAATTCAAGTGACTCCAAGCTTGACCATGAATGAACCCAGAATTAAGAGCCCAACTATTCATAAAATGTCGAAATAATCCCATGAAAAGGAAGTTAAAGTGAAACATAAAGACTCTCAAATTAAAACTCACCCAGAGAAGAAGCCGATTAAAAGGGGTGAACAATGAATGACATACCAAAACTTGGACCGTCTAAACCTAGGCCAGAACATAGATAATGATTGTATGTAATCACAGAAAGACAACACACAATTTACAACACTCTCCATATAGACCACAAAAAATTAGTCCCCCACCTAACCTGAAATACACTGACAACAGGGTCAAAAGGAAAATGAAAATTTGTGCACAAGCCTGAGCCTGCAAGTGAGTATAGAGAGGAAGCTCGTTACAACCATTTTTATAACATCACTTGAATTCCCAAATAAGAATTCAAGAAAATAATTCTTGAATACGTCTTCCACGGTCTACCCAGGTTCACTCTGTGAACATCCAGATTCGAATTGAAATACCACATGTATTTGTTAGTCCCATCTACGATGCTCAGTGCTGGAAGACCAACCCTGTTGACTTAGCAGGCTCCTGTTGACAGTGTTATACCAGCCAACATTCAGGGGATCTCCCCAGTATGAAGTCCCAACTAGACCTCACACCATTTGGTGTAGGAGTCCCATCCAGTATGATGGCTTGGTTTCCATTATCTTAGATATTTTCCTTAGCTCTTGTTGTTCAACACATGAGAGTGTTATTCTTGTAACTTCAAGAAAGCAAGGCGATTGTGCTTGGTGAGTGCTTAATGTAACTCTGTGTCTAGGTTCTCTTACAGTAAAAAGGGGAGGAGTAAAGTGAGCCTCTTGATGAGAGGGAATAGTCCCAACCTAGGAATAAACACACGCTAACAACAACAAGGGTTTGTCCAGCATCCAGCTGAATAGTCCATAGTGGATGCGGTAGTCCTGAAAACCAAAGTTCAAGGGAAAACACATACACTGTCTAGCAGAGTAGTATACATGGGGGTGATGGTAGTTAAAACCAATACAAAATAAAGATGGTTTGTCTAATGTTCGGTGGAGTAGTCCACACGAACATGATAACATTGATAAACAACACAAAACATCTTCAAAAATATGAGTACTAAAATAATCAAAGTAGTTAAACTATCATAGTACAGGTTAAGAAAACATGTGTTACAAATGTTTAAAGAATAGTTTTACAAATGGTTACAAAACATGCGTGAAAATGTGCTGGCCTGAGACCAATCATTGAATTAAGTAAAAGATCCAAGACGCATCTATACACCATACATCACTAGTCCTAATAGTGGGACATTAGAGCCATTGCTCACTCCTCAAAGAACATACTACAAACTCACAAGGCTATGAGGGAGGAGCCAAGGTGAAAATTCCTTTGCTCATACAATGAGGGGGTATCTATAGCCAAGGGGGAATAACTGACCCTTGTGACTCTTTGACTTCCCTCATGACTTTTTGACTTCCTATGACTTTTCAACTTTACATGACTCTTCAACTTCATATGTGAGTCTCTTGGACTTCCATTTTACATTACATTGATTACAACAAGTATGGACCATAATAGTGATGTGGCCGAGACAACTCATGACACAAATCGACATGACACTGTTGACATGTATTGGCTGACTATGGTCTCTATGTCGAGCTACTGTGTTACTGAGTGATGGTATGCTCTCGGTGTAACATGTCTTCACCTCTGCATGGAAAAGTGTGTGGGGTCTTCGATGGTCTTGGTCTTTGCTTGATGGTGTATGTGTATTTCTTCATTTCACTCGCTACTCGATGTGCTTCATGCATTCATTAAACTGCGATGAAGTCTTCTAGCATGCGCCTCTTCTTCATCCCATTCGTCATTGCACTATGTTTCATGAACGTACCTGTTCTTGCAATCACTCATGATGAGATGACACCAAATCCAAAAATCTCCTAGTCTAACATGGTGCATTATTTTCCGTTTTAGTGAAAATGACCAGGAGAGGGGAAAGGCACTGAAACTATGTAGAGCCAGCTCAGGCTGGGATGTGAGGCTCCGGAGAATTGTTGGGAAAAACTGTGTAGATGTCATTGGGAGGTGGATTTGCACAATCTAGGAAAACAATGACAATTGTAGGGAAAAACCTAGCTGGGAGCTAGAATTGCATAGCTTATGGGAGGAAGGCTAGGCAAGGTGTCATGGAACTACTCGGCCAATCTACCCAATTTTCAAGGGGAGAGCTGGGAAATTCATCTAGCTGGGATCTGTGAAATTTCTCTGGGGAAGGCAGTGCGAGAAGCAGGAGGCACTGGCAGAAAAATATGTGCCGTTTTCCAGAGGAGGACAAGATCAGGCTGTAGGAGTTGCTGGCCAAAATTGCACAATCCTGGGAGACAGTCTAGGCTTGGACATAACTACACAATTCTGTGCTTGATTGTAGAGTAGGATAGAAGGGCAGGTGATAGGCATACCTACGCAATTTTCTAAGTGAGAGCAAAGCAAGCCAGCAGGGAAGCCTTCCTGTCATATATGCGCAATTTCTAGGTTGATTATAGAGTGGGCCAGAAGGGCGGGTGACAAACAACTCTACATAATTTCTGGGTTGATAATAGAGAAGGCCAGCAGGTAATCCTTCCTATTAGATTGCGCCATTTCTCGAGACAATGTAGTGACAAGAAGTGCAAGGGAGTCAAGTTGGACAAGTTTTGCGCAGTTTTTGATATCATTGCAGCCCCCGGTCACAGCTCAAGTCATTTTTTCTGGTTAATGAGTGGGAGGCTTGATGGGAGATCTTATGAGAAGTGCAGACTAGATTGGATTCTGGGATAACTTCTGCGCAGTTCTTGTAGATATTCATCTAGCTCATTTCACAGTACAGGCTACTCGGAGGACAACCTCAACCTCTGCACAGTTATGGGCAGTGGTACAAGGTCACTAAGATCGGGGTCTGGCTGAGGAGGGTTGTCTAGTCGACATATTTTCAAGAGAAATGACTAAGTGTGAAGTCAAGTGTACTTCTGTATACATGTCATTGTGATGACACACTTAGCACGACTCGAAGATAAGACACCTCAAACCAACAAGACAAACATGTGCTCAATGAGACTGAATCAAGGGTTAATAGTGACAAGTGCAACAATTGAGATATGTCTTCGAATGACCATGATCACACTTGCACGATAATGTTTATAGCTTTGTGTGCGAGATCGAATGATGTCGACAGAGCAAAAAAAAATCATACACACAAATACAAACCTTCAAAAATTCCAGAACAAAGGCACAAGCTTGACATAGCGATCAACATGCCAAAAGATGACCGATGGTCGATCAAGAAAAAAGGGTGTAGTAACTCAACAAGAGCTCATGGGATGAGCCCAAGTGTTTGCAAACATCAAGGGGAAAAACCAAAGAAGGATTTGAAATTTGGATGCAGGCCAATATTTTGGAGGGTGTTGCAGCCGCTACAACACTTGGCGATACAATGGTCGAATACCAGCTTCTCTGTTTTGGTTCATTTGTAGAATAGGGCCTCAGCCTTTTCAGGAAGTATTGATTCTTTGTGCTGGTTACATTGGCTTCCCCACTTAACCCATGGACAGACATGGTTCACCTTTTACTGAGTCAGTCAAACACAACAAAATTTTCAGCTAGATCACAGTGTTTCAAAATTGGAAAGGGTAGTCTGGTTCATGAGCTTAATATTTGTAGAGTATAAGTTTTCTTCTCTATTGTTTCACCGCTTCCAGCAGCCTTGGACAGTACCCTAGTGGAGTCACGTAGGAACACAAGAATTTCTCCACTTCCAGCGAGCTTGGTTAGTGCCACGGTGGAGTTTCTTGCTTCACCTCTCTACGCAGGAAGTCTTTCTCTTTTTTCACCTTTGTTTTTTTTGAAAGAGGACTTTGCATAGGCACTTATTTATTTTTTGGGGCGAAAGAGGGATCATGAATTATTGAGAGCAGAAGAGGTTTTTCCTTCAAAGAATCATGTAAGACCTTTTATTTAGGTTTGCTTGTTTAGATTTTTCCCCTTCTCCACTTCTACTAGTTTGGCTAAGCTTGAACACACAGAGCAGAAGACTGAGTACATGCATGGGGTTTCCTAGTTTGGAAACAGGTTCATGGTTTGACCAGAGCTTCCCTTATAGATAGATCATATTTTCCATCAAGGCTTCATTGGCCAAAAGTTAAACCAAGCTCAAAGAAGATGGACATAGGACTGGCCAAGTGTTGCAGTGTTTCAGGGAAAACTAGTGTCGATTTGAACTGCTAGTCCCACTAAGATGGGTAGCTATCTTAGAAATAAACAATCCAAGCAATTCGAGATTTCCTTTAGGTTTAATAGATAAGAGGGAAGAAAAGAGGACAACCTAGATCTTCCGCTTTGATCCTTGCTTGAATTCTCTTTCCCATGATAGAATTTGCCACTCTTCTCCTACTTGTCCCGCTTCAAAGAGTACCTGTAGAGTCAAGTAACAAAAAACCATCAAATCATCTCTATCTAAAACATCATAAACAATGCAGGATCAGAAACACATTGACCATACAATTGCATTCATAAACAATAATATTCACAAATACACGATTATATGGAGGAAAAGTCAAAGAACTTTATTAATAGTAGAAGAGAGGATTACAACCCAGCTATCTGATCCAGCATCACCCTTCCAGCATAGAAGCCCTCTTCACCTCATGAAAAGCAAGATCACCCAACAATACAATGTCTTTTCTCACAGATAAACCAACAACACTTCCTTACAAAATACAAAATTCCAGCCTCCAGATATCTCAGATGAGTGATCCATTTATAGATGTCTTGCAAGGGTGTGAGTCAGCTCTAGGTTTTTGATTAGTGTCATTCCTTCTTGGTTCCACTTGGAGATTTCATTGACCTCTTACTCATCCTGGGGCGAACTCAGAGAGGCAAGTGTCACAGGAGAAGTTTCTGGAAGATTCCATGATCATCCACTTAGCAAACTGTCTCTTCCATTTGTCTATTCTCGCTCATCACACACTACCAAAGGCCATTTCACTATGCATCACACCTGGCTAGTGTGACAGCTAGTATGCATCACACCTTGACCATGGAGTAGTTAGTATGGTCTAGTTTTTGCCAGTTCTGAGTAGTTTTTCAGGTGGAACTTCTGGGAAATGATGTAATCAGTTGACCATGATCCTTTAGGGTGTGAAACAACACTTTTAGGGACTAAAGAGCCCTTGGATTATGGACATATGAGTTTGGGGTTGCATTTCCCAAATATGTCTATAACAGTTTCCCCCTAAAGCATGAGGTTGTAAATCTTCTGATGTTGGGTGAAATGCTTTATCATGAGGATCCGAGGTCTTCGAACTAGAAGGTGACTTGTATAAGATACAATAAAATACATCATCATCATATTATTTTCATGATCTAGCTGAGGCGGGCATTCCCATGCTCAGCTTCATAAATTCATTTTCATGTACATAGGACAGAGTTATTCTTCATATGAAGAGTCATCTTCTTTTGCTTAGATGACTAGCTATAGTATAATACTCCTTATGTGCAAGCATCCTAGTGCAAGGCATCTTCCTGTCTAGAAGAGCCAGTCATACTATAGGCCTGATACCCCACTATAGTGGCACTATCCCCATTGGATGATTTGGTGGATGAAGGAGTGGACCTCCTTCCTAAATACGCTCGGCATCGAAGATTATATTCTATCATTATTTCTACCATATGTGTTTCATTCGCGTCTCGTACGCATGTATCGTACGGAGGAACAACGTACTAATGGGAACGGGATGGGATTTCGCTAGGAAGGCTGTGTAGATTCTGTGCACATTTGATGTGTTTATGTTCCTGAATATATCGTAGCTCGAATGGATGAAACTAGATCCAGGGTCTTCAAACTCGTTCAATCTTCGCCTGATGGTACAAGTCAATCCATGTGAATGGATGTTCTGAAGTTGAACATGGGAAGACATCGCCTAATTATCAGCCAATAATGTAAGTTGTTAACAAGTGTGAGAGGAATCACCGATAATGATAATGACCCTCAAGGTACTACAATACAATTCACGTGGTGTGAATATATGAGCCGATGTCGAACACCACGCAAAATCTTTCGATCAAAGGTCATTGATGTAAACCTGTCGCCGGAAGTGAGAAACTTGCCATTAAGGCATGCAAGCTTCAAAGTATTGAAAGGGTTGTTTCTAAGTCAACTTCTTGGATAATGAGCTGATGTCGACAAGAAGTGACCTGTCGTAGGAGGGCCTTGATGTATCCCACATCTACGACGTGAAACGAAGAAAATGATTTTTTGGAGGTGAAAACAATATGATGATACAAGGTTTAGGAATGGCGGTCATGAAAAATGAAGGGTGAAGGTATTATAGTGGATGAAGCGTTTGCTGGATGGTGAATTCTCTAAATGACTTCTCTTGAACATGTTGGTGACACTGATATGGATTGGTAGTGTTAAGCCCATGGATGGTACGGAGGACTAATGGTGATATGGTGAACGGAATAACCCAACCTGACTCAATCATGGTGATGGAGTGAAAGTGTCATGTTCAAGAGTGACCTGCTACCAATAAAATTCTTCAAGTTTTTTTCCCTTTTGCCCCAGTCATTTTTGAACAATACCTCTTTATTTTTGTCAACGTTGAGGAGGATAACATATGCTTGGTCTATAATTTTCCCTTCGGGCAAACCTGTCACTGTGTTTTTACCGAGCCTAGCATCAGTGAGACTCGTTCTTGTCTGGGTGGACAAGTTTGTTGCTATTGTTTTAACGAGTTTAACAACAAAGATAACTCAGTCCTTTTCTTGTTTAGAGAGTTTGAAAAGGGATGAAAAGGAAACTCCAACAGTCCTTTTTTGTAGCATAATCCCTTAATTCTGAAAAAGTATAAAATAATATGAAAGGGATGACTTTTTGATCGCTTTAACGAGCCAAAAAAGACAAGTGCTCGATCTTTTTGTTTGATAATCCCTTAGGTCCAAAAAGATTAAAATGTACAGGAGGGATGGCGTTTCCTTTTACTTTAACGAGCTGGAAAGGCCAATGGCTTGACAATCTTTTTATATTTAACGAGTCTAAAAAAAATTTAAAAGCGACTCGTTTTTTAGGAACAAGTGGTGTTTTGGGTAACAATTGGTTCCAGGTAAGCTTGGAACTTCTCAAAACATGGCAGTCTGAAGAGGGTGGCTAATAGGACCACTCATCACAGTTGTTCCTCAAAAGGGTAAAAAATCAAGTGGAAGCATAGGATCGGCCAAAAGAATGGAGGTGATGGTAGGAACACAACCAAGGTTCAAAAGGCTAATAGCAAGGCAATCACAAAGGTTATTTACCGAGGGTGGATTCATTTTTTAATGAGCTTGAACCGGGAGAAACTATGCTCACAGGGGATTTTATTTTCTAATGAGCTTGAACCTTGCCGAAACATTGCTCATAGGTGGGTATTTTTTTTAACGAGCTTGAACCTTGTGGAAACATTGCTCATACCAGTTGTTTAAAGATGTCTCTCAATGGCAGGTTTATTTTTTATTGAGCTTGAACTCTATGATAACATGTGCTCATTTTCCTTTTTATGTAAGCTAGGAATGACCAAACTATAAATCTAAAAAGCTAAAAAAAAATGAAATTGGTCTTTTTTGCTTGCATAAAAAGGTTTGCACGCCCCCAGCATAAAAAAAAAAAAACGTCTTCAGTAACCATATGGAAACTTACTATGGTTAAGCAGGATGATTTTCTGTCAATACATAGACAAAACACTTCCTGCACTTTGTTTGCCAAATAGACAAAGGTGAAATGTCACCCGAACCGACCATATAACTTACAAGGAAACTTATCTCTACATCTGTGTTTGTCCACAAAATAGACAAGGGTGCATGCCCCCTAAGCTTCGTTACATTCACCGGACTACTCATGGTAATTAGGTGGATGGAATGAAGGTTGAAGAGTCATACTTGACTCAAAGATACCATTTAGGGATGATCTTTGACTTGGAGCTGTGTTTAAACCAAGAAATGAAAGCTGGTCAATAAGCTGGACAACTTTGCCTTCATGCGGGAAACACATCACTTGAAAGAGTGTGGAAACAATAGCTTCCATGCTATAAACATAGTCACGTCCAAGGAATAGTTTATACTTTAATGGCCCTTGGACCACCATCACATTCAAGTGAACGATTTTCCTTCTCAAAGTTATTGGCAACTTAGGAAGGATCCCTAACGGTCGACTGGTTCCTTTGTTAAAACCTGATAAATTTTGCGTACTAGGTGTAAGCGATGGTGAACCAAGCGCTTTCCAAGCAGTTGAGGAAAGGATACTCACTGAAGCCCCTTCATTTATGATAGTGCCAGACACGATCATTTTGTAAATTTGTAGTATGATCCGAAATGGTACATTAGATGAAAGGCGGGGTCTTGCTAGTTGATTCCAATCGAAGGAAATGACTAGACTGCTTGGAGGGGGTACCGGATAAGCGATTGAATGAACCCCTTGAACTGGGGAATTTTCCTCTTGTTGTAAAGGAACAGGCAGATTTCCCCCAAGTTCATCAGACTCTAAAGTAACAAAAATAATTTGAATAGTATCGTTCTCACTTTCTCAGCCACTTGGTTACTAGCATCGCTATCTTCACCAAGTGAAGAGGAAGAAGGGGAGGGAGACAGGTTTCCACTATGGCCACTTCCGCTAGATTACTTGGAGGCGGGAGGGAAAAAGTACCCATTAAGGAAGGGTCTTTTAGGAGACCTACTCTGACATTTTGAAGTGATTGAGAACTTCCATGGATCAATGGAATGCTTCCAGTAGCTTGTGAACTGTTGGGGAAAAAGGTTAGTTGGTAATTGATTGTAATTTTACCTTGGAAGGGAAATGTAATCTTTCTAAAATATGTTGACACAATGGCAGCCATAGCATAAATCCAGGGCCTTCCTAGTAAGATATTGTAGTCAAGGTTTCCATCAATGACCTCGACTTCAATTTCTACTGTCTTGCCCCCCAGTTCAACTTGCAAGTTACTTAATATCCCATACGGCGTGTATGTTCTTCCATCAAATGATTTTAATGTCGTTGATGATCATGACAAGGGTGGTGAGCCTAAATTTTTCCAGCAACTCATTGACATAATACAGGTAGATGCCCCCTCATCAATGATTGTTCGATGAACAGTTTTATTGAGGGCTTTTACCTGTATGAGGAAAGCAAGTTGGGTCGGTAACTGAGGTTCATATCCTTTATGGTTGAAGGCCACAAGATTGGAATCCGTTGGGTCAATCCCACCTATTGCTGATAACAAAGCCTACTTTTGGGAGGGGCAATTTTGCAGTACTTCAAGCGTCGACATAGCGGATGGCGATTGAGCCAAATCCTCCACTATATTATAATTCTGTGTTGCTTGAGCACGAGGATTAAATGTTGATTTATGTACTACTCCCTTTGGCGGCTTTATAGTCAGTTCAAGAATGATGGGTGGAACAACTTTAGGCAAAGTTGTTGTCAAACTACTGGGTTGATCTGTAGCCTTGTTGTTTGACGACTATGGATTCCCATAATCTTTATTCCTTGTCAATATCAAAGCATCATTTTGCTATTTCGAGATGGATAGCATAAGCACTTGGGATGGGGAAGCATGATCGATAGCAACCAGGTTTGTTTCTGGGCTCGGAAACGGATTAGTCAACACCACTGGGGTATTTGAAGTTTTTAAAAATTTCATAACCTCAGCTTTATGTGGACAATCTTTCGTGAAATGCTTGTCGTCGCATATGTAACATGGATAACGAGGTTTCTTTTGCCCAACAGGGTTTTCAGAAGATTTTTCAGGAGGTGAATTTTCCTGTTTCTTCTTATTATTTTTCCCTTTCTTCTTGCCCCCTGGTTGCTTTGGATTTTTTCCCTTGTCAGATGACATGACATTAATCTCTGAGGCAAGAGGTTCTTCATTTTCTTTTTGACTAGAAACTGCAAGGGCTTTTTTAGATGGAGCCTTTACGGTTTTCGTGCTTATGGTGCCGATCACACCATCACCGGCATGAGAGTCCATATTTGATTTAGGAGGGGGAGGAATGGAAAATTTTGGTCTAGGAGCGTCAGAAATTTTTTCGTAGAGCGTGACAAACTAAGTATAGATAAAGTCTAAATATTGTGCACGATCAATGACTTGATCTTCAGTGACAACTCCTCCCTTAGCCACATCCTCTGTAATGGAGGGCAATAATGACTTAATAAACCATTCAGCTAAAAGCTGATCAGGAACATACGTCTTTCCCATCTGACGATGATGCCACCGCTCATGAATATGATTAGATATGCGAGTGGCTATTATCTGTTTAAAATTTATAGGAGTTCTGTCCATGTTTCGTACCTTATGGGTAACTGAAAATGTGCTAAAAAGGTAGTGGCAAGGGTGCTAAAGTTATCAAACGAAGCTCTAGGCAATTCAATATACCATTTTGCTGCCGAACTAGTGAGCGTTCTCTGAAAAAGTCGAAGCCTAATCGAATCATCATTTAGGGTGTTAGATGAGCACCACAAATAAAAGGTCATTACATGATTCGATGGATCTTCACCTGGATTTCCATTAAATTTAGGAATATCGGAGGGAAGTTTATGAGGAATCGCTGGCCACCAAGGGGTGTAAGCAATTGGATCATTCGTCAGCCGGCTCAAATCTGGTAATTCTAGAGTTGCCACAAAAGGCAACTGTTGATTCAGGTTAGGCGAAGCATACCCAGGATAAGATGGAATCGCCTAAGCATTATGTCTTTACATACCAGCATAATGTATCTGATGTTGGTAACTTTGATAAGGTTGTTGGACATAACCATTATAGTATGGTTGTTGATCACCATTTTGGAAATGTGGTTTCCCGTTACTTACAAATCCTTGTTGCTCAGGTCCTTGGTAAGATTTCTGGAATTTCGGTTGTTGATATTTTACCAGCCATGGTTGTTGGACCATTTGCTATTGTCCAATATCGGATGACTGACCAAGATGCGGAGTGATGGTACCTGTTTGAGCCTGAGTCGTTCTAGGTAAGGAGGCACTAAGTTGAGGTTGTGATTGAATCACGGAGGTGAGAGGCTGTTGTATTGCAACCTGAGAGACTTGAGATTGACACACAACAAGTAGTGCTTGTACTTGCGATACAGTCACAATAGTAGGTGTAGTGGGAATATTCGACACAGGTTGGACTAGTTGCATTGAATATACAACCCTTGGTTGTTGAGGCAGTATTGGTACCCAACTGCTGGATGTAATTCCAATTTGACCCTTATTTTGTTGTAAACTCTCATATGGTTGCTCCCCAAGAGGGAACAATGAAAAGGCATACTGCCCCCCATATGGTGGCAATCCAGTGCTTAAAGGATAGATCGGTCTTTGAAGACTGGACTGCCCAAATTGATACTGACATACAGGATCAATTTGTTGAGTTTCAACATAAGAAATACTAGATGAGAATCCAGATGAAGAAATAGGAATAGACCATGTCGTCAAAATAGTCCCTGAGTGGACTCCAGCTAGTGGTTGATAACTAGTCAGGACAGATGGTATACCAGCAAACATTGTAGGAATGGTAGCAGGAAGCTCTGCCGTAGTTGTGTCAGATGACACAGTCCTAGATGTTGATGGTTGCTCAGACATATTTAGTCTATCCAAAAGATTTCCTAGCGATTCGACAGGAACTTGCGATGAAGGATGATTAAAAGAACTAACTTCAGGAATAGAAGGATATAAGTGGATCCCAGTTCCAAAATGCAATGGAGTACTGGATGGAAGATCCTCTACTATCTCCTCTATGGCAATCAATCCAGGTGGAAGAGGTAGACCATCAGGTCCATAAAATATTTCTAGAGCCGAAGAAGGTATAGCTTCTGCAGTAACAGATACTAGAGGGGTGACACCTTTTGAATTCTGGAACTCAACTTCCAGATGTTCAGGTAAGTGAACTTCAGTCCCTGGTTCAACTCTAGATGGAGCTATCTCAGGTATAAAAGTGTCTACCATTACACTAGGATCAGTTCTAATGTCCTCTTGTAACCGCGAAGCTTCTTCTGTAAAGGTAGATGTACCAAAAATGATCGGAGTAACTGTAGTATCTGATGATGTTGAAATACAAGTTTCAAATAAGTCAGGTGAATTGGACTCAGTTAAATGAGACCGTTTTTCCCAAAATGGTTTTGTCTCCAAAGTCAAAGATGGTTGACTCACTAGTCTTCGCGAACGATGGGTTTTTGATTGACTTTCTTCCATGATTGCGGATTACTTGATCAACTCAAAATTAAAGGGGAAAAAATTATTCCAATTCACATAAATTTTAAGACACTTTGACGCAACTTTGCTTTTTCAATTTTAAAGAGTCGAGAAAAAGCTAAAGGTGACTCTAGTCGCCTTTGATTTTTAATGAACCTGAAGTGACAAGTGCTTAGATGGACCTTTTCTTTTAAGGAGTCAAAAAGGAACGAAAGTGACTACTCTGGAAATCTAGACAGAGGGATTACCAAACCAATCGCAAAAATGCAAAATACACCTTGGTGATAAATGATAGAGAAATTACCAAGGACTTATGTACGGCAGTCAATCTTCTCGAATGTTGTGTTCAGTGCATTGCAATCGATAGGGCGGCAGACACGGCTTCCTAAGGATAAAAGGTATCACCCTATTATGGTCTCCCAATATATACTCGATGGTACGGGGAGCACAAGTCTATACTAGCACTTGTCATATCAAAGAGGAGGAATCACCCAACCTTCGATGAAAATGATAGTTACCAGGTTTTACGACACCGGAACACGTCTCTAGCCTAGACTTCTAGATGTGTTGCATTAGGTTCCAAAGCGTTTTTATGTTCATTGAGATTTATTTTAGAGTTGATCTTGCTTATAAGTTTTTCTATCAAGGTTTACCGCGTGATGTAGATGTAAAATTCCTAAATATGCAATCTAAAATGATAAACAGTCGTTTATTTTCTTTTAGCAATGAAAATCCTAGCTACAAAGAAAAGAAGGTTATGATTTTTTTTCTTTTAGCAGAGAGCATAGAGCACACACTAAATGCACTTTCCTAAATCATATTCCGCATGCAGTAAAAATTCAAATGCACATGCATGTATTTGTTTTTCGTTTTGTTAATGTGAGAATGCTCAAAAAGAAAACTAAGTACAGATCTGAACTATTTTCTTCAAAGCGACATTTTGACAATTTCTTTTCAAAAAGAAAGGAAGACTAAGACAACACTTTTTGATTTTGAATTGAAAACTACTTTCGACACTTAAAATACTAATAACTCAAATCAAGTACAATGAAAAAAGTACAATCAACTATCTAGAAGTGGAAGACTTTCTGACACTCTTCCTTTGATTCAAAATGACAATTACGACACTTGCATCAAAAACGACAGTTCGATTAAGCTACTCTTGACAAAGGAAGACTGTAAATGATTTACAAATACAAAAAAACATTTAAAATTCCTAACTAATGGAGGTTAAAATATGTGAAGGAAGAAGGTTTCAACAATGAGATACTAATCATGAACAGCAAAACTACTGAATAAAGCTGAAAATCAAGAGGAAAAACCAACTTTCAAAGAGAGAAACAGTATCACTCAATCATCGCACCTGCAACACAGGGAAATAGGGATGCATCTCACCTGCAACACGCGGGAGGTGCAATGCATATGGGATGTCCAGTTACAGATAGTGCGATGGACCAGGGAGCGAAACTAAGTTTGGGTTTTGCTCAAAATTTGCAACTAAGTTGAGTGATCTAGGCTGAGTTATGATGGACAGTAAAAACAAAGTATAGGGGTATGATCTTATGAGGTTATTGAGCTACCACGAGGGCACTTAGAATGCTTTTAAGTCAGATGTTCAGTTCATAAACTAACCTGGAGATTGACTGAAGCAACATTCATCTACTTTGCAATTGCATAGCAAAGGCGGTTCAAAGGCTAGCTGGCTAACTTCAGGCTCCGTCTGTAGTTTATAAAGCAAACAATAAACAAACAAAACAAACTATTCAATCCCCAGTGGAGTCACCATTTTTTTCAGGGAAAACTAGTGTCGATTTGAACTGCTAGTCCCACTAAGATGGGTAGCTATCTTAGAAACAAACAATCAAAGAAATTCAAGATTTCCTTTAGGTGTAATAGATAAGAGGAAAGAAAAGATGACCAACCTGGATCTTCTACTTTGATCCTTGCTTGATTTCTCTTTCCCTTGATAGAATTTTCCACTCTTCTCCTACTTGCCCCACTTCAAAGAGTACCTTTAGAGTCAAAGTAATAGAAAACCATCAAAGTATCTTTGTCTAAAAGATCATAAACAATGCAGGATCAGAAACACATTGACCATACAATTGCATTCATAAACAATAAGATTCACAAATACACGATTATATGGAGGAAAACTCAAAGAACTTTATTAATAGTAGAAGAGAGGATTACAACCCAGTTGTCTGATCCAGCATCATCCTCCCAGCATAGAAGCCCTCTTCACCTCATGAAAAGCAAGATCACCCAACAATACAATGTCTTTTCTCACAGATAAACCAACAACACTTCCTTACAAAATACAAAATTCTAGCCTCCAGATCTCTCAGATGAGGGATCCATTTATAAATGTCTTGCAAGGGTGTGAGTTAGCTCTAGGTTTTTGATTAGTGTCATTCCTTCTTGGTTCCACTTGGAGATTTCATTGATCTCTTACTCATCCCTGGGCAAATTCAGAGAGGCAAGTGTCATAGGAGAAGTTTCAGGAAGATTCCATGATCATCCACTTAGCAAATTGTCTCTTCCATTTGTCTATTATCACTCATCGCACCCTACAGAAGTCCATTTCAATATGCATCGCACCTGGCTAGTGTGGCAACCAGTATGCATTGCACCTTGACCATGGAGCAGTTAGTATGGTCCAGTTTTGGCCAGTTCTTAGTAGTTTTTTAGGTGGAACTTCTGGGAAATGATGTAATCAGTTGACCATGATCCTTTAGGGTGTGAAACAACACTTTTAGGGACTAAAGAGCCCTTGGTTTATGGACATATGAGTTTGGGGTTGCAGTGCCCAAATATGTCTATAACATGCAGTGTCACAAGACTCTTTAAATTCAACCACATACTTATTTGAAAGCTAGAACACGATATAGGAAAACACTTATTTACAAAAAAAAAAATACAAGATAACCAAAAAAATCAAAGCAAAACAAAGCAAAAACAATAAAGTAAAGCAACAAATCAACAATAAGCATGCTATGTACATAGGCGGGGCGCAACCCCATATTGTTGAAAATAACACGTTAAATCTTGGCCATTGATAGGAACGTTATCAATCCTTCCATCAAGTGATTGCAAGTGATACGTGTGTTGGCCAAGTTTTTCATGAACCGTGTACAGACCAATCCAGAAGGACTGGAACTTTGTATGTTTGCCTTTGTCTTCATGGGGTTTAACCCACTTCAAGAATAAGTCACCCACGTTGAAGCTAGTGTTCCCTGCAGACTTTCGATCGAACCATCTCCTGATATGGTTCTGGTGGAGTGAAATTTTTTCTTATGTTTTCATCCATTCTTCCTATAACTTGTGTAATGTGTCCACCCTACGCTGAATCAATAGACACAACTTACCTCAGGATTCTTGGGATAAATAGAGAGCAGGCAAGTAGATATTGGGTGGAAGGATGACTTCTTTTTCATATAGAAGGAAGTATGGAAATGTTTTCAGAGAGGGCTTGGGTATAATGCGATAATCCCAAAGTGCATTCACCAGAGAAGAATTCTAGTTTCGTTGCTAAGAGTAAATGGTACTTTTTATGATGTGAATGAGATTCTTGTTTGTAGATTCGGTAAGACCATTTCCCTATGGGTAGTAGTTAGTTGAATGTTTAAGCACAATACCATATTGCAATGAAAAATCATACAGTTTCAATGAAGATAAGTAAGTTTCATTATCAAAAACAAGTGATACTGGAATGCCAAACCTCGAGATGATGTTCTACTGAAGGAAGCTTATGACGTCCTCGTCGTTCACATGTTTGAGCAGAACTAATTTTGTCCACCTTGTGAAGTAATCTCTAGTATGTAGAATGTAACGATGTTGCTTTTATGAATGTGGGAATATTTCCCCAATGATGTCTAAGCCCTACTTTTGGAATGGTTTGTCCGCTGCAACAGGTTGCAGCAGGGTTGCTAGCCTTTGAGTTCTATCAGCGCATTGCTAACAAGCTGGGAACTTGCGGGCATAAGTGCGTGCATATTTAAACAATGTGGGCCAGTAGAAACTGGATCTCATGACTTTTTGCATAGTTTTGTTACTCGTGAAGTGACATCCAGCTGGTCCATCATGCATGTCACATAATACTATCTTTGAATTTTGTGCCTCCAGGCACCTGAGAAAAATGCCATTGTTGTGCTTTCTCTAAAGCAATCCATGCACCAACTGGTAAGATTAGGCTTTGAGGGGAAGTACCCTCTTCTGTCGCATGGAAATGTGAGAGGGAATGGTGTTATTCTCAAGGTACTGGCACACTTCTTCATACCAAGAGTTGTCGCGTGAAGTGGGTGGTGTTCGCTCTATATTGTACATGTCGATTTCTTGCTCCCAACCAACGAGCTCTTCTTCTTCCTCTTGTGTGTGTACTTATTTTGTTGCAAGTTTGAAGAGACTGTGACCCTTGATAGTGTGAACTAGCTTGATATCAAGATCATACTCTCATATTCTTGTCATCCATTTCGCATGTCTTTTACCCAACTCTTGTTGAACAAACAACACTCTGACTGTTGGGTGTGGCACAAAGACTATGCGATGATTTTTCAGTAGGTAGAGTCTAAAATGTTTCACCACCTTGTATACAACATGTGCTCGTTTATCCATGGCGGGATAGTTAAGCTCGGGTCCCTACATGCCTGCACTCATGAAGGAGATGGGACATTCATTTTTCAGCTCATCCTTCTGTGTGAGCATTGCAGTGAGTGAATTGTCAGTCGTGAATGTATAAAGCAAGAAATCTTTGTTGAAATATGGCATGTATCGTGTAGGTGCATCTGCTATTTCCTACTTGATACAGGCGAATGCATCCTTTTCATTCTTCCCCCAACTATAGACTACATCCTTCTTCATCATGTCTTGGATAGGTTTGACAATCTACACATAATTTGAGATGAAATTCCAGAGGAAGTTGATCTTCCCCAAGAAGGATTGCATAGCTTTCTTATTGACTGGGTGAGGAATCTTCCTGATATTTTGAACTGAGTCTAGATCAAGCTTGATCCCACTCTTGGCGATGATATTCTCAAGGAGGTTCCCCTCAAATAATGCAAATAAGCTCTTCTTGGGATTCAAGGATATCCCTTACTTTCGACATTGCTCAAAGATATTATTAAGATGGCGTAGGTGATCTGACCATTTTCTAGGAAAGATTGTCACGCTGTCAAGGTATACCACCATGCTTTTTCTGATGAGCCCATGGAAGGTGATTTCCATAGTGCTCTGAAAAGTTGCACATGCATTTACTAGCCCAAATGGAATTATTCGGTAAGCGAACATACCCCACTTGGCACGAAATGTAATCTTAATTCTGTCAGGTTCTGCTACCAGAACCTATTCGTATCTCGAAAATACATCAAGGAGAGAGAACATTTGAGCTTTAGATACTGTCTGCAAGATGTGCTCCATAGACAACACAGGTAGTTGTCTTTGTTTGAGGCCCTATTAATATCTCGGAAATCTACGCATAGGTGGATTTCCTTGGACTTCTTCCTTACAGGAACTATGCTTAAAACCCAAGTAGAATGACGAACCTTGTATATGATCAGAGCATCCAACAACTTAGTCAATTATTTTTGTATGGGGGGTTCAAGTGACGAATGGACTTTTTTGAGTTTCTACTGAAATGACTTGACCCCTTCTTTGATAGGAGTGATGTGTTGGATTATTCGCATGTAATATTTTTTCAAGTCATCATGTGTCCACGTGAATACATCATGGTACTTTCTGAACAGGTGGACAAAGGCTTGTCACTCCTCTCGTGTGCAAAACATAATGAGATTTATGAACATCGAATCTCTTTCTATTCCCAGGTTAATCAGTTCGTGCAATACTGTAGAATTTTGGGTTTTGGTGTTCCTAGGCCCTTTGAAATGGTTGTGCAAGTCATAGAGTTTCTCAAGTGAAACCACACCCTTGGGGATGGGGTTGTCTTTGTTGTCATCAGTTGTGTCTTGCAGAGATTGCTCGTGCACATCTTCATCTATCGCTGCATCTTTGAAGATGTCAACATTGGCCATGAAATGTAGTATTTGTTCATCATCATCAAAAACATGAAAATTAGTTATGTTGTCAGGGATATATGGCTTATACAAAATTTCAACAATAAATCTATCCCTAAGCAGTGTCATCCTAGCAGCTGCATTTTCCATCACATCTACAATTTCATTGCACATTCTTGGTACATATATGATAGTAAAAGCTCAGAAATTGGAAATAAGATGCCATACCACTTGCAGGTAACCTTGAAGATGAGGTGAGACATAGTGTATGGTGTTATGTATCTGCCATACCACAATCTCTGAATCACCTACCACTTTTAGCATAGCCACGTTGAGGTTGGGGGCTTTGTGCAAACCTGAGATGAGTGCTTCATATTCAACAATGTTGTTTGTGCACTCGAACTCCAAGCGACTTGAGACTAAATGTTTTATTCTCCTTAGGTCAATCAAAACACACCCGACTCTAGGGCCATCCTGTGTTTTGGATCCATCAAAATACAAGGTCAATAAGTCATTTGTACAGGGACCGCTTGCCACACTAGTACTGCCAACACTAATGCTACTAATGTTACAAAGTATTGTACAAGTTTCAATATCACCAACTAGGCAAGGAAGGAGACCTAATCATGTATCTAGTGGGGTGGGGCTCATATGTGCAAGATAACATCCCAAATGCATTTCTAGAAAGAAATTTCCGAACAGAAGTTCTGCAAAAGACAATGGTTCATTCTGACCATTCAAGGGAGTAACATTGTGTTTCATGTATCTCTCAGACAATGCTCAAATATGGTTGTTTCTGCCCTAGTACGGAAGCCATAAGTGCGACTAGTCTATAGCAAAATATCCTTGCAACTTGTTATACTAGTCTCTGCTGAGCAATAATCCATATGCTTTCGAGATGTCCACGATCACAATGTTGATGCACTAGTGGACTTTTCCATCGAACGATAACTGGATGATCATATCTAAGAGTTCACAAATGGCTAGTACACATGTTTGTTTGAGTTGGATGATCTGCGCAACTATACTACTCCATTGCACATTGATCTATTTAGCAATGGAGAGTGGCATGACATTGATTGATGTGCCAAAGTCAACCAAATAGTTGTGGACATTTATTTGAATATTTCGAATGATAACAAAAATGGTGGGCAGAGTGAGTTTGTTTCTTCCATGCAAAGCATGTTGAGTACAGATGCGAGTGGTCCGGGTGAGTTTGTTTCTTCCGGGTGACTTACTTGGTCCCTTTTTGGAAGAGGAAACATTGTCTATGGAGGTTTTCCCCAGTGCATGCAAAAGAATATCCTGCTAACCCGTGAGTTTGGTAAGCTTGTACATAGAGATGTTCACACGAGTCTTCTTCATGTCTTCAACAATATTGTAATCCAAAGCGAGAAGACTCACTGAGTTGTTTGGGGGAATACTTGTGTTTGTACTATCTAGTGGAGTGTTTTGAAGTGTGCTTCTCATGGATGTATCTTTCATTGTAGCTATCTTCCCAGACTTGCTTTTTGTTTTCTGTGTTGAGGATACCAGTGGGTCAACTTTTCTGATCATTTTCTTGAATTTCTCTTTCGGCACCTCAATCACAGTAAAATCCCCTTGACTTCTCAAGTTGTATTGATTGTTCTGTTTTGGGGGCTCCTTCCTTGTGGTTGTTTACTTCTAGGCAACATTTAGACACTAATACATGTTAACCACATGCCTAGAACTTGGAGCTTCATCAGATGCAACATCCTATTCATCATCTTCATCTTCCAGCTGAACCTGCTCACTCTTGTTAAAATGATCATTCATTCTTGAAGCCATGGAGCCCATAACTCAGTTCCAATTTGCACAGGTCTTCTCTGAATGTCGTGCTTGGTGGAACTCACTGACATTATCCTTCACAATCAAGTCCATTTGGAACACAATGTTTGAACTCTGTGCAAATTTAGCCGAGTGACTACTACTGCTACTTGATGCCACATTCTTCTTGCACGCAAAACCGGAATGTTTGCTACTCACTATTGTCTCAGTTTTCTGTTGCTTGAGTTCTACTACTTCAGTTGTCAAGGATTTGAGGAGATGAGTAAGGGTCTCAATTTCACTTGTTTCCTTTTCCTTTACCCTACTCACAATAGTCTAGGTCCTCTTTCCCACATCTTTGGAGTCCTTAGCTAGTTCATCATCTACAATGACTTCAATCACATGGAGGTCTTTCTCCACATCAATTGCTTCTTGGAAATTTTTGAAAAGTGTTGGTTTCGCAAATCAATTGACGAACTGCGTAGTGCTGGTCGGTAATGCAGACATGTAGTAGTACTCTATGATGGAGTCATGAGGTTTAATGTCTGCAGTGAACTTGTTCAAGATACGGTTAAACCTCTGGTTAAAGTATTTCACTTTCTCTTTCGGCAACATCTTAAGACTACCAAATTATTTCAACAGCATGGTGGGGGTTTTGTCATCAACAAATTTCTCAAGGAAGAATCTCTTGAACATCCCCCAGTTCTGAATGGAGTTGACAGGAAGGTTGTGGTACCATATAGCTACTCTGCCATCCAAGATACATGGAAATAGTCTACATGCAACATCATTGTAACATACCTTGAGTTTCTGCAGATGTAGGTATAACGTGTCTAGATGGTCTTCTGCCTTCACTGCTCTGTTAGGGTCATACTTAGTTAACAACTTCTCTACATGTTTTGGCATCTTATGCAAGGCACCCTAGAGTGCCAATGGGCCCTGTATCATCCATTCCATATTTTGGTTAGCCATATTTTCTTATTCTTCATACTCCTCCTCTTCTTCTAAATCAGACGGTTCAACCTCTGAATTTATTGGTACGTCTCCATCTCCTCCACTACCTTCCCCTCTGCTACCTCTGCCAGAACCTGATCCCAACGGTGTGTTGTTAACTTATTCTTCTTGTAGGAAAGCAAGAGGTTCCTATTCGTTCTCAATAGCTTCTACCAACTCTTCAAGAGTGGCGAGGATTACTTCTTCAACAGATGAGACTAACACTCTTGTGGGTGTAGTATTTTGCTTCCTCCATGAAGAGGGAAGATTGTGTACTCCTGGGATCAGTCCAACAACTCTAGAAAATTGATAGGTGATGGGACATACAGAGCGAAGGTGATGATATGAAATTTCTTGTTCAGGTATGGGAGGTGAGGAGTAACCAAATTTATATTTGCACATGGGAGAGAGGGAGTTTGTGTTACTTCCTTGACCAGATGATGGATACATAGGTTTGAGAGAACATTCAACCATAAACAACTGGCGGCCCTCCTTCTAGTGACAGAAATGTTGACGATGTTGCACCCACCAACATTCAAGGGATCTCCCAAGGATGAAGTCCCAACTAGACCTCACATCGTTTGGTGTAGGAGTCCCATCTGGTATGATGGACAAGTTACCATTATCTTAGATATTTGCCTTAGCTATTGTTGTTTAGAACATGAGAGTGTTATGCTTGTAACTTCAAGAAAGTGAGCTGAGTGTGCCTTGTGAGTGCTTAATGTAACTATGTGTCTGGGTTCTCTTACTTTCAAAAGGGGGGGAGTAAAGTGAACCCCTTGATGAGAGGGAATAGTCCCACCTCAAGAAGAAACACATGCTAACAACAAAAAAGGGATGTCCAACATCCAACAGAATATTCCATAGCGGATGCAGTAGTCGTGAAAACCAAAGTGAAAGGGAGAACATGTACATCGTCAAGTGGAGTATTCCACATGGGGGTGACAGACGTTAAAACCAAGGCAACACAAAGATGGTCAGTCTAATTCCCGGAGGAGTAGTCCACACGGATGGGATAAAAGTGATAAACAATACAACACATCTTCAAAACTGAGTAAAATAACTGAAGTAGTTTAACTATCTTAGTACATGTTAAGAAAACATGCATTACAAACGTCTAAAGAATAGTCTTACAAATGGATACAAAACATGTATGAAAATGTGTTGGCCTAAGACAGGCTTCTGAATTAAGAAAAATATCCAAGACACATATGTACACCATACATCCCTAGTCCCAGTAGTGGGACATTGGAGCCACTACTCACTCCTCAAATAACATACTACAAACTCTCAAGGCTATGTAGGAGGAGCCAAGATGAAAATTCCTTTGCTCATACAATGAGGGGGTATATATAGTCAAGGGGGAATAACTAAACCTTGTGACTCTTTGACTTCCCTCATGGCTATTTGAATTCCTATGACTTTTCGACTTTACATGTCTCTTCAACTTCATATGTCGATCTCTTAGACTTCCATTTTACATTATGTTGATTATAACAAGTATGGCCCATAGTAGTGATGTGGCCGAGACAACTCACTACACAACTCGACATGACATTGCTTATATGTAATGGTTGACTGTGGTGTCCATGTTGAGTTGTTGTGCTGTTGAGTGATGTTATGCTCTCGTTGTAACATGTCTTCGCCTCCACATGGAAAAGGGCGCTGGGTCTTCAATGGTCTTGGTCTTTTCTTGATGGTGCACATGTATGTGTTCCTTTCGCTCGCTACTCAATGTGCTTTGTGTGTTCATTCAACTGTGAGAAAGTCTTCTAGCATGCACCTCTTCTTCATCCCATTTGTCGCCATGCCATGTTTCATCAACACTTGTTCTTGCAATCATTCATGACGAGACAAAATCAAATTAAAAAAGCTAATAATCTAACATGATGCATTGTTTTCTGTTTCGGTGCAGGTGACCAGGAGAGGGACAAGTAACTAAAACTACGCAGAGCATAGCTCAAGCTGGGATGTGAGGTTCTAGAGCATTTTCGAGAAAAACTGCATAGATGTCACTAGGAGGTGGATTTGCACAACCTGGGACAACAATGACAGTTGCGAGGAAAAACCTAACTAGGAGTCAGAATTGTGTAGTTTTCGGGAGGAAGGCGAGGCAGGGTGTCGGGGAACTATTGGGCCAATATGCGCAAGTTGCAAGGGGAGCACTGGACAGTTCATCCATCTGGGATCTACGTGGTTTCTCTGGGGAAGATAGTATGGGCAATAGGAGGCAGTGGCAGAACAACTACATAGTTTTCCAGAGGAGGACATGATTGGGTTGTAGGAGTTGCTGGTCAAAATTGCACAATTCAGGGAGACAGACCCAGCCCAGACATAACTGCGTAATCTCTGGGATGATTGTAGAGTGGGACAAAAGGGTAGGTGATAGGCAAACTTGCGCAATTTTATGAGTGAGAGCAGAGTAGGCCAGCAGGGATGCGTGACTGTCAAATCTATGCAATTTCTAGGCTGATTGTAGAGCGGGGCAGAAGGGAAGGTGATAGACAACTCTACGCAATTTTTGTGCTGATGACAGAGTAGGTGAGCAAGGAAGCCTTCCTATCAGATCTGCGCAATTTCCCGGGACAATGCAGTGATAGGAAGCAGAGGTCTATCCCACATGTCTACGCAATTTCTGTAGGCAGTGCAAGACAGTTAGGCTCGACAAGTTCTGCATAGTTTTGGAGATTAGTGCAGCCCTAGGTCATAACTCAAGTCATTTTTTCCAGTTGACGAACGGGAGGCTTGATGGGAGATCCTATGGGAAGCACATACTGGATCAGGTTCTGGGACAACTTTTGTGCAATTCTGGGAGATAGTCAACTGGCTTATTTCTGAAATTGTGCAGTACAGGATGTTCGGAGGATAGCCTCAAGGTTTGCATAGTTATGGGCAGTAGTGCAAGGTCACTGTGATTGGGTTACAGTTGAAGGAGGGTTGTCCAGTCGATAGATTTTCAAGAGAAATGACTAGGTGTGAAAGAAAGTGTACTTGTGTGCACATGACATTGTGATGAAACACTTAGCACGACTTGAAAAAAGACACCTCAAACCAACAAGACAAACATGTGCTCAATCAAACTAACTCAAGCGTTAAGAGCAAAAAGTGCAACACTTGAGATATGTCTTTGAATGACCATGACGACACTTACATGGTAGTGTTTATAACTTTGTGTGCGAGAACAGCCGATGTTGATAGAGCGAAAAAAACTCATACACATAAAGATAAACTTTCAAAAATGCCAGAAAAAACTTGCAAGCATGACATAGAGATCAACATGTCGAAAGAAGACCAATGGTCGATCAAGAAAAAATGGTGTAATAACTCGACAAGATCTCATGGGATGAGCTCGAATTTTTACAACCATCAAGGGGAAAAACCAAGGAAGGCTCCGAAATTTGGATGCAAGCCAAAATTTGGATCCATACAGCCCTACGCTGTTATTGGATCCATCTCTCAACACTTCAAGTTAAACTGACAGGGGCGCACAAGAATTGAACATGTGTCTTATATTCTATAGTTTCTGTAGCAATAATGGAGCGTTTGTGTGCAGAGAATGCCATGGATGCTCTTGAAAGCGCAGTTGTAGAACGCAATAAAATCACAGGTGTAGAAGGCAATTGGGTTCCCTAGCACTATCGTCAAGCCCAGGGAGTCTGTGGGTGAGAGCGAGAGAATTTCCTACACTGGCTCTAGCTCTAGGGTAGCAAATGTTTCATTCTCAACCGGATGATGCACTAGTTAATAGGGCATTTTTATAACTGCATTGGCAACAAAATTCTTCTAACTACCTTTTCTTGTGGATCATCTAACAGATGAATATTTTTTAATCGTCTAGCATCTTATCCAACAGCACAAGGTTATGACAGGTAGCCTAAAGGAGAGTTCTTTTCAAAGAGAAATGCCTTACAACATAAATATTAATTAATTACTATAATAAATATTAATTCTCTAGTAGTGAGTTAATGATTGACTTATGTCTTTACAAATTATTCATCATTAATATCATTTTATTTTCCTTCAACATTTGAGATACCATCATTAACTTATTATATAGTGTTTAATAATTATCATGACTTTATTTCATTGACATCTTCAACATTTATGATATTTTTTCAATTGTCAAATAAATTGACAATGATCATTAACTTTTATAATGTTTAATATTCGTCATCCCCTTACAAACCAATTGCTTTACTTCATTATCCTTCATGATATTCTTTAAATTGTGGAATAATTGTTTTATTCAACATCAAATATTTTAATTATAAGAAATTTTTATTTTTCAATAGTGTTATATAATATATACATAATTGGCATTAAAGTATATTAATTAATATAGATATTTAACTAATTACATGTCTTCTTACAATCAAAAGTGAAATTATATATACAGGTCTCCTTCATTCTGAGTTGTAATATCAATAATTAATAATACTTGTAATTAAAAATAATTAAATATGTGTATTATTTTTTGATATCAATTATTATAGTTGACATTTAATTATATAATGAGTCGGAAGAAATTACACATCTTCCTCATACTGAGATATAGAATTGCCTTAATGCAATAAATAAATAAATAAATAAAAATGCTTTGATCTTTATCCACATTTAATAGATCCATGGTTGATCTCTCTCTCTCTCTCTCTCTCTCTCTCTATATATATATATATATATATATAGAGAGAGAGAGAGAGAGAGAGAGAGAGAGAGAGAGAGAGAGAGAAGCAATTAGGCATCTAGTTCATTGTTAGGAACTCTTTATTTTTAATAATTTTATATAATATACACATAGTTGACATTGAATTAATGCAACATGAGTGGGCCTAATGGTTAAAGGCATGTGTTTCCTCCTACCAGGTCATAGGTTAAAAACTAGAGAGGGGTAGAGTATGTATGCCTTTGTAGACTTAGTAGTTAAATCAATTGGGAGGTGGGTCCCTTGACTCATATACCAATTTGGTGTTTGGATTTAATGTGACCTTAAAATTATATTATATGAGAATTTTATTTCCAAAATTAATCCCACTGAGGGTTGGTCTACTGAAATTAAAGGTAGCATCGGTGTTAAGAAAGGATGTCCCATATCCCCTACACTTTTTTGCATTTGCATTGACAAGCTTGAGGAATTCTTAGAAGTTGTTGGTTATGAAGGACCCAAGATTGCTGGTATAGTCATTACTCTTCTTCTTTATGTTGATCATATCGTTCTTCTTTCCAGGAGTCCCAACAATCTTGACGAGCAGCTTCAAACCCTCCATGATTATTGTATCAAGATGGGTATGAGTGTTAATAATGATAAGACTAAAGTTATGATTATTAAATCCAAGAATATCAATTATGACAATTTCATCTATGATAAAAATTACTTAGAGAATGTTTCTTCTTACAAATATTTAGGTATTGACATTCACCATCAGCTCAATTGGAACTATAGCATTGAGAAAATGATTTTAGGAGGTTGGAAATCTTACTATGAGCTTGAAAATAATTGTAAGACCACTGATATTTGGGTTTGGAGGAAGAAAAAGTTCCTCTTCGAGACTCTTGTCACCCCTGTTATTTTATATGGATGTGACATTTGAGGTGTTAGTCTATCTAGAGATTCTTGGAGGAAGATTGAAATGATCCAAAAGAAATTCATAACCTAGAACCTCGAGATTAAACATAATACTTCTACCTTATTCTCTTGATTGAGGCTAGCCTTCCCCCCAGTGAATGCATGACTATGTTTAGGTATCTCATGTTTAAGAAGAATTTGTACAACATGGATGCCAAGAGGCTCCCAAAAATTGCTTCTCACTCTAGTCAAAACCACCTCCGGCTCAAGCTAGGGTCACATAAGGATGCCAAGTCCTCGCTCGAGCATTGGCAGATAAGGGAGGAAATCCTCTTGGGGAACAAGGATAATATTAAAAACATCATTACTTCAAAATTTAAGAATATGTTGTGGAGTGATAAGGAGTTAGAGGGGAAAAGAAATTGAAGATACTATAAGGAGGTGGCTTGATGACCAGAATTACCTTTCTATATTAATCAGTGTAGGAAGTGAATGAATATTTCAAGGATCATAACTAATTCTCATGATCTCTGCAATGAAACTGGGCATTGGTCTATTCCCAAGATTCCTTGGGATGGAAGAATATGCCACCTTTGTGATACTAAGAGGAATATTGGGAGAAAGAATATGCCTCCTTTGCGATACTAAGAGAGTCGAAGAAGAAAACACTTTCTCTTGGATTATCCGACCCTTACTCACATTCATTCTCATTTCCATAACATTTTCCCCACTACCAACCTCCTTGAATCGTTGAGTCAGGAAAACTACAGTGATCTCGAAACCCTTCTTTCTCGCTTTTTGATCACAGAAATAAAATCTTAAATAATCTCAATTAAGTGCTTCTTTCTTAAGGTTCAATAGACCATATTGGTCTTAGTGGATGTTAATCACCAATCATCATCATCATAATCAACATAGATATTTAACTAATTACACGTTTTCGCACAATAGAAAGTGAAATTATAGGTGTTGGTGGTATAGGTTCTTGCCTCGAGAGGCGTGTTCTACAAAAAATAATGTCTCCCCAAAACAAAATTGAAAATAACCATATAGATAAAAAATTATAATACAATTTAACACAAAGAATCCAAAATATTGCTCCAATTTTTTTAATATTTATTTTAATTAAATATTTGTAAAATGAATCTTTAAAAGAAAATATCATATCCATTGGAAATATTAAAATCTTTAAACATATAAATATTTCAATGTTAAAGTTGTAATATTTGACAATATTAATTTGATGTAGTTTTATTATAAATTTTCTTATCATGCTATATAAAAAACATCATTAAGTTTAATATTAATTTTAAACGATTAATATTACTATTAATATTATTAGATTTAATAATTTTGGATTAATAATTTAAGGGAATGTTTGCAACTCATCAGCAATATATGTGTGTGTGTGTGTGTGTCAAGGTTCAAATATTTCTTAAAATCACTCAGAGTTCAAACATTTCTTCAAATTTTGTATTTCAAAAGAAAGTTTACACCTTACGAATTTGATTCTCTAAATATTTAAGAAATCTAGGATTAAGATGATGCTACCTAATTCATATAAACAAATATTTAATAAACCTTAAATCATTATTTGGTTGTAGTTTGAGTAATATAATTTACAAAACACTTATTAAAAATGTTAATGTTGAGTTACAAAGAACATTAAAATTACATGAAAAATGAAGAATTATATATATATATATATATATATATATATTCCATGGGAAGGAATTACAAGTCTATTTCATTTTAAACAACACACCAATAAAATATATATTTTAATTATAAGAAATTTTTATTTTTCAATAATTTTATATAATTAATATATATATATATATATATATATATATATATATATATATATATATATATATATATATATATATATATGTATATAATTAGCATTAAAATATATTAATTAATATACATATTACATATCTTCTTACAGTGAAAAGTGAAATTATATATACACACCTCCTTCATTCTGACTTGTAATATCAATAAGTAGTAATACTTCTGATTAAAATGAATAAAATATGTATATTATTTTTGTTATTATTTATTATAGTTGACATTTAATAATATATTGAGTTGGAAGAAATTGCACATCTTCCTCATATTGAGCTATAGAATGTGCCTTGATGCAATACAAATCTAAATAAATAAAGATGCATTGATCCATCTCCACATTTCCTAGATCCATATATATGTAAACTCCATAGGGAAGAAATCACACAACTAGTTCATTCAAAGACATTTTTATTTTCAACAATTTTATATAATAATACATAGTTGGCATTGAACTAATACAACTTAAGTGGGTTTAATGGTTAACGACACTTTCTCATAAGTTCAAAAGTGGAGAGGGCTAGAGTATGCATGCCTTAGTAAACTTAATAGTCAAATCACTATAGATAAGAAAACTAACACACTAATAAAATAAACAAACATTTTAATTATAAGAAAAAAATTCAATAATTTTATATAATATATACATAGTTGACATTAAAATATATTAATTAATATAAATATTTAATTAATTACATGTGTTCTCACCATCAAAAATGAAATTATATATACACGTATCTTTCATTCTAAATAGTCATATCAATAATTAATATACTTGTAATTAAAATTAATTAAAAATATATATTTATTTTTGTTATTATTAAAATTAATTAAAAATATATATTTATTTTTGTTATTATTTATTATAATTGAGATTTAATTATATATTCCCTAAATTATTAGGGAAAGGTGGCTACTATTGGCAGAACTTTGAGGTCTGCAAGTGGCCCTTAACCAACAGATAACATCTAACCGAGATTCATGGCTTTCACATCTAATCTCGAAAGAGACTTTACTGACATGAAACAATCGAGCGTAATAATTTAATGAGCTTTGCAATATATTTTAAGTCAATATTCGTTTATACTCTCAAATGATAAAGACAATTTAAAGTGGTCGGTTGGAAGCAATGGTCTAAGGTGCTCATCAAGGAATATATAAATAAGTAAGGCCAGTAACAAAGCTAACCGACACTTTCTTTTAAAAGACGTTTAATAGGGAAATCAACAACAAAATCAATCCAAAAGCAATAATAGTATATTAAAAATATTCTCTTCATTTAGATTAAATAAATAATTATTTAAAAGTAAACAAATATTATAAAAAAAAAATTGTAAGAATATCAATAAATTTAAATAAAATTAACTTTATAGGACAATTTTTTTAATAAAACCATAAATTTATTATCTTTTAATTTATTATATTTTTTTAAGTTAAATAAAAAGATTAATATATATATATAAGTGGTAAATATTTATTAACAATAATACTTATTTTTATAATACATGTTACATTATCAATATTTAAAAAAATATAAAAAATCACTAAATTATATATTTTTTTACATTATTATAATTATTAGTTTATATATATATATATATAATATATATATATATATATATAAAAGTTAAATATATATAGTTTGAAAAAGTCATGTAAGAAGATTTTAAACCATGGATCTTCATCCCCACTTTATCCTGGGGATACTTGTAAATATGCCTTGTTACAATACTATGGGCCAATACCATGGCTTACCAATACTACTTGCTCAAAAAATCATAAATTATTCGATATGACACTTGTTCATATCACATGCTTTCTAATTAATTAGTTTGATTAAAAGGGCAAAAAGAATATAACTACTTTTGATATACATCTCAATATTTAATTTATGGCTACTTCTAAGGATATTCTAAAATATTCCATGGAAGTTAAATTCTTAGCATCCACTTAATAATTATGGATAGTTAAATTAAAATTATGAAAGCTTTATCCCAAAATAAATACATTTATGACACACACACAATTCAACAAATTAATATAATAATTATTTTATATTAATTAATATTTGTATATATTACTATTTAAATATTTAGTTTCTTAAACAACAATTAATATAATAATTTAATTCGACATCAATTGATGATTAACATCCACTAAGATGAATATCATCTATCAAACCTTTTTTTTTTCAGAGGAAAAAATGTTGAAAATTCTATTGGAAAGAGAAAAATAAGTGCATATATCATCCATAAATGCCCAAATCATATGCCAAAACTAAATACCAAAGTTCTGAAAAAATATTTAGGGATCAAAAATCATATTTGTCCACCATCGAGCCTATATGTTCTACCAAATTCTAAAGAGATCTGTCCAAATTTTAGAGAGATTATTGCCCTATTAAAAAACAAAAAACCAAAATGTGACAGCTAAAAAAGTCTCCTTGAACTTAAAGAGTGATCAACGAGGAGCAATCTCACCCTCATTCAGCACCTCACCATCAACTCTAAGACTATAGATAAAAGAAGTAGGATTTGCCAACAAACCTTTCCTTAATTGCCCGCCTGCCACGTTGTTTAGTTCCATGTACACATTTTGAAAGGAGATGCCAGAAAAAGAGTGTTTTAATATCTCAATATGAGCCAACCAATTGACCAAGTTGGGAGGCGAAAAAATGGATTTCCTGTAATCCCATTAATAATAGTCCTGGAATATCCATAGACATAAATATGGTCCAGACGGTGATTCCTAGCCAAATATAACAACCCCCAAAGGGCCAAAGTCTCTGCTTTAGAATTTGTGCCCTCCCTGCCAAATTAGAACAAATGAAAATGAACCTGTGGATTGATCAACAACACAACCTCACATCCACATCTACTAGATTGTGATGCACATCAAGAAAGCGACCTGGAAAATCCACCTGAAAGGAATTCCTCCTCAACCTGAACATCATGTCAACATTGGTTACCCACTCCCAGTCATTGTTGGTACAAATATTGCCAAGATTCATGTGACTACCTTCAAATATCATAGAATTCCTAGCACACCAGATCTCCCAAGTGATGAACAATGGAATGGATTTGTGCTTCCCTTGCATATGGAACCACCATTGATAACAATATTTAAGTGAGGAGAAAGCCTAGATAGATGGTAGCTAGAGAAAATCTAGGACCCTCATCCACACTACTATAACAAAAGGACATTTTTTAAAAATGTGTAGGACATTCTCCTGAGACTCCCTGTAGAAAGCACACCATCCCGGGCCAAGAATGCCCCTTTTAGAAATATTGTCCCAAGTTAGAATGTGATTTTTCCACACCAACCAAACAAAAAAAAGTATTTTTAGAGGCACATTCTAACTCCATACCCTCCTATACTATCACTAATTTGTGAAACCATGTGTCTTGCAGGAAATATATTTGTAAATTTATGTGTCATTCCAAACTAAATCATCCACTCACCCCTTCCTAACAAGACTTTCCAACTGAAGATCAACGATGAAATGATTCTAATAATCATCGTTTGTACCAGATAGTTCAATCTCCATAGCGTCCATCGACAACGGGTAAGGAGAAGTGTCAATCTTGTGCTTATAGTATTGGCCAAGAAAGAGAAAACCTTTCGCATGTAAGGCATCAATTACATAAAGAGGTAGATATTGGTTATATCAAACACCTTGTATAAAATTGATCCTAATCAGAATTTTTCCACCCCTTCTGAAGGACCATTGCAAATTATAAAAAAAACTACCTTATAACCTTTATGAAACTATTCCATATATGATATCCCTTCTTTGTACCATTTCCACAACTCCTATACCATTCCAAGAGAGACATGTGCTTCATGTATTTTTCAGAAATAATATCCTGCCATATACCCTTACCAAAACATTCTCTTAACATACTTTTAGTTAAAAACGCCCATCCAAACACTCTCAAATCTTGTAAGCCCCATCCACTCAACTCCTTTCCTTTTGTAATGACATCTAAATGAGCCAGATGGAACTTAGGATCCCACTTGGCCCCTAACCATAGGAAATGTTCCATGATAGCCTTGATTTGCTAGATAATTTTCAGAGGGAGCATGAAAAAGTGCATCTAATACACCGATATCTGTTGATGGAAAAATTGTATGAGACTATATATTCTTGTTGTGAAGTAAAATTATGAGTGCAGACAAAAACCATTCCTCTAGCCCGATAATGGGTCTAGCCACAACCGATACATTCTATGGAATATTTCATTAGGTTAGAACCAATTAATAGGGCCTACCTCTTACTATGCTTGTCTTGTTTGGTGATGACCTTGCTTGCTCGCTCCAGCTATCTCTCGTTTCCTTCTTCGAACACCTGAAACAAGTAAACAACAACAAACAACAACCGTGATAATAGACAAATTGTAATTCAACCTACTTAACAAGTCAAGAAACATTAAGCCATGAACATGTAAGATGACACATCATGTAGGAAATCAATCAATAGTTTCATATATATTGAATCAAGAAGAGATTTCAACCATTGTCTTGATGTTGCCGTTATCCTCTGACAAAACCAGGTTCCCATACACTTCCATTAGCATTCCATGATGGCCTCAACAATGATAGTTTTAAGGCTCTTCCCTTTAGGCTTCACACTAAACCAAATTCACACTTCTCCCTCACACAACTAGAGAGCTACAACTATGAATAGCTTGTTGTTTACTCCAAACTTAATTAGCACTAGCACACCAATATTAACACTTAACACTAGCTTGTGCTTGGGAAAAATGGAGGTTTATATAGCATGAATGGATGGGAGATGGTTCCTCTTCTCATGGGAGAAGGTATTATCTCTTGAGGTAGTTCCATCCTTATAGGGGAAAGGAGGCCAAACTGAAATCCTCAACCCTATCTAGCCAAGCCATTTACCAAACCTCTGTTACGAAGCTTCTAGAGGTAAAAGCTTCTGTTCCTTATTTAAAAAACTTTCCATAAGAGGATCGACGTGACTGGAACAAAGCTCAGTCGCTCCAATTGGTGCTAGTGATAGTGTTAATCCCTGCGTATCAGCGCGAGGAGGACAAAGGTCATTAGCGTCGGTCCTGTAAACTGGGAAAAACATAAGATTTTGGGAAAATGGTGCAAAAGGGAATTGTTCTGCTCATGAACAGGGACATAATGGGAGTTTCTTCATGAAGGAAAAGCATGTAGGGTTCACTGTAGAGGTCCTCCAAGATCAACGAATGGGGAGTACAGGGACAGTGAGAAAATGCTATGTAACAGATGCCCCCTAAAGCATGAATGCCGAACTAGAGTGACAGATGAAAAGATTTATGAATCAGTGTGGGGAACCAGAGTCTGTCATTGGAAAACCTGTAAGCAAGTACATATACATATACATAACTGAAAACTCTGTCCAACGATACATGAATCATGGTATGGACGCAGCCACCCAGAGAATGATCATGTAAATGGATCCAGGTATGGGCGCAACCATCCTATAAAGAGGATCATATCGAAGCCAAAGTATGGTCGCAGCCATCTAATAATGAGAAGGATCACATATGATAACTCATGGTATGGTCACAAACATCCATTTGAGGGAGACATGTATATCAACATAATCATGTTACAGCACTTTGAAACCTGAACTTTTGTAATCTAAGCCCATGGTCTTGTGCTCCAACACGATCTGGTCAAAGTACAGATTCTAACATGTGAATAGATGTGTTGATGTCGAACATGCTAGAAAGTCACTTGATTACCATTCAATGATGTAAACTGTTAGGAATCGCGAGAGAAACCACCAATAATGACAATGGTCCCTAAGGTACTATTAGTACAATCCACAGAATGTGAATAGGGTAACTGAAGTCTAACACCCGTGAAATCACTCAATCGAAAGCCGATGATGTGAACTTGTCGTCAAGTACGAAGAACTTTCCATTAGGGCATGCAATCTCTAAGGTACTGGAAGTGATTTTCTCGGTCAGCTTTGTGGATAATGAGTTGAAGTCGTCAGGAAGTGACCATGTCGAAGCAGGTTCATAATGTATCCCACATCATCAAAATGAGACAAAGCGATGCAAAATTATTTTGGATGATACAGAGAATTAGAGGTAAGTGTAATTGCAGAAGGAAAACTCTTGAACATGTCAGCGACACAATTGGAAGTCTGGTAGCTTTTGGATCCATAGGATCTATGGTCATGACGATGTGGCAGAGATCCAATGGAAGGCAAAAATGAATGGCCCAACCCAGGAAGGTCAATGATACAAAGGAGGATATCCCAACCTGACATGAAGCAGAAAGTGTCATGTTCAAGAGTGAGCTTCCGACACAACTGATTAGATTTCCAAATTTCCCCTCACCATTCCTGACAGGTACCCCAATTATTTTTTAATCACAAGATTGAAGGGGATATCATATGCTTGCACTGTAATTTCATCCTTCAGACGAATCCGACCGAGTAAGTTTAATGAGCCCTAGGAAGGAGAAGCTCATGTTTTTCATGGTGAGGAATCCGATGTCGTTTAATATTTTAACGAGTCCAAAAAAGGTGTAACTCAATATATTTTTCATGTTTAAAGAGTTTGAAAAAGACACAGAAAAGAAAACTCCACATGGTCCCTTTTCGTACATTTGTGTCTCTCGAGCCCGAAAAGGTAGAAAACAATACTTGAGAGAACCGCTTGACCATTTCAATCAAGGAGTACCTTTTTTGTAAATAGTGCATCCCAACCCAAAAAAGGGGTAAACGTATACTGGGTGCATGACATTTTGCATCCATTAACGAGTTCAAAACAAAAAGGGCTCGGCTATCTTTTTGTTTTTAAAGGGTCAGGAAATAGCTTGAAAGCAAACCCCCCATTTTTTCTCTTTTACGAGTCAAAAAGGAAAAATACTCAACAATCTTTTCATTTGAGTTTTATGAGTCGAGAAAAGAGCTGAAATGTGAATCATCCTAGAGGAACGAGTGGTATAAAGGGTAGTAACTGGTTCCGACAATGGAGGCACTGCTCAAAACATGTAATGGTCAAGAGGCTGGCTAATAAAACCACTCACCATTGCGGTCACTCAGGAAAGGAAAAACAACCAAGTGAAAGCATATGATCAGCCAAAGAGATGGTGGCGATGGAATGAAACAACCAAGGCTCATCTAGTAGAAATCAGCTGATAAAAACAGCAATCATGAGATGTAAATTGGGCATGGGTTTATTTTTACACAAGCTTGAACCATGGGGAACTCTACTTGAATTCGGTTTCATGTTTACACAAGTTTGAAATGAAAAACTATTCTTACTATAAGTTTGCATGCCCCTAGCATAATGACTCAATCGAGGTACATGCCTCGCAAGCTTCATTTCAATCAACTAGGTGAATGGAATGAAGGTTCACTTTCGAAATCCAGGAAAGACTCGACTGGGATTTTACGAGATCTTAATCAAAGACTCGATTTGGAAAAGGGAATTGCTTCATTTTTTAATGAGGTTGACATAGTAAAAGAACTAACCTCGAGACCCTTGTTTAATTTTTTAACGAGATTGACACAAGACAAAGAACTATGCTCACACCCTTTGTTTCGTTTTTTAGCGAGGTTGACACAAGACCAGGAACTATCCTCATGACAAATAATCATGGATCGTATGAGATCATGGCTCCCAAGAGGTCTTCACTAGATGGAAGAACCACACTCTGGGAGGAATACGTGTCATTTGGTACCAAAGACAGATCGAGTTCCAATGCCCCCAGTACATAATGTACAATACCATCTGTGTGATCATCACCAGATGTGGAGACAGAATGGGTGGCCACATAATTTACCTGTGGTGGGGAAGGTACTACATGAAAACAAGAGCCGATAGGGGATGATTGTTGTAAAGGAGGCGCCTAGTGACCAATATATGACAATTGATCAATGGTCATTATTCTCCCCTCATGCAGAAAAAATACCACATGGAAAAGTGAAGAAATAAGAGCTCCCATGACATAAACATAGTCGCATCCAAGGAGAATATTGAAATATAAGGGACCTTGGACTGCCTCCACATCTATATAGATGGTCTTTCCTCCCAAAGTAATAGGGAACTTCGGAAAGACCCCCAAGGGTGGATTGGTTCCTTTGTTGAAAGCCAATAGATTTTGAGTGACAAGAAAAAGCAGTGGGGAGCCCAAAGCTTGCCAAGTAGTAGAAGACATGATGCTAACAGATGCGCCTTCATCTAATATAGTTCCATGTACTACCATATTATAGGCTTGTATTGTAATCGGGAAAGGCACATAAGATGGGAGGCGGAAAGAAGTCAAGTGACTCCAATCAAAAGAAACAACAGAACTACTTGGTTGGGGCATCATATGATTGCCCCCATGCCCTACAGGAATAGGAGAAGGACTCTTTTGAACAACCGGGACAGGAGGGTCACTCTTCAATTCATGAGAATTTGAGGAGACAAGAAGAACATGAGAAGTATGATCACCACTCTCTTCTATAACAGAGTGAACGATTGAAGGTGGAGCCAAGTCGACACTTTTTCCGACCAATGGTTGGTTGGGAATAGACATAAGAGAGTCATGCTGAGGAAGAGTAGGATGGGCAAGAGATGAATCCATGTCAATCTCTTTACACACTAGGAGAGGGTTAGAAGAAAGCCTCTAATAACCAATAAGAAGTTAGGGTTGAGGAGCTATAAGGTTTTCCAAAACTTTGGAAGCTTTATCCATAAGAGAACAAAGGTGAAGAAGATGCTTTCCTTCACATAACCTATAGGGGAATCTAATATTCCCTTTCGTCTTACCATCACTAACCAAGGGTGCAGCATCGACATGATCCCTAGAGGTCAATGGGGATGGTCTATTAAGGTCTTGAGACCATACCTCTAGGACTCTGGGAATTCCAGGAGAGTCTCGAAGGAGATGGTCACCCTTATACAGCCTGTAAGGGAATTTTACCTTCCACAAAGGATCAAAAGGTTTGTCTATAGGAGGTGCATTTGGAGTAATAGTCGCACGGTTGGCCTCTCGCTTATTGGACTTCTTATTCTTCGTCTTCTTCTTCTTCTTCTTAGCCTCCTGGTTACTGGATTTCAAACTTTCACCATGCGAAGTAGAAGAGGAGGGTGAAGAAATGGGGGAAGAAGGTGAGGGGTCAACCTTAGAATTATCATGACGTGATTCGAACAAAGGAGATGGGGGGGCAGGAATTGGGACACTCGGGAACACCGAGGTCGAAAACAACCAAACAGGTAAACTAATGGTTAACCTAGGAAGGGACAACGTCATCATATAAGGATCACCAGCGTTTCCAAAAGAAGGAAAAGGACTAGGATTCCCATCCGAGGGAAATCCTTGACTGGTAGATTCTGGGAATGTTTCCATTAGAATCGACCCTAAAGAATTACTAAGGAAGATAAATTTTAGAAGGAATATTTCGTGAGAAGTTAATTTTAAAACACTGAAACAAAACTTTGCCTTTTCATGTTTTAAGAGTCGCGAAAACGACAAAATATGACTCTAGTCGCTTTCGGAGTTAACGAGCTCGAAAGGACAAGTGCTCGATGATCTTTTCAAATTTAAAGAGCCAGTAAAGATAAAAAATGACTACTCAGGGTATTCTAGGCATAAAGGATTACCAGGTAACCATGAACTGCAGAATACCTCCCGGTGAACCGAGAAGTACGGGCAGACAATCTCCCCGAATGTTGTGTTTGTTGTATGACGTTTATAAGGTGGCAGACTCGGGTTCCAACGGATAAAGGATTACAGACCTAGTGGGTTATCCCTTTAAATACACGATGGTACGGGGAGCACAAGTCCTTACTAGCGCTGTCTAGTGCTGAAGCGAACGACAACTGCTAGGTTTAAAGTTGTCGGAACACATCTCTAGCCTAGACCACTAAATGTGAGTGTTAAGTTTCAATGATTCCATAGGTTAATTCAATATATTTTAACGATTGATCTTGAATTAGGTTCTAATTACAAGGCCCTATCACTGTCATCTGAAAAAACTCCTACATGCAGCTATATGAAAAAAGAGATCTTTGTCTTTGATGAAAGTTAACACTAATTGAGAGATAGGGAACACAAAATTAATACAACAATCGAAGAATGAAATCGTTCTCTAATAAATCTCCTAAATGCACTTAATCTTCCCTTAATAACAAAAGAAATTTCATTTCATTTCCAATGCTTATGGTGATGCAATTCTAGATTCTCAATGACGCTACTAATACAATATTTTCACGTAAGTAAACTAGAATGATGTTCTTCTTTTCATAAAATGCAAAATGAATCTTTCACATAAAGCACTTTAATGAAAATTTTCACAATTCCAAACAAACAAGCATCAATCAAATCCAAAGCATGATAAATGAAACTAAAAACAACTTCTTCCCTGAATCGAACCAACCAAACACATAAATGCTTCAATTGAGAAACCAAGCAATGTAATCTATGCTTGGAAAGAGAAAAGAGACACTCGAAATAAGAGAACAAACGAGACTCTTTCACTCATTCAATTGAAAATGAAGTAATGAAGATGTGAGTCTAAAGAAGGGAGTCTAAGAGTCAAGACACATTGGCACGGGAATGTGAAAAATTCAGATTTTTTTCTTAACTCAGACACTGGGAGAAACTACCTAACATACCACTCGTGCCGATAGGCATGATTGGCACAACTGACCAGTACTACAACTAGCATTGATGGTCTGATCGGTGCGACTGCCTAACTGAAAACTAGTGTTGATTGAGGGATTCAAAGAAAAAATAAAAATGAACTTCACACAGGGCTAGACTTAACACATTAGAGGGTGCGCTAAACCAAGCAAGCACACAAACCAAGCTAAATTAAGCTTCCTAGTCAGGGAGAACACAACCTAAATAAGCTACAAGGTAAAAATCAAGAGAGAAAAACACATTGGTCGAGATCTGGGGTGAACCCTAATCTTCACCTACAGGCATCAGCGCGACTGCATAACTAACAACAAGTGCCAGAAGGGGGTCGATGCGACTTTTTCTCAGCATATTGCACTGATCGGTGTGACTATCAGTGAATTAAGCACGCTGAGCGAGGTTGCTAAGAAAAAAAAAAAAAATCAAAGGCTGAGAGCAGACTTGCTACTGTGAATTTCAGAGTGAGACAAGTAGACAAAGCAAAATAGACAGAACTAAAGGGAAATGGAAAAACTACAAAAGTTCACACAAAACCATGAAATTCGAACCAAACAAATAGAAGGATTGGCTCACCAGTGGAGTCACCAATTTGTGGTGAAGTAAAATTATGAGTGTGGACACAAACAATTCCTCTAGCCCAATAATGGGTCTAGCCACAACCAATACATTTTATGGAAGATTTCGTTAGGTTAGAACCAATTAAGAGGGCCTACCTCTTAGCACGCTTATCCTATTTGGTGATGACCTTGCTTTCTTGGTCCATCTATCTCTCGTTTCCTTCTTCGAACAACTGAAACAAGTAAACAACAACAAACAACAACCGTGATAATAGACAAATTGTAATTCAACCTACTTAACAAGTTAAGAAACATTAAGCCATGAACATGTAAGATGACACATCATGTAGGAAATCAATTGATAGTTGCATATATATTGAATCAAGAATAGATTACAACCATTGTCTTGATGTTTTCGTTCTCCTCCGACAGAACCAGGTTCCCATACACTTCCATTAGCATTCCATGATCGCATCAACAAAGATAGTTTTAAGGCTCTTCCCTTTAGCCTTCACACTAAACCAAATTCACACTTCTCCCTCACACAAATCTAGAGCTACAACTATGAATAGCTTGTTGTTTACTCCAAAATTAATTAGCACTAGCACACCAATATTAACACTTAACACTAGCTTGTGCTTGGGAAAAATGGAGGTTTATATAGCATGAATGGATGGGAGATGGTTCCTCTTCTCATGGGAGAAGGTCTTATCTATTGAGGTAGTTCCATCCTTATAGGGGAAAGGATCCCAAATTGACATCCTCGACCCTATTCGGCCAAACCATTTACCAGACTTTCGTTACGAAGCTTCTAGAGATCGAAGCTTCAGCTCCTTATTTAAAAAAATTTCCATAAGAGGATCGGCGCGACTGGAACAAAGCTTAGTCGCTCCGGTTGGTGCTAGGTATAGTGTTAATCCCTATGTATCGATGCAAGGAGGACAAAGGTCATTAGCGTCGGTATTGTAAACTGGGAAAAACAAAAGATTTTGGGGAAATGTTGCAAAAGGGAATTGTTCTGCTCATGAATATGGACACAATGGGAATTTCTTCATGAAGGGAAGGCATGTAGGTTTCATTGTAGAATTCCTCTAGGATCAAGGAACGGGGAGTATAGGGACAGTGACAAAATTTTGTGTAACAATTCCTCCTAGCGATAGGCAACAATGTCACCATAAATATAGGTGCTTATAAAACTTATCAAGTAACCATTTCCAATCCCTAGTCCTATATTTATTTGGATTCAGTGTGAAACCCAAGTATGAGTAACCATGTTCAATGCTCAAGACAACCATCCCAAAAATCCTAGCAATGTCAGATATCTCATCTTCAATACCTAAGGAATGGATCAATAATCATTTATTATCATTTGGACTTAAGACCGATGCGACACCATATCTAGAGAAAATGGAATGCAATACATTCCATTGTGCCTGAGAGACCTGTCCAAAAGTAAGAACGTCACAAAAAAAGAATAAATGAGAGATAAACACTCTATGGGATACCTGCAAGCCACAAAAGGTGCCTCCCATATGAGCATCTCCAATTTTCTTGCTCAGACCGCTCATGACCCGAATGAATAATAATGGGGATAAAGAGCACCCCTGGCTTCAACATTCGCTAGCCCAAAGAATGTTTAGTGGGGCACCATTAATCTAGACAAACAAATTCACATATGATACACATGCCATGATCTAGGAAACATTATCCACAGAAAGCCCAATTTTAGTAAGAATCATTCTCAGAAAGGACCAATCAACATTGTCATATGCCTTGTGAAGATCCAATTTCATAACTAGTTCATATTTCTTCTTTGTATGGATGTTATGTATGCACTCCTGAACAATTGCAACAACATCCTAGATCTATCATTTAGAGATAAAGTTTAACTATTACAAAGAGATATGTTCAGAAAGAGTGTCCTTCAACCTAAAGGCAACGATAATTGAAATCAACTCATATGAAATGTTGCAAAGGGAAATTAGCCGAAAATATATGAATTAAGTTGGGTGAGATGAATTTCCGATGAGAGAGATGAGAGTGGATTTAATCACCCTAGAGACCTGACCAGAAATGTGCAACTCTTCAACCATATTCAAAATATCCCTACCCATAATATCAAAGAATTTTAAAAAGAGCTCTACAGTCCACCCATCGGGACCAGGACACTTGTCCTTTGTGAAAGATCTAAGGACCCTAAAAATCTCGTCAATTGCAATAGGTATTCCCAATGCATCATTTTATTCCACTGTGAACATAATAGGGAAAGCCTCAATACCTTAGAGTTTTTCATTGATATCCACCCCTATACAAGCTAAGAACAAGCTCCCAAAAAAATGGGTAACTTCTCTCTAAATTTCTTAAGTACTATAAAATCTGCCTCCTAAAACAAACTCCATTTCCCAGATAGAATTCATATTCCTCCTTTGGGTAGGAAAATTTTGGAAAAAAAGGGTATTCTGATCCCCATCCATGATCCAAATTTCTTGGCTCTTTAAACACCAGGTGGCCTCCTGCAATTTTAAAATATGCCTTGTTTAAATTCCAACTCCTGCAGGTGAGCCATTTGCAAAGGGGATAGAGCCACATGATCCATATGTAAACCAATACTTTCCATCTCTACATCAATCCACTCCAATTCCCCCTGCACCTTAAGTTTTTTTGTCACTCCCACTCTCAAACTTCACATTTTAACCTTCTTAACTTATCTGAAATCAGGATCATCATCGAGGCTACACCTAAACAATCCATAGTCACCCAGGAATCATGAACCAATTTATTAACATCCTCCTCTTTGAGTCAAGTCCTATTCAATTTAAAAGGGAGACCTCTACAAATCTTCTCCCCTCTCCTTTGCAGAATAATTGGCGAATGATTCATTTTTTTTTTCTTTTGTGAGACCCATGACCTTACATTCCCTAGTAGCTCCAAAATATTCTCATGAATAAAAAATATATTTAACCTTTTCATAATATTATTAAAACCAACTCTACCATTACTCCATGTAGGGACCATGGGAAATAGTTGAACATATATTAAGTGTTTTTCCCCAAAGAGATCCCAAAGGTGATTGCCTAAAGGGTTGGTACGACATTCTGTACCCCAACATTCTTCTCTCAAGAGAACGTCATGACTAAAAATAAGAAGTTTATATTCCGGTATAGTATTTACAGAGTTTAAATTCCTCCTACATTTTTTCTTTAAATGTTCCTCATGCTTCTTCAGTTCAATGTCATTGGAAGTGGTACAAAATATCTCTGCCATCCAATCTATAAACATTTTCAAAATATCAACATGTGAATCAAGCCAAGATTCACCTTTTGAGGTCTGCAAATATTTTTTTGGTTCATCCACGCTTACATCTATATGCATAGCTTCTATATATGTTTTACACATGTCAACTTGTTTGTTATTGCATTGAGTAAATATCAATGTGCTTAATGCGTTGAATGGTTGTAAGGCTATATGGGATAATAGGTAATATCGTTTATATGTAGGAGTGATTTGTTTTGGTTGAGTGTTAATATAATTTCTAATATCTAAAAGCGTAAACTATCAGGATTTCTCACACGATGTTGGTCTTGCTTATGTGCTATCTATTAAGATGAAAATCTAAATTTCATCTGATGGACACCTAATCCGGTAACAGTTATGGTGTGGAAGTTGAACAGTTAAAGGAAGTCAAAGAGACCTTGGAAGATGAATCCAAGAGTCACTCTAATGTATTATAAATGTATATCATGTGAATAATATAATGGGTTCATGTTTTATCCTTCATATCCTCAATCTTCTCCATGTGTGTTTAACATGGTATCGAAGCTCCCTCACACATGGTCGATGTGTTGTAAAATAAGTCTAATAGCAGAGAGATTCAACCACTCTATTGGAAATGCCATGGGAGGAGGATGCGTCGAGTATTCAAATCCAACGCTCCATTCAACTAACTCAAGTTCTGACAACATAAGAGCTCTTGTGGTTATGATTCGACCTCTGTTACCAATTTCTAGAGAGAAATAAACACTTCGAGTTTGATCCACATTGACCAAGGCTCTAGAGTGCAAGGGAGTTGTCATAAATGGTGCTTGAATTTGTATTTTTGCTATGAATTTATTTATCTACGGACACGAATGGTGTGATTCAATTCATAGCATGTTATTCGATTTATGGTGTATACGAATGGTGCGATTCAGTTCATAGTATGTACATTCGTTTCATAGTATGTGATTCATTGAGCGTTGAAATTAATGGTCACGGGGCATAATAAAAGGTCTCCATGCATTGATTAATTATTGGAATCAAACGTTGAAGGTATGTTGATCCTAAAGCTGTTGAGAAGTTGTTAAAAATGCATTGAAGGTTATGCAACGTTTGCTTTGAGGCTTGTTTCATTGACATATGTCGTGAACCATTGTTGAGAGGTTCGTTCTAGATACGATGGCTCAACGTTAAGAGGAAATCAGGTTGCGAAGGAATATGAGTAGTCGTCCATGAATGAAAGTAAGTTTTTGGTGCATATGTTTTGAATCTCCTTTTGGCATCATTGTTGACTGCAAACCTAGGATCTGGACAACAAATGAAAATTTAACATCTTTACCATCTAGAACCAGAGTAACTTCTCTAGCAGTTTAATTTTCCCGCTTCACCTATTGACAATTGGTTAGTTCCAAAATCCCTTTTAATACTTCCTTTTGCTACTGAAGTTGATGAGAGCTTTCTCTTTTCTCAAGTTGAATAGATGATATAGAAGGTTCCAAAGAAGCAGTTGTAGGTATTTTACCTGGGGAACTCTTTCCTTTTCGTTCCCTCTTCCCATTTTTCTTTATATCTTTTGCCTCAAAAAATTCCTTGTCATCTATAGTAGTAACGTCAACAGAGAATGAAACTACAAGTGTCATAAATAGTCCATGAGACTTCTCAATATTGAAAATGATATAATCTTTAGTTTGTTGGCCTGTTTCTACTAAAACTTCTTCTACTAGCAGATCATGCAAGTGACTCCTCTTGGATTTGGTGGAAGAAACAATTTCCAAATTTCCAGAACTAGAGCGTATAACACTGGCAATAGATTTCACATCCTGAACCAACCACAAGTCCAATCCAAGGACCTGATCCCGTACTTGGCATATTAGTTGCAATCAGAAAAATAACAACTTCGAAAGCAATTTTCTCTATTTCTGATTTCTTTTTTTCTATTCTTCCATATGTATTTCCAACATGTATTTTGGTTTTAGGCATGGTGCGAGCTTCTAGGCTTGATGGGCTATAGAGGATGCCACAAAAATTCTAGCTAGAGACTCAATATCACCTAAATTCTCTACACTTTATATAAAAGTAGTCCTTTGTGAAGAGAAGACTTTTGTATTGAATTCCTTTAAGAATTATTACACATTGGTTGATGTTGTTGCATTTGCTGTGAAATGGATCGAATGGATAATATATTAGAATTATTGAATACTTTAATACATGCCAATGTTGATGGGATGATAAACATTAGCAAGAACACTCTCTGTGATATTAAAACCTATCTACAGTATACACAGGAGAAGGTAAATTTTTTGGAGCTTGAATCTCAACTTGAGCAAGAAAAATTACAACAGTTGAGTCAGCATTATGAACTTTTTTTGTTTAGAACATTGAGATAGACTCCCATTAGAAGAAAACCAATAATGTTGATTAAGTACCCAATGAAGGAGCAGATTTGCAGAGAGAATCAGAAATTCAACATACACTTCCCAAGCCCATCATCAGACCTTGGGAAGAGCTTGTCAATGACATAAACATAAATGGTCTTGGATATGACAAGGATGTGTCCTTTCATATTCTAGATTACTCAAAGACCATCCAGTTTCAAAGTGTTAGATTTCTTCATGACAGTTCACCTTCAGTTGTTTCAGGTTCTGCTCGTCTTCCACAATAGCCACAATAGTTTGTTAAATGCCAACATTGTGACAGAGTTATCCATATGAAAGATCACTATTTTGATCTTAATCCATGTGAGAACTATCATAAAACCACTCATTTTTCAAAGAGATGCTTTATAAACAAACCTCCTTCAAGAACAAAGATTCACCTTGGATGGATCGCTTCTTAGCAATGGGCTTCACATTTCACTAGTTTCAATCCCACTTCTTCACCCCTGTGAGCATCACCCGATGCAATGAGTGCTAAGTGAACTATTCAAAAATCATGAGAAATTAGTCAGTTACGACTACCTCTCATGGAAATGGTCATACGTTTGAATGACTTACTTAACGCAGTTGAATCCCAAAAATGATATCTAATATAATGCACTGCGTAAATCCCCCATACTTAAATTCAAAAAGAGTCAAGGGATCTCTTCTTGAATGGTTCATGAGGCACAATACTTGCTAAGGTTTTGCAAATGGGGTAGCAAGCTAAGTGGGCTTGATTGTAGGGAAAAACTCCACAGTTAAGCGCGCTTGAGCCAGAGGAGTTCTGGGATGGGTGACCTCCTGGGAAGTCCTGGTTACCGGGTGCAAGCCCCGGAAGTGATGATTGATGCTATGTGATTCGTTTTCCACATTTCACTAGTTTCAATCCCACTTCTTCACCCCTGTGAGCATCACCCGATGCAATGAGTGCTAAGTGAACTATTCAAAAATCATGAGAAATTAGTCAGTTACGACTACCTCTCATGGAAATGGTCATACGGTTGAATGACTTACTTAACGCAGTTGAATCCCAAAAATGATATCTAATATAATGCACTGCGTAAATCCCCCATACTTAAATTCAAAAAGAGTCAAGGGATCTCTTCTTGAATGGTTCATGAGGCACAATACTTGCTAAGGTTTTGCAAATGGGGTAGCAAGCTAAGTGGGCTTGATTGTAGGGAAAAACTCCACAGTTAAGCGCGCTTGAGCCAGAGGAGTTCTGGGATGGGTGACCTCCTGGGAAGTCCTGGTTACCGGGTGCAAGCCCCGGAAGTGATGATTGATGCTATGTGATTCGTTTTCCACATTTCACTAGTTTCAATCCCACTTCTTCACCCCTGTGAGCATCACCCGATGCAATGAGTGCTAAGTGAACTATTCAAAAATCATGAGAAATTAGTCAGTTACGACTACCTCTCATGGAAATGGTCATACGTTTGAATGACTTACTTAACGCAGTTGAATCCCAAAAATGATATCTAATATAATGCACTGCGTAAATCCCCCATACTTAAATTCAAAAAGAGTCAAGGGATCTCTTCTTGAATGGTTCATGAGGCACAATACTTGCTAAGGTTTTGCAAATGGGGTAGCAAGCTAAGTGGGCTTGATTGTAGGGAAAAACTCCACAGTTAAGCGCGCTTGAGCCAGAGGAGTTCTGGGATGGGTGACCTCCTGGGAAGTCCTGGTTACCGGGTGCAAGCCCCGGAAGTGATGATTGATGCTATGTGATTCGTTTTCCACATTTCACTAGTTTCAATCCCACTTCTTCACCCCTGTGAGCATCACCCGATGCAATGAGTGCTAAGTGAACTATTCAAAAATCATGAGAAATTAGTCAGTTACGACTACCTCTCATGGAAATGGTCATACGTTTGAATGACTTACTTAACGCAGTTGAATCCCAAAAATGATATCTAATATAATGCACTGCGTAAATCCCCCATACTTAAATTCAAAAAGAGTCAAGGGATCTCTTCTTGAATGGTTCATGAGGCACAATACTTGCTAAGGTTTTGCAAATGGGGTAGCAAGCTAAGTGGGCTTGATTGTAGGGAAAAACTCCACAGTTAAGCGCGCTTGAGCCAGAGGAGTTCTGGGATGGGTGACCTCCTGGGAAGTCCTGGTTACCGGGTGCAAGCCCCGGAAGTGATGATTGATGCTATGTGATTCGTTTTCCACATTTCACTAGTTTCAATCCCACTTCTTCACCCCTGTGAGCATCACCCGATGCAATGAGTGCTAAGTGAACTATTCAAAAATCATGAGAAATTAGTCAGTTACGACTACCTCTCATGGAAATGGTCATACGTTTGAATGACTTACTTAACGCAGTTGAATCCCAAAAATGATATCTAATATAATGCACTGCGTAAATCCCCCATACTTAAATTCAAAAAGAGTCAAGGGATCTCTTCTTGAATGGTTCATGAGGCACAATACTTGCTAAGGTTTTGCAAATGGGGTAGCAAGCTAAGTGGGCTTGATTGTAGGGAAAAACTCCACAGTTAAGCGCGCTTGAGCCAGAGGAGTTCTGGGATGGGTGACCTCCTGGGAAGTCCTGGTTACCGGGTGCAAGCCCCGGAAGTGATGATTGATGCTATGTGATTCGTTTTCCACATTTCACTAGTTTCAATCCCACTTCTTCACCCCTGTGAGCATCACCCGATGCAATGAGTGCTAAGTGAACTATTCAAAAATCATGAGAAATTAGTCAGTTACGACTACCTCTCATGGAAATGGTCATACGTTTGAATGACTTACTTAACGCAGTTGAATCCCAAAAATGATATCTAATATAATGCACTGCGTAAATCCCCCATACTTAAATTCAAAAAGAGTCAAGGGATCTCTTCTTGAATGGTTCATGAGGCACAATACTTGCTAAGGTTTTGCAAATGGGGTAGCAAGCTAAGTGGGCTTGATTGTAGGGAAAAACTCCACAGTTAAGCGCGCTTGAGCCAGAGGAGTTCTGGGATGGGTGACCTCCTGGGAAGTCCTGGTTACCGGGTGCAAGCCCCGGAAGTGATGATTGATGCTATGTGATTCGTTTTCCACATTTCACTAGTTTCAATCCCACTTCTTCACCCCTGTGAGCATCACCCGATGCAATGAGTGCTAAGTGAACTATTCAAAAATCATGAGAAATTAGTCAGTTACGACTACCTCTCATGGAAATGGTCATACGTTTGAATGACTTACTTAACGCAGTTGAATCCCAAAAATGATATCTAATATAATGCACTGCGTAAATCCCCCATACTTAAACAAGGAAGATATTTCAGTCATATGTCATAATTTCTTCTAGAGTATTGACAATTCTTGCAGTTGAGTTTTATCCATCATCTCACCTTGTATCTAACAGGGGGGGAAGTGATGGTCATCTATAATCTTCAAAGCCACATCAAGCAAGCCTAAGACACAACTTGAATCTGCTGCCTAATTCATAGTTGTAGCCAAAGACATAGAAGTTCAAGCAAGCCTGAGCCACAACCTAAACCTGTTGCCTGAGCCTACAACTAGAGACAACCATACCAAGATTCAGAGTTTTAGACAAATATAGAGATGCCCCTAAAAATGCCTTTGGTTGGCAGCCTTCCTTAAACCACCGCAAATTACAGACCTCCCTTTTCCAGGTTGAAGGTCTCCCTCTCCAAAGAATTAGGGAGTTCTTCCTCTAATAGAATACTTCAACTTCTTACCAGTTATGGAAGAGTTCCAGGAATTTCATTAAGCATTCCAGAGTTGGTGGTCATCCTTAAACAACTGCAAGTTGTAGACCTCCCTTTTCCAGGTTGAAGGTCTCCCTCTCCAGAGCATTAGGGACACTTCCTATAGTAAAATATGCCAGCTTCTTGCTAGATTTGGAAGTGTTTCAAGAACTGCACTAAGTGTTCCAGTGTTGGTGGTCATCCTTAAACCACCACCTTATGCCAACATTTCAGAGAGAACATTCAGCCTAGTGCTGCCATGCATTTTTTCAAATTTTATATTACAACTCTTTTCCTGGACTCATACATACCCCTTCAAATTAAGGTGGGGAATGTTGGACACCTAATCCACTAAGGGTTATGGTGTGGAGGTTGTACAATCAAAGGAAGTCCAAGAGACCTTAGAAGATGAATCTAAGAGTCACTCCAATGTATTATAAATGTATATCATGTGAATAATATAATAGATTCAAGTTTTATCCTTCATATCTTCATTCTTCTCCATGTGTGTTTAATATCATGTGTAGTATGCAATACTAAAATGATGGTCAAGGGTTTTTCAGTGGGAGTTCAATGTCATTGGTCATAGACAGTCCTAGCATACTGCGGAAACCTGGTTCCAATATGCACACATTAACATCTTGGGATTCCATGCTATGACATCTAATTCTGTTTGTATAGGTCACATATCTTAACGACGAGTGAGCCTGTTGGTCTGATGGATGTACTCAACACATTGCATCTTTTTCAAATATTTTAGTTAAAATGGCACAATCTCACCTAAACACTTTTACACTTAACACACTTCATGCATATATGAGATATTCCGCATATGTGTAACTTTTGTATATGTCCATATACAAAACTTATGCATACAAGAAATATATGCACATATATAGAAGTTGCGCATATACGAAGTATGTGCAACTTCCGTATATACACATATATGGAAGTTGTGCATATATGATAGTTGGGCTTACATAGAAGATGTGCATATACAGAAGATCTCAAGAGAAGCATTCAGAAATATCAGAAAACTCAAGCATATATATCTTTCCAACTATGAAAAAGTTGAAGTTTGACCCTCGTAACTGGCCCATCAAAAGTCCCTAGAAACACTGAAATTGACAGGCACAAATTTCAAAGAATTTCCAAGTGTGATTGAACTCCCCAATGATTTAGAAGTTTATTGGATAGGAAACCCTTTATTAGAGACGATGATGCCTTTGTTGGGTATCTTAATGAACTTTACGGAGTTTCATCTCGAGTATCAATAAGAAGTGAAGTGTTTGTTGTCTTAGCTTGAACGGTCGAGTTAGTTGTCTTGGTTGAAAGTGGCTAGATGTCCCATAATCCAAACATTAGAGGTATTATTTGATGACGTTGTATACCCCAACCTTCAATATTTCATATTAGTGGAGTGTATTAATGTGGTGGAGGTTGGAATGTTACCAATTACACTCACCTGTGTGCAATTGAGTAGTTGTTATAATCTGGGAAGTATAGTAGGCTTTTATGGTCTTGCAATGCTTGAAGAATTACACATTAAAAAGTGTAACAAATATTAGGAGTTGTCAACTGTTAAAAAAATGGTGTCCTTGAATCATTTGAGTGCAATCAATTGTGTGAAGTCGAGAAGCATACGATATTTGGTGCACCTAACAAAGCTTTGAAAGCTACCTATTTGGGGGTGCCCTTAGTTGGACAAGTTGGAGGGAGTTGAATATTGCACATGTTTACTATCTTTTTATCTCAAGGGGTGTCATAAATTGCAGTTGGGTGAGAGAGTAGTAGAGAGGCTACACCATAAATGTACATTTTGTTTGACTTGGAGGAACCAAATCAAAATCGAAATTCAAGTTTTTAGTTTGCAATTTAAAATAAGAGAGACTTAAATATAATCAGGCATGCTTGTAATATTACTATAAATGGTATTTTAAGAGGGAAAGAAATGGAGCCCATTTTAGTACAAAAATATTGTATAGCGAAGTTTCTTTTGTACTTTTTTAAAAATTTATATCTTAAAAAAAAAATATTATAATTTTATGATTATGTTTCCATTATATGTCCAACACAACTAATGACAAATGTTGGATCAAATGGATTCCCTTCGACATGGGAAAAGGTGCCTTCAGGAGTGACTAGATCATATCAAATGCAGAGTAGAACACACGGAGGCTCATTTGCATGAGGTCTTCCATGAGAAACATGAAAATGGTCTAACGAACCAAACTCTAGACAACAATGCGGGCTGATAATGGGAGTAGATTGTATTCAGATTCTAGATCTCTTTTGGGCAAGTTGGGTAATCAAGATGCATAATATAAATTTTCTTATTTTTTAGCCAAATGTGTTTTATCTCTACCACCTGTCCAACACATCTATTAAAAATAAGACTGATAACATATTTTTGAAAAACTTCAATAATATAACATTTTCTAAATTAATAAATATTTTCAATTTAAAAATAAAAATATATTTTTAGAATATTAATACTTAAAACAACAATTAACAACTTTCGTCCATAGTTTACACTTCATTTATCTCGTAATACCAACATCAGAGAAAATAAAGTGATCCAGGCACCATATTTTAAACATATCGATGGGTTTGTTTAATACAAAAGACCTTGTACTTTGCTCTAGTTAGTGGTTTCATCTTTATGAAACACATTAATTTTTTTAATGTATGAAACATGGTGTTGTCACTCTTGAATCAATGAATTCTTCATTTTTAATGTCCTTTGTAACTCAACATTGTAAATCATATTACTCAAATTACAACTAAATAATGTTTCAAAGGGTTAAGTATTTTTTATATGAATCAGGGAGATTCATTTTAATTTTAGATTTATAAATTATTTAGAGAATTATTTTTTAAAGTATAAATATTTTTTTTTAAATATAAAATTTGAAGAAATATTTGAATCTTAAGAGATTTGCTTTAATAGATGAGTTTACACCTTTTAAATAATTTTTCAAATTTTGTATTTCAAAAGAAATTTGCATTTTAAAAAATTTGATTCTCTAAATATTTAATCGATCTAAGATTAAGATAAATTTATCTAATTCATATAAGAAAATACTTAATAACCCTTCAATCATTATTTGGTTGTAGTTTAAGTAATATGATTTACAAAACACTTATAAAAAATCTTGAATTATAAAGGACATTTAAATTATATGAAATTTTGAATATATATATATAAACTCCATGGCAAGGAATTACAAATCTATTTCATTTTGAGCAACATACCAATAAAACAAGTATTTTAATTATAAGAGAATTTTTTTTTTAATATTTTTATAAAATATATACATAATTGACATTAAAATATATTAATTAATATAGATATTTAACTAATTACATGTCTTTTTATACCAAAAAGTGAAATTATATATACAACTCTCTTTCATTCTGAATTGAAATATCAATAATTAATAATACTTGTAATTTAAATTAATTAAGTATGTATATTTATTTTTGTTATTTTTTATTATAGTTGACATTTAATTATATATTGAGTTGGAAGAAATTACACATCTTCTTCATATTGAGCTATTAAATTTTTTTTAAAGTGAAATTATATATACACCTATCTTTCATTGACTGAAATATCAATAATTAATAATAATTGTAATTTAAATTAATTATGTATATTTATTTTTGCTATTATTTATTATAGTTGACATTTAATTATATTGAGTTGGAAGAAATTACATCTTCATATTGAGCTATAAAATTTTCCTTGATAAAATACAAATCTAAATAAATAAAAAAGTCTTGATCCATCTTTAGATTTAATAGACCCATGGTTTATATATATATATATATATATAAACTCTATATGGAAGGAATTATGCAGTTCATTTTTAAGAAATTTTTATTTTTAACAAGTTTATATAATATATACATAGTTGACATTCAATTAGTACAGTGTGAGTTGGCCCAATGGTTAAGAGCATGTGTTTCTTCCTACAAGGTCATAGGTTCAAAACTAGAGGGGTAGAGTATGTATGCCTTTGTAGACTTAATAGTAAAATCAGTTGGGAGGTGGGTCCCTTGTCCCACAATGCAATTCAACACCAAAAAAATCCAAAAATATTGCTCCAATTCTATATATATATATATATATATATATATATATATATATATATATATATATCCCAAGGTTCAAATATTTCTTCAAATCTCTCACCATTTAAACAATTTTCCAAATTTTGTATTTCAAAACAAAGTTTGCACCTCAAAATATTCAATCCTCTAAATATTTAATAGATCTAAGATTAAGACAAACCTACTTAATTCATATAAACAAATACTTAATAACCCTTAAATCATTATTTGGTTGTAGTTTGATTAATATGATTTACAAAGCACTTATAAAAAATGCTGAATTAAAAAGGACATTAGAATTACATTAAAAATGAAAAATTATATCTATATCTATATATATATATATAGGAAGAAAATACATATTTCATTTTGACCAATAAAACAAATATTTTAATTATACGAAACTTTTATTTTTCAATCGTTTCATATAATATATACATAATTAACATTAAAACATATTAAGATATAGATATCTAACTAATTACATCTCTTCTTACAATCAAAATTGAAATTATATATACATGTCTATACATGTCTTCTTCATTCTGAGTTGTAATATCAATAATTAATTATACTTGTAAATAAAATTAATTAAGCATGTATACGTATTTTTGTTATTATTTATTATAGTTGACATTTAATTATATATTGAGTTGGAAGAAACTATACATCTTCCTCATATTGATCTCTATAATTTGCCTTGATGCAATAAAAATCTAAATAAATAAAAATGCTTTAGTCCATATCCACATTTATTAGATCCATGGTTTATACAAACTCCTTAGGAAAGGACTTATGCATCTAGTTCATTTATAAGATTTCTTTTTTTACAATTTTATATAATATATACATAGTTGACATTGAACTAATACAACATTAATACAATTGAGTGGGCCTAATGATTAAAAGCATGTGTTTCCTCCTAAGAGGTCATAGGTTCAAAACTAGAGGGGAGTATTTTATGTATGTCTTTGTAGACTTAGTAGTCAAATCACTTGGGAGGAGGGTCTCTTATCCCACAAATAAGGGGGTCTCATTCATCAATTTGGCATCCCAGTATGTATATATATATATATATATATATATATATATATATATATATATATATAGTTAACATAGATATTTAACTAATTATACATCTTCGACACCGAGAGACAGATTCTAGAACCCAGTATCAGGGAATATGTGAGGGTCCCTTGTCCCACCAATTTTGTGTCTAGCTTGGCAGTGACCTTAAAATTGGATATATATATATATATATATATATATATATGTTTTTGACACGAGAAGCACATTCTACAATCTAGTATGAAGCGATGTGTAAGTATGCCACGTCTCCACTAAAATAATAATGGAAATAAAAAAATATGTCCTCCAAAGCAAAAATGAAAATAATCATATAGATAAAAAACTATAATACGATTCAACATAAACAATGAAAATTCTTGCTCCAAAATTTTTATTATTATTTATTTTAATTAAATATTTGTAAAATGAACTTCTAAAAGAAAAATCATATCTTATAGATAAATTAAAATCTTTAAAGACATAAATATTTCCATATCAAAATTGTAATATTTGAAAATATTAATTTAATGCAGTTTCATTATGAATTTTGTTACCATAACATGTAACAAACATCATTAAATGTAATTAATATTAAACTTTTAAGATTAATATTAATATTATTATTACATTAATATTAATATTAATATAATATAATATAATATAATATTAATATTAATATTATTAGATTTAATAACTTTGCATTAATAATTTAAGGAAATCTTTGGAAATGAGCTTATGAGAGATCCGAGTTAGATGGATCTAGATTGGTGTATATATATATCAATTTTTTCAAGGTTCAAATATTTCTTCAAATCTTTCTCAGAAGTGTGCATCTTAAGAAATTTGATTTTCTAGATATTTAATAGATCTAAGATTAAGATGAACCTACCTAATTCATACAAACAAATACTAATAAACCTTAAATGATTATTTGGTTGTAGTTTGAATAATATGATTTACAAAACACTTATAAAAAATGTTAATATTGAATTACCAAAGACATTAAAATTATATAAAAATGAAGAATATAGATATATATATTCCATGAGAAAGAATTATAAATCTATTTCATATTTAACTATACACCAACAAAAAAAAATATTTTAATTATAAGAAACTTTTATTTTTCAACAATTTTATATAATATATGCATAATTGGCATAAAAGTATAGTGATTAATATCATTATTTAACTAATTATTGCCAAAATATATTAATTAATATCAATATTGAACTAATTACATGTCTTCTTACAATCAAAAGTGAAATTATATATACATGTCTCCTTCATAATATTAATAATTAATAATACTTGTAATTAAAATTAATTATATATTTATATTTATTTGGGCTTTTATTTATTAGAGTTACATTTAATTATATATTGAGTTTAATTTGCCTTGAAATAATAAAAATCTAAATAAAAAAATGGTTTGATCCATCTCCACATTTAATGGATACATGCTATATATATATATATATATATATACACACACTTCATAGGAAAGGAACTACACATCTAGTTCATTTTTCCGAAAGTTTTATTTTTAACAATTTTGTATAATATACATATAGTTATTTTGAGGTAATACAACTTGAGGGGGTCTAATGTTTAAAAGCATGTTTTTCCTCCTAAAAAGTCATAGGTTCAAAACTAGAGGGGGTAGAGTATGTATGTCTTACTAGACTTAGTGGGTAGATCACTTGGGAGGTAGGTTCCTTGTCCCACAAATAAGGGGGTCTCACACACCAATTTGGTGTCTGGCTTGGCCGTGACCTTAAAATTGAGTTTTATATATATATATATATATATATATATATATATATATATATATATATATATATATATATATAGATAGATATATATATATATATAATTGATATTAAAACATAGTTAACATAGATATTTAACTAATTACATGGCTTAGACACACACTCTACAAGATAATAGTAAAAATAAAAAAATTAATGTCTCCCTAAGCCCAAAATAAAAATAAAAATAAATATATGAATAAAAAAAACTACAATACAATTCAACACAAGAATCTAAAATCTTGCTCCAATTTTTTTATTATTATTTCTTTTAATTAAATATTTCTAAAATAATTTTTTAAAAGAGAAATTATATCCTATAGATATATTAAAATATTTAGACACATAAATATTTCCATGTCAAATTTGTAATATTTGACAATATTAATTTGATGTAGTTTTATTATGAATTTTGTTATGATGCCATGTAAAAAACATCATTAAATATAATATAATATTAAACCATTAAGATTTTTAATAGATCTAATACTACATCCAAAATTTGATTCTCTATATATTTAATAGATCTAAAATTAAGATGAAGCTACCTAATTTATATAAACAAATACTTAATAACCCTTAAATCATTATTTCGTTGTAAAATGATTTACAAAACACTTATAATTTATTGTTTTTTTAGTTAAGACTACCTAAGTACCCACGGGGGATTTGAACCGGTGACCTATCGCATGGAGTGCCTTAACAACGCACCCATTCACCGTCAATCCAAAGCCCCATGGGCACACTTATAAAAAATATTGAGTTACAAAAGACATTAAAATTACATGAAAAAAGAAGAATTATATATATATATATATATATATATATATATATATATATAGATATATATATATATATAAACTTCATGGGAACGAATTACAAATCTATTCCATTTTGAACAACACAACAATAAAACAAATATTTTAAAATTACATCAAAAATGAAGAATTATATATATATATAAACTTCATGGGAAGGAATTACAAATCTATTTTATTTTGAACAAAATACCAATAAAACATATATTTTAATTAGAAGAAATTTTTATTTTTCAATAATTTTATATAATATATACATAATTGGTATTAAAATATAGTAATTAATATAGATATTACATGTCTTCTTATAGTTAAAAGTGAAATTATATATACACATCCCTCTCATTCTGAGTTGTAATATCAATAATTAATAATACTTGTAATTAAAATTAATTAAATATGTATATTTATTTTTGTTATTATTTATTATAGTTGACCTTTAATTATATATTGAGTTGGAATAAATTACACATCTTCCTTATATTGAGCTATAGTATTTGCCTTGATGCAATTAAAATCTAAATAAATAAAAATGCATTGATTCATCTCCACACACACACACAGATCTATATGATGATGATGATGATGGTTAATGTCCACTGAGACCAAACTTTGGTGTACCGGACCTAAAGAAACGAATTATTTAGTTTGATTTAAGATTTTATTCCTATGCTCAAAAATCTTGGAGAGAAACCTCCCGAGCTCACTGTAATTTTAACAACGTAAAAGTCTAGGAAGGTCAGTATTGCAACAAATATTTTGAAATTAAGATCTAACGTGGTTGTACGTGAGGCACTCTAATAGGAAGTGATTTTCATCCTCGATGTTCGTATTCTCACAAAGATGGCAGAACCTTTCCATCCATGGTGTTTTAGGAACTGCGCAATGACCCGTTTCACTATGGAGCTCATGAGAGATTGTTCTCATCTTGGTTATATTATTTTTCTTCTTTGAGCTAGTTAAAACAGAGAGATACTTTTGATCTTCTAGGGTGGGGTTGATAACCTCCTTATAATATCTTAATTTTATTTTAGCTGCTAAATATTTCTCACACCACATTTTTTCTTTGAACTTAGAAGCAACAATATTTTAATGTTATTAATGTTTTGCAATGAAACATTCTCATCGATCTCCCAATGGTTTAACCAGGCCCTAGTGTCTTTATACCAACCTCGTTTGAGCCTCAAGTGGTTTTGGCTGGAATTTAAAGCTAGCTTAGGAAGTCTATGGTCTCCTATGTTATTGAGTTTGTGCTTGTACAACAGAAGCCTAGTCATAGCTAGGTTCTCAATAGGGGAAAGACCGACCTCTATAAGGAGAATAGGATAGGGTGTGTTGCTTTTAATTTTAAGAATATACATTATAAAACACTTATGGATTTGCTCAATCTTTCTCCAGGATTCTCTAGAGATGCTACAACCCCAAACCTCACATCCATATAAGATAACCGGAGTGACTAAAGTTTCAAAGAGGAACTTCTTTCTGTCCCACATTACGAGGTTTGTCGTTTTATAATTATTTTCAAGACCACAATAATCTTTCCATCCCCCATTAATCCTTTTCTCAATGCTATAGTTCCAGTTGAGCTTGTGATGAATATCAATTCCTAGGTACTTCTGGGAAGACACTTCCTCCAAGTTACTATTGTCATACATAAAATTAGCGTAAGTGTCCTTCTTGGATTTGATAATCATACCCATGATAGAGCAGAAACCTTTAGGAAGTATAAGTTGCTTATCAAGATCAGATGGGCACCTTGCGAGAAGAACAATATCGTCAACGTAGAGAAGAAGGATGATGATTATCCCAGCTAAGACTATGCCAGCACATCCTGCTTCCTCTAAACAACCTTCTAGCTTGTCACTGTAAATGCCAAATAGGGCAGGGGAGAGGGGGCAACCTTGTTTAACTCCGATATTACACTTAATATCTTTCGACCACCCCTCATTGCTCTTTAACTTGGTAATTACATTCTCATATAACCTTATAGCAGCAGCTCTCAACTTAGAAGGAACCTTTAGCTCTTCTAATATGTTCCAAAGGTTGTTTCTAGGAACCTTATCGAAATCCTTTCTAAAGTCCACAAAGCAACAAAAGAGATTGGATTTATCTTTGTGGCATTCCTCCACAATGATCCTAAGCATAACGAGGTGGTCTGTTGTTGAGTGCTTCTTTCTAAAACCCACTTGGACTTTAGCCCGCTTACCTTCACTTTCAAGCCATATGCTTAACTTCCTTTCCAGAATAATACCATATAACTTGGCCAGGAGAGGGTTGATCATAATTGTCCGATAATTAGAGGGGTTATTTGAATCTGCACTTTTAAAAATAGAGATAATGAGGCTTTGAGTCCATGGTTTAGGGAACCCTTGCTTGACCGCTTGATTGAAAAGCTTGTGAATGTGGGGGATGAGGATAGGACCTCCAATTTTTAAGATTTTTGTTGGGTAACCATCAATGTCCTTAGCTTTCCCATTAGCCAAGTGATTAACCCCAAAATCAATGTCTTCTAATGAGAAAACTTATTTCGTTGTGAGTAGGGTTTCAAAGTTATCCATGACATTTGCAGATTCATAAAGCTTTTTAAGGTAGGAATTCCAGTCGTGTAAAGCAATTTATTATTATCTTTAGTTTTCCTAGTTAGAATCTGCCTCTAGAATTTCTTAGGAGCTACCTTAGAGAGGTGTAAGAGATTCTCTTGTCTTTTATGAATATACTGCCTTTTTTTCCTTTTAGTTAGGGCTTTGTATATTTTTATCTTGCCAATTTTAAGAGATTCATCAACAACTTCCTTAATTGCTCTCCTCGTACTTTTACAATCTTTGTCATACCATGGGTTGGTTTTGCTATTTCTTTTATTACTTGAAACTTCAATTGAGAACTTGTTAATAGAATATGAGAGGGTTGTAGTAAAATTATGATAGAGATCTTCTATGTTGTCTATACTAGATAAAGGAAGCAAATTAGTTTTTAATTCATTTAGAAAGAGATCTTTTTTTATTTCTATCAAAGATTAACTTCTTTTGGCTATAAGGATTATCTTCTATGGGATCTCTATGCATGACAAAATTGAGAGTTATAAGGCCTATGGTCAGAGTCAGGCTCGTGGTCGTTTAAGATGTCAAATTTGTTATTTCGTTGTATACATATCCATGGGAAAGAAATTACACGTGTATTTCATTTTTAAGACATTTTAATTTTCAACAATTTTATATAATATATACATAATTGACATTTAACTAATACAATTTGAATGGACTTAATGGTCAAAAACATGTATTTCCTCTAATGAGGTCATAGGTTGAAAGCTAGAGAGGCGTAGAATATGTTCGCTGTAGTCAAATATAAAATGTTACTCCAATCTTTTTTTTAATATTTCTTTTAATTAAAAAATTGTAAAATGAATCTTTAAAAATTAAATCATATTCTATGTATATATTAAAATCATTAAAGACATAAATATTTTTAGGCCAAAGTTATAATATTTGAAAATATTAATTGAATGTTGATTTATTATGAATTTTTTTATCATGCAATGTAAAAAAACATCATGAAGTCTAATATAAATATTAAACGATTATTATTATTATTATTCTTAAATTTAATATTATTATATTACAATATTAATATTAGTATTAATAGATTTAATGACTTTGGATTAATAATTTAAGGAAATGTTTGCAACTGGGCCCATTTCATTTAATTAAATATTCGTAAAATGAATCTTTAAAAGATAAATCATATCTTATAGATTTATTAAAATGGTTAAAGACATAAATATTTCTACGTCAAAGTTGTAATATTTGAAAATATTAATTGGATGTAATATTTTTATAAATGTTGTTATCATGCCATGTAAAAAACATCAATAAGTCTATTATTATTATTAATAAATTTAATAATAAATTTAGGTTAATAATTTAAAGAAATGTTTGCAACTTGACCCATGAGAAATCTAGAATTATATCTATCTATCTATCTATCTATATATATATATATATATATATATATATTCTCTCAAAATTCAAATCTTTCTTCGAATCTTTCTTAATTCAACCATTTCTCAAATTTTGTACTTAAAAAAAATTATAACTAAAAACTTTAATTCTCTACTTTTTTACTCAAAAGAATTTATAACTTAAAAACATTAATTTTCTCATTAAGATGAACCTGCTAATTCATATAAATAAATACTTAATAACTAATAATTAGATAAATATTTAATAGCTAATAGTTAGAGTAATATGATTTACAAAACACACATAGAAAAGGGTGAGTTACAAAAGACATTAAAATTACCAGAAAAATGAAGAATTATATATATAAACTCCATGTATAAATCTATTTCATTTTGAGATTCGCACTGCACACCCCAGCACCTCGACCTTTTTACTTTCAAATGATTTCCATATAATAATAATCCCAAAGCTTCGAGGCTTCTAAATAATTTCCATATAATAATCCCAAAGCTTTGACCTCCCTACGATGGTCATCTAAGACGAAGCATATTCCGAGGATATTCGGTTTGTGGATTATCATCTAACACGAAGCATCTTCTGAGGATATTCGGTTTGTAGTTAACCCTGGCTGTCCATTAATTAAAAAATAAAAAGTCAACAATCTTTCTCCACCTAAGGCTGATATATAATCGCTTATTAGAGAATAAGCTTATTACACCAAATATGTATCTAAGAACTCCCTGTTTGATTTTAACAAACCCTCGCAAACTGCATGGTAAATATTAATTAATTACTATTAATTAATTAATTATAATAATATATTAATTAATATAGTAAATATTAATTATTTTATAATAAATTGTAATAAGTAAATGATTGATTTATGTTTTTACGAGTTATTCATCATTAATATCATTTTATTCTTATTCAACTTATGAGATATTATCATTAATTTATTATATAGTGTTTAATAATTATCATGACTTTATTTAATTGACATCTTCAACATTTATAATATTTTTTCACCTGACGACTATCAGTAACTTGTATAATGTTTAATATTCGTACTTCATTAACTTTTATGATATTCTTTAAATGGTTGAATACAATTGTTTTATTTACATTAAATATTTTAATTAAAGAATTTTTTATTTTCAATAGTTTTATATAATATATACATGATTGGTATTAAAATATATTAATTAATATATATATTTAACTAATTATATGTCTTTTTACAATCAAAAGTGAAACTATATATAAAAGTCTTAGTTGTAATATCAATAATTAATTATAATTGTAATTAAAATTAATTAAATATGTATTAGATTTTTGTTTTTATTTATTATATTTGACATTTAGTTATATAACAAGTTGGACAAAATTACATATCTTTCTCATATTGAGATATAGAATTGCCTTAATGCAATAAAAATCTAAATAAATAAAAATTATTTGATCCATATCCACATTTAATAGATTCATGGTTGGTATCTCTCTATATTTGTAAGAAGTCTTTATTTTTAACAGTTTGATGATGATGGTGGTGGTAGTGGTGGTGGTTAATGTCCACTGAGACAAAAGTTTGGTCTATCCGACCTAAAGAAATGAATTATTTAGTTTGATTTAAGATTTTATTCCTATGCTCAAAAAGCTTGGAGAGAAGCCTCCCGAGCTCACTGTAATTTTGACAACATAAAAGGCTAGGAAGGTCAGTGTTGCAACAAAGATTTTGAAACTAAGATCTAATGTGGTTGTACACGGGGCACTCTAAGAGGAAGTGATTTTCATCTTCGATGTTCATATTCTCACAGAGATGACAGAACCTTTCTATTCATGGTGTTTTAGGATCTGCCCAACGACCTGTTTCACTATTGAGCTCATGAGAGTTCGTTCTAATCTTGGCTATATTAATTTTCTTCTTTGAGCTAGTTAAAACAGAGAGATACTTTTGATCTTCTAGGGTGGGGTTGATGACCTCGTTATAATATCTTAATTTTATTTTAGCTGCTAAATATTTCTCACACCACATTTTTTCTTTGAACTTAGAAGGAACAATATTTTTAATGTTATTAATGTTTTGCAATGTAACATTCTCGTCGATCTCCCAATGGTTTAACCAAGCCCTGGTATCTTTATACCAACTCGTTTGAGCCTTAGGTGGTTCTGGCTAGAATCTAAAGCTAGCTTAGGAAGCCTATGGTCTCCTATGTTATTGACTTTGTGCTTGTACAACAGAAGCCTAGTCATAACTAGGCTCTCGATAAGGGAAAGACCCACTTTTATAAGGAGAATAGGATAGGGTGTGTTGATTTTAATTTTGAGGTTATACGTTATAAAGTGCTTCCGGATTTACTGAAACTTTCTCCAGGATTCTCTAGAGATGCTATAACCCCAAACCTCACATCCATATAAGATAACCAGAGTGACTAAAGTTTCAAAGAGGGACTTCTTTCTATCCCACATTACGAGGTTTTCCATTTTACAATTATTTTCAAGACCAAAATAAGCTTTCCATCCCCCATTAATCCTTTTCTCAATGCTATAGTTCCAGTTGAGCTTGTGATGAATATCAATTCCTAGGTACTTGTAGGAAGACACTTCCTCCAAGTTACTATTGTCATACATAAAATTAGCGTTAGTTTCCTTCTTGGATTTGATAATCATAACTTTTGTTTTGTTAGTGTTAACAATCATATACACATAGTTGACATTGAACTAATACAACTTGAGTGGGCCTAATGGTTAAAATCATGTGTTTTCTCCTACCAAATCATAGGGTAAAAACTAGAGAGGGGTAGAGTATGTATGCCTTTGTAGACTTAGTAGTTAAATCAATTGAGAGGTGGGTTTCTTGTCTCATATACCAATTTGGTGCCGCTTAGTCGTGACCTTAAATTTGGATTATATATATATATATATATATATATATATATATATATATATATATATATATATATATATATATATATATATATATATTGCTGAAGCAAGAGTCGTACCTTCTATTTAATTGAATTAGAAAAACAAATTACATACATTACAACAATCCCAAAGGATTTGAGGGCCATAGAATTAACTATCCGCTCAGAGCCTTGGGCACCGAGCCAAAGGCTTAAAAACTGGGCCAAGGGCCCACAAACATAACTACAAGACCTTCAAAATACAAACAAAAGACACATGGAAGATATCTATATATATATATATATATATATATATATAGCCCCAAGGGTTATCTCAACTGGTTGAGTCCCCGTTGTTAAGTACCTCACTCATCGGGAGGTCACAGGGTCAATTCTCCTCGACGCCCTTGGGGTTAGGCCCTGCTAGTGCATTCAAAGGAATGGAACAAATTTCTGACACATCTCAAGTGGATTCAATTCCCAACAATCCACGAAATAAATTGTACATAAAAAAATTATATTCATATTGTTATGTCTCCCCTAATTTTGATATTCATGCATCTGTGTATTTTTCATATATTTTACTTTTGGAGTAGTGTGTGTCATATTGATTGACCTATGTGGATGTTGGGACAAGGTCAAAAAGAGCATACTCTAAAGTGAAAGTGCATGCCAAAAATGAAAAACAGGTTCCTCTACAAAGTAATAATGTGAATGTCCTTGTTGGCCATTTCTATGGTCTATGAATTATTTTAGGCTGGTTTCATAGCCTACTTGATATTGGCAGCATTTTTGTGGAAGGCCTCATTGCTACTATACATCTACTACATTGTGGTTGTTTACTTTTTCTTGTTCTATCAAAGGTTGGTTTCGATGTGTAGTAAGACCACATGCTAGGAAGAACTCCCGATGATGGAGATGTCCCTGGGAGTTGACTTTGATGAGATGTAAGGGGGAAATGAATTGCTCCATCATATGCAGCAGTTTGGGCAATAGGTGAACTTGAAGAAATCCCATAGTGAGATGTTGCACCTCCAAAACTGCTATATGAGTGACTTCCATATCCAGAGGATCTATATGGACCAAGACTGTAACTGCCCGCACCTAGTGATGCTCGACCAGAAGTTGTTCCTTGGAGAAGAAGTTGGCAGCCCAAGTCCAACTGTGTTGAAGAGTTTAATGAACTATAAGGAAGGTTTGTTGCAGTAGGGTCTCTAGACAAACTTGGCAGTGCTGCATCACTTAATCCATATGGATTTAGACCGGTAACTGGTATTGATGTTGGGTTCATAGTATTCCGATGACCAATAAGTTGTGGGTTGACTGGCCCATGACCCAATCCACCATATTGTGAAATGTGATTTACATCACCTTTATCCTTCAAATCAAGAACAACTTGGCCCTGGTTTGCTGCAAATTTCTTCTTTTTTCCTTCAAATGCTAATTTACAAAAAATTTGATGCCCATCTATTGATTTAACAGGATCTTCTAGGGCTCGATTTCTTGCTTCAATTGTTTTGTAAAGAATAAGGGAGTATTCTTTGTACTTACTAGATTTTCTATCAAAACCACTAGGGCCTTCTTCAATGTCTCCATAATGAGAGAAAAAATTAGTCATTCTAGTAGGTTTCATGTCTTTAGGAACATTACCCAGTAGCTGGTTGAAAGGGATTACCTGGTTGTATGGGTTGTACAGGTACCATGGGTGGAAGAAGGTGTTGTTTGACTTGAAAGGGATTAACTGGTTGTAGGGGTTGTTGAAGGAGTTGGTTCAACTGTCATTGATGCTTCCCAACAACAACCATATTACAGACAACCATTCTACCATCAATCATCTTGATGGGTTATTCCAATGCACTCAAGGCACAATCAACATGTTTATATGTGATAAATCCATATCCCTTGTTCTTACCAGTGGTCTTGTTAGTGACAATAACTGCATCTACAATTTCTCCATGCTCGACAAAGACTGATTTGAATGACTCTAAGGTAGTTTCATACCCAATCCCTCTAACAAAGAGCTTCTTTCTCTTCTTCCCTTAGTTTGTTTTATCTTATTGCATGCTCTGCATTCTGAGTGTGTGCATCATAAGCTCCCACTTTAGTGTCTTTTTGTGGTTTGTTCCTTGTCAGGGCACATTTATTCTCCACCCCCTCCTTTTGTGCTATTGTATCTGGTGTATCTCTTTAGAGGTCCCATTAGTTGGGGTGACATTCTATCTAGTACTCAACCTATGTGGGGCCCCTCCCAATTCCCTGAATTTTTAACTCTTTCCTAGTCACTGCTCCAGTTTTATCAAGTCCCTAACCTTTCCCCATGCCTCATCAACTGGCGCGAGTGAATGAGCACACCTGAGGGATAAAAGTTTGAATCTACGATTCTTAATGCCTTGAAGGGAAGTATCATCTCCAATAAGAACCAGATGTTGTAACTCTATATTTTTAATTACTCATTTGGTGATTCAAAATCCTGATTTTAATTTTAAAAAAATGAATTACAAGCGAGTAACAAAAATAATCAATCCCCAAGGGCATTAATAAATTGGTTTTTAGTTGAAGCTACTGAATTCCAAAAATAATCTCTTATAAGTTATGAAATCAGTTTTGAAAGTCCATTTTTGAGAAAAGCATAATTTTTTTGTTTCTACAATCAAATTGTATGATAATGTTGGAGAGAATCAATGTCTTGATATCATAATCAATTAACTTCTTGCATTAATTGTCCTTGCTAACCATCGTTCTCTATGCAAACACCCTAACAATGGGTTGAAGCTTTGGAAGTGGTGGGTGTTGTAGATCATTCCATCCATATTCAATCAAGGTTGTGTGTTGGTATTATTAAGCCCTTAAGAGCCTAGAGCATGACCAAAGGACTAACAACTAAGAGCTAATCAATAAATGACACTCTGATCCAACAACAGAGAAATGAGTTGAGATTCATATGGGGTGTTTGAAGTGTAATGATGTTGACGCAAATCAACTTTACCACTCCAATACACATGTTCACTCATGATTGGTAGAAGACGTTAAAATGTATTTTAAAAACACCTTAAAAAGGTCTGATACCACGTATGGTATCATGTCACATCAAGCTGACCAACATGTTTTCAACCAACCGACATGTTACTCGAGTAGTTGGGGAAATAAAAAACACTTATGAATGATTAAGTAAAAGTGAATAAGAAGTGACAAGTGTAATTTTCAATGTGGAAATTAATAAGCGTTAATTTTTATTTATTTTTTAAAAGTCACCAACCTTTCATTCTACTTTATGTAAATATTACCTGATAATCAAGAGAAAATATTTGAGGATGAATTGGGAAATCATTTCAATTTATTGATAGAAAAATAAAAGATCATTTTTTTGTCCAAGCTATTACCAGTGGATCCAAGCATGCATGAGTTAAAGTTCCCTTTAAGGTCATCTTTATTTAATGAATTGTTGATTAAAGTTGTAGCTATGATATGCACATTACCAAATATTTTACTACTCTTAAATACCATGCATTTCCAACCCAACTGTGCAACAAGAACATCTCAAACTATGCATCAATGAATACAATAAGGGCTGCAATATCTAGTCAATACTATGAAATAATAAGCTATATCTACTTACATGGGAACATCAATGTATAAGTCCATAAAAACTCAAATTTCCCTTGATACCTTTTGTCACTATTAGTGTGAAAAATCCACTGAAAACAAAGAAATTGTTGAAGAGAGATATTTGTAAGAATACCTTTTTCTCTGTTTCTTCTGCATCATTCTATTTTGATTTCAAAGTGTTCTGCTCATCCTGACTTAGCGGATTTACAAAATTCATTTCCAAAACTGGCACTCGGGACTTCTGCTGAACCGACTGTTCAGTATTCAGTCCACTTCCAGGTGTTTGAAATTTCCCTGGCATATTTCCAGGAACAACACCATGCATACCCGACCAAGAAACCATGACTGCATGCAGTTCTAAGCCTATGTTATGTTAAAGTGCCATACCCAAGTTCACTTTTAATGGACCACAACCAACCAAAAAAATTAACCAAACAAACAAATATTCTTCCAGTGAATGGTACAACTATAAAAAATATGATAAACAATTACCAACTTTGAAGAAATCAAAATATAATTGCATCTATTTAGAAAAACAACTGATGCACAAACTTGTATTTACAAGACTTGAATACAAAATGAAATGAAAGTGTGAATTTCAACCACAGGTATTTTTTTAGAAAACTGTAGTAAAAATGAAAAATACCTGGGTTATGCTGCCAAGGCATTCCACTGAATGCAACTGAACATTGTGTAGTAGTTTTCACTTCAGCTCCAGACTTCAGTGCTTCATCAATCTGGATACCAGGAAGAAGCATTGGAGGAAGGGGACAACCTTCTCTATATCGTTCCATCAAATAGAGTGCAATGCAGAACTCCCTTAGAGAAAGCATAATGTCCCCATCCTAGTGAGACAAATCCCAAACCTGCTTTAAAGCCTCTACATGATGCACCCAAAAGAACACCAGAAATTAAAGTTAGGATAGTGTGATGGAAATGTCAGACAAAATTTCCTTCAAAGTCTCCATTAAAGATAGATCTTTATAGATATGTCAATGATAACATGGATTTCAATCCTCAAATGATGGAACCAGAATATCTAATGGCTAGCTATTATGATAACATTATTGATTGAAACATCATAAAACACATAATGAAATGAGCATTAAGAAATTCACAGGCCCACTAATTTATTCTTTCATACAAAATTGAGAACCTTTAGAAAAGTTTCGTGTGTCCACCAACATGTCTATATCAACCTTCAAAAATGTTACATTAAATTCAAATTTTAATAAGCCAACAACCATGAAGATATTGCGTAAACTCACATAACGACTTAATTAATCCAACACTTCAGTCAAATGACATAGAAATAATCATCAATTTTATATTCTCATTTGTCTCTTCAATACCTCTTGGAAGCTTCCAGCTCAGGAAAAGATCATGAGCTTGTTCACCAATGATTTTTCCATCCCTCTCGATGTCCACCTCAGAGAAAACCTTGGTATACTTTTGAGCATCAGACTGCATCATCCTTGGCCAAGACAGTTGGGCATTTCCTCCCAGGCTTGAAGTTGTTGCACCAACTCCAATAGATACCGACACAATTGATGTGCTTTGTGATTTATCTAGCTGATTCTGCTTAGCGAGAGTTGGAGCAGGTGCAACTGATGTTGGTAAAGAGCCATAGAAGATGAAGCATTGTTGACTGAATACAGAGGCTGGGAAGCTACAATCTATTTATATTGAGAGGGGGTAGCATAAAAACATCTCCACCGAAAATTGAATCTTAAGAAAAACCATTCCATCAACAGACAAGCCTTTAACATCATTTAGTCCTGCAGACAAGCTGGATTTTAATTTTTATGTTATCTTGCAGGGGTTTTGATGGTACTGATGGAATTAACCCTCCTTGAAAAATGGACATAATGATATTGAAACTAACTCCCATGGTCTACTCAGGAGTGGAAGTGGAAAATATTTGCTCAACTTTTCATGAATTTTACCAACTACACCACATCGGTCAATAGAAATACATCTTCAAATTCATAGTCATCTTCTTCGCTCCTAAGTGTCCTAAAATCTTGGATTTATGATCCCAATGCAATAACTGCAAATAAGTGATCTTCCCAAGAAACACAAAAAGAGGTTAACTTGTACCGAAATCCATCCTTTAGTAGGTAGTCAACGAACTCTTCATCAAGCAGTTTATCACAAGTTCTGCAAGACTACATAAACACACACAAAGTTTGGACATTGCCTAAATATTGTCAAGACTCAATCCGAATGTTGGTGGTTGCAATAAGAAATATGCCACTGTTTGTGCTTCCTTTCGAGTGCTTAATCACTATATTGAATTGCTGCAAATAAGTAATAACTAAGCATTGCTTTTGCAGTGAACCATCATCACCGTGTTGAAATCTCAATAGTCTTATCCCAAAGATACTTTTGTTCTTTCAATAAAAGAAGAACAGAATAAAAGATGAGATAGAAAACTAGATTATTTTTGGTACTATAAACAACATAAATTCATACCAGTGACAACTATTGTTGCGTCTTTTTCTCTGCAAGTTTAAAAGCCTTTGCGTATGTAGCTATTGTATTTTTCTATTTGCTTGCTTGTTTTTTCTTTGTTTCAAACCACTGACATGCATTTGCATGGGCTGAAAGTGCCAAGTCAGCTTCAACCTATAGAAATGTTAGGTCAAACAAGTGTCGATGTTCAAAAAATAAAGTATAGAATTAATATTACAATTTTAAAATGTAGATGCCATATCCAGTTTCTAAACACCATGACTATTTGCATGTTTCACTGATTTGATTACTTTCTATCAGAGTGTTCCTATAATGTGGTCATCCCTAGATTTGAAACTTGATAAAATCTCAAATTAACGAAGAAAGGAGAACAAAATTGACTTCGAGAGCACCCTCTTACATCACACAAGTTGAAATATTATTTATCTAAAATCTAAACCCAACAGATGTAATAATTCTAGTGCTTAGTTCTGTGAACTATATAGTTGTTATCACCTTCGCACATCCTAAGGTCCTCTAACCTCAAATATCTCATTAAGTACAAGAAGCCTAAATTAACAACCATTTGGTGAAAATAACAACATATACACATCAATTATGACGATACATCACCCCTCCTAGAATAACATTGCTACTATACAATACAAATAAAGGATTTCCTTCAATTTAATAGAATCTTTCTTGGTTCCATATGTAACAACAAAATGTCATCCCAAATTGAAGGAAATCCTTGATTTGTACTATATAGCAACAAAATTGAGGAAAAAAATAGGAAGCCTACAATTTCTTTCTTTGGAATCAATGATAACGATGTTAGATATTTATCTGAGTTGTATCCTTATCAATAGATTGAGTTTCAAAGGGATTGAAGTATTTATGATTTTATCTAAAGCCAAATGATTAAGGCAAGAAGGATTGGGAATGGTTTATTGCACAAGGTAGAAAGGAGGCTCCCTGTTTCACATAACTGTGGTTGTCCAAGGATGTCAAGATTATATTAGTAAAATCAAGAAAGATTGGGAATGGTTTATTGCACAAGGTAGAAAGGAGGCTCTCTGTTTGACATAACTGTGGTTGTCCAAGGATGTCAAGGTTATATTAGTAAAATCAATGATTGATGACAACAACTTTTATATGAAAAGGTGAATGGAGTACTGGAGGAGAACTAGTTATATGTTCTTATGGTGAGTTCCTTGCGAACCAACACGGGGCATAGGAGCTTAGCAAGACTTTCCACTATGCGTGGCTCTTACTGTCTATTGTGTTGGTAGCATGGGAGCTGCCAGAAGATAGTCAATTCCCTTCGGTCGCACCAAACCTACCAGCTGCAACGAAGTACGCTTCGGTATGGCTAGCCAAGGATTTGGAGCGCATCAAGGACAACAATATCTTCTGGATCTTGATGGAGATGAACATCCGCATGGCCATCAATCACAAACTGCAGTTGTCACCTACGGTGTTTGCCAACCTGCAAGGCTACGTGAAGTTTAAGGCAGATTTTCACCATGTGTCCATTAGGGCATGGAAGGACCCTGCGCAGACATGGTACGACTTACCTTACTTGGAAATAGACAATGCAATTGATGCAGTGCTTGATCGTTGGCTAGTAGAATGACGCACTACATCAGACTTGGCGGTGGGGGCGAGCAAGTCTGTCGCACAGCAAAAGAAGGAGGAGGCCAAGATCAAGATGGCATAGAAGAAGGAGGTCACTGACAAGGCCCAGGCAGAGGGCGATGCCACTCAGCAGACGAAGAAGAAAATAGGTGGCATAGAGTGGGCTTCTAACAAAGGCACGAGGTCACCTTCGCTCGAGAAGTCTAAGTTTCGGGTCTTAGCATAGGTAGAGGCTCTGTAGCTGAGTGCGTAGAGGCCTAGGGTGGAAGTCCAAAACTGAGTGTGCGGACCCCTGCAGCTGTGTGCGCAGGGTGAATAGAGTCTGTAATAGTCTGAAGATATCAATAAAGAGAAGTATTCTACAAATTTTGTGTATCTATTTCTTGTTAATGCATCTAGTTATATTGTGTTTTGGGTTTAATATATAATGTTCATGTGATGCGCAAATGTATGTGACTGTATTAGTTAATCAAACGCAAGTAAGAATATTTGTTTACGCAGCGGTAACTGTGATCATTTAATAATATAAGTAAGACTCTTAAGATAACTTGGGAATCTGTACAATACATTGTCGTAGTAGCAAAGTACCTATACCACAGGTTAGGGCTATGTGAAGGTCAATCGTATCCTTTCGCAGAGGTACCGAAGGGCGGAATAAAGGGCTAGACGGACAGAGCCCTAGAACTTGGTGACTTGTGCGAAAGTAGGAACAAAAGGTGTAAACAAACATCATGACCATCTCAGGGTCTGGAAACTTGGTTCCAGCATCCCCCCATACTGCTTCGAGTGATACTTCAGTCTACGCTCCACGGGTTGATGCTGAAAGTGCCAGTAGTGTAGGAATTTTTTTGGCTAACTAACGCTGAAATTGGGTCAGGCCCCACGCAACCAACAAAGGATAAGAGGTTTGAATGGACAGAGGAGTGTGAAACCAGTTTTGATTAGCTCAAGCAATTGCTGACACATGCACCAGTGTTAAATATTGAAGATCCAGATAAAGAGTTTGTAGTATGTATAAATTCTCGCAAGAGAGGACTTGGTGTAGTCCTTATGCAATATGGATAGGTGGAATTCTATGAGTCATAGAAACTTAATGAGCATGAGAAAAACTACCTGACATGTGATCTTGAGTTAGTAGTGATTATACATGCATTGAAGATGTGGAGGCACTATCTTCTTGGCAGAAGGTTTGTATTGATGAGTGATCATAGTGGTTCTACATGTCCTCGATTTACAAACCTTTGACAAGGTACAACCCTTCACGTTCACTTTTATTTCCTTTAAAAAAAATTAAACTAAATTATCGAGGATAAATTATGATGTAGTTCCAACACATCCATAATTACAAAGATAAGCTGGGGTCGTGGCCTTTGTTCAACTCACCCAAAATGGCACCATTCTTGACTATACGTCAAAACCAACTATTGTCGCAATTCCCTTTGCCCAATAAATATTAATGTCAATGAACCCCTGACTCCCTACTACTAAGAGGGCCCTGATACCAGGTTGGAGTCGATTCAAGGCTCACAAGGTCTATAAAATGTGAAGGGTCCATACCAACCTTGACTATGATCCCACCACATTAACTCTTGGTGCATAAATTGAAAATCCTACCTTAAGCATATTTTCTCGCTATTGAATTTCATTCTTAATAATGTGCTTAGTATTTGTAGAAAAGCCTCATCCTCGGAGCTAAGAAACACAAGGTTCCGCTTATCTGTTCTATTATATAACCACCATTATTCTAGTCAGCACACTCACTATTTTTCATTGATTTAAAAGGGACTAGCTTACATTATTAATTCACCTTACAAAAATTATGTTATTACAAAACTTTGATCCAAGGAATTTGAACTTCAAAACCTAACTTAAATCCAATGAAGTGACAAAAATTCGGCATACAGTAAATTACTCAAGGCAATAAACAAGAAAACAATTGGTTCCCTCCTTCTGGCCTTCGTGCCCGCGAAGCCTCTTAACACACACACACATGTATATAGACAACATTTAGCCAAACATTTTGTTTAATAGATTATACACATGACAACAACGACAACCTTTCTAATTTGGATAACAAAACCTTTTTCTAGAAGGGAATATTAACAAACAGAAAACTTGTCCCACAAAAGAGACACATCTATTAATAGTAAAATAAATAAACTTTCCTAGTCCCTCTGAGGACAAATTAACAAAACCAACTGTGATATATTTACAGACTTTTGATGTCAAGACAAGGAGTGGAGTGATGCTCCTGCATCAGTTTCCCAGAGAAAATCTTGTGTCTATTCTGTGTGATTTTATTTTGTTGTTCTCTATTTTCTGCATAACTTTTATTTGCATGCATGCACTATTTACAATGAAATGTACAAATATAGAAATCTAAGAAAATTGTAATAGTGTAGAATTTCATGTTTTAAATATATTATTAGATATGTTGTGATGAATTGCCGAGTGGAGAATCCATGACAATTTGTGGATCATTGTTGGAGTATCTCTAGAGAAAAATATGTTGAAATATGGCAACAAGAATATTCCAATTTAATTTGTCCTTGAATTAAATTGTGAATTAAAATCGAATTTAGTCTTAACAGCTACTTGGAAATAATTAATTAATTTATTTTAAATTAATTAGTTGGAGAAATTCAAGTTAGAAGTCCCTCTGAAGTCATGCAAGAGTTATCCCTTAAATTAAAGAGAAATGATTGAGTTAAATATTTGAGTTGAAATTAGTTAAATCAGTGTATTGAGTTAAGTCCAATTAAATTAGTTCCAAACTGTTTGAGGAACTAATAGTGAGTTAACAGTCAGTTGATGCATTAATGCACTCAACTAGTGCTACTCCAGTTAACTGAAGATTCCCTCATCAGAAACTCATGCATGTCTATTTTGAGAAAGACCTAGTTGAGATAAATGTTCAAGGAAAATGTACTATCAGTTGCATTTGTTTTCTCATGGAGAAAACACATGCATGTAGTCAAGGATTTATCCTTGAGGATTGTGAATTTTTGAAGAAGGGTTTTCCACTTGGTAACTGGGAATCATCCACAAAGAACAGTGCAAGGAAATAGGAGCTTGGAGGGCAGAGAGGAAGGATGGAGAGAAGCCAATATTGCCTGTGAACATCTGTGAGGATTGTACTGAGAGCTAGCTAGCTGTGAGAGCTAAGGATTTCCACCATGTATGATAATACAATAGTGTGGGGTTTTTAGCTGAGGCTTTCCCCAAAGTATTTTCATGTGTGTTGTGCCATTGATATTTCTTCTTCGGGTTATATTGTTCAGCTCGATCTTTAAGCTAATGGAAATTGATAGTAGAAGTAGGTTACAGTATTCTGCTTTGATTTATATTGCATTATCGGGTTAACATACCATCAAATTTTCTACATGGTATCAGACTTGGATTTTTAGAAATGTTCTACATGGTATTAGAGCTATGAACAATATATTGAGAAGAGAATTTGAAGTTTGAAGTTCGGGGTTGCAGGTGCAAATTGAATTCATGTCATACTTCAAGGTTGGCCAATGGCGATCTCTGGCTTCAGACTCGAGTATGCCTTGGAAGGTAGCTCGAATTACATAGCATGGAAAGATAGAATGGAGGCTCTATTAGAAGACAATGGCTTGAAGGAATTCATTGATCAAGAAATCCCAAAGCCAGCTTCAACTAATGCACAAGAATTGGCTGAGTGGAAGAAGTGTGTGGCAAAGGCGAGACAGATCATACTTGAGGGAGTTCAAGACCATATTGTCTCGAGTCTCCATGGGAAGGATACTCCATTTTCAATGTGGAATACATTGAAGGACCTCTACGAGAACAATAGCGACTAGAGGAAATTGGCACTCAAGGATAAGCTTCGAAGAATCAAGATGGAGAAGGGCGATACTATTTCCACATATTTGAACAAGCTCACCACCTATAGAGATGAGCTTGGAAGTGTGGGAATAACTACTGCCAATGATGATATGGTGAGCGTCGCTCTCCTTGGCCTTCGAAAGAGTTGGAATAGATACCAGGACTCTGTGAATGGAAGGGAGAAACTGTCATATTAGGAACGACTATGGTCAAATATTATGCAGGAGGAGATTAGGAGGAGCACACGAGATGGTTCTTCATCCAAGAATGATGATGAAGAAAATATGGCCTTAGCAAGGCAAGGAAAGGGAAGGGGAAGGCTTCCCATTTCAAATCGAATTCTTCTCATGGAGGGAAGAAGGGTGACATGTCTAAAGTAAGATGCTTTAATTGTCACAAGATGGGACATTATGCGACTAATTTCCCATCGAAGAAATCCAAGAAGGGATCCTTAGAAGGATTGGAAGGTGAGGCATTAGCCTCTTAGCTCGAAATGGACTTTACCCTCATCGCATGCATGGTGTCATCGATGGTGGGTTGTGTTTGGTATCTTGACATTGGAGCCTCATTCCACATGACCGGTGAAAAAAATTTATTCAGTGCCTTGGAGGAGAAAGACTTCAAGATGTGCATAGAGATGGGTGACGATGGAAGGTATAGTGTTTCAGGAGTGGGCTCTATTGCTTTTTAGAGGGAGCATGGAGCTCCTCTCACCTTGATAGATGTGATGTATGTTCCTGGACGGAAGAAGAACTTGGTATCAATCATGATGTTGGAGGACAAAGGCTACGATGTTGTCTTCCGTAAAGGAAAGGCATTCCTAAGACATATAGCCACGGGTCAGACCAAGAGGATAAGGAATCGGGTGAAGAATCTTTATAAACTAGAGGTAGATGATTGTGCAACATTGAGTACGAAAGAAAAATTGGTGCAAATCCAAGACATTGGCGAGTTGTGGCACATGTGGTTGGGCCATTTTCATCATGGGGCTTTGAAGATAACGCAACAAATATCTATAGGACTTCCCAAAGGTAAACTTGAGCAAGTTGACACATGCAAAGGTTGTACCTTAGGAAAGTACACCAAGTCTTCCTTTCATGATCGAGATAGTTGAGCAGAGGCTATCTTAGAGCGAGTTCATACTGATTTGTGTGGACCATTATCAACGGCATCCACAGTGAAGCAAAGGTATTATGTGATTTTCATTAATGACTATTCTCGTAAATGCTGGACTTATTTCATGCAGAAGAAGGACCAAACCTTCACAAATTTTTGTGAGTTCAAAGCTTTGGTCAAGAAAGACTCAAGGAAGAAGATCAAGACCTTGAGAAGTGACAACGATGGAGAATATGTCTCTCAAGAGTTTCAGGACTTCTGTGCAACAGAAGGAATTAAACGAGAGTTGACAACACCTCATAACCCATAGCAGAATGGAGTGGTCAAGAGGAAGAACATAACTATTGTAGGGGAAACACAGGCAATGATGCATGACCAAGGCCTACCACTTAACTTGTGGGCTGAGGCATGCAACACAATGGTCTATTTGCATAATAGAAGCCTGCATCGCATAGTTGGGATGAAGACACCAGAGGAAGCCTTCTCCGGTAAGAGACTAGATGTGGGTCACTTTTGGATCTTCAGCTCATCGGTATATTTCTATGTGACAAAGGATGCACGAAAGAAGCTTGAGCCAACAACAGAGCTGGGGATATTTGTGGGGTACACTGATACACCTCAAAACTATCGGGTGTACTTGCCTGCCAATCGGAGGATAGTGGTTCGCAGAGATATCAAGTTTGATGAGCAAAAGGCCATGCGAGTTTTCGTTGAGAGGGATCTCCAACTATAAGTTATGGAAGAACTGTTGGTTCCTAAGGAGGAGGAGCCTCAAACTGATGTGGAGCAGCCACGTGCAGAGGTTCCAAGAGTGGAGATAGCCACTCAAGCAGAGTCTTCTAGAGATAGACGGAAGCACACAATAGAAGCTGACAGATTGTTGGAGGATGTGAGAGATAATGTGGGAGCACCATATTCTTAGCACAGACAGAGGAGGTCACCTGAGAGGTGCACTTAATACATGGCCCTTGCTGGGGAATGTGTTGAGACCAAGCCATCTTCCTTTGATGAAGCAGTTCAACAACTGATTTGGGTTGATGCTATGATGGAGGAGTATGACTCCATAGTTCGTAACAGTGTTTGGGACGTGGTTTCGAGATTAGAGAACAAGTCAGTTGTGAGTTCCCGTTGGCTTTACAAGGTAAAGAAAGCTGCTGATGGTAGTGTGGAGAAGCATAAGGCAAGATTTGTTTCCTGTGGAATTTCACAAATCATGTTGCTGTAGTATATTTCGACAAAGGAGGAAGATGCTGAAATTTTGACAAAGGCATTGTCAAAGTGTAAATTTGAGTTCCATAGAGATAGGATCGGGGTGGCAGATAATCCCTTTATTGTTGAGAGGGAGTGTTGAAATATGGTAACAAGAATATTCCAATTTAATTTATCTTTGAACAAAATTTTGAATTAAAATCGAATTTAGTCTTAACAGCTACTTGGAAATAATTTATTTATTTATTTTAAATTAATTAGTTGGAGAAATTCAAGTTAGAAGTCCTTTTGAAGTCATGCAAGATTTATCCCTTAAATTAAGGAGATGAGATTGAGTTATATTTGATTTGTAATTAGTTAACTCAGTTTACTGAGTTAAGTCCAGTTAAATTAGTTCAAACAATTTGAGGAACTAATAGTGATTTAATAGTTAGTTGATGCATTAATGCACTCAACTAGTGCTACTCCAGTTAACTAAAGATTTCCTCATCAGAAACTCATGCATGTCTATTCTAAGAAAGATCCAGTTGAGATAAATGTTCAAGGACAATGTACTATCAGTTTCATGTGTTTTCTAAGTTTTAAATATAAAAATTATTCATATTTGTATACTAAATTGGCATATAGAAATCTAGTTGTTGAGGGGTATTCCATCTTGGTCATTAACACGATGACAAAGTTAAACCATGGAACCAAATGGGACAAGCTCTGCCATAGTTGGCGAACTGCTAGACTAATCCAAGGAATAGGAGAGATGATTCATAAGTTTCATTACATAATGGTCAATCATTTTAGATGAGGGAGAAATAAAGCAGTGGACTTCCCAACCAATTGGGGATGCAGTAACCAAAATGACCCTGTGGAAAAAATTTGGCCAATTCAAACCTAGGATGAATGGTACCGGGCCCTATAAGAAATCATGTTGTATGATCATAGACAAAGTTTTCAGCATGGCCAATCAGTGGGCCAAACCCCCGATCGATGTGTGAGCTAACAGATTATCACATTAGGATGGAGTTAATGGTTAGTACTACAAGGTATAGAACACAGGCCCCCACATGCTCGAGGAGATGGGTGTGGTGTTCCTTTGCAAGATGGAAATCATTGCATATAGGAGAGGTGGCAACAGGAGGAAGGGAAGTGTTGGATTTTGTAATTGCCCCAGAGAGAAGTCTAGTGAGTATCAGAGCGATTGTGGACAAGGAGATTGAAGCAGCGAGATGATTCTATGGCACCACGAGCAAAAAAAAATCCATCGACTGCACGTGAAGGATTATGGTTTACCTCACTATACAGGACTAGGCTAGAGAGACCATGGCACGACTTGCAAAAACCCAAGGCCGTAGTAAGAAACCTCGTGCGACAAGGCAAGACACTGAACCTAGACCTTCAAGTGGTCGAGAGGGTCAAAATTCTGTTGAATAGTTAATTAGTGAGGTGACAATTGCTTACTGAGAGGGAACCAATGAATAAATTCGAAATTTGTTAGAAGAATGGGAAGTAGAAGTGAAGCAGGAGAGTGAGACGGATACAGAATTGGAGGACTGGAGAGTCCTTGTCCCAGACCCTGGAAATACAAGAGGCATAATCACCCAATTCAAGCAGACCCTCTACTTATACTGGCTGATGAAAATCCTGCTAGGAAAGCCAATGGAGAAAATCTCGGTAGGCATGACAGTCATAGTTCAAGAAATGACAAATTACAAGCATGAATTTCAGAAGGCACAGTTCCAACTGCATAAACAAGATGTCCACCTTGGTCGAATTGAACAACGCTTGCCATGTATCTTGGTCTAGACACAGTTTCCTGGTACGAATGCCAAATATCCAACACCGATGGAATCAACATCAGCTAAACAACATGATTAGCATGCCTACTTTCTAATATTTTTGTTTATATATGCAGATAGATTTTAAATTTGTCTATGCAATTATATATGTATGTAGAACTCTAGAGTATGGAAGTGAACAAGAATCTGAAACTTATATTTCTTGGATAGAGAGACTTAAGATTTTTTTTTACTAGATGACATATAATGCAGATAGGTGGCCAACAAACTTGGTTTCCATATTGGTCAAGTCAAGGCCACCTAACTAGTTCTATGTGGTGTAAATTTTCTCTATAATTAATGAAAAATGAGGATCTACCAAGCTTAACAAAAAAAAATTGTATACTAAATTAGAAAATACAAATTTTGAAATTAACATTTCCATTCATATTAATATTAAAATAAGAAAGATTATTATCAAATATGAAAAAAACTCTTTGTTATTAAAAGACTTTGAAGAAGTTCAATGCGTCTTAAAAGCATGATTTACTTTCTTTTCCATTTTACGTCAACTATATTTGTTGATATGGAATGTTGTATGAGTTTCTCTCAAAGTATGGAGTGTATTTTCCATTTGCAAACTATTGAAATTAATATTAATATTTTTAGTTGTGCCATGGGGTTTTAGGACGTGAGGGCTTCTCTCGAGCCTTGTTGGCCCCTTGCATAAAAGTGAATAAGCTCCTGGAGGCACTGTTGCCTTATTGCAGAGTGTAGGGGGCTTTATGTGTTCTACAACAATGCAACTAAAATGTGTCCCAACAACCCCTTGATAACTATTGTAAACCCTCTGGTGAAGCTGAGTTCCTATAGGCCATTTGGGCATTATGTATTCTTGTCCATGATTAGTGGGATTTGGACTAGTAATCCTACAATAATATGGATTTGCAATTTTCTTGGTTTTGTTATCACAACTGAATTATTAATGGAGGGTGCTCAGAAACTTTGTCTTATACACAAGCATGGGGTTTTTTCACTCTTAAATATAAAATATTATTTATCTCTCAAATAAAATTCTACTGGAATTAATGTTACACATATTAAATTTCATAGAGCAGTTTTCTTATAAAACAATAAAGTACATTAGTTAAAGTATGTAACATTTTTCATATAAATGTTATAGTTTTTAAGGATAATGATCATTTAACTTATTTATCTGAATTAAAGTCTCCGTTGCAGTTCATTGTCAACAGCGGAAGCCAAAATAACCTCATTTCTGCAGAGGTCGTGAAGGGGTTGTGCCTAAAGACTACAACACATCCACAACTGTACACCATTGAGTGGATTCGCCAAGGATGAGATCTTCGCATTAGCCAATAGTACTTCCTTCCCTATAGCATCAAGCCCTTCACGTAAGAGGTACTGTGTGATGTTGCTCCTCTTGAAGTTTGTGATGTATTTTTAAGACAACCATAGTTGTGGAAGCGGCATGTTGTATATGAGTCTAGACCTCGCTCTGTGAATATTACATTGGCCAACAAGTTGTATAGGACACCTGAGGTAGATCTGCTTGCCACCATCTCATTGATCACTGCAAAGCAGTGTAGTAAGATCATTTCCCAGACCAGGAAATTTGTTTTCCTTGTGATTTTCCCTCAGGGAAAGGATAAGGTTGTGGCCACGACTTGTAAAGGACTAATATAACTAATGTGATGATAGACAAGACACTAACAACCAGGGATGGCCGACTGAAAAATAGGTCAAGAGACACTGCAGAGAGGTGGAATCAGGTTTACTTCCCTTGAACAAAAGCACGACTCAATGATGACCATGTGGTAGCATATGATGACTCTGTATAAGTTCGTCATGTATGAAGCACGAACGAACTCTCCATATGATTGGAAAAGATAACCAATTGCAGGAGAACTGACTCTATAAAAAGGTTAAGGTGTACCTAAGTCAATCAAAATCCCATTGAAATGGAGGAGATTCTTTGTTCAAGTGCTTTGTTCAAGGGCGACACGACTGACTCTAGCTGCCAATCAGTACAAGGGGAGGAACTATTTCCATCCCTTCTACATCTTTATTTGGGTATACTGCTAGCACATCCTTGTTTGGGTCTACTTCCATTCCGTCGACGAGTGGAAGTTCCCAAGCACATGCATCCAGTTTTGGATTCTTCCCTTTTGGAATGCCCTCTCAAGGTATTCCTTCAGTTCCATTAAGTGTACCATTAACATGCCCCTCTCCTTCAAAAAGTGTTGTCCTCAATGCTTGAGTAGTTCTTGATGCTTCTGTATAAAATTCTTGTCCTTCCATGTGAAAATTTCAATAGGTAAGTTCTTCCATTTGATAAGATTCTTTGAAATTGATCGATTTCGTAGTTGTCAACTTCTCGGTTCTGTAAATGCTTCAGGTTCCAATATGCTTTTTCCTTTCCTTGTCAAGTTCTGGCAATATTGTTGGAACTGGGATATTTAGAGACTTTTGAATGAGTTCCCACACTACTTCACCATTCTTCCATTCATACCTTCCTTTGTTTATCAAATTTGGTTGGATAGTTGTACCAACCTCTACCATTTCTGCAACCATATGTTCAATTTCACTCCTTTGGGCATATGGATATATATAAGGCTTGACGTTTGGAGGAACACATCCTGGAATAAAATGAATAGCATGATCATGATCACGAATACGTGGGAGACCTTTGGGAGTCTCAAATACTTTGGAATGATTGTCCAAGACTTTTTGGAGATCTGGAGAAATACATGATTTTGATGTGCGAATAGTTAGTGAACATAATTGTGCAATTACATCTAGTTGTTCTTTCTTTAGAAGCTTTTTCATTCTGTCAGAGTTGATTATATTTCTTGGTTTCCCTGTGATACCCCTTAATTTAACTTCCTTTCCTTCCGAAGAAAATTTCATAAAAAGTTCTTGAAAATTAGAAGTTGTTGTACCCAAGGATTATAGCCATTGGAATCCTAGTACAACATCAACACCACCCATTGGAACAGAAAACATTGGGCTATTCAATAAATATTCTCCCATGGATAGCTTGATATTATGGCACTTTCTAGAGCAATTTATGGTTCCTCCACTTACAACCATCACTTGACACTCTGGTGTTTGTTATAGACATATTTCGGCACTGCAAGCCCAAACTCATATGTCCATAAAATAAGGACTCCTTAAGTCCCTAAAAGTGTTGCTTCATACCCTAAAGGATCATGGTCAACTGATTACATCATTTCCCAGAAGTTCCACCTGAAAAACTACTTAGAATTGGCCAAAACTAGACCATACAGACTGCTCCATGGGCAAGGTGCGATGCATACTGACTGCATAACTGGCTAGGTACGATGCATACTCAAATGGTCTTCTGTGGGGTGTGATGAGCAAGAATAGACAAATGGCAGAGACAGTTTGCAAAGTGGATGATCATGGAATCTTCCAGAAACTTCTCTTGTGACACTTGCCTCTCTGAATTCTTCCAGGGATGAGTAAGAGATCATGAAATCTCGAAGTGGAACCAAGAACTATCAGTGGAATGACACTAATCAAAAACCCAGAGCTGACTCACACTCTTGCAAGACATCTATAAATGGATTCCTCATCTGAGAGATCTAGAGGCTGGAATTTTGTATTTTGTAAGGAAGTGTTGTTGGTTTGGTGAGAAGAGACATTGCATTGTTGGGTGATTTTCTTGTTCATGAGGTGAAGAGGGCTTCTAAAACTAGCAGGATGATGCTGGATTAGACAGTTGGGTTGTAATCCTCTCTTACATTACTATTAATAAAGTTCTTTGAGTTTTCTTCCATATAATATTGTATTTGTGAATCTTATTGTTTATGAATGCAATTTTATGGTCAATGTGTTTCTGATTCTACATTGTTTATGATGTTATATATAGATATGATTTGATAGTTTGCTGTTACCTTGACTCTACAGGTACTCTTTAAAGTGGGACAAGTAAGAGAGGAGTAGCAAATTCTATCAGGAAAAGGAGAAATCAAGACAAGATCAAAGTGGAAGATCCAGGTTGGTCCTCTTTTCTTCTCTTCCATCTATCACACTTAAAGGAACTCTTGAAAATCTTTCATTGTTTGTTTATAAGATAGCTACCCATCTTAGTGGGACTAGCAGCTCAAATCGACACTAGTTTTCCCCGAAACAAAATGGTGACTCCACTGGGGAATTAATAGTTTGTTTTGTTTGCTTTATAAACTACAGACGGAGCCTGAAGTTAGCTAGCTAGCCTTTGAAAAGCTTTTGCTATGCAATTGTGCAGTAGATAAACGTTGCTTCAGTCAATCTCCGGGTTGGTTTATGAACTGAACATCTAAATTACAAAGAATTCTAAGTGCCCTTGTGGTAGCTCAGAACCTCATCAGATCCTACCCTTATGCTTTGTGTTTACTATCCATCATTACTCAGCCTAAATCACTGAACTCAGCTACAAATTTTGAGCAAAAACCAAGCTCAGTTTCACTCCTTGGCCCATCGCACTGTCTGTAACTGTGCAACCTGGATGCATCGCACCTCCCGTGTGTTGCAGGTGAGATGCATCCTTGTTTCCCTGTGTTGCAAGTGCGATGATTGAGTGATACTGTTTTCTTCTCTGAAATTTTGTTTTTCCTCCTTGTTTTCAGTTTTATTCAGTAGTTTTATTGTTCATGATTAGTACCTTCTTGTTGAAAGCATCCTCCTTCACATTATTTCAACGTCCATCATTAAGGAATTGTAAATGTTTTTGTGTATTTGTCAATCATTTATAGTTTTCCTTTGTCGAAAGTGTGTTATAGCTCCAAATCCCACTCTTATGATTTGTGATGCTGCACTCATGGCCCAGGGCAACCCTTCCTTCCAGACCTGGTCCACAAATTTAAAAAACAATGTTTTATTCCCTATACGCGACTTTGCCCTGAGTTACACGCGTGTACACGCGGGTTTGTCATATCCAACCCGCGTATATCTATTAAAACATTTAAAAAATATATAATTTCCTCTTTTTCGGGCGGTGATCGCGGGTTTACCTGCTGGATCACCGGTTAGTGCCCGTAGCCCAACTGTTCCCAACCAACTCCTAACTAAACAACTACTTTGGAGAGGGTATACAAAGACATCAATGGGAAGGCCAAGGGGAGAGAGAAGAGAGCAAGATCATAATGCTGAGATTTTTCCCTTAGATCAGGTCTGAAGTCCCTAGTGCTTTCTGCACTTCCCCCATCTTGCATAGGAAACCCTTGTTTCCATGTATATTGGTGATCATTCATCCTTGATACCATCTTTGGAGTAGGACTTGGAAGGAGCTCTTGACGGAGGCTTGAGGCTGGAACGAATCCGGGAGGAAGCATGCTTGGAGCCTGCTGAAGGTGTTCAGGTGATATCTTTCCGATATTTGTACTTTATTTGCCTTTATTTATAAAGAAACACGTCTTTGTTCCCGAATAATCTTTCTTTATGCTTATGAAATTCTTGTGTTGAATTCTTGTAAAAGTGGTTACTTAAAGATTTTTATAACTAACTTTATAGCATGAAGATGATTTATACATAAATATTTGTACTAGTACTGTTGCGTTCTTTGGTTTGTTTGTCTTGCAGGTCAAAGAAAGAAGAAGGGAACTCCAAGGAGGGTTTGCACCCTAACGGTCTTCTCGAGCGTAGGACCATAGGTATGTGCCCTAAACCTTAAAGATTTGCTTAAAAGTAAAGATGATGGCTGTGTGTGTGTTTCTTTAAAATAGCAATTTTCAGTCTGGTAGAGTCTTAGCCCAAAGGACCCTAGGGGTACTTTCCCTTAAACCAAAGTGGCCTAATCGAATTGTCTTTTTTGATGCAAGTGTCGTAATTGTCATTCTGAATTAAAAGAAGAGTGTCGTAAAGTCTTCCTCTTCTAAATAGTTGATTGTACTTTTGTCATTTGTACTTGATTTGAAATTATTAGTATTTGAAGTGTCGAAAATATTTTTCAATTCGAAGTCGAAAAGTGTCATCTTAGTCTTCCTTTTGTTTTGAAAAGAAAATTGTTAGTACTGTCGCTTTGAAAGAAAATAGTTCAGATCTGTACTTAGCTTTCTTTTTGGCATTCACACATTAAGAAAGCGGAAAACAAATACATGCATGTGCATTTGCAAATTTTAACTGCATGCGAAATTTGATTTAGGAAAGTGCATTTAGTGTGTGCTCTATGCTCTCTATTGAAAGAAAAATCATTATCTTCTTTCCTTTGTAGCTAGGATTTTCATTGCTAAAAGAACATAAATGAGTACTGTTTATCATTTTAGATTGCATATTTAGGAATTTCACATCTACATCACACGGAGAACCTTGAAAGACAACCTTCTAAGCAAGATCAACTCTAAAATAAACCTCAATGAACATAAAAATGCTTTGGAGCCTAACGCAACACATCTAGAAGTCTAGGCTAGAGACGTGTTCCAACATCGTAAAACCTAGTAACTATTGTTTTCATCGAAGGTTGGGTGATTCCTCCGCTTTGATATGACAAGTGCCAGTACGGACTTGTGCTCCCCGTACCGTCGAGTATATATTGGGAGACTATACTAGGCTGATATCCTTTATCCTTAGGAAGTCGTGTCTGCCGCCATATCAATCGTAATTCACTGAACACAACATTTGGGAAGATTGATTGTCGTACATAAGTCCTTGGTAATTTCTCTATCATTTATCACCAAGTCAAAGTGTATTTAAAATTTATTTTAATCAGAATAACATCCATGTTCCTACGTTGATCTGAGGTTGAGATAATGGAGTCTACCAATCAAGGAATCCCCCTTGGAGGGAATCCTAGTCCTTTCTCCTCTTGGGGAGATATTGGTTCTCCATATATGGCTACATTGTCTCTTCCAGGAATAACAATTGGCCTTCCAGTATGGCTTTTCTCGACCTCTGTCATTCAAAACACCGCAATTCCTCAACAATCTAATTAGAAACCAGATGATACTGAAGTTACCCCATCGCATTGTACTTCGTTTGTTTCTCCTTCCCCTTCTTCCTCTCCACTTGGTGAAACTAGTGACACTAAAAACCAAGTAACTAAGAAGAAAAAGAAAGGGAAGGAGAAGAAGAATAAGCCAGCTAAACAAGGGAACGCTAATGCATAATCTGGTGAAAATCCGCACACTTAAGTTTCCAAACCAAAAAGTCCATGCATAATTTGCAAGGAGAGACATTACCATCGAGATTTCCCTTGCATCTTGTGAATCTTTAGAGAATGGTCTCCCCGTTTGCACCATTCGGTGTCATCAACCCCTGACAGTCAGGTTGACAGTACACCATCAACTAGTGAAAATGAAGTCAATCGACAGAAAGGAAAAGTTAGAGTTCCATGTAGGTTATGTGAGGGTAATCATACTATTCACCATTATCCTTTTCTGGATGAAGCCAAAAGAATTTTGGATAACCATCCTGCTTTACCGTAGCAACTTCCACCTGGATACAAGAAACTCTTGCCAAGTCCTTCACTAGTTGAAAACCTGATTGACATAACTCAATTGTCGATCAAATCACCTATCATTGAAAGTGAACCTTCTGAGTCCATACCGGATCAAAGTCAACTGGTTGAGATGGCAGTCAACCCAGTCTTGCCTTCAAAAAATCCGCCTTCAGATGATATAGTTTCCAAAGAGGATGAGAACGACACCGTTCAAGTTATTTTTGTCGATATAGAGTCTAATGAACTTGGGGGCAATCTGCCCATTCCTTCACAACAAGAAGAGACCCCCCTAGTTCATGAAACTTACTCAGACATTTATCAAGTACCTCCTCCAAGCAGTCTAGTCATTTTCTTTGATTGGATTCAACTAGCGAAACCTCGCCTTCCATCTAATGTACCATTCCAAATCATAGTACAAGTTTACAAAATGATCGTGTTTGGAACTATCATAGATGAAGGGGCTTCAGTGAGTATCCTTTCCTCAACTTCTTGGAAAGCGCTTGGTTTGCCATCACTTTTGCCTGAAATACAAAATTTGTCAGGCTTCAACAAAGGAACCAGTTGACCATTAGGGATCCTTCCAAAGTTGCCTATAACTTTGAGAAAGAAAACCGTTCATTTGAATGTGATGGTAGTCCAAGATCCACTAGATTACAATCTACTCCTTAGACATGATTATATATATAGCATGGAAGCCATTGTTTCCACATTCTTTCGAGTGATATATTTGCCACATGAAGGTAGACTGGTACAGCTTGTCGACCAACTTTCATTTCCTGGTTCAAACACAACTATAAATCAACCATCATCCCTAAATGGTCTCTTCACATCAACAATGTCTCTTCAACCTTCATCCCATCCACCTAATTACCACGAGTAGTTCAGTGAGTGTGATCAAGGTTAGGGGGCATGCACCCTAGCTTGCTTTAGCAGACGAACCCAGAGGAAAAGAGAGATTTTCTTGAAAGGTTACAATACTTGGATCGAATAACATTCCTGTATAGGTAATGTGATCAGTCTAACATGATTATTTCCTTTGTAAAATTGTGAATGGAAGCTCACAACATTCACCTTCATACGTTATGTGATTGGAAGCTCACAACAATCACCTTCATCTATTTTGATGGACAAAGCAAAGGAAGAGTTTTTGTCGGCTGACAGAAACAATCCTGCCTAACCACAGGAAATTCCATTTGGTAACCTAGAAACTCTCCTTTTACTGAAGACCTGGGGGCATGCAAACCTTTGCATGCAAGTGAAAAGCGACCTTTGATTTTCTTAGTTTGTAGGTTCTTAACCCTTTAACCCTGTAGCTCGGTCATTTCTAGCTTACATAAAAAGGTCATGAGCACATGTTATAGTAGTGATCAAGCTCATTAAAAAGAGACATTATCAAAAGATTGGTAGGAGCAATGTTCCCGCAAGGTTCAAGCTTGTTAAAAAGTCAACCTGCACTGAGCACATGTTGGCACAAGGTTCAAGCTCATTAAAAGTTAAGCCGCCTTTGGTAAATAACCTTTGTGATCGCTTTGCTATTTGCCATTTTTGAACTTTGGTTGTGTTCCTTTAGTCACCACCATTTCATTCGGTCGACCATACGCTTCCACTTGATTGTTTACCCTTTTGAGGAACATTTGTGAGGAGTGATTCTGATTGCCACCCTCTTCACACTGCCATGTTTTGAGAAGTTCCAAACTTACCTGGAACCAACTGCTACCCAGAAATACCACTCGTTCCTAAAAAACAAGCCTCTTTTAAACTCTTTTTAGACTCGTTAAATATAAAAAGATTGTCGAGCTATTGGCCTTTCCAGCTCATTAAAGTAAGGGGAATGCCATCCCTCTCATATATTTTAATCTTTTTGGACTTGAGAGATTATTAAACAAAAATATCAAGTGCTTGTCTTTGTCGGCTCGTTAAAACTATGGATGATATGTTGCTGGTTGGAAATGACAAAGAAATTATTCAAGACTTGAAGACCCAATTGTCCTCCAAATTCGACATGAAATACCTTGGAGCTGCAAACTACATTTTGCACATGGAAATTAAAAGAGAAAGGGCAAAGAGGAAGCTCTGGTAAAACCAGAGGAAGTATGTTGAGATAATACTACAGAGGTTTAATATGCAGGATAGTAAACTGGTGAAGGTTCTAATTCCTATAGGTGTAAAGTTATCTGCTGAACTGTGTCCCAAGACACAAGAAGAAGAAGAGGACATGTCCCGTGTTCCATATGCAAGTGTAGTTGGTAGCTTGATGTATGAAATGGTCTGTACTAGACTAGACATTGCACATGCAGTGGGAGTATTGAGTAGGTTTATGTCAAAACCAGGGAATGATCACTGAACAACAGTGAAGCGGGTTTTCAAGTATTTGCGTGGCACTAGTGATTATAGTTTGTGCTACCAAGGAAGATCGGGATTAGATAAAGTGTTGGATATTCGTGGCTTTGTTGATGCAGACTGGGCCGGAGATCTGGATCAGAGAAGATCTACAAGTGGGTATGTGTTTAGCCTATTTGGAGGTGCAGTCAGTTGCATGAGTAAGAAACAATCTGTAGTGGCACTATCAACTATAGAGGCAGAATACATGGAAGCCACTCTTGTAAGAAAGGAAGCATTTTAGTTGCAGAGATTGTGTTCAAGTATGGGGTTAGTACAGGGAGCTATAAGGATAGACTGTGATAGCCAAAGTGAAATTTTCTTGGCAAAGAACCCTGCTTACCATTCGAAGACAAAGCACATTGATGTTTAGTATCACTTTGTGAGGGATATGATAGAAGACAAAAAGGTGTTGCTGGTAAAGGTGGACACTTTGAATAATACTGCAGATGCATTGAAAAAATCTGTGAGCTCTGAGAAGTTCTCTTGGTGTAGAGAAATAATGGGCGTTGTAGGGCTGGATAAATGACTAAACTCTCTTGTGGCCCCCTGTGGAAAGAAAACAACAAGTGGAAGAATGTTGGGTTGTGTTATATTCTTTCCATGACTAGCCTACGTAGTTTACGGGGGGATTAGATGGGGGGCAGAGCCCCCCCTTGATTGCACTGATTACACAGTGGGTAGCCCCCCTCTACAGGGTTCGGGGTAGCACCCTAGGGAAAAAAAATTTTGGACCCTATATTAGGTTGGGTGGACCTACCTATGGTTTTGTGCATGGTTTTCGCACATGGCTTTGGACATGATGGTTTTCGGTCCATGGTATTGGATGCTTCAACATGTATAAATATGTATTGTAACATTGAAAGGAACATAATGAAAAATCAAGTTGGTAGTCCAAGTTTGGGATCCTAGGGAAAATCTCTGTGTATATGTGTTTTATGTGTTATTCTCTTGCATTGTTTATTTCCTATGTTTTAGAATTTTTATGCAGGTAATTTCTGTACGGGGTTAAAACCTAAATTTGAGCACAAAATAAGAAAGGGTGCAGAGCCGAGACATTGGTGATTTATGGTACAGTTGATTGGGCCATTTGCATCATGGGGCTTTGAAGATATTGCAAAAAATCTCTACTGGTCTTCCCAAAGGTACACCTAAGCAAGTTGATACATGCAAGGAGTGTACTTTGGGAAAATACACCAAGTCTTCTGTTCACGAAAGAGACAATCGAGCAGAGACTATTCTAGAGCGAGTCCATTCAGATGTGTGTGGACCATTCTCAAAAACATCCACGGCTAAACACAGGTATTACATTATATTTTTTGATGACTATTCTCGTAAATGTTGGATATTTTTCATGTAGAAAAAGGATCAAACTTTCACAAAGTTTTGTGAGTTTAAATCATTGGTGGAGAAAGAGTCGGGAAATAAGGTTAAATATCTATGGAGTGATAACGATGGTGAGTATGTCTCAAATGAGTTTAACAACGTCTGTGCAGTAGAAGGGATTAAACGGGAGTTGATGGAACCTAATAACCCTCAATAGAATAGGGTGACCAAGAGGAAGAACAGAAGCATAGAAGGGGCAACAAGGGTGATGTTGCATGATCAAGGCCTTCCACTAGACTTGTGGGTTGAGGCATGCAACACAATGGTTTATGTTCAAAATTGTAGCCCACATCAGATACTTGAGATGAAGACACCAGAGGAGGATTATTTCGATAAGAGGCTAGATGTTGGTCACTTTAGGATTTTTGGGTCATCGGTATATTTCCATGTGACGAAAGATGTCGGAAGAAGGTTGAGCCTATAACATAGTTGGGGATATTTGTGGGGTACATTGATACACCTCACAAATATCGGGTGTACTTTCCTACCAACAGGATGACAATGGTTCGCAGGGATGTCAGATTTGATGAGGACGAGGCCATGTGAGGTTCCCTTAAGAGGGAGCTTGAGCTACATGTGGATGAGGAGATTTTAGATCCTAAGGTTTAGGAGCCTCATATTGATGTGGAGCAACCACATGTATAGGATCTGGGAGTGGAGACATCCACTAAGGTAGAGTCTTCTAAAGATGGAAGAAAGAGCATGAGAGAGGCTGAGAGATTGTTGGATGATGCACGGGGTAATGTGGGAGCACCCACTTCTCAGCGTAGGTAGAGGAGGTCACTTGAGAGGTACACTAGATACATGACTCTTATGGGTGAATGTGTTGTGACAAAGCCATCTTCCTTTAAGGAAGTAGTGCAGTAGCCTGTTTGGGTTGATGCCATGGTGGAGGAGTATGACTCCATAGTTCATAACAGTGTTTAGGATGTGGTCTTGAGACCGAAGGACAAGTCAGTGGTGAGATCTCGTTGGATTTACAAGGTAAAGCAAGCTATAGATGGTAGTGTGGAGAAGCATAAGGTTAGATTTGTGGCCCGTGGATTTTCACAGGTAGAGGGGATTGATTATGATGAGACCTTTGCTCTTGTTGCAAGGTACTCGTCAATCAGATCTATATTGGCACTATCAGCACAGATGGGTTGGAAGATACATCAAATGGATGTGAATACAACCTTCCTTAATGGCATAATTGAGGAAGAGGTGTACATAGAGCAGCCTGAAGGTTTTCAGACCCTCGACCATGATTCACATGTGTGCTAGCTCAAGAGAGTTTTGTATGGGATGAAGCAAGAACCCTGTGCTTGGTACACCAGGATAGATAGCTACTTCACCAGGTTGGGCTTCCCGAAGAGTGAAGTGGATGCAAATATGTACCACATAATGGTGGAAGGTAAAATTTTGATCATTGTACTTTATGTTGATGATTTCATACTGACAGGTGATGATCAGTTGATCAAGTTGAGATGAAGGACATGGGGCTCGGAGATAGCGAGTTGTTTGTGTCTCAGGGAAAGTATGCCAATGAGATACTCAGGAGATTCCGCGTAGAGACTCCTATAGTAGGTAACTGGAGGAAGGAGGATGCTACTTCAGGGGAAGCAATGGAAACTACTATTTACAAGAAGCTTTTGGGTTCACTCATGTACTTGGTGAACACACGGACGTATATGTGCTATGTAGTTAACCAGATTAGAAAAGCGATGGTTAGGCCTACCAAGTTGTATTGGAAGGTGAAAAAGCATGTATTGAGATACCTCAGGGGCTCTTCTCAGTATGGACTATGGTATAAACGGATAGAGGGAGTGAAGCTTCAAGGCTTCACCGATGCAGATTGGGTAGGGAGTCCATCCAACAAGAAGAGCACATAATGAGGGATCTTTAGTATTAGGTCAAAGGTAGTTTCCTGGTACAACAAGAAATAGAGACCAGTTGCACTCAGTTCAGTAGAGGTAGAGTACATGGCTACGAGTCAGGAAACATGTGAGGGCATCTAAATGAGGAAGATTCTGGTTGGTTTGTTTGGTCAGCATATGGATCCAACTATGATTTACTGTGATAATCAGAGTTGTATCAAACTCTATGAAAATCCAGGTTTTCATGATCGGTTCAAACATATTGATATATGATATCATCATATCAGAGATTGTGTATTGAGGCGGATTATGTTGTTAGAGTATATTCCCGCGGAGGAGCAAGATGTTGACATTTTGATAAAGGTATTGTCAAGATGTAAATTCGAGTTTCACAAAGACAGGATCAGGGTAACTGATAATCCCTTTCTTGTTGAGAGGGAGTGTTGAGAAATGGCAACAAGAAATTCCAGTTTAATTTTTCCTTGAATTAAACTAAGAATTAAAATCAAATTCTATTCTCATAACAACTTGTAAATAGTTAATTAAGTTTCATTAACTTAGGAATTTCGAGTTGGAATTACTTTTGTAGTCATGTATATGTTATCCCTAAGTTTTAGGGGTCTAGTATGAGTTTAAATTGAGTTGGAAATTAGATCACTCATTTACTAAGTTAATTTCAGTTAAATTAGTTCCAAACTGTTTGAGGAACTAATAGAGAGTTAACATTCAGTTGGTGCACTTGTGCATCCACAAGTGTCACTTTAGTTAACTGAGGATTCCCTCATTAGTAACTCATGCACGTCATTTCTGAGAAAGACCGAGTTGAGATTAGAGTGCAGGGACAATGTACTATCAGTTGTATTATTTACTGGAGTGTAAATTTCATGCATGCATAAGAGATTGATCCTATGTTTGGATCCTATAGTTTTGGAAGCATGAATTCCCTTTATATATGGGCTATTCATCCTAGGAATTATGCAAGATATTAGGGCCTTGGAGAGCTACAAAATTGGCTAAGTGTTGGCCAAGAGTTAGCTTGTGACCTGAGATAGTTGAGCATACTTGTGAGGAATTGTTCTAGTAATAACAAGCTTTGTATCTTCACTCATATTTATGATATATGCAATATAGATAGTGGGGCTTTAAGTAGTGGCTTTCCCCATATATGTCTTGTGTTATGTGCCATTGATTTATCTTCTTCTTGTTCATATTGTTTTAATAGATCTATCGCCTTCCGTTGGTTGAAAGTAGAAGTAGATTCTTGTCCTGTGCTTTAGTACATTGCATGAGCTTATGAATCTACAAGTTTTTCTACAAGGAGTAGGTTAAGGGATGGAAGTTAAGATCCAACAAGTTAGGGAGGAAAGTTATATCTTAACAACCTAGAGGAGATTCCATCCACGAGGCACCCACGAGACTTCTAGAATAGAAGATTCTCATATTCTTTTTAGTTTTACCTTTGTTAAAACAATACTGCACCCCATGAACTGGAAAATGTGCAACAATGTCACAATACATCAGGTGTTTACAATGAACCAACCTAGTAGTGTCGCAATTAATAACGGTCCAACCTAGAACATCCTTTAAAATTAGGGGTTTTAAAGGCATTTTCACAAGATTATTATCTTCCTAAGTAAGTTTTCTCTTCTATCTTCTTCAGGGATTAATGGAAATTATGTTTCAGATGACCAAGGATAGGGGTATAACATTAATTTCTATGAATGCAACAAAATAATGTGTAACATATACCTATCAAAATTTGAATATATGTTGTGGCAGCTACCTCTATGGTTGTTCCATGTATAAGTGTCATTGATGGTTTTGAGTTTGATCAAACAAGAAGAAGCCAAGACATCTTGGAAGAGGTCAGATCCTGCTTCTAGCTTTCTAACACAACCCTTTTTTCTAAATATTTTTTCAAATTGAAATACCTCTCTAGGATACAAGATGCTGGGGAGATGAGAAGACTAAGATTCTTGATGGAGTTAAGAAAATGCATCTTATCTTTGGGCAATGAAGGGTCATATATTTTTGGAAGAAAATAAGTTTCTCACAAATCTGTGAGATGAAATTATATAACGAGAATTCCAAAAAAAAGAAAATATGTGAATTATGGATACCTCTTGAGAGTTCCAAATGATAACAAGACCTAACAATTAACCTTAGGCATCAAGAGCTATTGATTGACATCCTCAACCCCATTTGTCTATCAACTTGCATACAACTTCACAGGAAGTTATAATTTCCTGAAACATCAAGAAGGTTGGATGTTCCATGAGCCACTTTTCTTTGAGAACCATTTGCTTTCCCTTGCATTTGAGGCCTCCAATATTCTTTGATATTATCTTCATGGGGGAGATGAGTTGAGGGATAAACTTCTGAGATCAAATTTGTTCTACTTGAGTTGACAAGAATGCCACCTAGTTCTTCCAAATTTTGTTGATTTCTATTATAATATTTTTTCTTTTCATCCTTGTGTTGCTTTGTAGTCTTTTTCATAGGTTAGACATGAAACCCTAAAAGACTGGCACCAATTTTTCCTATTGAAACTTTTTGGGCTTAAATCCTTGATTTAGTAATGACTGTGCCTCGTATTTTGACTTAATGCTCTCAAAGGGAGATTGAGTCTTTATCTTTTCATCCCTTAGTAATTCTTGGGAGGTAGAGAGTGTCCAAATCCATTTCTTTTATTCCCTCATTATTGTGTGGTTACTTAGAATCTTTCCATGAGGTTTCTTAACGATCCAGATTCAGGGGTTTTGAGGAGGTAACTAGGGGAACCTTAGAGGATTCTTTGGGGTTACTAGTATCATGGATGTCTATTTGTAGGGGGGTGGGGTTTGGAGGAGGGGATGGGGATTCAATATTTTCAAGTGGTTCAAAGTTGTTTTTAGTAATAGGGTGTTTCCCAGATTTTGTTTATGGGAGTGGAGGCTTGGGTCAACAACAACAATTAGTCAGTCTAGAGAAGCCATCCTAAACTATAGATTGGCCTTAATGGAATGGTCTCGGGAACTAGCATGCATCAATTTCTATAGATATGCCTATATTTTGACATCTACATCAGTGGAACAAAATGTGTTCATAGTCCAAGGTTTGCTTCTAGATTTTGTCTTGATGGTAGAAATTAATCGACTTGAGAAATGGCTCTAGGATATTCATAGTTATGCATATGAAAGCGTAAGACATGTATATTTCTTGTTTATAGGCTTTTGAGACTTTGAAAAAATGGCCCAAATAATTTATGATGCTTGCTAATATTTCTTCGTCCCAAAATTCTCAAGGCAAGGAGTACATGCAGATCCAAATCAGGGCTACCGTAAAAAAATCTTTTTCAGGAACACATCTCTCCATCCAAAACCTAAGATATAATATTCCAAAGTTGAATAAGTATGGGTAATTTTTTAAAATCCTCATGGAATCATCCACATTGGCAAAGATTTTGGTGTAAAATCCTTTTTCCCAAACTCCAATTTGATCTGTCCTTTTGGATTCCTCTTGTGATGAATCTAGTAGGTGAGATATTTTTTCGAGGGCCACATGCCCAAGAATTTGTTTATTAAAAAATTATTTCTGATGTGTTGAATGTACTCAATTTGATTTGAATGCACCTCAAAATTTTGATTTGTGTCTTCTTTTGGAAGGAAACTTCTTGGAGGTCTTTAGCTAGTTGAAGCTTACCTTGAGGATCCTTGTTGCAAATATAAACTTCGATTTTTTGAAACCTCATCAAGTGAGCAGTAGTTTATTGAATGAAGCAATGGTCCCCTACAATAAATTTTCTATAGAGGGAGCTCCACTCTCTCCTACAACGTTGACCATGGCAACAAGAATTGCAGATGGTGTGAGTGGCGGGGAAGTCAACAAAAATGTAAGGAATGGTATTTTTCCTAAATGAAAGTAATGGTAACATTTGGTAGATAATGAATTTAATTAATCTTAAGGAAAGGTTGATTTTAGGTTTTCCGGGATGAAGCCTTAGGATATGGAGAATTTAATAAATAATTCCATTCATAAATAATTGTTGAAATTCCCATAAACTAAGTATTTTTCATAGTTAACTATACAATTTCCCATGGTTTAATGCTTCAATGCATGATAATCTTCATGAATTATGACATTTTCATTTCTAAGTAATGCTCCAAACCCCAATACTAATACTTCCTCCACTACTTAATATATAATTTCATTAATTTTAATTTCCTTCTAATCATCAGGAATTTTTAGGAATTTTAATGCTTGGCTTAGGATTAGGACAAACGCCAAGACTAGTTAGTATGTTCATTATTATAATTTCTACTTAGATCTAATAGATGGTTGGAGTGGTTTTCAAGGCATGGATATCTAATCACAATGAAATTGTTGTTCAAATAGAGGTAAAAATATAAGAATGCAATATAAATTTTCAAAATAAGAGTGCAATATAAAGTTTCAATATCTTCTATGTTTGTGGTTTTGATGAAAATATTATACTTCAAATATTATAATATCATTTCAAGAGTAGCTTAATATTTGAACCTACATTAGATAAGAGCTAATAGATTTGAAGTTTCATTAAAATAATTATTTTTTATGCCAATAATATTAACGTATTTTGCATATTATATATATTACTATTGTGGTTTATTATATTATATTAATGTAATTTAATAGTAAGAGATAATATTAAGGGTCATAATATTAATTATTTTGCACATTTAATTAGGCATTTAGATTTCTAGATAAAGTATGATGATTTGGTGAGGCTTCATAGCAAATAAATGACACAATGAATTAACAATATAAATGAAATCAACCTAGCGTTATTTCACCAATCTCCCTTTGTTAGCTAATTAACATGAGCATTAAAATTGAAATATGATAAATGAATAAAACTCATCCAGAGGAATGCTATTGTGGACCCGCTAAATCCAAATTACATGAAGATGTGAGTTGAAGCATGTCTTGAAGAGAGTGTTGCATTTTTCAAATGACTCTACACATGTAGTTCCATTTATTTAGAAAGTGAATTGAATCCAATCTCCAGATAATGCAGTTAATAATACCAATATAGTAACGTTATGGATCTGGGTGCCCTCTCGAATCATGATGCCCATAATTCCTCCCATGCCAACACAATCTAGAGCATTAATGGATGGGGTTGGGTGGTGATTCTCCTCTATAAACCTTGTAGATCACATTCAATGCAAAGGGGGAAGTCATGTTCAGACAAGGAATTGACATTCATACCTTCCTTGGAACATGGATTCAGATGTTATACCTCATAGGGACATTCATTCATGCACACAAACTGCTCTACGGATGATTGGTCTCTATTGCATTTAAATAGTAACAAAGGTTGAGGAGCTTGGCACATAGGGCATAGTTCTTTTTAACTAAACACTATGGTCCATGAACATGGACACACCAAGGGAGGAGGGCGAGAAGGGACCGATAGTCTCACTCTCCATTGCATGGCCAAGGGGTGGAACAATTGAATGAAGATTTTCCACAACATATTAGATGATTGGCTGCAACCATGGAAGCACAGACATTCAATAACACTTTTAATGGTCACTGGGCAATTAGGAACTTGCTTGGTTGTCATTTGAGGGATTAGAAAGAGGTGCTATGTTTCATGGCAAACATAACTACGAACATTCATTTCCATCTAGTCTAGGATCAGTCAACCCTGAGGGTCCTATCAAGCATTCTTGGAATTCGATTCCCTCCTCCACCCCCTCCTCTAGCTTCCTCTAATTCACTAGATAATTTAGATAATGTAAACTCTATCCATCAAGGAAAGAATCCTCCTAGCTTTGAACATCCAGGGTCTTAGAAAAAGAAGGAAAACCAACCAGGTAGTCTCGACTCTTCCGACCATGTGGAGAAGGAGCAAAATTCTTCCAACAAGACAATCATTGTAGACAATTTGAAAGAAAAGACATTGTAGTAGGAGGCCAACACCAACACAAATGGAATGTTTGTTGAGTGGGAATGACCTTCATAGTTACCAAAAGGCTATGATGACCCATTACAGTATCTCTATTAGCCTGACCAGGCTCGCTAAGAATCTCCAACGAAGGCATTCTCAGCCTTTGCTACTTTTCTATTTTTCTTGTGGTCGTTTGTTGTCGTTGGCTACCTAATTTTTGTTACTCTTATTTTTCCTATGATTATATGATGTCAAAAATTAGTCTTAGGACTCTAAGAGATACCATCTGGTTTCCCACTTAAGGGTAGATGGTCCCTCCCAAGCATGCTTTAGGATGAGAAGGTTTTTGTATCTAGAACATACTCATCTTGAACATAGTCCACTCATGCTTATCCATGCATGTACTGTATGTAAACTTTTGATAATCTAATGAAATTTTGCTTGCTTACAAAAAAACTACTAACATAGCAATGAATTTTTCAAAAGTGACACTTTAAATTCAATTAGAAGGTTTGATACAACATATGCCCTAAACATGTTAAAAATTAGCTTGGCCATGAACTGAATCATCCAACATATGAGAGCGAAAAGGTCATAAGGATGTTCTTAGATGAAATAACAAAAATTAAAGGTTAGAGTTGAACTAAATGAAATAGATAGCTATAGAATTGTTGCAAAATATGACAGTGTAAAATTAGGTTTGGAGAGCTAAATACAGATTTCACACCAATTCTCATCTAGACATGTGAGAAAAAATTAGATAAAAATATATTGATAAAAAGAACTTACAAAGAACAATAAAATGATTAAATGGACATAATGATATAATATAATTGAGCACAATCACACAAATGTCATGAATGATATAAACTACAGATTCACTTCTAATATCACTAGAATTAGTTAATATTTCTAATGAAAAGAAAGTCATCTATATAAGATCTTAGGAATGAAATTTATATTTAAATATATTTAATTGTTTTTATAAATTAATATATTTTTTTGGAATGCTATTTGGTGAAGTAATCATTCTAATTACAAATTTTGACATGATTATTAATAACATTATAAGAGAAAAATATTCACTTTTAAAAAATAATAATGAAATTTATGAAAATAAATAAAAAATAGGTACACATTGTTTATAAACATTTGGCAATATTTCATAAATTTGTAATTGAAATAACATTTACATTATTTGTAAAAAATATATTATTATTATGATAAAAATAAGATAAATAATAACTATAAGACAAATAACAAATACTAACAGCTTTGCAATAATACTTTTTTTTCCCATAAACTAAAATATTTGAAATCATTATCCTTATTTCCAGGAAATTCTTTCTGTTTCCATAATTTATTTGAAATCATTATCCTTATTTCCAGGAAATTCTTTCTGTTTGCATAATTTTTTTATGTTTAAAAGGAAAAAAGAAAATCTTTGACCGTATGGCCGCATAAGGGATAGGGTAACTCCTATTTCATAGACCATAGAAAAGTAATGCTCCCTGACATGTAAGGCAGATAGCTTTAGCCCTCTCTCCAGCCTTCTATCTCGATTTGCGTGCTGTCACTTTCTCTCTAACCTGCTATCTCGATTCGCGTGGTGTCACTCAGAAAGAGAAAACTATCTACCTTGCATATCAGGAAACATTTACTTTCTATGGTCTATGAAATAGGAGTCGCCTAAGCAATACAGCATACAATCCCTGTAGCATTGTGACTCATCTAAATATAAAATGGTTTCAGATTCTCCTATCATTTCCGCGACGGTTCTAATTAATGCAAAGTGATGTGGGTGTTCAAAGGTTTTTGGAAATTTAGAGGAAAAAAAAGATGCTTTCAAATCCCTAGTAATTTAAAATTTTAAATGTCCCATCAGGAGAAATCAGCGATTCGATTCTATCACATTTTGACGTTGCTTAATAAATCCGGTAGCCTAGTGAGTCTTGCACCGGAGTTTCCTGGGAGTTCACTTTTATAGAACCCAAATTTGACACGGCAAATTTGCTTGTCAGTTTTTTGCATACCCTCAATGTTTGGTCCCCTCATAAATACCCATTCTCCTCTCCCTGACGGCCATTAAAGTGCGGGAGGAGGAATATACATCTCACTGCGTTCGTTGCAGGGCTTCCACTTGAGAGTTGAGGTATGATACTCTTCAGACAAATGTATTGCTACATTAATTAGCTGACTGCTCCTCTGGTTTTCTGGACTGAGTCTTGCAGTGGAGTTTCCTGGGCATTCAGTTTTGTAGAACCCAAATTTTACACGGCAAATTTGCTTCTGTCAGTTTTCTACACCCTCAATAGTTAGTTTTCTTATAAAATAAGCACTTAGCTCCTTTCCCTCACAGCCATTGAAGTGCAGGAGCAGGAATATATATCTCACAGCGTTCATTGCAGGGTCTTCCAGATTTGAGGTATAATAATACTCTTCAGCTTTTGTTGTTATTGTTGGACAAATGTATTGCAAGATTCCTTAGCTGACTGCTCCAGTCGTTCGTTGGATTGTGTGTGTATATAATGTCAGAATAATGGCTGGATCAGTTTCTGTTTTCTCGGACGCCATGCTATTGGCTGCCTGCAAGTTATCTTGCAGTGTTTACATGAATGAAGGCCGTGATGAGCCCTCGTATGTGAGGTCTGACATGGGCGATACAGTTGTCTTTGCTTTCCGTGGCTCTCTTGAACCCCATGTCGTCACATCCACAGCAACCAAATTCGGAGAATGTCAAATTCATGATATTGGCTGTCTGGAGTGGATGAAAGATGGGAATAACCAGCCAGCATTAGTCCATGAGGGTTCTCTCACTCAATTCTTGCCCATTTGGAACAAATCTCCTCTTCAAGAAGAGGTTCTTCCATTTCCAGTTCTTTTATTGGAAATTCCGTACAATATTTGCGTTAGCGGAAGCATAAATACATAGATCACCTTAAACCAAAAGCCTAGCTTTCTTTTGGGGTTAAGTGGATCTATGCTAGCCTGAGAAGATTGGCCTTTCATGGATTCATTTTGTAATTTTGATTGTTGTTGCAGGTACGCCTAGCATATGGAAAGGGGAAGACCGTGGTGTTCACTGGTCACTCCATGGGAGGGGCTATTGCCTCTTTGGCCACGCTATGCATCTTGGATAAACAGCTGCAGCCCGGCAACCCTAAATCTATTTTCTGCATCACGTTTGGCTTCCCTCTGGTTGGCGATGAAGTTGTAGCACGAGCAGTTCGTCGAAAGAGTTGGGCGGATCAGTTCTGCCATGTGGTTTTAAGATGTGATGTCTTCTCTAGAATTTTGTTGGCCCCTTGCATGTCTGTGCGTCAGTCCTTGAAGGCAATGTTGCCGTATTTGGAGAGATCAATGGAAAGTGCGGGTGACTTTATTGGATCCACTGACACACCTATGGAAGAAGCCCTCCCAGAGGGCATTGCTGAGTTTGTCGGCACTGTACTCCAGCATTGTTCGGCTGTTGTAAATTACAGCAGCGCAGCGAAAATGAGTCCTAACAACCCCTTGCTAGCTTCTGTAAAACCTCTGGTGAAGCTGAGTCCCTATAGGCCATTTGGGCATTATGTATTCTTGTCCAGGACCGGTGGGATTTGGACGAAAAATCACTTTGCTGTATTGCCCATCCTGTATTATGCCCTGCAAACATTAGATGCTAATTCAGAGCACTTCATGTTGGAGCACGTTCTTTATAACCATGTCTTACCCAATGCTTTGCAAAACACAGTGAAGCTGGAGCTTTCGGATCTTCCTTTGTCAGACGCCGGCTCAAGAATGGCAACAGAAATGGAAGCTCTTGGGCTTGGAATTCAGGTAAGCCTTGTTGCATTCAATTTTTTTTCCCTTTAGTATCAATATAAAATAGTAACAACCCTATGATTTAAAATAGTAACAACCTTATGATTTAAAATAGTAATAATCTAGTCTGGGTAGCTCACTTGGTAATGGTAATTTTAGATATTTGAAATTATTGAAATTCAAAAGACTTTGGTAATGGTAATTTTAGATGGGTGAAATTGTTGAAGTTCAATAGATTCTGGTTCGAATCCCCTTAATCTTATTGTTGTGACTCTGGTTACCATGGAAAAGACCAATCATAGCCCAGAAATAAAACAAATCATAATCCTAAAAATTTAGTAATAGTTATGTCAAGCCAGCTACTAGATTCCTCCAGATTTAATAATAATAATATTAATTTACAGTTATCATTACAACTTAAAATAATAACTCCAATTTGCAAGCCAAACAAAATAACTTAATACAGTAACTCTCCAGTTTCCAAGCCTGATTTAAACCGCTATGATTTAAAATAGTAATAATCTTACTGTTCTGATTCCAACTGAGCTCATTAGAAGAGGCTGACATGCAAGTATTTAAAGTTCTTTAGGCTTTGTTAATAACCAAATTCTATTTTTAATGGATAAATTGAATTCAGTAAAACGGTTGTATTTTGTTTATTATATATGTTTTATTTATAATATTTTTTACTTTATTTAGCATGGAAAAGATGTTGTGTGTGAAGATTTAAATTAAAGTAATAAAATAAGAACTGATTTTTTATGGTATTGATTTATGTTATGAGTGTAGAATATAAATTTTTTTATTTGATAAAATTTAGATCCAAAATTAAAATGATTCACTATGAATTTTAATTTATGAAAAATGATTTGATAAATCCAGATTCAAAATTAAGATAACTCACTATTAATTTATGAAAGATGATTTACTAAAAATAGAAATATTACTTTTTTTACTATTAAGCGATAAGATTTTAAGATTTAAAAATTAAAATGAAGTGGAATTTGGGATATTGACTGTCATATAAAATAGGGGCATCTTTATCTCAATTGCGGATTCCTCATCGGACAAACATGGAAGCAACCATGTCCATCCAATTACCAAATATTCAAGAAATTGGCAATCGAGATAAACTCAAAAATAAAACAATAGTAATCGTATTTCTTCAATCAACTATAGATCTCCATACTAAGAATCCAGAGTGGCTCTCTAGCATATTCTGCTCCCTTTTCATTTGATTTAGTTTGGGTCACTTTTCAACATATTGTTGTACATTGTGTTAAGTTTCCATTTGATTTAGTTTGGGCTAGCTTCACAAAGTATTGGTGTACATTGGGCTTAACTTGTCTGAAATCAAGTTTACTATAGATTTTTCGGCGTAAATTATATGGCATTTCATTTGTCCACGCGTTTCGAACCAATCAGTGTGGTTTATAGTCAGGGCAAGTTGAATGAACAGATCTAGCTTTGCATATTAAATAAATAAAGCAGAACATCCAACGGGTAAATCTCATGACCTGGTCATTTATCTATTTAATAGGCAAAGCGAGATAACGGGTAAATCTCATGACCTGGTCATGAGATTTACCCGTTGGATGTTCTGCGTTATCTATTTAATAGGCAAAGCGAGATCTGTTCATTCAACTTTCCCTGAGATGAACCACACTGGTTGGTTCGAAACGCATGAAATGCCATGTGATTTACTCCCAAAAATCTATCGTAAACTTGATATAGATCACAGAAGCCTCAATTCAACAATTGTCTGAAATCATTTTATAATTATTATTGTTTTGAATGATTACAAGTAGTGTTATTGTATCTATTTCCAATATCCATATAAATGGGAAAAATATCTGTGCAGAATTGTCAAGCTAGACTTGCCCTGAACGCAGCAGAACAATTTCTGAAACAGCAGAGGGAGAACGTGTCTAAAGTGGAGAATGAATATCCAGCAAAGATGGAAATCGCTGTGAAAGCACTTGAAGATTATCGCAGCTCGTGTTTCAGAAATGGCACTGGATATTTGGACGCTTTCAAAAACAAACAGCGACGTGATCTAGACTTCCACGCAAATCTCAGGAGGCTGGAGCTTGCCGGCTGGTGGGACGAGATCATACTGAACATGTTTGATAAGGACGAATTACCCGATGATTTTCAGTGCAGTGAAGAGTGGCTAAGACGTGGCACTCACTACAGGCTACTGGTTGAGCCACTGGACATCGCAAATTATTATAGACTGGGAAAAAACGAGGACTCAGGATTCTACGGAAGGCCTCGTCGTTATAAAACTCTTGAAAATTGGTTGGAAGACAATGAAGAAAATAAGCAACTGCAACCACCCACGATGCTCACTCAGGACTCGTGTCTTTGGGCTTATGTGGAAGAAATTGCATGCTTAATGCATAAGAAGATTTATAACGATGAAAAAAGAACAGAATTGGAGAATCGTGTGAAGCCTTTGATTGAATCCCATGGTTTGTGCATGGAAGATCTTTGGACTGGCGAATCCACCTTCAAAAAAGTGGTCAATTGGTTGTGGCAGAACATGACTCCAGTGCAGCAAGAAACCTCTCCCTTCCGTTCTATTATTTATTAGAGCCCGCAGACAGCCCAGAAGAATTGATTGAATGATGAATGGTACATCTCGATACTAATAATTGGGAGTGGCCCTATGCCATTCTGCTTCGGCCCTATGCCATTCTGCTTCTGCTTCTTTTTCATTTGATTTAGTTTTGGGTCACTTGTGGAGTAGCCTTGTAGATTTTGTTGGGCTTTTCCATTTGATTTAGTACTGGGTTTTTTGTGGAGTGCTGGGCTTTTCTATTTGTTTCAGTTGTGTAGTATGGTAGTAGATTGGGCCTCCTCTACTTTACCATTTGTTTTAGTTTTGGAGTATTGTAGTAAATTGGGCCTAGACTCTATAAGTATTATTGGCACTGATTTGGTTTGATTTATTATATCTGTTTTTGATATTTATATAAATAAAATTATTTTTATGGAAAATATTGGATGAAGTTCACATTTTATTTTTATTTTTGAAGTTTATATTTTTTTTATTAATAATTAAGTGTATATAAATATTTATTTTGAATGAGGGTTTAATTATTGGTAAGAAGGTTGAAATTTATTTTCAAGTTTTTATGTCTTTTTCCATTCTAATTAAAATCATTAACTAAAACAAATGTCACGTAAAAAAAATGCTATATAAATTGATTTATTTATAACTTAAAAATCTATATAATAAAGAGGAGGAAAGTCTACATGGTTAAATTTTTTATTAAATGTTATATATATATATATATATATATGTTTTTTAATCATTAATAATAATAATAACTTTAAATCAAATAATAATTCAACTAATTTTCATGATTTTTAAAATTTTCCCATTTGAGATATATGATAAAATATCTCTTTTATTATTTGAGATATATGATAGATTTTCCTACTATATAAAGAAAAACGTTTTGATGTTTATTATTTAGATATTTATAGTGATTTAACTTATATAACTAGACTGGTTTTTATGTTTATGGAGTAATATTAAATTAAATGAAAACCATCAAATGACCAATTTTCAATAAGGATTTCCATTGTGAATGTGGTACTCTAATCAAGTTAGTTATATTTAAATTAAAGGGTTGTAATTTTTTTCTTGTAACTTTGCATCTAATCCATCATTTGTTGACATAATGCCCCCAACATTGTTGGAATTAGTAATTCCTACTTGTCTCAGTTGTGGTTCTTTCTATTTAGAGGAGTTTGTTCCTATTTTGTTTCCTATATTTGTCAGTGGTTGAGATATTCTCTCAACCAACAGATTATGTGTCCAATATAGTTTCCCTATCTTGAGACAATGCTTCATATATTTATTTGTAACATTATTTGATTAATGGAAGATATAGATTTTCTTATGGAAATCTAGCTTATGTGAGAGTTTGTGGTGTAGAGTCATGATGATGGTGTATTGTTTCACATACATTTATTAGTAAGAAAGTCTAGGATGTTTTGTAGTGGTCCTTGTAAAGTATGTACTTGATAACTCTATGAGATGGAGTGTGAAATGTAACCCTGATGAGTCATATGTATCCCCATAAAGTTCGTGGCAATCTTAAAACCACTTTGTAATTGTAGGTTTGTGGTCAGTCGGAAAGTATCCCCATAAAGTTCGTTGCAATCTTAAAACCACTTTGTAGTTATAGGTTTGTGGTCAGCCGGAAAACATTTTGCAGTATCGGTTGTGGTAAGCCAAAAACCATGTGTAAGAGTGAAGTGGACAATGATTCTTGTAGGCATGGTTTAGGGTCAGCAGACAAAACCCTTGGCATGGTTGAGGATGAACCGAGATAACCCTAGGCATGGTTGAGTCGGGTCTTTGGTGTGCCTTGGTGGCTGTGTTGAGCCTAGGTGGTTGAGTTGAGTTGTGGTTGTTGAGAGCCCTTGGTGGCATGATTGAAGGTGATCCGATAAAACCTAGAGCATGGTTATGGGTAATCCGCTAAAACCCATGATGATGATATTAGGGGGAGATTTGCAAGTACAGCTAATTTTATGCAGTTATAATGGTTGACAGACCCATGTATGCGAAGGGAATCCTAGTAGACTAGTAGTTGCAACAGTTAGCACCCATGCATTCTAGTGGATGGTTGCTCCTTTATATGGACATCAACATATTCTTTTGCTATGTTTGACCACAACTAGATTTTGCAGATTGATATCGAGACAAGTACTCATCAAGGGGGTGTGTTGGAATATGTAATTCCTACTTGTCTCAGTTGTGATTCTTTCTATCTAGAGGAGTATGTTCCTATTTTGTTTCCTATATTTGTGTGTGACTTAGATATTCTCTCAACCAATAGATTGGGTGTCCAAGATAGTTTCCCTATCTTGAGACAACACTTCATATATATTTATTTGTAACATTATTTGATTAATGGAAGATATAGATTTCCTTATGGAAATTTAACAAACATTACGAGGGATTTTAATAACTACTCTAGGACTTCTCCTTCTCAAGTGCTCAAGTGTCCAATTCTACAGAGAATGGAGTTTATCTGTTTTCGCACACTAATCCAGGTGGATATTGGTGGCCACCTGCCTATTCCACTTAGACCCTCACCATTGTTTCTTTCAGTTTTTCAGTTTCGTTAATTGTAGCATAGTGTTGACACCTAATCATCAGGATTAGGTGAACAACTGTAATTGATGTAAATAAATAATAGAAAAGATGAAGAGTCACTAGGAGATGAAATGAACAGTCTCTCCCTCATGTATATAATAAAGACCAACCTGAATGAATATCATGAATTGTTTTGAGGAGTTACCTCTTGGTCTGACATGGTATCAGAGCTAGCGCCATTTTTGGCTTCCCTCTGCTTTGTAACTCCCTATTCTGCCTATGCAGACTGACATCTCTCTCACTGTTATTCTGCTGATTCTACCTAGCCTGTCAGCTCTAACCCTACCTCCCATTCAAGAATAGAGTCGACTCCTAATTTTGAAACAGTTTCATTCACTGTGCACTGCTTGTCGATGAAATGGGCACTTCTTATCGATGAAATCGAGACTCCCGCCACAACCACTCTTGCCTCTGCCTTTAGATGGCCTCTGTAAGCATTGTGAATTTGCCATTGGGAAAATGACCACAACCATCACCGCATATCCCCGCAACAGGAAAAAGGACTATTCATTTCACGATTACATTGCGCTAGTACATGAGCGAACTCTTCCTTACCTAAAGACTCTACAGCGTTTGCATCAAGCATGACAATTTCGTTGCAAGAATGGCACCAAAAGCCTTCTTCCGTGCAAGAATTTCAAAGGAAATCGGATATTCTTTAGTGAAGCACGTTCTTCTAAAAGTCTGAGCTAGCAGATCATCAAAATCTGAATTGGGAAAACCGCCAGTTGTGACGTACTTTGAAAAAGTCTCAGCAACATTAGGCTTTCCACCCGAAGCTTTTGTGCTAGGGGTCTTCATTTCATCATTGCTCAGTTGATATGCAATGGCCTCCCTTGGAGATTGTATTGGAGGCAGTGGCACCGGGTCCCAACACGACTTAATACCAACCTTTGTGGCCATTAAGCCATTCAATTGATATGTTATTTCAATTGATACGCTACTCCAATGCTATTGTTGTCCAGAGCCTATGGGTGAGAGCCTCCTCTCCTGTGCAAATGGTATAATTATTTTTAGTGATTGTGAGTTGTTTCATTGTATATGTGTATGACATTGAATATTAGAGTTGGTGAATGGTGAATGCTATTATGCTGAATGATATTGTGGGGTATGGTATATTACAATTTTGTACAGTGTGTTGGTCGCTCTAATTGTTTTCACAATTCGAGCTCCACATAAATTGTCAACCCGAGAAGGTCTTTTTATTCCAAAGGTAATAGCGCACTGGATATGCTCAATTTCAAAAGCAGCTCGATGTCGTAGTAAAAGAAAGACACACATTCATCAATCTATCAATTTACAGTCTACTTAATTAACGCCGAAGTCAATTAAATTATAGCAGAAACGATTTCTCTGTTACAGCAAAGGAAAATAAATCTATAAGGGAAGAAATCATTCAACCATAGCAGGAACAGGACCCTATTCCTTGGTGGGAACTTCAGCACCTGCTGCCTGGCACTAATCACACTGTAAAAGAAGTAGCCTCAAGAGGTCAAGACCCTATTCCCAGGAACAGGAACCTTCAGCACTTGTCCTCTTGTTTCTAATCACACTGCAGGTAAAAGAAAGCAATCAATGGGAGCAAGACCCTATCCCTTCGTGCAGGGATTTTTAGCACATGCTCTCATCATCCACTCGTGCATTCAATACATGTAGCGCTAAGAAACAGAGTATCGCAAACCATGTAACTAGTGTTTCAGCAACAGAATTAAAGAAAATACAAATACATAAAGAAATAAACAACTACAGAAACAAAAGGGGTGGATCTTGTGAGGAAGGCGGGCCCTTTCCTTCTCACAAGATTCCCCAGGAGAAAGAATTAAACTGGAACGCTCAAAACAAGTCTTTATTCATCTGTCAAGAAACTGATACATTACAAAAAGGAGACTAGCTCCTGTCTCACACAATGCTGTTCTATGAATTACAGTTCGATCCCCTCTAATGATGATGTCTCCTCTTTTTAAAGAGGAGACATCATTTACAATTTACACAAGAGCGAATATCTCGACTCTGTTCAAAACAATACTATTCTGTTCTTTCTTAAAAAGAGATAATGTTACAACCGAGACAACAGAAGTGCTATCTTCAAGGTAATCCAGGTAACCGTATCTTCGGGCTGCTGCTATTATCCACAAAAAGTTCTTCCAGAATCGCAAATTACGCATAACGGGATTTGCGTGCTTGACGGCTGTTTCAGCAACTGAGTTAGCTGTTTCAGCATCGGGACTAGCTGTTTCAGCAACGGGACCAGCTGTTTCAGCAACGGAGTCCGCTGTTTCAGCAACGAAGTCAGCTGTTTCAGCAACGGCCGCTCGTTCCCAACAAGGCATATAACTTATCTGCGATCTTTGACTTGTGTTAGCAACAATGCACTTCAATAATTGATAAAATATAAGAGTATTATGGAATTAAATGTAAGACAGATTAACCATATAATAAAGAAGAGGTTTCTATATACCTTGGGATAAAGTGAATGAAAAAGACATTGAGGTTCATGGTTTTAAGAGTAAAGTGATGTCAAAATATATGGCAAAAATGGTACATAGTGGAGTCCTAACATCCCCCCCAGCTAAAAATGTTGCATGTCCTCAGGCAACCCCTCGTCTGAATCAGAGTCTGAGTACTGAGACTGAGCATGAAAATTACTCAAGCAGTAGCTGGAGAAGGTGGCATCTGTAGGAGCTCTGAATCCGTTGTTGTTCTGCAAATGTTTCCATGCCAAGGCTTCATCTCTGTTAGTCAACTGATACTGACACTGATATTTTTCTGAAGGTAGCCATAAGATTGGAAAACGGAAATGATACCCGATCCAATTTACTCCACAATGTTGAATGCAATTAATATACTTAGGGACCCTGGATAATGCAGCTTGAAGATTGAGAGGGTTAAAAGGATGATAATCCTGTCTTTCCTTACATGACTGTTCCCAAAACATAGTATTGGCCTTTAATGCAGCAGGGCTCTTCATTCTAATGTGCTCTTGACACTTAAAAAGAATTGAAGCCTGTAATTCCTGTATGTGCTCGTTCATTCCTGGCTTCTGCAAGAATTCATAATACTCTGCTACAAACATAGCTGGGCCTACAGGCTCTGGTCTAATCCACAGGAGTTTATTCTCCTCATTATGACTGCTTGCAGTGAACGCAGTCTGCCAAGTGAGCTGGTTAGACAGAAATGAAGCAAATGCCCTAATTTGTATATCGCCTGTAATTGGAATAAGATTAACTCTCCTATCCTCAGGAATGGCCTCATTATGAAGGTAGAGTTCGCACAGCAGATGCTGGTCACTTTCAGGGGCCTCCTTAAAGGTCTCAACAAATTTCTCTGAAGTCAGTAATTCATGTGGTCTGCCATATGCTATTGATTTTATTTGAAAATAAACTAGTCGTTCAGTAAGAAAGAGAGAGTAATTTACAGAGGGTTTACGTGTAACCATCAACTTCCGCACCAATGAAAACATCAAGGCTATCCGTTCCTTAGACTGTCTGGCTTCCTTCTTATATTCCCTGTGCTCTTGCAGTATTTGTTCCCAGCTATCCCAGTTAGTATATACATAGCTCTGCCATTGCAACTTATGCTGTCGTAATACTATATCCTGTTCTTCAGCATGTTTCTTCTTCCATCTGTTCAGTTGTTCCAATGGGTCCCATGGCGGAGTCTGTGTCTTTTTAACAGAAGTAGTGGGTTGGGACACTAATTCCTCTGTCTGTATGGCTGCCTCAGAGGTAATGCGTTGGGGCATTGTTTCTTCTGTCGGAATAGCTGCATCAGTAGTAGTGTGCTGGGGCAGTGTTTCTTCTGTCGGAATAGCTGCATCAGTAGTAGTATGCTGGGGCAGTGTTTCTTCTGTCGGAATAGCTGCATCAGTAGTAGTGTGCTGGGGCAGTGTTTCTTCTGTCGGAATAGCTGCATCAGTAGTAGTATGCTGGGGCAGTGTTTCTTCTGTCGGAATAGCTGCATCAATAGTAGAGTGCTGGGGCAGTGTTTCTTCTGTCGGAATGGCTGCATCAGTCCACAAAGGATGAGATATCTCTGGTTTGATTTCTTCTTCTTCTTGCACCATAGGGGGTCCTACTGGTTCTTGTGGAGCAGTAGGGCATTCCTCTTGTATTCCCTCTGTCATAATTGTTTCAGGGAGTGGAATTTCAACTACTTTATAGCCTGCATTTTGATAAATGGTGCCACACTCCTTGCACATATATTCCATACATGGCTCCCTGTTTTGCATTGAGGCTACATGTGCTAATGTATGGAGATTGAGTTCTTTTTCAAAAGCCTCTCGGGCCATGGCTAATTCAGCTCTGTAAGCTTCTACTTCAGACTTCAGGAACTCATTTTCCTGCAGTAGAGATGTCATAGTGTGTGGACCTTGTATGCTGATTGTTTCTGTTGGAATATTTTGTTGATGCACGGTGGTAGCTGGTTGTTGCACCACAATGGGTGGTTCCTGTGTTTCATCCACCGTGCCAGGAATGGATTCTTGTTCTCCAGTGACTAGATCTGATACCACACTGGGTAATCCTTGTGTTTCATCGGGAATGAATTCTTGTTCCTCAGCAACTAGTTCTGATACTACACTGGGTAGTCCTTGTGTTTCATCAGGAATGAATTCTTGTTCCTCAGCAACTAGTTCTGATACCATAGTGGGTAGACCTTGTGTTTCATCCATCGGGCCAGACATGGACTCTTGTGCCTCAGTGACTAGTTCTGGTACCACAGTGGGTGGTTCTTGTGTTTCATCCACTGGGTTAGGAATGGATTCCTGTGTCTCAGTCTCCGGTTCTGGTATTTCAGTCACTGGGCATTTCCCATTATCATCCTGCTTGTTGTATTCCTGTGCCTCAGTGACTGGTTCTTGTGGAGCAGTCACTGGGCATTTCCCACTATTATCCTGCTTGGTGTATTCTTGTGCCTCAGTGACTGGTTCTTGTGTTTCAGTCACTGGGCAAGTGACTGGTTCTTGTGGAGCAGTCACTTCTTGACCCACAAACAATGTCATATTATCCCGAGGCACTGGTTTTTGTGTGACAGTGCCTTCGGACGAGACAGGTTGGGAAGTTTGGGATGGGGATAAGGGTTTTAATAGAATAGTGGCAGGGTTAGGGAAAATGGAAGTGGATTTTGTCTCAACAGTCTTTGTCCTCTTCCTTTTTGATAGGAAGGCAGTAAAATCACTGCCTTTCCTCTTTTTCGAAAGGGAGGGCTTTTTCTTGGGGACAGGGTTTTCCGGAGGGGTAAGAATTTGGGATGTAGACCTTGTCCGTGGTCTGGAGCTTGTGACTGCTGGGGTTTTCCTCTTTTTCTTAACAGGTGAAGAAGGGGGTGTTAGAGAGTCGTCACTAGGGACAGGAATAGTAGAGGGTGTTAGCTCTGCTAACCGAGGCGAGCTCGGGGTTGGGTTGACTGGGGAATGCGGGGTTTCCTCCTGTTGTTCTTCATGAGGAATCTCTGGAATGTCATGAGGATTTTCAGACGGTTGGGACGTTTTCTCTTGCTGAGGAATTTCGACCGGCTGGGGAATTTCAGGTGGGGCTTGCAAAGGGACTTCGGGTAATTGGGGAATTTCTGGTGGGGCTTGCAGAGGGACTTCAGGTAATTGGGGAATTTCTGGTGGGGCTTGCAGAGGGACTTCAGGTGGGGCCTGCGGAGGGACTTCAGGTAGGGCCTGCAGAGGGGGATTTTGCTGAGCAAAACCCCTCTGTATTAGCAGCTGGCATAAGCGGTGATGGGTAAGGGATGACATTGGAGATTTGGCTCGTTTACAATAATACGACATGTTTTTAATACAACCAAGCAGATAATAAGGGATATTGATGAGTCTTCCATTCCTCAAATGATTCAGCAAAACAAAGTCATGATTGTACACTACCTGATAACGCCCCTCACATGTTAGGTAGTGTTTGACGAATTCTGCTACTGATGGCCATGGTTGAGGAAGTGAGTGCAGACTGACCCCGCGGCCTCTGGGTTCCACTTGCTCGTCCGGGCGCAGGAATTCTTGCTGCGCGTTAAGAACGACCTGCTTCCTGCTAAACCAGCGAATGCCCTCAGCTGGCAACCCTGATACCTGAACTATGTCATCCTCTGTCACTGAAATGCGAACCCCTCGGACCACTGAGAAATTGTCTTCAAGGTTTTGTGCAAACTCTAATACTTCTTCTGCGTTAAATTCTCCCAACCTTTCAAAATATGCTGTCCACCCCGCTTGTTGGAAGATCTGATACACTTCAGGGAACAACTGAAGAAGACTTATGGAGCCGGGCTCATTTCTAATGGCCGTCCCTCCCATGGCTGAAGCTTTGAGTTTTCCGCAGAGGCACAATACAGTATTCTCAGACCCTGATCGGACTAGTTGTTGCAACAAAGGCTGCGTAGTCTAAATGACGGCAAAAATGGATATGATAACCGGCGGCAGGTTGGTTCATGCGAAATAATTATTCCATTTTCGGAATTCCCCCCCCTACGTATGGTGTAATAATGATTGGACGTGGAAGGATATGCAATCATTATGAAATGAAATCCTCTCTTTTAATATGATTTAACCGAATTACATTAAAACCATATACCTTATACTTTACCTTTGATTAATAATTCGAAGTGTCGGTTGCAATAGCTTTAATGATCATAGAAGGGTCTGTGGATTGTTAGACGAAGGTGTAATTGAGTCTGGTATATGCCAAATATCGTGAAGAACCAGGAAGCTTTTATGAGAGCAAGGAGGGATACTGCTTTGATGATAACCAATTGCTGAGACTGTTGTTTAAGCAACTGAAGAATGAACGATACCTTGCTGAAACAGGTGTTTCAGCAATCGGGGGAAATCAATAATGCATTGCTGAAACAGGTGTTTCAGCAACGGAGGAAATCAATGATATGTTGCTGAGACAGGTGTTTCAGCAACGGAAAAAGCTGGTGTTACGTTGCTGAAACAGGTGTTTCAGCAACGGGAAAAATCAGAGAATTGGGATGACTGACTTAGGTCTGTGAATGGTAAGGGATTATTTCAGCAGTAAGGGGTGGGAAATACTGACTGAAGGAGGATATTTCAGGAATGGTGGGAGTGATAGAAATAATGTAAGTATGGGGGGATATAGCTTTTAGGAAAGGGGGTAAAATGATGGGAAGAAGCTTCTTGATTTAAAGCTTCAGATCTTCTCATGATGAATCTGTCCTCCTTATTGCTTTTCCAAAATCTGCAAAAATTCAATTGTAATATGCCAATCCTTGACAGGGATTATTAGTGCTAAATCTAATCTAATACTAAAAATACAGTGCAGAAAATTAAGTGCTGTGAGGAGCAGAAGACTCCCCTAGAAAAAGATAATGAATATCAGTCATGCAAGCAGTCTTGAAATCCTCTTTAGAAATAGGGCGCTCATATAAACGGAGCCTATGGCCATTGACTAGTAGAGGTGTTTTAGCAACATCAATTGTTACAAGTCTTACCGTTCCGTTTGGAAAGACATCATCTACTTCATATGGTCCAAGCCAACGTGTACGTAGCTTTCCCTGAAAATTTTCAAACCGAGAGTCATACAGCAAGGCCCAATTACCTTTTTGGAACTGCTTGTGTTTGATAATTTTGTCATGCCACTTCATCCTTTGTTGCTGAATCATGTTTGTTTGGTGAATGGCATCCAATCTCTTTTCATCCAACTCCAAAAGCTGCTGCAATCTAGCTGTCTGCACATCATTCAAATCAAGATTAACAACTAAGGCAGTCTTTAAAGTTTTAATTTCAAATTCCACAGGAAAAATAGCATTTTTACCATAAACCAATTCATAGGGAGAAAAACCTGTAGTGTTTCTCCAAGTAGTCCTGTAAGCCCATAATGCCTCAGGGAGCCTTTGGGACCAATCCTTTCGGTTGTCCTTCACTGTTTTAGTTAGAATGGCCTCTAAAACTTTGTTTGTGCTTTCCACCTGCCCATTGGCCTGGGGGTGGTATGGTGTAGTCATTCTATGTTGAATATGATATTTGTGAAGGGTAGATTTAAAACCATGAGAATTGAATGGAGGTCCTCCATCAGTAACTAGCTCTCTGGGAATTCCAAATCTAGTGAAAATGTCTTCAAACAAGAAGGCCAGAACAGCCTCTTCATTGGCTCTAATAAGTGCTTTGGCCTCCACCCACTTAGTCATATAGTCTGTACAGACTAATATATAGGTCCTTTGATTGGATGGAGGGTTAATGGGTCCTATGAAGTCCAAGGCCCATCTTTCAAATGGTTCAGAAACTACCTGGGGGTTTAATGGCATTTGGTCTCTATGATTGGGTTGACCCATTCTCTGGCAACTGTCACAAGCCCTTACATATTTCTTTGCATCCTTAAATAATGAGGGCCAATAGTAACCCATCCTCAGAATTTTATGCGCTGTTCTTTTATCAGCAAAATGGCCTCCACAAGGGCCATCATGACAAGCTTTCAATATGTCATACACTTCATCTTCTCTAATGCATCTTCGGATCTCCTGATCAAGCCCAGTATAGAAGAGACATCCGCTTATCCAACTGTACCTGGCACTTTGTTGAACAATTCTTCTCTTTTCTCTATATGACAGGTGTGCTGGTAGTTTTCCTGCAACCAAGTAATTAGCAATATCTGCATACCATGGAGAATGAGCAGAAACTGCAAACAAATATTCGTCAGGAAAACTATCATCTACTGGAATGTCATTGTCAGTTTTTAACCGTGAAAGAAAATCAGCCACCACATTTTCCTTACCAGGCCGATCTACAATTGTAATATCAAATTCCTGCAATAGTAATAGCCATCTGGTAACTCTAGCATTTGTGACAGATTTGTTCATTAAGTATTTAATAGCTGAATGATCCGTGTGCACAAAAGTAGGATAACCAGTAATATAGTGTCTGAATTTATTAATGGCATAGATTACTGCAAGGAACTCTTTCTCGGTAACTGTATAGTTAAGCTCAGCAGAGGTCATATTCTTACTGATAAAGTATATAGCATAAGGAAGATAATTTTCCTCTTGTCCCAAGACCGCTCCAATAGCAACATCTGAAGCATCAGAGGATATGTGAAATGGAAGATTCCAGTCAGGCCCCCTCAAAATAGGAGCAGTAGACAGCTGATGCTTCAGTTCTTCAAAAGCTTTTTGACAAGAATTAGTCCACTTGAATTCAGAATTTTTCATAAGCAATACAAACAATGGAGAAGCTATTTTAGAGAAATCTTTAATAAATCTCCTATAATAACCAGCATGTCCTAGAAAACTTCTCACATCAGTTTGAGTTTTAGGAACAGAAAGATTCTGAATGACTAATATTTTAGATGGATCCACCTGAATACCTAGAGCTGAAATAAAATGTCCAAGCACTATTCCCTCACTCATCATCATATGGCATTTTTCGGTACTTAAGGAGAGGTGAGCTTGTATACATCTTTCAAGTACTTTCTCAAGGTTTTGTAATGCCTCTTCGAAAGACACACCATAAGGGGTGAAATCATCCATAAATATTTCCATACAATCATTCAGCATATCAGAAAAAATTCCTATAACAGCTCTTTGAAAAGTTGCTGGTGCATTGCACAACCCAAATGGAAGAACTCTATAGGCGAAAGTTCCCCAGGGGCTGGTGAAAGTGGTCTTGTCTTGATCTTGGGGTGCAATTCTTATCTGATTATACCCACTGAATCCATCTAAAAAGGAAAAGAATTTCTTCCCTGCAAGACTGTCCAACACCTGATCAATGAAGGGTAAGGGAAAGTGATCTTTTTGAGTAGCCTTGTTTAAAGCTCTATAGTCGACACATACCCTCCATTTCCCGTTTTTCTTAGGAACAATTACTAATGGGGAAACCCATTCACTGTCAGATATGGGGTATATAAATCCTGCGTTAAGCAATTTTTGAAGTTCTTCTTTAATGTAAATTCTATGAGTACATAATTCAGAAGAAATACCTTTCATGTCCGTGTAATCCCAGGCGAATGCCTCCTTATATTCGTGTAATAACTTCATTAGTTGCTGTGTTTCAGCATCTGTTAGATCAGGATTTATGTTTAATGTCTTACCGGGTTCAATTTCAACTGCTATGCTCTTAGATGGGGTCGTGGTTAAAGTTTGAGATGAATCTTCAGGTTCAATCTTTTCTTGTACATCCGTTTCAAAAATTGCAGTTAATTGATTGTGTGTTTCAGCAATAACAGAAGAAGGTTCACAAATAAAATTATTGATTATCTCATCCTCTGTATTGTCTTTAAGAGTTAAAGCTTGTCCTATAGTTAGAATCGGCTGAACAGCATTATCATCATAATCCATCCATATAGAATCTTCATTATTAACTATTGGCGTAGCGTGAGGATAAAGAGTCAACTGTTTTGTTTCATAACCATTAGAAATCGTCATTGAACCAGATCTGCAACTAATAAATGCATCAGCTGTGGCCAGCCATGGCCTTCCTAGAATTAAGGGATGTCCCCCCAGCTTTGTTTTGGTCTGCAATACAACGAAATCAGTTGGATATTTCCAGGATTCAACTGAAATAAGCAGATCTTCAACAATTCCTTCTGGTTTAATTGTGGAACGGTCAACTAACTCTAAAATGGTGGGTGTATCTCTGATTGTGTTATTCAGCTGTAACAATTGTGAAGTTTCCAGAGTCATTATATTAATTGCTGCACCTAAGTCTACCAAAACTCGGGGAATCACTGCTTTACCAATCTGAACTGTAACAGTAGGATGGCCAGGATCACCATATTTTACAGGAGGGGCTTTTCCGGACATTAATGTAGACAAGTCTCCCATCACATGTACTGTAAGGGGATCCTTGGTTTTCCTACCAGGTTTCTTAACACAAATATCCCTTAATGTTTTGGCATAAATTGGTACATCTCTTAATGCTTGTAAAAGTGGAATTTTAATATACAAATTTTGCAATTCCCCCATAAAATTAAAAGCACGTGTTTCAGCTGTTTTGGTTAAAACCAAACGCTCGGGGAATGGCGGTTCTGTTAATTCAACGTTTTTGTTAGGAGGTGGTTGAGCTTCTTTTTGTTTTTTGGTTTCATTTTTATCTGAATCAGTTATGTCATCAATAATAGGCTCTACTATTCTTCCAGATCTCAAATGAGTATCATTACATTGCATAGACTGATTCTGAATATCAATGACTTGCACAGCCTTATTATTGGGGTTAGGATTTGGTTGTGCAGGTAGTTGGGGTCTCATTTAGTTGTTTGGTGGGGCATTTGATGGCAGAGAAAGTGATTGTTGGAATTGAGGCATTTGATTTGGGTATGGGAGTGATTGACTATTCCAACTTGGGTTCCAAGGATTGAAAGGAGGTGGTTGCTGTGGAGGCCAAGGAGTCCACATTGAAGGGTCAACAACGGGAGGGTTTTGCATTTGCATGGGTGGGAAATTCATTTGATTGAAAAGTGGATATTGCATTTGGTTGAAGGGGGGGTAGCTTGTTTGGCCAAAAGCAGAATAATTGTTCCAACGATTAAATGGCATACCAGAGTTCGTACCTTGCCCTTTAGGTTGCCATTGTCTTCTTTGAGTTAGCAGGTAGACTGCTTCAGCTTCTTCCTCCGTTGGCTGCAACGCTGCTTTTACTCCTGGTAGAGATGGATACTGTTCTGTCTCATGATCTTTCTCACAAAGGGTGCAAACTGGTACTTTATCTCTTGGACACTCCCTTAGTGGATGTTTGTCTCTACATTTCGGGCAATAGACAGCCAGAGTTGCTTCTGCTTCAGCCTGCTTCTTCTTAACCTGCAAAGTGTCAATCTGCGAAGCAAAGGAACTTAGCATTTCAGTTTTAAATTCTTCAAGTAAATTACCTATTTCTGCTCTTGTCGCTCCTCCATTGGCTGATTTATGCACCCTTGAATAGGTGGAATCTCTTATTCTGTTTCTTGCAGCTCCCCTAGAGCACCTTTTAGCAAGTTCACAAATCTCATCATATGATTCTTTAGATATATCTCCCTTAGCAAGCATATTTAACATATTTAAGCAATCATCCCTTAAACCTCTAAGTAATATTGTTTTACGAATTTCCTTACTTATATCCGGATGATCAGATCTCTGTGTGTTGTACTGCAATCTTTCTATGTAGTCCTCCAGACTCTCATCCAATTTTTGTGCCATATTGAATAGTTCATCCTTCTTCTCTCTCGTCCGACAGTAGTCTTGATATTTAAGCAGAAATCTTTGTTTCATCTGTTCCCACGTTGTGATTACCTGACTTCCAAGGCTCATGAACCATCTTAGGGCATTCCCTTTTAAGGTGGCTGGAAACAGTTTCAACTTTTGAGCATTAGTAACATAATCATAACTTCTGCATAAAATATCAAATTCAAAAAGAAATTCGTCAGGATCCTCAGTGGATAAACCGTGAAAGTTAGGTAGAGCAGACAATGGGATATTTTTCATTGTTCCTGCGGGGAGATCACTGATGGGAAATCCCAAGGTAGAGAGGGAATTTTCATCCTTTCTTTCCTCTTCAGGACCTGCATGTCCTCCTCCGAAGAGGAATGCATCATTGTTATCTTCCATCGTTGGCCCTCCTACTGCACTTTCTCGATCGTCAGAATTCTCTATTGGTTCTTCAATGTTTTCTACCGGTCGTCCAACGCTTTCTACTATTTCCTCAATGTGTTCCACTGATCTGCTAATACTTTCCTCTGACTCTTCAGCACTGACTGCTGGTTCTTCTGTATTTTCAGGACCCACAACTTCCTCTGTTCTGTAATCTGACTGAGGGGAACGCTGAAATTTTGATTTCCGAGAACTTAACCTTTGTGATGATTCAGCCTTTGATACAATCTCGTCAATAAACGTTTTTCGTCCTCCCCAGCCTTTGCCACCTGCGCAGTTATTTTTCTTCTGGTTTCCTCGTCCTCTCATGCAATCTGCACATTAAAAGAAAACAAATGAATGCTTGTTGAAATCTATAATTACCTTCCCCGGCAACGGCGCCAAAATGTTGGTCGCTCTAATTGTTTTCACAATTCGAGCTCCACATAAATTGTCAACCCGAGAAGGTCTTTTTATTCCAAAGGTAATAGCGCACTGGATATGCTCAATTTCAAAAGCAGCTCGATGTCGTAGTAAAAGAAAGACACACATTCATCAATCTATCAATTTACAGTCTACTTAATTAACGCCGAAGTCAATTAAATTATAGCAGAAACGATTTCTCTGTTACAACAAAGGAAAATAAATCTATAAGGGAAGAAATCATTCAACCATAGCAGGAACAGGACCCTATTCCTTGGTGGGAACTTCAGCACCTGCTGCCTGGCACTAATCACACTGTAAAAGAAGTAGCCTCAAGAGGTCAAGACCCTATTCCCAGGAACAGGAACCTTCAGCACTTGTCCTCTTGTTTCTAATCACACTGCAGGTAAAAGAAAGCAATCAATGGGAGCAAGACCCTATCCCTTCGTGCAGGGATCTTCAGCACATGCTCTCATCATCCACTCGTGCATTCAATACATGTAGCGCTAAGAAACAGAGTATCGCAAACCATGTAACTAGTGTTTCAGCAACAGAATTAAAGAAAATACAAATACATAAAGAAATAAACAACTACAGAAACAAAAGGGGTGGATCTTGTGAGGAAGGCGGGCCCTTTCCTTCTCACAAGATTCCCCAGGAGAAAGAATTAAACTGGAACGCTCAAAACAAGTCTTTATTCATCTGTCAAGAAACTGATACATTACAAAAAGGAGACTAGCTCCTGTCTCACACAATGCTGTTCTATGAATTACAGTTCGATCCCCTCTAATGATGATGTCTCCTCTTTTTAAAGAGGAGACATCATTTACAATTTACACAAGAGCGAATATCTCGATTCTGTTCAAAACAAGACTATTCTGTTCTTTCTTAAAAAGAGATACTGTTACAACCGAGACAACAGAAGTGCTATCTTCAAGGTAATCCAGGTAACCGTATCTTCGGGCTGCTGCTATTATCCACAAAAAGTTCTTCCAGAATCGCAAATTACGCATAACGGGATTTGCGTGCTTGACGGCTGTTTCAGCAACTGAGTTAGCTGTTTCAGCATCGGGACCAGCTGTTTCAGCAACGGGACCAGCTGTTTCAGCAACGGAGTCGGCTGTTTCAGCAACGAAGTCAGCTGTTTCAGCAACGGCCGCTCGTTCCCAACAAGGCATATAACTTATCTGCGATCTTTGACTTGTGTTAGCAACAATGCACTTCAATAATTGATAAAATATAAGAGTATTATGGAATTAAATGTAAGACAGATTAACCATATAATAAAGAAGAGGTTTCTATATACCTTGGGATAAAGTGAATGAAAAAGACATTGAGGTTCATGGTTTTAAGAGTAAAGTGATGTCAAAATATATGGCAAAAATGGTACATAGTGGAGTCCTAACACAGTGATACCTCTGTCTCCATATATTAGAATCAATTTTTTTTAGGAGTAAAATTTTGCAACAAAAGTATTTTTTTCCCACAGTACATAGATTTTACAATGCATTCAATCGTATCTATTGTGGGAGTAGTTCTCACTGGCAAGGAGAACTATCCTAAGTGGCCCTGGAAGATAAAACACACCCTCATTTTCAGTGAGTTGTGGAAAGGAGTGTGTGTTGGAGATGGAGACAAAGAGCTAGAATAGCCTACCTCAGATAAGGAGTTCGCCATTTGGGAAAATAAGAACAACAAAGCCTATGCATTAATTGCAGCATCTGTAAGTGAAGAGGTGGGTCGACATATTTCACCATTTTCAAATTCTTTCAAAACCTTACAAAAGCTGAAAGAACTCTATGACTCACACTCTACACTTGAAGTTGTTCAACTCACTATTAAACTCTTCACTCTTGAATTACAAAATAATAATCATCTTGCTCTTGCATCCGAAGTAAAATCTATAATGCATGATATCAAAGCCACTAAGGTTGAATTGGATATTCCTCTTATCACTTTTCTCAAGGCACTTTATCCTACTTACTCCAATTATCTTGAGTTATTGCAAGAAAATGGAAATCTCAAAGATATTACCTTTGACTCTCTTGTGAAAAAATTTACTGAAAGAGAGAAAGCTTTTGGAAAGAAGACAACCCCTAAATCTTCTAAAGAGGTTGTGTGCCTTGCTCATAAAGAAAAGAATCTTGCCCAAGATTCTTCCAAAAGAAGAGGTGGTCGAAGAGGAAGAGGAAGATATTTCAGAGGTAGAGGGGCAGACACTGTCAAGGAGAAAATTCAGATTTGCATTGCATACGCTGCAAAAGAAATGGATCACATGATGCGTCCACATGCAAGTTACCTTGGTACAAAATTGAGTAGCAAATAAACCAACCCAAAGGTAAAACTAATGACACAGACAAAGGTAAAGCACCTAAATCCACTCATTATGTTGTGGCACAATGTAATATTGGAGTAAATGAAGACTTATTTAATGCTTCACTTGCTTCTTGGAAAAATGATTGGTTGCTTGATTCAGGAGCAACTTGCCACATGACTCATAGAAAAGATTTTTTTGAAGAATTTACTGACAATGTTGATGGAGCAGTATAATTTGCAGACCAATCAAAACTCAAGCCATCAGGGCTTGGCACAATCAGGCTTAAATTGCCTAGTCTTCCGGACTTTCTTCTACATCATGTTCTATATCTCCCACAGTTGAAGAGAAACTTGCTATCTTTGGTCCACATCCACTAGCAAGGTCACTCTATTCATATGTTTGATGGCAAGCTTGAGGTGAGAAAAGCATCTGACCACTCACTTGTCATGAGGGGTATGGAAGAAGAAAGGCTTCTCAAGCTGCAGGGAACCTCTACTCGTGCACAACATTTCTCATACAATTCTCATTATGAAGAAGGTACACTTCCATCAAGTTTATTATAGCATGCTAGATTTGGACATTTGAACTATGATAGCCTCCACTTGTTGAATAAAAATGGTGTTACTAGTTTGCTTACAATTCCTAAGAAACTTAAGCAATGTGATGCTTGCATTCTAGGAAAGCATAGCAAACAGTGTTTTCATGATTCACATTCAAGAGCACCTAGAAAACTTGAACTCATTCATTCAGATTTATGTGGTCCAATGCATGTTCCTTCTGCAAATGGAAATAAATATATCATGAAATTTATTGATGACTACACCAGAATGTGTTGGGTTTATTTATTGAAGAACAAATCTGATGCTTTTCAAACATTCAAGAACTTTCATACATGGATTGAAAATGATGCACAGTCTCATATTGGCTCTATTCGCACTGACAAGGAACAATGAAAGCTACGTTGCATCCATAAAGAAGGAATTGAAGAAAGGTTTTGAAATGACTGATTTGGGCTATGTTCATTACTATCTTGGTATTAAAGTAACTCAACATCGGAAGTCCATATTCCTTTCTCAAAAGAAGTACATCGGAGATCTGTTGAACAGGTTTGGCATGACAGAATGCAATCCTCTTACTACTCCAATGGAACAAAACTTAAAGCTCACATCCATTGAAGGAAAAGAATTTGAGGATGCAACAAAGTATAGACAGCTTATAGGAAGTCTCAACTACCTAACTACTACCAGGCCAGACATTTCATTTGCTATTGGAATCCTCTCCAGGTTTATGAAAAAGCCTTATGAGGGACATTGGTCTGCCGCAAAAAGAGTTCTAAGGTACTTGAAGGGAACTCAAGATTTTGGAATCAAGTATACACAGGTGGGCAACTTCAGCTTGATTGGATACTCTGATTCAGACTTCGATGGAGACAAATAAACTGGGGTATCTACTTCAGGTTATGCTATGAGTCTTGGATCATGAACTGTCTCCTGGAGATCATGTAAACAATCAGTTCCAGCAGATTCCGCAATAGAGGCAGAATATGTGGCAGCAGCTGAGGCAACAAAAGAAATTGTGTGGCTCAGGAAAATTCTTGAAGATTTGTTGGTAAAACAAGTACAATCGACTCCACTCATGATTGACAATACCTCGGCAATAAAGTTGGCCAAGAACCCAAAGTTCCATGATCGAACGGAGTACATCAATACTAGATATCATTTGGTTCGACATCATGTTGAGGCCAAAACAATCCATCTCCACCATTGTTCCACTAATGAGCAAATTGCAGACATCTTCACCAAAGCGCTTGGAAGAGAAAATCTTGAAAGATTCAGAATGATGCTTGGACTCACCAACATCCCTTCAGATTAAGGGGGGGATGTTGACACCTAGTCATCAAGATTGGGTGAACAACTGTAATTGATGTAAATAAATAATAGAAAAGATGAAGAGCCATCGGGAGATGAGATGAATAGTCTCTCCCTCATGTATATAATAAAGACCAACCTGAATGAATATCATGAATTGTTTTGAGGAGTTACCTCCTGTTCTGAGACATAGTTTACTATATTGGCAGTTTTTCAGGTCCTAAACTTCCGGAGCCAATTTGAGGCCCTAAACGATGTTTTTTTGGCAAAATTCCTCAATGATTACATGGTTAATCACACCAGCAATTGTAGTCCTCAGAGAGATCTTTCCAACAAGGTATCATACGCATCAAACAAAGATAATATGACCAAGTTACAACCCCAGGATGTTGGTTGCCCAACTTACCCCAACAGGGCCCATAAACTCTTAGTGTTACATCTCCTCGGGTTATGGTTTTGGTTGTTTAGGGTTTTCTCTTATTGTTCAATAATATAAAATTAGGGTTCTTGTTTATTTACATCCAAGTCGCAATACTCTTCTCTCTCAATAATCTCTCATTCTTATTCTATTCTATCTGATTTGTCCTAATGATGGACCCCCTTTGGGGTTCGAAACGTTGGCAGAATGAACTAAAAACTGTGGATAATCCAGATCATGAATCAAAAAACTTCCACAGAAGCCTAAAATCTAAAATAGAAAGGCCCTTGAACCTCATTGTAACATAGTTCAGAGGCATGTAGCTGCCACATCTCTTCTCAGAGATAAGCTACCATCGCCCGAGCTATCTTATTTCCATTCTTTTTGTAAGCATAGTTCAATATTTTTCTATTAATGAGATGAAGTGTTTTTCTACTGCATCTCTATGTTGATGAGTATATCTGTAAGTTGTTGCATTCTTATTTAAGTTTGGATCAGTGGTAACAGAGAAGTCTACTCTTTCTCTGTTTTTCTTTGGATGTCCCCAACGAGATCAGGGTATAAGGATTTAGGGCTCGATAAGGGTATAAGGATTTAGGATCAGCCTTGCAAAACCCAACAACCTCCCATGGTGGAAGAAAAGAAAGATAAGGGGGTAGTATATCCTTTAAAAATGTTGCTCGAAGAATCCCTCGAGTGATAGAGGGATGCGATGATGGATAAATTTGCCAAGATCCTTCAACTGCTACCCACAGGTGATATATCTTCATCCAACAACCACTATGGAGGTGCCACTCCTTTTAAGGTACAATATAACTTCGATATTCCCATATTTGAAGGCCTCATAGAGGAAGACGCTGTAGATAAATGGTTAAATCTATTGGAAGGATATTTTTCAGTTCATGACTTTTCCAAACGGGAAAATATTACGTTTACACTTCTCAAAGCTGCCCCACACATCAAGGCCTAGTGGAAAACCTATTATGAACAAAAGGACGAGAGTGAACCCTCGCTATTTTCAGCTACACCCACTTGGAATTATTTCTGAGATGCCATCAAGGAACAATATTACCTTGTCAGGAGCTAAGAAGATAAATACATAAAATGGACCACACTATGGTAGGGAAGGGACCAAGATGTGTCTGAGTTCACAAATATTTTCCATACTCTTTTCACGAAGCGGGTATCAAGGATACTGAGCGGCATTTGGTGCTCAAGTACCATGACTGTCTACACATGTACATCCATGATGAGATGGAGTTCCTAGATATTTCCTCGCTCGGAACAACGTATTGGTACACTGTAAAGATTGAGAAGAAGTTTAAACTGAAGAAGTAGGACTTTTGATCTGTGAATCCAAAGCAAAGAAAAGGCACCCCCAAACCATAGAACAAGGGACCAAGCTAATGCAGGGCTACCTAGGACAACCCACTGAAGCCAAAGATAAAGAACAACACCACGAAGATGAAGAAGGATACGAGAAAATGGTGTGAGTTCCATAAGAGCTCCACTCACAATACAAGTGAGTGTCACACCAAGCAGTCACTGATGGCCAAGCTGAAGGCTTCCGAATCAGATGCAAGTTCCAACTCTGAATCAAAACCCGATAAGGGGACTGACAAAGGGAAGAAAATCATTAATGTGGAGCCCAGTGCCATCGTGGCCACCACAAAGATCCAAAAACTTGAGCCTAAAGATCCAGAGGAGGGGGAATGCCTCTTCCACTCATAGATGTGGGTGAAGGGTTCTCTACTGCAGTTCATTGTCAGCAGTAGGAGCCAAAAGAACCTCATTTCAGCAGAAGTCGTGAAGCGGTTAGGCCTAAAGACTACATTACATCCACAGCTGTACACCATCAAGTGGCTTCACCAAGGACAAGATCTTCGCGTCAACTAGCAGTGTCGCCTTCCGTATAGCATCAAGCCCTTCACGGATGAGGTATTGTGTGACATTTCTCCTCTTGAAGTTTCTGATGTATTGTTAGGAAAACCATAAATGTGGAAGCGACATGTTGTATATGAGTTTAGACCTCGCTCTATGATTATTACTTTAGATAATAAGTTGTACAGTATACCAAAGTTGGTGCCACCTACAACTATCTCTTTGATCACTGCAAAGCAATGCAGTAAGATCATTTCCCATGCCATGAAATTTTTTTTCCTTATGATTCACCCCAAAGGCAAGAAGAAGGTTGTGGCCACAGCTTCCAGACAGGGCTCCTCTACATAGCAGCAACAGATGGAGAAGGTCGTGGAGGAGTACAGGGACACTTTCACCTCACCCACACGAGTACCTCTGCACTGTGAGGTCAAGCACTCCATCAATCTGACCCTGGGCGCGCCGCTGTGCAATGGACCAATCTATCGACGCTTTATTCTAAAGAACGATGAGATCAGGAGGCAGATTCAGGAACTACTGCAAAAAGGGCACATAAGGCCAAGATCATCACCCTGTGGGAGCCCGATTGTATTGGTACAGAAAAAGGATGGGACCTAGAGGCTCTGTATTGGCTATCGGGCGCTGGACAAGATCATTGTCTAGAATAGGTACCCAATCCTGCGGATTGATGACCTTCTGGACCAGCTCAAGGGGGCCAAATATTTCAACAAAATTGACTTGAAATCAGGTAATCACCAGGTGCTTATCGAACCCTCTAATGTGTGGAAGGGTTGCCTTCAAATCCAAGGAGGGACTTTTTGAATGGTTGGTTGATCCAAAATGGATTCAGCATAGCCTCCAAATCAAAGGTATTCAAATACAGGTGAAAATGGAATAATGTTGAAGTGCTCATGAATACAAAGCCAACGGTGAAAATAACATGCAAATCCAAGTTCGGATAAGGAAAATAGAGGCAATTAAAGATTCATGTCAAAAGTCAATGCCTATGTCAGTAGGACATGTGGCAACCCAGGAAAGAGTCACAGGTTCTTGATGATGTCAGCGTAGAAGATGATGTGGCAGTCTGCGATTGGTTCATACCACAGGCGATGGGGATCAATGATCAAGAGCAGAGATCATCCGATCAAAGGAGATCAACGCATATCGCGTCGAAACATGCAAGTAGGTTATCCTGGAAAACGGACATGATAAAGTTATGAAAAAGAAGCTAAACTCTTTGAGTTCTAACAGGAGAGAGGTAAATGGTTTATCATGTACCTTCAAGGCAGGAAGCAGTTTTCGACCAAGAGCACGTGATTCCACTCAGCACTCAACACATAGCCTCTCGAAAACCACTTTCTCGCGTGCCTTCGGAGAATTAGTAAACGTGCTAGTTGGAGTGTGAGACAGCGCGACAGCCGTCGGATCCCACAGGACAGATCAATGGTGTGGAACATCCAGATCAGTTAATGAGCAAGACACAATAGCCGTCAGATGGTCTATTCTCGAGATCAATGCCGGGGAAAGGTCAGACAGTCGAGGTCCACCCCGTGCTTGCCGGTCATTTCATTTATAGTTTGTTTCCATTATAAACATATTGTTACACATTTATTGCAATTTGTAACTATATGTGTTATATAAACACCATAACACAAAAGAGTTGAGTGTGTTGTGAACCGTTCCAGGGGGTCTGGAGGTCATGGTGACCAAGTACGGTCGAATTTATACTCGTTTCAACTCAAAGATTCGAGCTAAACACAACAGTGAGATCCATTTACTAGGTTGATACTTCATTTTTAAGCTCACACCTGTAACAACTATTTAAAGAACATAATAAAGAGGTCAGCATTGGAAGCTAAAGGACGAGGAGACGTAGCCAAGAAGTCTGGTGAACTCCTTTATCAATTTTGGTTGTGTTGATGTGTTTGATTGTGTTTTTATAATTGTTTAAGTGTTTACGTTATTTGCAACCTTACTGATCCATTGCATTAAGTAACATAGGAAACTTCACACATAGTCTGTAATACCTTTTTCAATTTCGGATCAGGTGGTATCGGAGCTAAAGGCTTTCTATAGGTTTTAACCCCGTATAGAAATTACCTGCATACAAATTTTAAAACACATAAAATAAACAATGCGAGAGCATAACACATAAAACACATATATACACAAAGATTTTCCCCTGGATCCCAAAACCGAGACTACCAGCTTGATTTTTCATTATGTTCCTTTCAATATTACAATACATATTTATACATGCCGAAGCATCCAATACCATGGACCAAAAACCATCGCATCCAAAACCATTGACTAAAAACCATCGCGTCCAAAAAAATGTGTGAAAATGATGCACAAAATCATAGGTGGGTCTGCCCAACCTAACATAGGGTCCAAAACCAAAATTTTCCAGGGCGTTGGCCTGGACCCCATAAAGTGGGGTTACGGGTGCCCCTCAAATCCCCTGTGACCTCCTCCCCTCTAACCCCCGGTGAACTACATGGGCTAGTCGTGGAAAGAATATAACACAACCCAACATTCTCCCACTTGTTGTTTTCTTTCCACAGGGGGCCACAAGAGAGCTTAGTCATTTATCCAGCCCTACTGCCCATTGTTTCTCTACACTAAGAGAACTTTTCAGAGCTCACAGATTTTGTCAATGCATCTGCAATATTCTTAAAAGTGTCCACCTTTACCAACAACACCTTTTTGTCTTCTATCATATCCCTCACAAAGTGATACTGAACATCAATGTGTTTTGTCTTTGAATGATATGCAGGGTTCTTTGCCAAGAAAATTGCACTTTGGCAATCACAGTCTATCCTTATAGCTTCCTGTACTAACCCCACACTTGATCACAATCTCTGCAACCAAACTGCTTCCTTGCTTGCATGAGTGGCTGCCATGTATTCTACCTCTGTAGTTGATAGTGCCACTACAGATTGTTTCTTACTCATTCAACTAACTATACCTCCAAATAGGTTAAACACATACCCACTTGTAGATCTTCTCTAATCCAAATCTCCAGCCCAGTCTGCATCAACAAAGCCATGGATATCCAAAACTCTGTCCAATCCTGGTCTTCCTTGGTAGCACAAACCATAATCACTAGTGCCACACAAATACCTGAAAACCCGCTTCACTGCTGTTCAATACTCCTTCCCTGGTTTTGGCATAAACCTGCTCAATACTCCCACTGCATGTGCAATGTCTGGTCTAGTACAGACCATTGCATACATCAAGCTACCGACTAAACTTGCATATGGAACATGGGACATGTCCTCTTCCTCTTCTTGTGTCTTGGGACATTGTTCAGCAGATAACCTCACACCTACATGAATAGCAACCTTCACCGGTTTACTATCTTGCATATTAAACCTCTCAATATTGTCTCGACATACTTCCTCTGGTTTAACCAGAGTTTCCTCTTTGCCCAATCTCTTTGAATTTCCATGCCCAAAATATAGTTTGCAGCACCAAGATCTTTCATGTTGAATTTGGAGGACAATTGGGTCTTTAAATCATGGATAACTTCTTTGTCATTTCCAACCAGCAACATATCATCCACATACAAGACCAAATAAATAACACGGTCACCAATTAATTTAAAATACACACAACGATCTGCTTTACTTATGGTGAAGTCAAGTCCCCATATAAATGTATCAAATTTCTGATACCACATCCTTGGTGACTGTTTTAACCCATACAGGGACTTCTTTAACTTGCATACTAGTTCTTTCTTACCCTTCACCGCAAAACCTTCAAATTGCTTCATGTAGATCTCCTCTTCCAGATCCCCGTGAAGAAATGCTATCTTCACATCCATCTGTTCTACCTCAAAATCAAAAGCAGCAGCAATAGATAAAAGTAATCTAATATAAGTTACCTTGGCAACAGGAGAAAAAATATCACCAAAATCAATTCCCGGCACCTGGGAATAACCTTTTGCTACCAACTGAGCTTTGTATTTCTCCACTTTTCCTTCTGCATTTGTCTTCTTTCTGAACACCGATTTGCTGCCAATGGGTTTCCTTCCAGCCGACAACTCCACCAGATCCCAGGCCTCATTTTTGTGCAAAGATGCCATTTCATCAAACATGGCCTCTTTCTAGAGTTTTCCTTCCTCTGAATCCACTACTTCTTTCACAGTTCTGGGATCATAATCAGTAACAGACAAAGAAAAATTTGAACAAAAAGTAGATGGACTATACCTTTCTGGCTGCCTTCCTTCTCGAACTGATCTTCTCATAGCCGTAGTTTGTGGCTCTTCATCTTCTGATTCCTCCTCTGTTGTAGAGTCTGATTCTTCCTCCTTTAGCTCAAACTCTATCTTCTCAGGTTCCTTTGGTTGGACTTCATGTTTAATAACATCTTTCACCTCTTTGAACACCACATCTCGACTGTACACAACCTTCCTTGTTACTGCGTTCCAAAGCTTATAACCCTTTAAACCATCCTTATACCCAATAAAGATACACTTTTCAGATTTACTATCCAACTTGCTTCGTTTCTCCTTTGGAACATGTACATATGCATCACATCCAAATACCCTTAGATGTGAAAGAGACGGTTTCCTACTGGTCCATACCTCTTGTGGAGTCTTATCCTCCAGTGTTGATGAAGGTGACCTATTGACCAGGTAACATGTAGTATCAACCACCTCTTCCTAGAATTCCTGTCCTAACCCGGCACCACTGAGCATGCTTCTTGCCCTTTCCATCAACGTCTTGTTCATTCTTTCTGCAACTCCATTTTTCTGAGGTGTATATGGAGTAGTATTTTGTCGTGATATACCAAACTTCTTACAGAATTCTTCAAATTCCTTGATGCAAAACTCTCCACCATTATCTGTCCTCAGCACCTTTATCTTTTTCTCTGTCTGATTTTCCACGAGAGCCTTAAATTCTTTAAACCTGTCAAAGACTTCAGATTTCTTCTTAAGGAAATATATCCATATATTCCTTGAGAAGTCATCTATTAAATGATATATAGTACACAGACTTACCCAGTGATGGAACCTTCACAGGTCCAAACACATCACTGTGCACAAGCTCTAATATCTATTTCGCCCTCTTACTACCAGAGGGGAAACTCACCCGATTATGCTTCCCATATACAAAATTTTCACAGAAATCAAAATCCAGAGAGCTATTACTCATACCTTCTACCATACCTTTACCATGAAGTATTCGAAGGCCCTTCTCTCCAATATGTCCAAGCCTTTGATGCCACAGCATGGTCTTTTCTCCAGAGAGCACTAGATTTTCTACTCCACTTTTAAGAACAACAGAACTGTTGCACCCATCAATAACAGTGCTACCTTGAAGCTTGTGTAGAGTTCCAATCTGAACTCCCTGCATCAATACCAGTGCTTCCCAAACCATTTTGCAGGTATCCTTCTCGAACACTATTTTTACACCTGCATCATCTAGCTTGCTTACAGAAATCATATTTCTGGCTAATGCAGGAATATACAGAACACCCAGAAGTGTTATAACCCTTTCACCTTGCAATTTCAACTTTACTTTTCCACGACCAACGATTCTAGCCTTCCTTCATCCCGCAAGAAGACATCACCACCATCATATTTCTCATACTCACAGAACCACTCTCTATGGGGAATGAAGTGAAAGGATGCACCTGAGTCAATCAACCATGCCTTATGATCTACATGTGTACTTGAAGAAGCCAAGTACACATCCCCACCTTCATCTGAGGTGGTTTTCGCCTCTGCAGAAGGAGCATCATCAGATTCCTTTCCTTTATCAGGAGCTTTATATTTACAGTTCCTTTTGTAGTGCCCTTCCTTTCCGCATTTCCAGCACACCACTTATTATAAAACTAACTCACAAAAAGATAGAAAAGATAGATCAGCACCTTAGAATTCAGCCTCTTCGAGGGGGAAACCTCCTTTACATTAAACAAATGAACAATTTTTGGATGATACAAATGACAAGACCTCCTTTCTATATATAGGAGTCTAAGGGGTCATAATATAATCAGAGCCGAAATAACAATAATAATGTAAGGGAACAATAATAGCAATAGTGGGCTTCTATGGGGCACAAAAATAACAATATGGGGACTACATGGGCACAAAAATATAATAAGCGGGTTGTAATAATAACAATAAGGAGTTACACTAGTAGTATAGGGGCCTAACATGCCCCTCTCCTTCAAAAAGTGTTGTCCTCAACACTGGAGTAGTTCTTGATGCTTCTACATAAAATTCTTGTCCTCCCATGTGGAATCTTCAGCGGGTAAGTTCTTCCACTTGATGAGATACTCTAAAATTGATCGATTTTGTAGCTGTCGGGTTCTGGCAATATTGTTTGAATTGGGATCTTTTGCAACTTTTGGATGAGTGGCCACACTTCTTTTTCCTTCTTCCATTCATCCCTTGCTTCGTTTATCCAATATGGTTGGATAATAGAAATAGCACAAAACAATGCTTCCACATCCTCATCCTTTCTTGAGAGTGCATCTGCAACAAAAAATTTCTTCCCTTTTCTATAGATGATGTCAAAGTCATAACCCAACATATTTGTGACCCATTTTTCTGTTCTTCTAAAGATAATATTTGTTCTAAAAAGTATTTAAGACTATCATGATCCATTTTTACCTTGAAGTGCATTCCCATTGGGTAAGGTCACCATTTCTTAAGTGCATGTAGTATTGCCAACATTTCCTTCTCATAAATAGCTTGCTTGAGATGTAACCATAAAAATACCCAATCACCTACATCAAAGCATTTTTCACTGCGATGTTGATCTACCTGGTTTTTCATTCGATTTTGCACCAAAGTGGTGTTATCCTTTAAAAGTTGGAAAACTTGTTGTTGATGCTCGATGTGATCGTTCACTACTTGAACCTTTTTGTTCTTGATATTTCCTTCTATCTTGAGAGTTTGAGAAGTGGTAATTTCTTCCAATGCTTTACAAGATATGGTCGGATTCATTTCTTGATGCTCGATTTGATCTTTCACTTCTTGAACATTTTTCTTCTTGATATGTCCTATCTTGATAGTTTGAGAAGTAGTAATTCCAGCCAATGCATTACAAGATATGGTTGGATTCATTTCTTCTTTCTTGATGTGATATTTCACTTCTTGAACCTTTTTCTTCTTGATATGTCATTCTATCTTGAGAGTTTGAGTGGTAATTCTTGCCAATGCTTTACAAGATATGGTTGGATTCATTTCTTCTTTCTCTAGGGTTGGGTCCTGGCATATATCCTCTTCTTTTGATGTTTCTTGATCCTTTTCTTCCTCCTCTTCATACTCTATGTTAAATAATTTCTTCTTAACACACTTATGACCTTTAGTGCATTTTCTATCACAATTGTAACAAATCCCTTTTTCTCTTTTTTCTTCCAATTGTTCTGGTGTAAGCCTTGTAGGTTGTGGAAGGCTAGGAGAAGAAACACTTCCATAATTATAGTCATCAGTAGTGGGATTCCTTGTTTTCATAATTTCTCTTTCAATTTTTCTTGCCAACTCGAATCCCTCCTCCAATGAATCAGGTTCCCAAAAACAAACCTCATGTTGAACGTTATCCTTTAAAGTCCCTATGAAGACATCAATACTTTGCATCTTTGGAATATAATTTACCCTTCTATTCAATTTTTGAAAGTCTTCAATGTGCTCTTCCATTGAACCCTTTTTTTTGAGATTTATCAATTTGCAAAAGAAGGAGTTTCTCTTATCCTCATAATGTGCTATCATTTCCTCCGTGAAAATTGACCACGTGACAAGTGGTTTACGAGAACAAAACCCTTTATACCATAAAAATTTATTCAGTTCTAAATAATTAGATGCAATACATACCTTTTGTAACAATGGTACACCATGTAGATCAAACTATTTCTCCATTTTTAGTATCCAATTTACCAGATCCTTGGCATCAGACTTCCTCATCTCGCTTTTTCTTGATTTTAGGAGCTTGATCTTGAAACGATTGTAACTCTGTAATTTCAGATCTTCTAGTTCTGAAATCGCAACTTGCAGTAGCCCTTTGCGTCCTCTTTCCAATCCCACCAGTTTGATCCAAATTGGATTCTCCAAGGAAGAGTTATGCCAAATCTCCCATGGTAACCTGATTATAGACCTTTTCAGAAGAGCGAAATTGTATGAAGTTCCATGTGTCATTGTTTTGACCTTAGGATCTCAAAAATATACACAGGAAACTACAGTCCATCCTCTTTTTGTAACTTCTTATGAAATTTCAATTTGATGCTCAAAACAAAAGTTATGACGATTTTCCCCAGGTCACCTGTTTGGAATGTAATTCGGGGGTCTGCAAAAACCCTAACATCCTTACTAAGACTATATCTCTGAAAATGTAGCGAGACAGGATCTAAAATTTGGAGCCAAGGTTCAGACCGATTTCATCTTGAATGAGGTTTTTTCATAGCTTCTGAAACTTCGTAGCGAAATAGTTATAGTAAAAATCCCACGATGACCTGTTTGGAGAAGTGAAACCCTAGAATCCACAGCTCTAATACCAAATGTTATTAAACCAGCTCAGAAAAAGACAGAAAATATAGTTGAACACCTTAGAATTCAGCCTCTTCGAGGGGGCAACCTCCTTTATATTACACAAATGAACAATTCTTGAATGATACAAATGACAAGACCTCCTTTCTATATATAGGAGTCTAAGGGGTCATAATATAATCAGAGCCGACATAACAATAATAATGTAAGGGCACAATAATACCGATAGTGGGCTTCTATGGGGCACAATAATAACAATATGGGGACTACATGGGCACAAAAATATAATAAGGGGGTTTTACTAATAACAATATGGGGTTACACTAGTAGTACAGGGGCCTAACACCACCTTTATAAGTTTTTCTGGAGATTTAGATCTCCCTCTAGATTTAGATCTCCCACTTGATGACTTATTTTTGTTTCTGTTTTGGGACCGTTCTCGTACAGACAAGGCATCACCATTCTAGCTCTCTGTATTTTTCCATCTCATCTCCTCCGTCAGTAAGGATGAGACTATTTCATCAAACTTCAAGGCAATTGCATTACTACCTATTGCAATAACCAGACTATCCCATGAATCTGGTAGAGAACACAACAAACTGATGCACTTATCTTCATCTGAAATTTTAATATCAACAGATAATAATTGACTTACCACAGTATTAAATGTGTTTAGATGTTCTGTGACCGAGTCTCCATCTTTTCTCCTCAGGTTATACAATCTTTTCCGCAGGAACAATTTATTCACCAGAGACTTAGATTGGTACAATGTCCCTAACTTGTCCCACAAAGCCTTCGCCATAGCTTCCCCTGATACATTCAACAATACTGAATCTAAGACACACAATCATATTGTGCTCATTGCCTTCCGATCCAACTTCTTCCATTCTTCATCAAACACTCCCGTTGGTTTAGTACCTGGATCTATCACGATCCACTGATCTTTATCCACCAACAGATCCTCCATCTTTAGTTTCCACAACTCAAAACTTTGACCATTAAATTTCTTAATCTTTGTCTTTCCATTGTCGCCATATTCTTTTACCAACAGAATCGATCTCGCAGATCTCCCACTGAACAGGGTCTACCACAGGCCCAAGCGAAACCCCTCAGCAAAAAATGCGTCCCCTTGAAGCCAAAACAGCTCTTATACCACATGTAGGTTTTAAACCGTACAAAAATTACCTGCATACAAATTCTAAAACATAGAAAATAAACAATGCGAGAGCATAACACAGAAAACACATATATACACAGAGATTTTCCCCTAGATCCCAAAATCGAGACTACCAGCTTGATTTTTCATTATGTTCCTTTCAATGTTACAATACATATTTATACATGCCGAAGCATCCAATACCATGGATCGAAAAACCATCGCGTCCAAAACCATGGACTGAAAACCATCGCATCCAAAAACATGTGCAAAAATCATGCACAAAATCATAGGTGGGTCCGCCCAACCTAACATAGGGTCCAAAACCAAAATTTTCCAAGGCGCTGCCCCAGACCCCATAAAGTGGGGTTACGGGTGCCCCTCAAACCCCCTGTGACCTACCCCCCTCTAACCCCCAGTTAACTACGTGGGTGAGTTATCAAAATAATATAACACAACCCAAGATTTTTAAGTTTCGACAAGTTTGTGTGGAGATTTGAATGCTTACTAGGTTGAATCTTAGACAAGGTGAAGGTGAACTTATTGAGGTGAATCCAAAGATTGGAAGGGCCTTTTCACGAAGAAGGATGGCAAATGAAACTCCACTTAGGTCAAAATCCTAGTTCTTGGATAGTTTTATGATGATATGTGCCATGGTGGAAAAATGTATCATGAGTTTAAAAAAAGGCAAAGGTGAAGGTACTTCATCACCTAAACCAGACAAAGGAGTAGAGGAACCTTTTCTTTTTTCCCTCCAGAGAAATAAGATAAAGAAAAAGGAGAAAAGCCCCCTCCATCTCCTCCATCATCACTATCATTATCATCATCGTCGTCTTCTTCTCATAAAACTAGTTCTTCTACTAAGAAAAAGAAAGCCTCTTTGATCAAATTAGATGTAAAATTTGATTTGCCAATTTATGCTGAAGAACTTAATGTTGAAAATCTTGATAATTGGATAAGGCAAATTGATGTATATTGTAGGGTGTAGAAAGTTGATTCAGAAAGGAAGAAGATCCAGCTGGCTAGCCTTCGACTTGGAGGAACCGCACTTGTGTGGTGGGAAGGCAAGACACAAGAAAATCTCCAAAAGCATGGTAAAATCATTTCAACTTGGAATGAATTTGTTTTTTCCATTAAAAAGCAATTTTATCCTTTGTCTTATATGCAGCGAGCAATGATGAGTTAGCAAACACTATGTCAATTGAAGGGTCAAAGTGTTCAGAGTTATACTCAAGAATTTCATTAGAGAGCTTTAACATTAGGCATATCATTGGACTCACCAGAGACATTGTTAAAATATATAGGTGTTCTTTATAGTTATTTGAAGCATACTATACTTATGTTTAATCCCACTAGCTTAGATGATGTATCAGTTCAAGCAACTCATCTGGAGGCTAGAGGTAAAAATGTAACCCCAGATGTTGGGAAATCATCCAAATCTATTGAGAACAAGAAGAAAGGCAAGAAGAATTTGAAATGGAAGGAAAGGAAAACAAACACTGTGGAGAAGGATAAACCTTCATGTGCTCATTGTAAGAAGGAAGGACACGATGAGGCACACTACTGGTCTTTGCATCCAGAATTGAAGCCTAAGAAGTTCGGGAGTAAGAGTGAAATAATGTTGCTACTATTCAGAAGGACTTTGGATCAGATTCAAGTGATGAAACAATGGTTACAACTACAGGTATAAAAGGTAAAGATTCTGAAGCATCTACAAGTAATTCTTTGCATTCTGTTGATAATGAAAGTTATGAGAGGAAAAGGAATGAGATATTTCATATTAGAGTCATTTCCAAGCACACTAAAATTGATAATTTATTTGATAGTGGGTTACAAGTTAATTTGATTTATGAAACAATTGTAAAGAAGTTGGGTCTAGAAACAAAACCTCATAAAAAGCCATATCCATTAGGTTGGGAGTGTGATAAAACAAAACTACAAGTTACGAAAGAATGTAAACTCATTTCGCTATTGGGTCAACATTTTTAGATGAGGTTGAGTTAGATGTAGTCCCATTAGACATATGTGGAATTGTATTAGGAATTCCATACTTGTAAGATAGAAAATCTATCTTCTATCGAGCTAAAATAAGTATCAACTCACTAAGGATGGAATTGAATATATTGTGAGGGCTCATAAACTCAAAGATAACTTCGCTCTCATAAATTCAGGACAAATGAAAAGAATTGTGAAGTCAAGTAAGAAATTTTTACTAATGATTGTAAAAGCAAAGGATCTTGATAAATCCGATGCATTCCAAGGATGTAATCCCAAATAGAAAGTATATCTAGTTAGAGTTGTTTCCAATTATGATATTATGTTTCAAGAGCCTAAAGGGCTTCCACCCAAGCAAGAGATAGCACATGAAATTTATTTGTAGCAAGACGCTCCACTACCTAACATTGGAATGTACAGGTTATCATCTCGAGAGAATGCAGAGCTAAAGAAGCAGGTACATGAGTTGCTTGATAAAGGGTTTATTCGACCAAGCACATCACCGTGTGGATCACCTATTGTGTTGGTGTGAAAGAAAGACAGTTCATGGAGAATGTGCATTGATTTTAGAAAACAAAATAAAATCACAATAAAGAATCGTTATCCTCTTCCTTGTATTGATGATTTATTAAATCAGTTAAAAGATGTAGTTTACTTCTCTAAATTAGACTTGCGAAGCGGCTACCATCAAATCAGAGTTGTAGAACAGGATGTATGGAAAACTGCTTTAAAGATGAAGCAAGGACTCTATGAATAGTTGGTTATGCCTTTTGGCTTAACTAACGCTCCTGCTACATTTATGTGAGTCATGGATGATGTATTTAGACCATTTATTGATGATTTTGCAATAGTCTATTTAGATGATTTTCTTGTTTTTAGTAGGACATGGGATGAACATGTAAAGCAAATTTTAGATGTTTTAAAAAGAGAAAATCTCTATGTGAAACTATCAAAATGTGAATTTGGCAGAACATCTTTGAAATATTTTGGTTATATTGTAGGGGGTGGTGAATTGAATATAGATCTCTCTAAGGTTGAATTCATAGTAAACTGGCCTAAACCCAATACTGCTACAGAAGTTGGAATTTTATTAAGGACAAAACAATACTAGAGAAAGTATATTGCTAACTTTTTGTTGATTGCAGCTCCTTTACATGCTTTGACAAGTGTGAAACAGGTGTTTCAGTGGGGAGGAAAATAGCAGAAAGCCTTCAACACATTGAAAGAAAGGATTAGTACAATGCCAGTATTAGCACTGCCAGACATTCAACATCCATTTGAGATCAAGACGGATGTGAGTGAATATGCCATGGGGGCAGTGTTTATGCAGCACAGAAAGCGTATATGCTTTCATTCTGAGACATTTACATCAGTAGTAGTTAACTATCCTACATATGATAAAAAAAAATATGCATTAGTTCATAGTGTTAAAAAGTGGAAACATTACATAATGGGTAAAGAAACAATCATACACACAGATCATCAACCACTTCAATATTTACACTCACAAACTAAATTGCAACAATCAAGACATTACAGGTGGATGGGTTTTCTACAACAATTTCATCTTTTTATCAGATATAAGAAGGGCATACATAATAAGGTTGCAGACATGTTATCAAGACCAATTATAAATGCATCCACAATACTTAAGCATAATTCAATAATTCATGAAAGTTACATTGAACAATATGCTCAAGACACATATTTTAAGGATGTATATGCAAGTTTAAGTCATGCCAAGCAGGTAGAATAATTGGATTATTATATAAAGGACAAATTCTTATATCATTTGGGAATGTTATGCATTCCACAAACTGAAAGAGTTAACATAATTCAAGAAGCACATACTTCTCTCATATCAGGTCATTTTGGTGTAAGTAAAATAGTTGCACAATTACAAAGGTTCTATTATTGGCCACGAATGATTGAGACAGTTTCTATATATATATATATATATATATATATATATATATATATATATATCAAAGGATGTACTATGTGTGCTACAAGCAAGCCAAGTAATAGAAAATTAGGCTTGTATACTCCACTTCCAATTCCTTTTCGTCCTTGGGAAAGTGTTTCCATGGATTTTGTTGGGGGATTGCCAAAGTCTAGAAAGGGTCATGATTATTTGTATGTAGTTGTGGATAGGTTCAGTAAGATGTGTATTTTGATACCATGTAATAAACAGGTCACAGCTGAACAAACTGCAAAGTTGTTCTTTCAAAATGTGTGGGTTCATTTTGGGTTACCCACTTCTATTTTATTTGATTGAGATTCTCGATTTGTTGGGAAATTTTGGTCAAGCCTATGGGAGTTAATGGACACAAGGTTAAAGAAGAGCACGAAATTTCATCCAAAAACAAATGGTCAGACAGAAGTGGTCAACAGGACAGTGATATAGTTGCTTCGAGGATATTGCAACAAGCATCATAAACTTTGGGATGAGCATTTGTGTCATGTGCAACATGCTTATAACCGTGCAAAACATTCTTCTACTCAAAGATCTCATTTTGAGACTTGTTTTGGTTTTATAGCAAAGTCTCCCTTGGATTTTGTCTTTAGTAAATACATAGCAGTTGATGGGCACAGTGATGTGGACAAAGCAACCAAGTTCATTGAACAAATCCAGGAAATTCACTAGGAAATACAACAACAACTGGAAAGAAGCCAAGAAAAGTATAAGGCGCGACATGACAAACATAGAGTCGAGCATATTTTTCAAGTTGGTGATCAAGTTTGGTTGTACATCAGCAAAGAAATACTGCAAGGCGAAGGTAAAAAGTTGAAACCAATTAGATATGGTCCTTTCTAAATACTTGATAAAATTGGTGAAAATGCTTTCCGCCTTGATCTACCAGCTTATATGAAAATCTATTCAGTCGTTAATGTTGAAAAGTTGAGGTTGTATGAACCTTCATTGATTGAAGATCTCGAATATCAAGGTCCGCTACCTTCCATTGAGGATCTGTTGTCCAAGTATCTCAATGAGTTATAGAATGACATAGTTCTTGATAGGAGGATAAGAACTTCGCAACGAGGGAACAATGAGTATCTTTGAGTCGAATCAAAGGTAAAAATCCAAGTAAAGCATGATGGATAGATATTGGAAAAGTGAAGGAACTTTATCCTCACTTACTCGATATTAAAACCAACTTTTGGTGGACCAAAAGCTTCTAGTGGGGAGGAGTGATCCAAAATGGATTCAGCGTAGCGTCTAGATCAAAAGTATTCAAATACAGTTGAACATGGAATAATGCTGAAGTGCTCATGAATATGAAGCCAACGGTGCAAACAACATGCAAATCCAAGTTCAGATAAGGAAAATAGAGCCAATTAAAGATTTAGGTCAAAATTCAATACCTACGTCAGCAAGACATGTGGCAACCCGAGAAAGAGTCACAGGTTCTTGATGATGTCAGCACAGAAGATGATGTGGTAGTCTGTGGTTCATACCACAGGCGATGGGGATCAACGATCTAGAGCAGAGATCGCTTAATGAAAGGAGATCGACGCATATCGCATTGAAACATGCAGGTAGGTCATCCTGGAAAACAAACACAATAAAGTTATGAAAAAGAAGTTAAACTCTTTGAGTTTTGACAGGAGAGAGGTAAATGGTTTATTACGTGCCTTCAAGGCAGGAAGCGGTTTTTGACCAAGAGCACATGATTCAACTCAGCGCTCGACACGTAGCCTCCCAGAAACCACTTTCTCACATGCCTTCAGAGAATTAGTAAACATACTAGTTGGAGTGCGAGACCGCACGACAACCGTTGGATCCCACAAGATAGATCAACGATGCAGAATGTCCAGATTAGTTGATGAGCGAGATGTGATAGCTGTCAGATGGTCGGTTCTTGAGATCAGTGCCAGGGAAAGGCTGGATGGTCGGGGTCCACCCCGCACCCGTCGATCCTTTCGTTTATAGTTTGTTTCTATTATAAGCGTATTGTTGCATGTTTATTGCAATTTGTAACTATACGTGTTATATAAACACCATAACACAGAAAAGTTGAGGAGTGCATTGTGAACTGTTCCAGGGGGTCTAGAGATTAGGGTGACCAAGTACGGTCGAGTGTATACTCGTTTCAACTCGAAGATTTGAGCTAAACACAGTGGTGATATCCATTTACTAGGTTGAGACTTTATTTTTGAGCTCAAACCTGTAACAACTATTTGAAGAACATAATAAAGAGGTCAGCACTGGAAGCTAAAGGACCAGGAGATGTAGCCAGGAAGTCTGGTGAACTCCTTTATCAATTTTGGTTGTGATTATGTGTTTGATTATGTTTTTATAATTGTTTAAGCGTTTATGTTATTTGCAACCTTATCGATCCATTGCATTAAGTAACATAGGAAACTTCACACATAGTCTATAATATCTTTTGCAACCTTCATGAGACTGATGGACGAAATCTTGTGGCCCTTCACCAATGCATTCATGGTGGTGTATTTATATGACATCTTGATCTTCAGCTAGAGTTGGGAAGAGAAACTCCACCATATTCGACAAGTCCTTCAAACCCTTTGACAACACAAGTTGTGTGCTAACTCGGAGAAATGTACCTTTGGCCTGACCCAAGTTGAATATTTGCAGTACATCATTAATGATAAAGCTGTACATGTGGACCCATCCAAGATGTAAGTCATTCGGGATGGGCCAGCCCCAACCACTCTCATGGAGCTCCGCAGCTTTTTGGGGCTTGCCAATTTTTACCATAGGTTCATGTTGGGGTTTTCTCATATCACTTGGCCTTTAACTCAAGTCACCAAGGGCGGAGCAAAAGCCAAGTTCTTTTGGTCAGAAACCCAACAATGGACATTCTCCGGGTTGAAGAATCGCCTCTGTTTTGCACCACTGCTCACATTACGAGACCTGCAACAACCATTTGAGATTGAGACAGATGCCTCCGACTATGCTATTGGTGCAGTTCTTACTCAACATGGGCATCTGGTGGCTTACCATAGTGAGACACTTTCGGACACAGTCTGAAAGTACCCAACTTACAACAAAGAATTGTATTCCATTGTGTAGGCTTGTTTAAAATGGAAGAATTACATTCTGGGTAAGGAAACGGTCATCCACACAGACCACCGGCCTCTATAGTTCATACAGACATAAGGGAAGTTGCAGAAGGATTGTCATCATAAATGGTCCACCTATCTACAATAGTTCCATTTGAACATTAAGTATAAGAAGGACAATACCAATAATGTCACTGATTGCCTCATGCGACCACTGGTCATGGCGCTAATCACTGTGCTTAGCTACTATGGGCACGAGACATTGGGGTGGTTGAATCTTTACAAGAGTGATCCAGAATTCGACAACATATACCAAACACTCCTAGAAGGGAAGAATGTTCCAAATTGTTGGAAATAATACTGAGAGGGGTGGTGAATCAGTATTATCTAATTCTTTTTCAATATATTTATACTTTGAATTATTGTATGTCAGTACCATAAAATAATGAGCATGAAGAAGAAAAATATATAGTCACACCAAAGAACACCAGACATAAGGTGGAAACACAATGTGGGTGAAAACCACCTGCTGCAATATGTCTCTATATTCTTTAAATTAGAAACTCCTTTTACAATGATTTTGTACTGGTGTAGTCCTTTACCAGTACGCAAGCTGCAACCTGCAGAGAGCTACAACTCTCTCTCCTGGAAGGGAGTTACAACCCCCTACTTCTTTTCTTTCAAGGACCACTTTTCATAAATTTTCAGACTGGATCCATGAACATCAATTAATCATCAAGTATATCTGCATCAAAACAATCTCCTTTTCCCAATTAGCACTGAATCAAGTAAACACTTCTCTGACAGCTGTACCCAGAACACAGTAACAGTAACCACACACCGAATTCTGAACCCAGAATACTGCAGCAATAGACATAGGCAGCTAGATCATAATTTAAAGATATATGCTACTTCAACAACCTGAAACCTGCGTGCAGATCTATAAAGGATAATTCCTTCTTTCAAATATTCAGACACTAATTAACCCAGATTGTCAGATTTATAGATCAAGCATGCGCCTCATATAACATATCAAAATCATACAAAGATACTATTATTCAAGCATAAAGATTATGACCCATCAATAGAACTCATCCTTCTTTATGCGCTAAGGTTCCTCCTTCATTCAGATCCAGATCTGCACCATAACCCAATCACAAATATTTCATATCTATCACTTATTAGATATTCAATTCATTCGATGATGCTTTGCCAAATGATCTTCTTCCTCTTATATAGTCTTAGGCCTTTCACAATACCACGGTCCAAAACCATAATAACACAATACCACGGACCCAATACTTGGGATCAACACTTTTGGATGCAATACCACAGACCAAAACCATAGGATCAAAAACTATCGGACTAATACCATGAACCAACCATGAAAGTGTGTGAGATCAACACTTTTGGATGCAATACCACGGACCAAAACCATAGGATCAAAAACTATCGGACTAATACCATGAACCAACCATGAAAGTGCATGAGATCAACACTTTTGGATGCAATACCACGGACCAAAACCATAGCATCAAAAACTGTTGGAATAATACCATGAGCCAACCATGAAAGTGCGTGAACTTTTCTCTTCATGAAAAGAACTTTTCTGTGCATGAAAGTGCGTGAACTTTTCTCTACATGAAATAAACTTTTCTCTGCATAAAAGTGCGTGAAATTTTCTTTACATGAAATAAACTTTTCTCTGCATAAAAGTGTGTGAAATTTTCTCTACATGAAATAAATTTTCTCTGCATAAAAGTGCGTGAACTTTTCTCTACATGAAAGAAACTTTTATCTGCATAAAAGTGCGTGAACCTTTCTCTACATGAAATAAACTTTTCTCTGCATAAAAGTGCGTGAACTTTTCTGCACTATAATTTATCATCTGAGATGAGTGGGTTGCCATCAAGTACAACATATGTATCATAATGCCAACAATCTCCCCCTTTGGACTTGATGGCAACAACAACCAATCACTCTCCCCCTTTGACATCAAGGGCAAAGGGCAAACCGAGATAATATCTTTCCTAGAGAAACATTATGCTTCCCATACTCCCCTTGAGTATCTGCTGACATCTCTGAAAGAGCTCCCCCTTTGTATATTCCAAGGTGAACCACTCTGTCCATGCTTCCTCTGAGTACATGCTGAAGTCTCTGCTCTATTGAAGTGTGATGTTCACGCTCCCCCTGACTATAAGCAAGGTCAATAACTGATAGCAGCAGCATCTGATAATCACCATAAATGACCATGAAAGAGATAGAGACATATTGTAGCAATATTCCTTCTGTCCTTCCTCCATAATGCCAACAATGCATTATATGCTCCCCCTGAACTTGTGCCATTCGATCTTTGACCAATCCGCAACTCAGCAAATGTACGCATATACCCCAGATGAACCTTGCGTACAACCAAAAATCAGAAGAGAGTCAACAACAAGATGATACATCAACAACCCCCAGCTTTTGCCTAAGGTATTCAAAGGTCTCCCTGGGCAATGGTTTGGTGAGTATATCAACAACTTGTTCCTTAGAAGGAACATACTCCAACTTGACCTTTTGTTCAAGCACTTGTTCTCGGAGAAAGTGATATTTGATTGGTATGTGCTTGGTCTTTGAATGCATGACTGGGTTCTTTGAAATGCTGATTGCACTTGTATTATCACATAAGATGGAGATAGGTGGTGTACAAGTGATTTGAAAATCTTGCAAGGTCTGCATCATCCAAAGGAGTTGAGTGCAACAAGATGCAGCAGCCACATATTCTGCTTCAGTTGTAGACAAAGCAATTGAACTCTGTTTCTTGCTGAACCAAGATACTAATCGGGAACCCATAAAGAATGCACCACCACTTGTGCTCTTCCTGTCATCCACGCTTCCGGCCCAATCCGCATCTATATAAGCATGAAGTGTGAGATCTGTATCTCTAGGATACCATAAGCCATAGTTTTGAGTCCCTTGAATATATTTGAAGATTCTCTTCAATGCCTGAAGATGAGTTTCCTTTGGATTTTCCTTAAATCTTCCAACTATTCCCACTGCATGCATGATGTCTGGTCGGGTACCTGTCAAATAAAGTAGACTTCCAATCATAGATCTGTAAGTTGGTTGATGCACTGCTGCTGATTCATCATTTGCACTGAGGTTACATCTTGTGACCATGGGTGTACATACTGGTTTTGCTTCTTCCATACCATATTTCTTCAAAATCTGCTTGAGATACTTGGTTTGAGACAAGAAGATCCCTCCTTCATTTTGTTGGATTTGCAAACCAAGAAAATATGTCAATTCTCCAAGCAAGAACATTTCGAATTCTTTCTGCATCACCAAGGCAAAGCTTTGACTCATAGATTCTTCATTGCTGCCAAAGATAATGTCATCTACATACACAACAAGTATTAGCAATTTGTCATTTTCAATTTTTATATAAAGATTGCTAGCTGCTGATCCTTTTGAAAAACCTTATTGATGAAGATATTTGTCCAAATGATAGTACCAAGCCCTTGGAGCTTGTTTAAGACCATAGAGAGCCTTTTTCAATCTGCATACAAGATTTGGATCATTTCCAAGAATGAAACCATCTGGCTGCTCAATGTATACTTCTTCTTCTAAGTCTCCATTCAGAAAGGCTGATTTCACGTCCATTTGAAATACTTTGAACTTTTGAAAGCTTGAGAGAGCAAGGAACATTCAGATGGCCTCAAGTCTTGCAACAGGAGCAAAAGTTTCTTCAAAATCTATTCCTTCTTGCTGCGCATACCCTTTACAAACAAGTTTGGCCTTGTTTCTAATTACTTCCCCATTTTCATTCAACTTATTTTTGAAGACCCATTTTGTCCCTATAACATTCTTATCCTTTGATCTAGGAACCAACTCCCAAGTGTTGTTCTTTTCGATCTACTCAAGTTCTTCATCCATTGCTTTGACCCAACATTCATCTTTGCATGCCTCTTTTACATTTTGTGGTTCAGTGGATGAGAGTAATGCCAAATAGCTTGAAGCTTCTACAATTGTTCTTCTTGTTTGTACACCTGCTTCTTTTTGCCCCAAAATCTGAGATTCTAGATGATTCTTCTGAACGTACCTGGATGGAGTCTTCTCTTCTACCCTTATCTGTTCCTCTGGTGCTTCTTGAGGTTCTTCTTCTTCATCATTCTGTCTTTGAGGGTAGTCTTCATCTTCTTCGATATTTTCATGATTTACTTGCCTAGGAATGTATCCTTTTTCTTCAACCACTACATCAATGCTGTCAACAATTCTTCCAAGTCTTTTATTGTAGCACTTATATGCTTTGCTGTGTGGAGAATAAAAAAGAAGAATGCATTCATCTGCTCTAGGTTCAAGTTTGCCAAGTTGCTCATCAGTATTCTTAATATAACATTTTCTCCCAAAGATTTTGAAGTGTTTTACCGAAGGAGTCTCACCATACCAGAGTTCATGAGGAGTTTGAGTGTTGTTCACTCAGACATTTGTTTTATTGAGAATAACAACCGCAGCATATGCAGCTTCACCCCAGAAAGTTGCGGGAGTTCCGGACTCATCAAGCATAGCACGGGCCATTTGTTGGACTGTTCTGTTCATCCTTTCCACCACTCCATTTTGCTGAGGAGTTCTAGCTGTAGAGAATTCCCTTCTTATCCCATGTTCTTCACAGAAATCGAAAAATTCATTTTAGGTAAACTCCCCACCTCTGTCGGACCTGAGGCACTTAATTTTGTAACTTGATTCATTTTCAACCAAGGCTTTAAAGGATTTGAATTTTTCGAATGCTTCGTCTTTGTGCTTCAAAAGTCCTAACCAAACAAACCTGGAGAAATCGTCAATGAATAATATCAAGTATTCTTCTCCTCGAGGTGACCTCGTCCTGAAAGGACCACATACATCTGTATGGACTAGTTCAAGAGGCCTGCTGGCTGATCCTTCCTTCTCCAGGAAGTTGGTTCTGGTTTGCTTACCAAACTGACATGATTTAGTGTTGTCTGGAATTTTGATATCTGGAAGACCACGAACTACCTGCTATTTGCATGCCTTCCTTATTTGTGAAAAGCTTAGATGCCCCAACCTCCGGTGCCATAACCAATGTTCATCATCCTTGCTCAAATAGCATTGTTGTTGTCCTTCTTCAAATATGTATAGATTATTTGGAGTTCTTCTACCTTTGATCACTGATTTCCCTATATCAAGATCACGAACGCTACATCCATTTGATCGAAATATTACCTCGGTTCCTTGATCGCACATCTAACTGACACTCAGAAGGTTATGCTTCAAGCCATCAACATACAAAACATTTCCAGCTTTGACCTTTTCTTTTAACTGAGCTGTGCATTTTCCTTTTATAGCTGCTGGAGTATCATTTCCAAAAGAAACTTTCTTTCCCTTTTCTAAAGCAGAATATGATTCAAGTTTTTCTTTATCACCTGTCATATGCTTCGAACATCCACTGTCGATGTACCATAGATTTTCCTGTCCCTCTGCATAAAAGGCTATCCCACATCTTTCTGATTGTGGTTCCTTTATTCTCCATGTTCTGGTGCTTGAGGCTTGTTCCTTTGTCTGCTGAAATCTGCTCCTGCATTCAGAATCTTCATGACTGAAGTTATTACAAATAGAACATTCAATTTCATTTTCAAGAACCAAAAAGTTGTTATAGGTCCTTTTTGTAATCCCAGTCATACTTCTTTGTTTTTTAGCTTCTCTAGTCATGATTGTTTTATGTGCAACACGTTGAACTGCTTTGTGACCAAAGTTATGGCAAGAGAAACATTGGCCATTGAAGAAACTTTTGCCGTTATCAAATCTACCGCCCAAATGATTGTAATTCTTATTGTCATCCATTCTTGAAGCAAATTGAGAAGATTTTACCTGTGGCTGGTTGTAGCTTTTGTTCACCCTTAATACAGATTGCCTCTGGTTTACCTGGTAGTCTTTGTTAGTTCTTGATGTAATTCGTCCCTGCTTTACCTGGTGATCTCCATTATGCTTTTGCTCATTCCTTCTTGCTGCATCAAGATAACTCTTTGAGGTAGATGCTTGAGATGTTTCTCCATTATACCCCAGACCTGTCTTGTTTAGCGGAGAACGTTTTACATTGATGATCTCATCCAGAGTTTCAGATCCTTTGACAAACTTAAGATTAATAGTCTTTGTTTTCTCAATTTCTTTTCTAAGGCCAACAATTTCACATTCTAACTTTTCAAGAAATTTTTCTTTTTCATCAATTTGAAATTGTAGAGTATCAATGATCACATTCTTTTCTTCTATACATGTCTTGAGTCTAGAAATCTCTTCATAAAAACTATCCACATCTATAGCATCCATGTAATCATCATCTTCAAAGGCCATTAAAAGTTTATAGTCATTACCTCGTTCATCTTCATCACTATTTGATAGACCATCACTGTCTTCATGAGTGTAGTAGCTTTTCTTATTTGCATTTTGTTTCTTGTTGCATCTAATAGGTTCCTTTCCCTTGTCGATCTTATCCTTATGAGGAAATTTGGCAGAATAGTGACATAATCTTCCACAAGCAAAGCATTTGAAGGGTAACTTACCTCTGAACCGTCCAACACCCCGTTGAAGATTTCTGAAAAAATTTGATTCTTCTTCTTCTTCTGACCCATGTCCTGACTCATAGTACTCTCCTTTACCTGAAGCCTTGAAGGCAGCTTCTTTCCTGTCAGATGGACCTCCTTTTCTCATTTCATAAGCAGTTAGAATTCCATGTAGTTGTGACATTTTAAGATGTTGTAGATTCTCCTTTTCTTCTATAGCAGAAACTTTAGATTCAAACCTAGGTGACAAAGATCTTAGAACTTTTTCAACCACAACAGCCTCTTTTATTTCTTCACCCAAATTTTTCATACAATTAACAATCTCATCCACACGAAGAAAATAGTTAGCCACACTTTCATCATTATACATCTTGAGATTTTCATATTGAATCCTGAGGGTTTGAAGTTTTGCACGTTTTACCTGATCATCTCCTTCATAGCTCAGAACAATCTTGTCCCATATTTCTTTTGCGGATTTATACTGCATAACTTTCACAAATTCTGATTGAGATAGACATCCTAGAAGAGTATTGGCTGCCTTTGCATTTGTTTCATATTTCTTCTTCTCAGCTGGATCTGTAGGAGTAGCTGATGGAAAAGTATACCCTGTTTCTACGATGTCCCAGACTTCTGTACCCAAAGATTGAAGATAGGCAGTAACTCTTACCTTCCAATACACGAAGTTTGTCCCATCAAAAATCGGTGGCCTGATTGATGCTTCCCTCTCGTAGTTGCTCATGATGATAGATCTTCCTTCAAGCGATCAAGCTCCTTCAGAAGGACCTGCTCTGATACCAATTGTTGGAAATAATACTGAGAGGGGGGGTGAATCAGTATTATCTAATTCTTTTTCAATATATTTATACTTTGAATTATTGTATGTCAGTACCATAAAGTAATGAGCACAAACAAGAAAAACAGATAGTCATACCAAAGAACACCAGATATAAGGTGGAAACCCAATGTGGGTGAAAACCACCTGCTGCAATATGTCTCTATATTCTTTCAATTAGAAACTCCTTTTACAATGATTTTGTACTGGTGCAGTCCTTTACCAGTACGCAGGCTGCAACCTGCAGAGAGCTACAACTCTCTCTCCTGGAAGGGAGTTACAACCCCCTACTTCTTTTCTTTCAAGGACCACTTTTCATAAATTTTCAGACTGGATCCATGAACATCAATCAATCATCAAGTATATCTGCATCAAAAAATCTCCTTTTCCCAATTAGCACTGAATCAAGTAAACACTTCTCTGACAGCTGTACCCAGAACACAGTAACAGTAACCACACACCAAATTCTGAACCCAGAATACTGCAGCAATAGACAGAGGCAGCTAGATCATAATTTAAAGATATACGCTACTTCAACAACTTGAAACCTGTGTGCAGATCTATAAAGGATAATTCCTTCTTTCAAATATTCAGACACTAATTAACCCAGATTGTCAGATTTATAGATCAAGCATGTGCCTCATATAACAGATCAAAATCATACAAAGATACTATTATTCAAGCATAAAGATTATGACCCATCAATAGAACTTATCCTTCTTTATGCGCTAAGGTTCCTCCTTCATTCAAATCCAGATCTGCACCATAACCCAATCACAAATATTTCAGATCTAGCACTTATTAGATATTCAATTCATTCGATGATGCTTTGCCAAATGATCTTCTTCCTCTTATATAGTCTTAGGCCTTTCACAATACCATGGTCCAAAACCATAATAACACAATACCACGGACCCAATACTTGGGATCAACACTTTTGGATGCAATACCACAGACCAAAACCATAGGATCAAAAACTGTCGGACTAATACCATGAACCAACCATGAAAGTGCGTGAGATCAACACTTTTGGATGCAATACCACGGACCAAAACCATAGGATAAAAAACTATCGGACTAATACCATGAACCAACCATGAAAGTGCATGAGATCAACACTTTTGGATGCAATACCACGGACCAAAACCATAGCATCAAAAACTGTCGGACTAATACCATGAGCCAACCATGAAAGTGCGTGAACTTTTCTCTTCATGAAATGAACTTTTCTCTGCATGAAAGTGCGTGAAATTTTCTCTACATGAAATAAACTTTTCTCTGCATAAAAGTGCGTGAAATTTTCTCTACATGAAATAAACTTTTCTCTGCATAAAAGTGCGTGAACGTTTCTCTACATGAAATAAAATTTTCTCTGCATAAAAGTGCGTGAACTTTTCTCTACATGAAAGAAACTTTTATCTGCATAAAAGTGCGTGAACTTTTCTCTACATGAAATAAACTTTTCTCTGCATAAAAGTGCGTGAACTTGTCTGCACTATAATTTATCATCTGAGATGAGTGGGTTGCCATCAAGTACAACATATGTATCATAATGCCAACACAAATCTTCACCTTTAGGATGCACTGTTATGCCATTTTGGACACATATGTGTTCCTTCAAGTGAGCATGCCAAGATGGTTTGGCAGGCACACTACAGTCGGGTCGTTGGACATTTCAAAGTAGAGAAAATCGTGGCGGTATTGCAGAAGTATTTTTATTGGCCGAAACTTTGTTAGGATGTTGGGAAGTACATTTGATCTTTCACTGCCTACACCATTTCCAAACCAACCATCAAGAAGTAAGGCCTGTATACTCCTTTACCTACTCCTAGTCGACCTTAGGAATCTGTCTCCATGGATTATATGCCAGGCCTTCCATCTATTAAGCACAACAAAAATTGTGTTTTCATGGTCGTCGACAGATTCTGTAAGATGGCCATCATGGTGGCCTGCAAGAAGAGTATCATAGCAGAGGCCACTGTTAAGCTCTTCTTTGAGTGAGTGTGGGTACACTTTGGGATCCACAGTCCATTATCTCAGATCCGGACATCAGATTCCTAAGTGCATTTTGGTCAAGTCTTTGGTCGATGCTAGATACAAAACTCACTAAGTCCATAGCTTTCCATCCCCAAATTGATGGCGAAACAGAGGTTGTCAACAAGATGATCGTACACATTCTGCACATGTACAACTTGAAGCATCCACGCACATGGGATGAAAGTCTCCCCTATGTCCAACATAGCTACAACAAAGCTCTCCACAGTTCAACATGCCACAACCTCTTTCAAGTAGGGCTGGGATTTCAGCCATTATGCCCCATTGATGTGGCCATACCATTTGTAGCCACTCAGGTAGATTCGACTCACCTGTAGTCCGAAGCCGAAAAAGATAACAACTTCATTGATCGCATTCAACACATCTGTTAATAAGTCCATGATATATTGGATAGATCCAATGCTAAGTACAAACAGCGACATGATCAACAACGAGTGCCGCACAAATTCCAAGTGGGTAACAAATTTTGGCTACATTTGCAGAAGGAGCGCCTTGTTGGACCCCACCACAAGCTTTCCCTGCTCTGATATGGGCCATACACCATCACCAAGGTCGTTGGGGACAATTCCTTCGAGCTAAAAATCCCACTGTTCCTTGGTCTGCACCCAGTGTTCAATGTAGATCGCCCTCGGCCATAATTTCCACCATTGTTGGACACATCTGACATTGCAGAACAACTCACACCAATGGAGTCAACCCGGACTGCATGAAACAAGCCACAACTGATCAGAGCATGGACACACAGATCAAGAACACTCAACAACATAGGATACAACTATATTGAGTTGTCAAAGCAGGTGAAATCCTTCACCAAGGAAAATGGCTCATCAAGGACCAAGTTCAACAGAAGTTTCCTCATCTCATGGGGGAAATCAACGTAATGGGGACCATTGCTTCCTAAGGGGGAGGACTAATCCAGGTGGATATTGGTGGCCACCCGCCTATTCCACTTGGACCCTCACCATTGTTTCTTTCAGTTTTTCAGTTTCCTTAATTGTAGCGCAGTTTACTATTTTTGGCAGTTTTTCAGGTCCTAAAATTCCGGAGCTATTTTGAGGCCCTAAACAACGTTCTTTTGGCAAATAATTGCCGGTGATTCGATAGTTAATGATGTCAGTAGTTGTAATCCTCGGAGAGATCTTTCCAACGAGGTATCATATGCGTCAAACAGAGATAATATGATCAAGTTACGACCCCAGGAAGTTGCCCAATTAACAACAACGGGGCCCATAAACTCTTGGTGTTACATCTCCTCTGGTTAGGGTTTTGGTTGTTTAGTATTTTCTCTTATTGTTCAATAATAAAAAGGCCCTTGAGCCACCACATCTCTTCTGAGAGATAAGCTACCATCGCTCGGGCTATCTTATTTCCATTATGTTTGTAAGCATAGTTTAGTATTTTTCTATTAATGAAATGTGGTGTTTTTTTGTTGCATATCTGTGCTAATGAGTATATATATAAGTTGTTTTGTTCCTGTTTAAGCTCAGATCACACACCTAGACCACAATCCCTGATATTCTCCCTCATATCATACTAGAAGACAATGAAAGCCTGAAGGACTAAGATTGAAATGCTCAATATTTCTCCAAATGCACGGACTAGTTCCAACTTCCCTTAAAAACATGAAACAATAGAAGCATGGGCTTACCACCTGCCTCATTCTTGTGAAACATAGTTCTTTTGATTTCCAACTCCCACACTGCACATGATCAAAGAAATGTTCTCCATGCCAAAAGCTTAACCTTGACCACCCTTCAAGAAAGTTGTGAATCCTATCTGGACTTTCCAATTATGGACATTTCCATCCACATAACATAATGGTATATCTCCCATGCCCTGAAATGAACAGAATCGCTTCCAAATGTACGACAGAAGTCTTTGCACCAGAGAAACAATAAAATGGATAAAAAATTGCTACATATGCATGTGGTTAAGAATTTCGCATAGTACAAAAACCTGCTATGATTGCCTAAAATACCTTAGAAAACAAAATTCAAACTACATTCCTTTTTCATGATGATGTTTGTGAGGGGGAAACACTTGCCACAACGATGTGCCTTAATTTTTACCTTGTTCGGATTATGAGAGGGCTTTCTGGTGAGTCTGTAAGGGAGAAAGCCTTTCCACAATTCCATGCCTTAATTTGTAACTTGTCTGAATTGGGTTTTATGTACCTTCTGTGAATTATGAAAGGGTTTTATGGTTTGACTCACCAAGATTTGAACCTTGAATTTCATGATTTACATAATCACCAATTAAATTGTATCTCATAGATTTTTTTTTTTTTTCGTGGAAAAATCATAATTTTCTATTAATTATAAAAAGTTACATATGTAGATGCACATAGTGCATTATTTTATTGTCCCAAGTTGCACCACTAAAAATGCTAGTGCCCATGTAATCCAATAATGTCACTGATTGCCTCATGCGACCACCGGTCATGGCGCTAATCACTGTGCTTAGCTACTATGGGCACGAGACATTGGGGTGGTCGCATCTTTACAAGAGTGATCCAGAATTCGACAACATAACCAGACACTCCTAGAAGGGAAGAAAGTTCCAAATCTTCACCTTTAGGATGCACTATTATGCCATTTAGGACACATATGTGTTCCTTCAAGTGAGCATGCCAAGATGGTTTGGCAGGCACATTACAGTCGGGTCGTTGGACATTTCAAAGTAGAGAAAACCGTGGCGGTATTGCAGAAGTATTTTTATTGGCCGAAACTTTGTCAGGATGTTGGGAAGTACATTTGATCTTGCACTGCCTACACCATTTCCAAACCAACCATCAAGAAGTAAGGCCTGTATACTCCTTTACCTACTCCTAGTCGACCTTGGGAATCTGTCTCCATGGATTATATGCCAGGCCTTCCATCTATTAAGCACAACAAAAATTGTGTTTTCATGGTCGTTGACAGATTCTGTAAGATGGCCATCATGGTGGCCTGCAAGAAGAGTATCATAGCAGAGGCCACTGCTAAGCTCTTCTTTGAGTGAGTGTGGGTACACTTTGGGATCCACAGTCCATTATCTCAGATCGGGACATCAGATTCCTAAGTGCATTTTGGTCAAGTCTTTGGTCGATGCTGGATACAAAACTCACTAAGTCCATAGCTTTCCATCCCCAAATTGATGGCAAAATAGAGGTTGTCAACAAGATGATCGTACACATTCTGCACATGTACAACTTGAAGCATCCACGCACATGGGATGAAAGTCTCCCCTATGTCCAACATAGCTACAACAAAGCTCTCCACAGTTCAACATGCCACAACCTCTTTCAAGTAGGGCTGGGATTTCAGCCATTATGCCCCATTGATGTGGCCATACCATTTGTAGCCACTCAGGTAGATTCGGCTCACCTGTAGTCCGAAGTCGAAACAGATAACAACTTCATTGATCGCATTCAACACATCTGTTAATAATTCCATGATATATTGGATAGATCCAATGCTAAGTACAAACAGCGACATGATCAACATCGAGTGCCGCACAAATTCCAAGTGGGTGACAAAGTTTGGCTACATTTGCAGAAGGAGTGCCTTGTTGGACCCCACCACAAGCTTTCCCTGCTCTGATATGGGCCATGCACCATCACCAAGGTCGTTGGGGACAATTCCTTCGAGCTAAAATTCCCACCATTCCTTGGTCTGCACCCAGTGTTCAATGTAGATCGCCCTCGGCCATACTTTCCACCATTGTTGGACACATCTGACATTGCAGAACAACTCACACCAATGGAGTCAACCCGGACTGCATGAAACAAGCCACAACTGATCAGAGCATGGACACACAGATCAAGAACACTCAACAACATAGGATACAACTATATTGAGTTGTCAAAGCAGGTGAAATCCTTCACCAAGGAAAATGGCTCATCAAGGACCAAGTTCAACAGAAGTTTACTCATCTCATGGGGGAAATCAACGCAATGGGGACCATTGCTTCCTAAGGGGGGAGGACTAATCCAGGTGGATATTGGTGGCCACCCGCCTATTCCACTTGGACCCTCACCATTGTTTCTTTCAATTTTTCAGTTTCCTTAATTGTAGCACAGTGTACTATTTTTGGCAGTTTTTCAGGTCCTAAAATTCCGGAGCTATTTTGAGGCCCTAAACAACGTTCTTTTGGCAAATAATTGCCAGTGATTTGATAGTTAATGATGTCAGCAGTTGTAATCCTCGGAGAGATCTTTCCAACGAGGTATCATATGCGTCAAACAAAGATAATATGATCAAGTTACAACCCCAGGAAGTTGCCCAACTAACAACAACGGGGCCCATAAACTCTTGGTGTTACATCTCCTCTGGTTAGGGTTTTGGTTGTTTAGTCTTTTCTCTTATCGTTCAATAATAGAAAGGCCCTTGAGCCACCACATCTCTTCTGAGAGATAAGCTACCATCGCCCGGGCTATCTTATTTCCATTATGTTTGTAAGCATAGTTTAGTATTTTTCTATTAATGAAATGTGGTGTTTTTTTGTTGCATATCTGTGCTAATGAGTATATCTATAAGTTGTTTTGTTCCTGTTTAAGCTCAGATCACACACCTAGACCACAATCCCTGATATTCTCCCTCATATCATACTAGAAGACAATGAAAGCCTGAAGGACTAAGATTGAAATGCTCAATATTTCTCCAAATGCACGGACTAGTTCCAACTTCCCTTAAAAACATGAAACAATAGAAGCATGGGCTTACCACCTGCCTCATTCTTGTGAAACATAGTTCTTTTGATTTCCAACTCCCACACTGCACATGATCAAAGAAATGTTCTCCATGCCAAAAGCTTAACCTTGACCACCCTTCAAGAAAGTTGTGAATCCTATCTGGACTTTCCAATTGTGGACATTTCCATCCACATAACATAATGGTATATCTCCCATGACCTGAAATGAACAGAATCGCTTCCAAATGTACGACAGAAGTCTTTGCACCAGAGAAACAATAAAATGGATAAAAAATTGCTACATATGCATGTGGTTAAGAATTTCGCATAGTACAAAAACTTACTATGATTGCCTAAAATACCTTAGAAAACAAAATTCAAACTACATTCCTTTTTCATGGTGATGTTTGTGAGGGGGAAACACTTGCCACAACGACGTGCCTTAATTTTTACCTTGTTCAGATTATGAGAGGGCTTTCTAGTGAGTTTGTAAGGGAGAAAGCCTTTCCACAATTCCATGCCTTAATTTGTAACTTGTCTGAATTGGGTTTTATGTACCTTCTGTGAATTATGAAAGGGTTTTATGGTTTGACTCACCAAGATTTGAACCTTGAATTTCATGATTTACATAATCACCAATTAAATTGTATCTCATAGATTTTTTTTTTATTTTTTTCGTGGAAAAATCATAATTTTCTATTAATTATAAAAAGTTACATATGTAGATGCACATAGTGCATTATTTTATTGTCCCAAGTTGCACCACTAAAAAACCTAGTGCCCATGTAATCCAAAACAAAAACCTAAAAAATAAAAAATAAGATTGGGGCTAAGCAAAAGATCTTAGTCACCCTTTTCTCCCTTTCTTCTTTTCTTCTTTTCACCATTAGTTGGTTCTCAGAAGTGGTTGTTACAATAATTAGTTGGTTCTCTTTTGTGTGCCTCATGAGTCTGAGCTCCCAGATGTATAAGGACATTTGAATCATCCCATCTCTCTCCTCCGACATTTCTTGACTTGGGTATCCTTCTACTCTTGGATTTTGAAAAATTCCTCTATAATATAAGTATTTTCCATACTTAAATACACTCTCTTCCATAATTAAATATACTCTTTCCCATTGTCTAATGTTTCAACACATGATACTCTCTATGAAATATGAGATTTTCATTTTTTCTCCAAAATCCAATACTACCTCTTCTTCCATGATTTAATATATAATTTCACTAATTTTAAAATTCTTATTATTATCGAGAATTCTTATGTTTGTTCTAGGATTAATGACTCATCTCAAGGCTAGTTAGTATGCTCATAATTGGGATTTATACTCCAATTTAATATTGAGCTTGAGTGAATAAAATACATGGATATCTATAATCACAATAAAATTGTGGATGTCAAACCTAAGTAAAAATATAAGAATGTAATATACAGTTTTAGTATTTTCTGTTTTCTTTGTTTGTAGTTACAATAAAATATTAAACTTCAATCGACTATTACTAAAGTAGCTTTATATTTTAATCTATATTAGTAGATATATAATTTCTTTAAAAACACTATTTTTTATGAAATAATATCAAAGTATTTGGCATATTATATATTATTATTGTAGTTTTATTATATTATACTAATGAAATACAATGATTAGAGATAATATTGAATATTACTACATTAATTAGATTTTAGTTTTATTTAATCATTTAGATCTCTAAATTAAGTATGATGATTTGATTAGGATTTACAACAAATAGACACAATGAATTAACAATATAAATCAAACTAGCCTAATGTTATTTCGCTTGTTAGCTAATTAACATTAGAATTGACACTGAAATATGATAAATGAATAAAACTCATAGATAGAAATGTTGTTGTAGGTGTTAAAGGTACTTAAGATGAAGATATGAGTTGTAACATATCTTAAAGAGAGTGTTACATTTTGCAAATGAACCACTACATGTAGCTTCATTTCTTTAGAATGTGACTTGAACCAAATCCCTAAATAATATAATTAATAATACTAATAAAACAATGAATTTTTCAATAATGACACCCTAAGTTCGATTAGAATGGTTAATGCAACACATCTCAACCATGTTGAAAATTCACTTGGCCATGAAATAAAGCATTCAACATATAAGAGTGAGAAAATGCACAAGGATGTTCTAGGATGAAATAACAAACCCTGAAGGTTGGAGTCAAACTAAAAAAATAGATGACTATAGATTTGTTGCAAAAGATAAGAAAAACAGTAAAAAGGTTTGGAAAACTAGATAAAAATTTCCTACAAATACCCATTTGAACATGTAACAAAAATAACTGAAAGAATGAATAATAAAACATAATTCATAAAAAGCAGTATAGCAATAAAGAAAAATAAAATGGAAAAAACAATACAATATGATTCAGCATAATCATAAAAATATCATAAATAATATAAATGAAAAAGGTAGATTCGCTAATGATATATGGGTGCAGTGACTTAATTTATATTTCAATTATTTCAATGAAAAGAAAAGAATAAACCATAATAGAATCTATATTCAAATATAAAGTGTTTTTATATATTTAAATATTTTTTAGATATTTATTTTGTGAATTAATTATTTTAATTTAAAAAATTAATGTAATTATTAAATTAAAAAGATGATTTCATTTCAATAGAATAAAATAAAAATATTAAAAAGATAATTATAAAAACACATTTTTAAAAATTAATATGTTTTAAAAAAATACATAAATTATATCTAAATTTACATTTCCTTGACGATAAAGGCTTTCGGAAATTGAGAGGGAAAAATGACGTTCACCGCCTTTTGTGAATTTATCGTTTAAAAGGTCAAGCATTCAGCGATTCTGTCGGGTTGGTTTTCACGAAACCCTAACCTTACGAGGAAGTAAAACTCTTTGAAGGCATTCAACGCGTTTGAAAAGCATAATTTCCATTTTACGTACCGTCTCTTGATGTTGAATATTGTATGACTTTTTGTTAAAGTAGGGAGTCCATTTTCTTTAATATGTAAATTATGTTTTTTAAATTGTAGTTAAAATTATCTTATGTTAATTTAAATGGTATATAATTTAATTATCCCTTTTAAAAACTAAAATAATGTTGGCAATTTTTAAAATTCAAAACTCCTATATCGAACATTTCTTCTTTCGCTTGCTTTTTTAATTTAAATATTCATTTTAACAAAAAAAAACTTCCATAAATTAAAGAAGACTTTAAATAATATTTTATTTGTGATTTCAAGTTTATGTGAACCATGATGTAGGAGTATTACTTTAAGCTACTTATTTGGTTTAAAATCTCAATAGAGCCATGCAAATATTAGTAGGGGATTTTATTTTGTTGTATATAAATCAATCTAGATTCATTTAACTCCGGATTTATCATGTGCTAAGAGGGATCAAATCTTTTGAGGTGGAATTTGAGGAAAGGTTTGCACCTTGAGGGATTTGATCCCTCATGACGCATGATAGATCTAGAGTTATATGGATCTAGGGTGATTCCAATTGAGGGCAACAATGACACCTTTTTAGATTATCAATATTATGTATATGTTTGAGATAAACTTCATACTTTGAAATTTACATTATGTTTTCTTTGTTTGACATGACTATATCATTATCTTCTTTAATTTTTTTTGTTGCTTGCCTTGAACGGTTTGTACCTTTGCACTTGGATGCTTTGAGTGGTTTGTGCGCTTATGCGTTTGGATTTGGATGGTAATGTTTGTTAATGTTACAATTGTTGTGTTATATTTCTATGTGTATGTAATTGTTTCTTAGTAATTAGTTGGTGATGAAGAAGGGAGACAATCTTGTCAATAGTTTGCAAGAGGATTGATATTGCACATATATTTTATTTAATTTTAGGTATCACAACTTTTGACAATTAATATTTCTTAATAGTGTCACTCCGAGTATTACTATACATATTCTGAAGAGTAGTTTTAATAATTTAGTGCATCAAGATTACTCTTGAAATCATTTGTTTCATTGTTAAAGTTTGAAATAATGTATTTCAAACATCACCCAATGCAATGAGTGCTAAGTGGACTATTCAAAAATCATGAGGAATTAATCAGTTACAACTACCTCTCATGGAAATGGTCATAGATGAATGACTTACTTAATGCAGTTGAATCCCAAAAATGATATCTAATATAATGAACTGCGAAACCCCCCAATACTTAATTCAAAAGAGTGAAGGGAACTCTACTTGAATTGTTCATGAGGCACAATACTTCCTAAGGTCTTGCAAATGGGGTAGCATGCTAAGTGGGCTTGATTGTGGGGAAAACTCCATAGTTAAGCGCGCTTGAGGCAGAGGCGATCTGGGATGGGTGACCTCCCGGGAAGTCCTGGTTACCGGGTGCAAGCACCGGAAGTGATGATTGACGCTATGTGATTCATTTCACTAGTTTCAATCCAACTTCTTCACACCTATGAGTATCACCCGATGCAATGTGTGCTAAGTGGACTATTCAAAAATCATGAGGAATTAGTCAGTTACGACTACCTCTCATGGAAATGGTCATAAATGAATGATTTACTTAACGCAGTTGAATCCCAAAAATGATATCTAATATAATACACTGTGAAAATCCCCAATACTTAATTCAAAAGAATGAAGGGAACTCTGCTTGAATGGTTCATGAGGCACAATACTTACTAAGGTTTTGCAAATGGGGTGGCAACCTAAATGGGCTTGATTGTGGGGAAAAATCCACAGTTAAGTGCGCTTGAGGCAGAGGCGATCTGGGATGGGTGACCTCCTGGGTCCTGGTTACCGGGTGCAAGCCCCGGAAGTGATGATTGGTGTTATGTGATTCATTTCACTAGTTTCAATCCCACTTCTTCACCCTTGTGAGCATCACCTGATGGAATGAGTGGTAAGTGGACTATTAAAAAATCATGAGAAATTAGTCAGTTATGACTACCTCTCATGGAAATGGTCATAGGTGAATGACTTACTTAACATAGTGGAATCCCAAAAATGGTATCTAATAATTTATTTCCTTCAAAATATTTTGAAGGTTTTTTTTTATCTATAGTTTGTTTTGCAAAAGTCAAGAAATAATTTAATTTTGATTTTTTTTAATGAGTGATCAGATTTACAAAATATTTACATTATTTATTGGTTTTTTCATCTTTTCATATCAATTATATGAAAATGATAGTTGATATTGTAAACCATTCAATTCTTTAACTCAGACTATTGTAGTAAACAACATACCTTGTCTCTCTTACTCTCCAATATTAATAGGTTGAATTATTATAACACAAAAATCAATGCAAATGTCAATCATTTTTTTGTGCTTACATTAAAAGTAATGCACATTGTTAATCCAATCACTTTAAGTTAATGTACCATCATACATTGAGTTGCATCAGATTAGAAATCGTCATTTACACTGAAATCAATGCATCTAATGCACACAATTAAATAATATTAGAAACAATCTACACTAGTATCAATGAATCTAATGCAAGTAATCAAATAAGATTAGAAATCAACATCTACCCTAAAATCAATGCATTTTGTGCAATCAATCAAATAAGATTATAAATTAACATCTACACTGAAATCAATGCATCTAGATCAAGCAATCAAATATGATTAGAAATCATCATCTACACTAAAATCAATGCATCTAGTGCAAGCAATCAAATATGATTACAAATCACCATCTACATTGAAATCAATGGATCTAGTGCAAGCAATCAAATAGGATTAGAAATCACAATCTACACCAAAATCAATCCATCTAGTTCAAGTAATCAAATAGAATTAGAAATCACCATCTACATTGAAATCAATGCATATAGTTTATCTTCTTCAATGCAAGCAATCAAATAGGATTAGAAATCACCATCTACAGTGAAATTAATGCATCTAGTGCAAGAATTCTTCTTCACTCTCTCCCCCCTCCATCTATAGCTATATCTCCCTCCAACTCTCCTTCTTTGTCTTTCTATATCACCCCCCAAACACACATGCTTTCTCTCTCCATATCTATCTATCTCTCCCCTCTCTCTATCTCTCTCTTCTTCCCTCTCTTCACATTCCATCTATATATCTATCTCTCTTTGTATCTATGTATCATCCCCAAGACATACACACTCTTTCTCCATATTTATGTATCTCTCCTTCCATCTTCCTCTCCCTCTCTCTCTTTCTTCCCCTTCTCTCCCTCTCTCCCCCCTTATATCCCTCTTCCCCCTTGCTCTCATCTCTCTCTCTCTCTCCATCTCCCTTATTACTCCCTCTCTCAGTCCACCTTTTTCTCTATGTCTTTCTTCTTACCTCCCTCTTTCTCTCCCTTCCTCTCTCCTTCTCTCTCTCACATCCAATCTCTCTTCCTTCCTCTCTCTCCCTTTCTCTCATACCTTCCTCTATCTCTCCCCCTTATCTCTTTGTCTTTGTCTCTCTCTCTCTCTCTATCTGCACTCCAACTCTATCACTATCTCTCCTTCTCTCCACTTCTTCTCTCTATCTCTCCTTCTATGTCTCTTTATCTCACCCCCAAACATATAATCTCTCTCTCCATCTCTCCCTTATCACTCCCCTCCCCCTCTCTCTCTCCATTTTTCTCTCTCTCCCTTCCTCTCACTCCTTTTGTCTCTCCACCTCTATCACTCTATCTCTATTATGCCCTCCCATATATATGTAGAGTTAATATATATCATGATATATTAATATATATTGTATTAATCCTAAGTTATTAAATTTATGTATTAATATTATAATATATTAATATTAATATTAGATTTAATGATATTTTTTACATGGAATCATAGCAAAATTTTCAGATATTAACTTTGAAGTGGAAATATTTATGTCTTTAGAGATTTTAATATATCCATAGGATATAGTTTTACTCTCAAAGACTCATTTTACAAATATTTAATTAAAAAAAATATTGAGATATTTTGGAACAATATTTTCATTCTTTGTGTTGAAATAATCTTTTTACTTTATTTTACCAAATGATATTGACTTTAGTAAAAGGTAAAAATGTTTAAAATTTTACCTAATTTGGAATTTTAATGTGGTAATTTTGTTTGTTGAAGGTAAATTTATGATTCATTCAAATTCGAAGTATATGATAAAATAACTATTAAACAAATAAGATAACTGTATTACAATACAATTATCTTATTAGTTTAATAGTTATTTTCAACTTTGATGACAGATGCTCAGGCTTACACATCATACTAGGCTGTAGAATGCACCTCTCGGCACAATAAAAAATTTGAAAATTGTAGTGAGAATCTAAGTTATTATCAATTAGTAGAATGAAATGTTAAGTTGTTTTAACGGTTGGCCCATCAGGACTTTACCAATGTAACAAGCGTAGAGTTACGAATCTGGCAATTTAAGCAATTTAAGTTTACTAGACAAAATTTCTCTTTGATTGTAGAGATTTTTCTGAGAAATGTTATTGTATATAAAAGTGTGTGTACAGTGAGTCACTTCAGGTGAGATATGAGAAAGAAGTCCAAAAAATAAAGAAGATCTCGGTCAATGAGCCATCATTCTTCCTCTATAAAATATCCCTTTCAAAGCTAATAAAAATGACATTGTTTTGCATTTTTTCTCTGTCCAGTTGCGTGTTAAATTCATGTCAGTAAGAGTATTTCTTTTCTGCTAAGAACATAAATGTCCTGAGAGTATAGTGGCGACGAAATTGGGTAATTCACGTTGAAAGTGAATGCGGAGGCTGAAATAGTGTCATTAGAGGACTAATACCTTTGCATCTAGAAAGTGGAAATTGTGCGTGGATGTGAGTATCCTAGTCATTGATCACCAAAGGGATTAATGTTTTCAATCCACCATTGGAGAGATCGAATTAGCAAACTCCTCGTGGAAAATAATTTTTGAAATTAGTAAGTGTATGATTAATGAGGGCCTATGCTTTATTTCTTATGAGTCTAATGTCCTTATGAGTTACTTGTACGCCTCATCAATAAAAGAGGCAACCGCTATAACGAATCTAAGAAATTAAGGGATCTAATGCCCAACACGAAGATTAAAGGATTAAGAGTCAAAACAATACCGGTAGGGTGTTTGTTTTCACATGGCTTTGTCACAGAGTCGCCTTAGTCGGGGTAATATCCATTCGGCCTAGTTAACCTTCAAAAGAGTGTAGCCTGGAGCTTGATTGACACTCTCGAAAGGAAGTAGAATCCTAACCCGGACCTTTGGCAGGACTTAATCGACTTATGGATAAGTTGAGGTGTGCAGAGAAAGTTGCAGGGAAGAGAGGGTCAAACCTCTGACCTCAGGTCTGGGCCGACTTCTGACCTGCTTGGAGTGGGTCCCTAGTATACATTTTAATTTGGTTAGAGTCTGGCAAGGAAAGAGGGTTCGAAATAATTCGGCGAAAAGGAAAAAGAGGTGAGGGATCCATCTAAATTAGAAATCACGCCACCAATCTCAAGAGAAGAAATCTAAGAAGTAGAGGAAGGCAAACAAAGGGTATTTGAGGGGAAAGAGTCCAAAACACTACTTCCACTGCGTCAAGTGGTATCAAAGCCACAAAATATAGGAGGGTTCTTGCAAATAGAGAACATTGTAGTAGCAAGGTGATCTCGGTGGATGTTTTTCATAGATAAAGGAATGAGCTAGTGGATCTTGCAGCTAAGAAAGGGGAGAAGACGCGAGAGGATAAAGTTAATGATTGTTTTGTTTATTTAAATTATCACTGAGAGTTTGTCTATTTTTCAAAGACAGGGTTAAAAAAAAAATGCAAGGCACAAAGGAAGCGACAAAGGATTGCATAAAGCAAAGGAAGGAATCTGAGCTAGTTGCAGAACTGGAAATAGATAGACAGTACCATCAAGAGGCAGAACTGAGAGAATTGGGTTTGAGGTATCTCAGAAGTGGAGAAAGAGACAAGTATAATTGGTTTTATGTTTTATAATTGGTTAGAAAATTTGTGAGTGCAATTGATATAGGAAGAGATGTTGTAAGCATGAGAAAAATCACTCAGAAGAAGAAAGTGATACAGTTTGAGTAGTAAACCAGTTTTGTCCCAGAGGCTGGGGTAGAAATTAACCTTTGTAACATAAAGGCAATATAGAGAGAAAAAATCTAGCGAAGGTTGGAAGGAAGAGAGGGACAAAGGAAGTCATCAAGGATAAGAGAAAAAGAGAAGTTCTCCAGAGGTGAGTAGAGGAGCAACAACCGGAGGTGAGCAGAGGAGCAACAATCAGAAAGGAGCAAGAAGTGCTCAAGAGTTGTTTTCAGAGGAGGGAACAACAGGAACATCAATAGCCAAGTTCAAGTGAGGTGTTCATGTAACATGTCATCCTAGTCTAGCTTCTTCAGAGTATAAGGCTCGGTAGTTTCAAATTTTTATTCTAAAAATAAGTGTGGTTACAATTTAATTGTCAATGCTAATTCGAAAATATTAAACGAAATCGCTGATAGATTAGATGGTTGCGTTAGTTATTGTTATCACAACTTGAGATTAGAGTTTAAAGATTTAGGGATCTGAAATAGATGGTTTAAAGTTTTTCTTTAAAAAGTTTTGAAAGCACTGACAATTAATTTGTCAGCGCTGGTTTAAAAACAAAATAAGAGAGTCGCTGAGAAATCAAATGACAACGATATGCTCATATGCTAAATCTAAGGCACTTTCAAATTAATGATCAGTGCAACCTTTCATCCATAAAAGATGGAATTGTAAAATCAGTTGGTAGCATAGCCTATTATCATCTGGTAGGTGGCGCTGACAAATCAAATGGGAGCGCTATGCTACTTTGGGCATAGATTCTAAACAAATGAAATTTTGAAAAGCAAGAGTGGTTTATGTTGGGAACAGACTCATTTAAGAAAAAAAAAAAAAAATCTTGGGTTTTACATAGGTGTAATGGTTTTGAATATTCGAAGGAATATTTGCAGCCAATTTTTCAAGAGTTTTGCAACTCAGTATTTTAACTGTTTTAAAAAAGCATTTTCCGGACAACTGGATATTAATTTTTGAAAACCAAAAGAGGTTTGTGGAGGGAACAAACCAATTTAAAAAAACATCTTTCATTTGTATTAAACCTATCATGGTTTGAGAGATTATAATGTATCTTTGAGGCCTAATTTTCTGGATGTTTCGAAATTATGTTTCTGGATCAGTTCTTCCATGTGGTTTTAGGATGTGATGTCTTTTCTAGAATCTTGTTGGTCCCTTGCATGTCATTCCTTGGAGGCAATGCTGCCATATTTGGAGAGATCATGAAATGTGCGGGTGACTTTATAGGTTCCACTGACACACCTATGGAAGCAGCCCTCCCAGAGGGCATTGCTGAGTTTGTCGGCACTGTACTCCAGCATTGTTCGGCTGCTGTAAAATTACAGTAGCCCAGCCAAAATGAGTCCCAACAACCCCTTGATATCTTGTGTAAAACCTCTGGTGAAGTTAAGTACCTATAGGCCATTTGGTCATCATGTATTCTTGTCCAGAAAAATCACTTTGATGTGTTGCCCATCCTGTATTATGCCCTGCAAACATCAGATGCTAATTCAGAGCACTTCATGTTAGGGCACGTTCTTTATAACCATGTATTACCAAATGCTCTGCAAAACACAGTGAAGTTGGAGCTTTCGGATCTTCCTGTGTCAGAAGCTGGCTCAAGAATGGCAACACAAATGGAAGCTCTTGGGCTTGGAATTCAGGTAAGCCTTGTTGCATTCAATTTTTTTTCCCTCTAGTATCTAACATAAAATAGTAATAACTTTCTCGTTTAAAATAGTAATAATCTAGTCCAGGGGCAGCTCACTTGGAAATGGTAATTGGTAATGGCAATTTTAGATATGTGAAATTGTTGAAATTTGATATATTTAGGTTCAAATCCCTTGTTGCAACTCTGGTTACAGGGACAAGGACATACCATTGCGACTCTGGTTACGGGGAAAAGTACCGATCATAGCTCGGGGAAGAGGACAAATCATAACCCCAGAAATTTACTAATAGTTATTTCAGACAAGTTTCTCTGAATTAAAAAAAATATCAGTACAACTTAAAATAGTAACTCCAGTTTCCACAACTTAAAATAATAACTCCAATTTCCAAACCTGATAAAATAACTTGAAATAATAACTCCAGCCCAGTTTCCAAGCCTGATAAAATAACTTAAAATAGTAACTCCAGTTTCCAAGCCTGATTTAAACCGCCATGATTCAAAATAGTAATAATCTTACTGTTATGATTCCAACAGAACTCATTAGGAGAGGCTGATATGCAAGTATTTAAAGCTCCTTAGGCTTTGTTAATATCCCAATTGAATTCTTAATGGATAAGTTGAATTTAGTAAAACGGTTGTATTTTGTTTATTATATATTTTTTTATTTATGGTATTTTTCATTTTATTTAGTGTGGAAAATATGTTGCGTGGAAAAGATGTTGTGGTGCCTGTGGGATCTAAATAAAAATAATAAAAGTAATTATTGATTTTCATAGTATGAGTGTAGAATATAAATTTTTTTCACTACATCCAAAAGTAAGGTAACTCACTACTAATTTATGAAAAATGATTATTAAAAATAAAAACATTATTTTTTTTACTGTTAAATGATAAGATTTTAAGATTTAAAAATTAAAATAACTTGGAATTCGGGTAAGCCTTGTTGCACTCATTTGACCGAGTAATATAAAAGAGTAATAATCCTATTTATTCAATCAATGATAGATCTTCATACTAAGAATTCAAAGTGGCTCTCTAACATTCTGCTCCCTTTTCATTTGATTTTGTTTGGCTCACTTTTCAACGTATTGTTGTACATTGTGTTAGGTTTTCCATTTGAATTCGTTTGGGCTAGCTTCACAAAGTATTGGTGTACATTGCGCTTAATTTGTCTGAAATCATCTTACAAGTATTGATGTACATTGCGCTTAATTTGTCTGAAATCATTTTACAATTATTATTGTTACTGACTTGATTTGATTACTACGGTTACAAGTAGTGTTATTATATTTGTTTCCAATATCCATGTAAGTGGGAAAAAAATCGTGCAGAATGGTCAAGCTAGACTTGCCCTAAACGCAGCAGAGCAATTTCTGAAGCAGCAGAGGGAGAACGTGTCCAAATTGGAGAATGAATATCCAGCAAAGATGGAAAATGCTATGAAAGAACTTGAAGATTATCACAACTCGTGTTTCAGAAATGACACTGGATATTTGGATGCTTTCAAAAACAAACAACGACGTGATTTAGACTTCCACGCAAATCTCAAGAGGCTGGAGCTTGGCGGCTGGTGGGACGAGATCATACTGAACATGTTTGATAAAGATGAATTCCCTGATGATTTCCAGCGCAGTGAAGAGTGGATAAGAGGTGGCACTCACTACAGGTCACTGGTTGAGCCACTGGAGATCGCTAATTATTATAGTCTGGGAAAAAACAAGGACTTAGGATCCCATGGAAGGCCTCTGTCATTACAAAACTCTTGAAAAGTGGTTGGAAGACAATGAAGAGAATAAGCAACTGCAACCACCCACGATGCTCACTCACGACTCGTGTCCTTGGGCTTATGTGGAAGAAATTGCATGCTTAATGCAAAATAACAATTGTAATGATGAAAAAAGAACATAACTCGAGAATCCTAAAGAGGCTCCACATGGAGTGATGACATCAGCATGACATTATATGAGAGGTGGTAGTTTTTGTAACTATGGTCTATTTGTTTGGTAGAAAAGTTTTGATTTAATGAAAGGGGCTCTTGTGAGTTGGCACATGGTAGAAGGAACTAAAAGAACCAAGGGTGAGAGCTATACACAATGAGATAGTTCCCGATAAAAGCATAAAGGTCCTAGAACCTAAGCGCTAAGTGGATGGTCACAAGCCTGGTCATATGAGAAAGAAAATGACCAAGCAGTTAAGCATGTAGGGGTTAAAGGCATCATAGTGGCATGATTTTGTAACATTCTTTTTATATAAGTTACGATGTGTTATAGCTCTCAGACTACAGTACATAAAGTTAAAGGATGAAGGGGTCGATAGCCAAAGAGTAAATGCAAGACAAAGGATTTGGTTAATGGAGTTTATGGCATCTACAGAGATCACTTGGTCAAGGAAATGAGGACAACGTTTCTCAGAGAAAATATTTTTGGACTAGTTTTTCATGTTGGAAGAAAGCCATCTCTTATATTTTGTTCACACCTTGCAAACATAAATGAGGAATAGGGAAGTCATGTTGAAGTATAGTCAAATAATGCGAAACCATGAATAAGTATGGGGAATCTCATTGGAGTGCATACGTGGACTGAGATTAAATTCTCAACATGAAAAGTCTCACAGAAAGTTGGTGAAGCGTGCAGGAGCCCATTCTTATGTTTAATGCAACGACATAATTCAAGCATCAGCCGCTAACACAGGATAAAGGAGTCATACAGAAGTACACCCAGGCAGTGTGAAACATGTAGCACGAGCAATATTGAGCAGAGGAAGCATATAACAGTGTGCGATAAAGGAAATGTGAGAGTGAAACACAACCCAGGACTATCATTGAGAATATGGGGGAATACATTAGTGTTGTGTATGTGTTGTAGAGAGTGGTGCAGAAAGTGAGTAACTTAACCAAGCATTGAACTGAAGAAAAGTACTACAAAGATCTTGTGAGATAAAAGGTCGAGAGAAGAGTGCTACTGTAGAGAGAATAGAGGATAGAGTGTCGCAGTGTGAGCTCGAGAGAGCATGTGGAACGCCAGAGGACTAAGAGTAGAAGTGTGATACTGCAGTGAACTACATAAATATTTCTCTGTATATGTATTTTCCCTTGTTTTTAGTTTGAAAATTGTATGAAAAGTATAACAACGGTAAGAGTAGATGGTGGCTTGCATTCATAAGAGTTTGATGCCTCCTAGCAAGTAGGTGCTTGCTATCCTAAGGGGTTCGGTACCTCCTATGAGTGGGTGCTCACAAATAAATTGATATAATTAAGTAGGTGCTTAATTTACATCATAACAACAAACAAATTGGTTTCTTTTTCACTTTGGGTTTCCACGTAAAAATACCTATGTCAATATGTGTATGTTCCTCATGTGATGGATTGTATATACATGTGAATGCCTCATCTTGTTGATTCATTTGTATTATCTATGAATTATCTCACAAGAAACTGACAATAGAGGAAGGAATTAAATATTTATTCATAAAAAGTTCTAAGAATGTCACAATTACTAATTCACCCCGCAAGTAATTCCTTATTTCAACAATTACAAAGGAGCTACAGAACCTATAGGTTGTTGCTATAGGATTGACACAACATGCTTCATGATAAAGACAAGCTGCTACAATATCACTTCTAAATGCTACAAGAAAGTCCAGAGAGTTGCATAAAGCCTTATTTTGAGAATATTTATCACTAAAACACTATAATTCAAATGAAAAGCATCAAAATAAAAGTAATTACACATTTCTCCTTGCCCTTTTTGGATAAAAATTTTGTATAACTTTTCATTTTTTCAATAGTACATCCTATAGCAATGTTAGGTCCCTATACTACTATTTTAACCCCTTATTATTATTGTTAGTGTATCACCTTATTATTATTATTGTGCCTATGCAATCCCCATATTGTTATTATTGTGTCCCATAGAAGCCCACTATTGTTATTTTTGTGCATTTACATTATTATTGTTATGTAAGCTCTGATTATATTGTGACCCTTAGACTCCTATATATAAAAAGGAGGTATTGTCATTTGTATTATTCAAGAATTATTCATTTATGTAATATAAAGGAGGTTTCCCCTTTGAAGAGGATATTTTTTAAGTCATTGATCTATCTTTTTGTGAGATGGTTAAATAACATTTGGTATCAGAGCTTTGGATTCTAGGGTCTCGCTGCTACAAACAGGGCATCGTGTCATGTTTGCTATAAAAAAAATTATACAAGGGTTCAGAAGCTGAATTTTTTCCCACAAGGAGCTGAACTCCTGATGAACTTCCTATAAAAATTTCAGATCTTGGTTCGTTATATTTTTGGAAATACGTTACGAAGAAGTTAGGGTTCGTGCATGCTCCAGACTTTCGTCTCAAATAGGTGACCTTAGGAAAATCATCATATTTTCCTCTACGAGCATTGGATTTGAATTTCGCAAAAAATAGCCGAAAGTGAACAGACTGTAGTATCATACATATTCTTTTAATTTCTTAAGGTCAAAACAGTGACACGTGGCACTCCGTACAAGTTCTCTCTATTGAACCAATCCATAATCAGGTCATCGTGGGAGATTGTATATAACTTTACCTTGAAGAATCCAAATTTTGTTTGACTTATGGCATTTGAAAGAAGACTTAGAGGGATACAAAAGGAAGTAATTTTAGGCCTTCAAGATACGAAATTACAAATATACAACAAATTCAATATTGAGCTTTTACAAAGCCAAAAAATGGTGTGTATTTTTTTTTTTTTAAATGGCATACGTTTTGCTTGAAAACTTAGTTTGAAGTGATTCAACGGTCATATTGTATCTCATGAGGGTTTTAAGGTAGACCCTAAAAAAATTAAAGCCATTAAGGAATGGAAAATCCCCACAACCATAAAGTGTTGGGTGTGTGTTGTATTCTTTCCATGAATAGCCCCAAGCGCAGGGGGTTCACGGGGGGGAGAAAGTCCCCCCTATTTGTTGTGTCGGGTGCAACAGAGGGGTCACAGGGGGTGCGACAGCCCCCCCTGTAAGGGGGTTTGCAGGGGGGTAGCGCCCTGAATGTTTTTTTTGGAACCTATATTAGGTGAGCGGACATACCTATGGTTTTGTGCATAGATTTCGCACATGGTTTTTGGCATGATGGTTTTCTTCCCATGGTATTTTGTAGATCCGTTCAAGGGAACTATGGTTATGTTCTAATCCAGGGTTAATTTATTGGGGTTTGTGGATGCTTCAGCATGTATATATATGTATTGTAACATTGAAAGGAATATAATGAAAACATCAATCTGGTAGTCCTGGGTTTGGGATCTAAGGTAAAATATCTGTGTATATCTATTTTATGTTTTATGCTCTCGCCAATATTTATTTTTTGGTTTTAGAATTGGTATGCAGGTAATTTATGTACAAGGTTAAAACCTAAATTCGGTATCCGAGTTGTTTCGGCTTCAAGGGGACACTTTTGCTGCTGAGACGTTTTCCTCGAGCCTGTGGTAGGCCTTGTGGTTGGAAAAATTATAGAATTATAATTTGACAGACATAAATTATCAAGCAAGGGTAGGTAAGCTTGTGAGATGCTGCACAAAATATATGCACGCTAATACCTTAAGTGCTTTCTAATTAAACAATTCATACACACAACTCTAGTGTCTCGTTTCTGCATCAACACTTGGTAGAAAAGACTATTGAGTGGATCCAATCATCCCTCTACAACTCTTGATATTGCTGATGTTGATCAGAAAAGATAAAAGACCAAACAGACAGTCATAAAAATCAAGAAGCTAAAACCTGATTAAATGATTCCAAACACATTTATCAAATAAACTTCTTCATCCAACCATTTCACATATGCTGCTAAAATTTAGAAAATAGAAACATTAGATGTGCAAATAACTTATTGATGCATAAAATTCAAAAGAAACACAAACACTGTAACTAATGGATTTGTGAGAAAAGGGGCCCTGCCTTACTCATAACCCCTCTATTGTTAAAGGAGTTTAGACCAAGAGATCAGCAAAACATATAACTTACTATTAATCTGAAAAGTATTATAGAGGTGTACAAGTCTGATATGTTCAACCAACCATCCCCTTGCAAATGAAACATGATGAAATTTATACAAGTTCAAAGGCATATGTTTTCTTGAATTAGGAAAACTACTATGATGTAACTACTTGCTATCAATAACTAAACAGAAGGACAAAATAACTTTGTTGAGTTTGATCAATCATTGAAAGCATGGATCAAATTAACTTCGTTACATCGTTGGAGCTTTTTTCCAATATGGCCATCGAGAAGAGGATTGAAGATCTAGTTGGTTTCAATGATGAATTCAAGGTAGCCAATAGGACAATGTCCATGTAGGTAGATTTCCTCATAAAACCCATGTTCCTGCTCTTCTTCAAACTAAGTGGAACATATCCAACCACTGATTTTGCTGCAGGAAATCTGGGTGGTTATAGGAAATCTGCATCTATAGGAAATCGAGGAGTGTCTGCAGGAAATCGGTGACCACGGCTATCTGCAGGAAATCACGGAGCTGCTTCAAATCATGACTAATCTGCATAAGATTTTGATTAGTCAAACTTGATAATTCGATTAGGAAACGATTAACTTCAAGAAATACTTAAGAACAAGGTAAAATAATACTTTTTAAGATAATTTTCATATCGTGAGCACACAACACCCTTTTGGTCAAAACTTAGGTAATATAGGTGAAATAGGAGTAGTTAGGAATAAAAAAGAGTTCAAAAAGGGGGCAGCAAGGTCTTAGGAGGCTATCAAAAAGTGAGAAAAATGGGACTCAACATCTCCCCCACACCTAGCTTCTTGCATGTCCCTTATGCAAGCAAAAATGTTGCATCCTTAGGAAAAAAATCAGTCTATGCCCTGTGTTGCAGCTACTACAACCAAGTGGTCTAATTGGGCTCTGCTGGACTCTTCCCTAACTAGATTCTGATACTCCTCATTCTTTTTCTGCAGGTGATCAATTTGGGCCTATTTCTTCTTCATAATCTGAGCTTCCTTTTGATGCCACTCATCATACTCCTTTTGCATGCGTAGGCTATTTTCCCTCAGGGTTTCATTCTCCTTTTGAAGGACCCGCTTAGACAAAGTAAGTTCAACAATGGTTTCCTCCAATTCCTTCTGGGATTGTTTCTTCTTAGAAGTTCCCTCTCCGTCATGCTGTCCTTGAGAGGATTGGGGCAAACTCAGTTCCTCTCCAACTGTTTTCTCTCTTCTTTCCTACAGTTGTGAATTCTAAAAAGACGTGGCCTCCACTTCTTCTCTATTAATAAATTTAGTTGACTCCACCTTCCCTTTCCTTTTGGACAAGTCTCGGGACCTCTTACTCTTTTTATCTGTTTTAATGGGCGGTACCCCTCCCTCTTCATTTTCCTCTATTGCTAGCTTCGTAGCCTGGGTTCTTATAAAGCACTTGACAGGGGTAGAAGGGCCTTTCAACTTGGATTTGTTCCCTACGGTCTCCCGAGTCACAACCACATCCTCTTCTATCAACGAACCATGGATTAAGGGTTTCCTTTTTAGATTTTCTACAGGCTCTTCCTCCTTAGGTTCCAACAAACTAGGGTCCTTCTCATCCTCCAGGAGGTAATTCTCTAACAAGAATTCTTCCCATGTTTTATTCTTCTTCCGCAGAACCTCTGTCATGTAATTTTTATCAACCCATGGTGATAGAGGTTTTCCTCTATGTGGGCTTCCCTTGCCTTGGTAGCAGTGGACATTTTCATTAGGGACATTCTTAAATAGTAGGGAAAATTAAAAGGCATGTCTTGGAAGTGGCCGAGAAGACACATATGAAACAAAAATGCTAGCTAAAAGTGACCTTCACAGGTTATGTATTTCTGCAGGAAAAACAAAAGGTGTCGATACTTACTTCTAAGGAAATCCTGTGGGATTCCCTTGCTCCAATAAGGATTTGCATGTTCTTTCCGGAGGAAGGGTGTGCAAATTTCTTTGTTAAACCGTTGATTCTTGAACCAACACTCCCCTTCTTGTGGGATGTCACAAGCTTGAGCTACTAGCTCCTTTGTCAACCTAAATTGAACATTCCCCACCTGCGCTTTGTTGACATTTAAATTCAGATCAAAGGAATTTGTTACCTCCGAATTATGCCTAATAATTTTAGAAATAGAGGAAGCCATCCTGCCTTCTCCAGTCTTGCTTTACTTTGGGGGTCGGTGTCCAACAGTGCGGGACCCTGAGGTTCAAACTTGACAGCAAAACACATGTTCGACATAGCTAGGGATGGGAGAGAACAAAGTTGATTCAGCTCACAGAGATGCCTCTAAGACTTAGCGCAAAAAAAAAACTCGACAACGATAGTTTAAATTTGGAAGTATTCAGGAAATATGGCAATTTTCGAAAAATGTAGGACGTGATCATGATTTTCATCATGATCCATCCTACAGGATAAATCTTGAAAAGATAGCCGAAGGACGTGTCAGAGCAATGATGGTCGGGAATGGAACTCGATTTATGACATAACGGCTCGTAGCCACCTTCTTCCGCAAGGGTTACCATGACTTACATTTATGAAAAATTTAAGAATTAAAGTATCATTACCTTTTACCTTAAGCATCTTGTCGCTAATCGTACCTTACCGACCTTACCTTTCAACGGTCCAGTACTTAGATGATGACTAATCTTGGTCTTGAAATGATAACCCACCTTGAAATCACATCATATGCACAATTGTATAGTTCATGGTCTCTATTAATAATGAAAATGACTAGTACTTTTTCAGATTATTTTGGAATAATGTTCTGTCTGTTCTTTGTTCTTCAGGAAATTAGTGGTGTTGCTGCAGGAAATGGAACCACAATTGCTAAACTTCTGTAAGAAACTGTTTCTTCCCCTTTTTGTACAATTCATTGCACATGAATGGAGGTGCTGATGTCGAATGTGAAATGATCTCATTGGATTAACAACCATTAAAGCGAGTTGTTAACCAATGCGAGGCCCATCACCATTAATGAGAGTGAGGACCAAGGTACATTTGATGCATCCTATCAGGTGTGAATTTATGAGTTGTTGTCGAACCCCCTGTAGGATCCAGTAGTCAAGGAGCCATAATGAATCCCCATTGCTACTGGCGAGATAGCCTGTCATTAAGGCATACAAGCTTCAAGGCATCACAAGACTCTGATCTTGCACCCAGATAATTTGCTGATGTTGATGGGCCAAGATTGTTGGAAGGAGGGCCTTAAGAAATCCCACATCAGTCCAACATGAGCAAACCAAAAATTAACTGAAGACATAATTTATTGAGAGGATCCCAAAGGATCTATTGACCTGTGATTTTAACGAGCCCAAGGCAGTCCATGCTCACCATATTTCAATTTTAGAGAGTTTGAAATACTGAGAAAGAAGACTCCAAGGGGCTCCTTTTCCGTAAATAGTCCATTGGGCCCGGAAAAAGGAATAAACCTGTACCCAATAGACATTCCTCTCATAGTTTACTGAGCACGAGAAGGAACAAAGTAAGCTCAGTTTATTATGGTAGAAAATCAAGAAGAGGTAGTGAAAGGAATGACTTCCTTCTCCACCATTTCCAACTCCTTCTTCACAATCTCTTCCACAAATTCCTCCTTAGATTGGGGCTTTTGATATAGCTTGAGTCTGTGCCCATTCACCAAGAAGGTAACATTTCCATCATCAATTGTTTTAACCCGAATAGATCCATTATCAAAAACTTTCTCAACTTCATAGGGACCCAACCAATGTGTGTCGAATTTCGCTTTAAAATTCTTAAATTTCAAATCAAACAACGATGTCGAGTCTCCCTCTTTGAACTACTTTTTCTTAATGTATCTATCATTCCATTTAGCCTGTTGTTGTTGGATCATATTGGTATTGATGAAAAGCATTTTGCCTAATCTCATCCAGCTCATTAAGCTGTAGGATTCTATTTACTTTGCCTCATTAAGGTTTATACCCAAATATGCTTCCATCTTAAAAGTTTTGATTTGAAATTCAATTGGTAGTAACACTTGTTTTCCATACACTAACTCATACGGAGAGAAGCCACTTGTATTCCTCCATGTGATCCGATAGGCCCATAATGCCTCAAGAAGTCGATCAACCAAATCCTTCTTATGTAATTGCACCGTCTTAGTGAGGATTGTCTCCAACACCTTATTTGTTGATTCCACCTACCCATTGGCCTGTGGATGGTAAGGGGTGGACTTCTGATGAGTAATCTGATATTTCTGTACAATTCCCTGCATAATCTTTGACACAAACTGAGTACCCTGATCAGTAACAATTTCTCGGGGTACCCCAAATCTTACAAAAACATCAAAAAAAATAAATTCTACCACTGCTTTCTTCATTGCTCTAGGTAGTGCTCTTGCTTCCACCCACTTCATCACATAATCAGTACAAACCAAAATATACTTCTTACCTTTGGACATAGGATTGATGGGACCTACAAAATCAAGAGCCCACCTCTCGAATGGTTCTATGAGAACTTGTGGCTGCAAAGGCATTTCATTCGATTGGACAGGTTGCCCTATTCTCTGGAAGCTATCACATTTATGCACATACTCCTGTGCATCTTTAAAAAGACTCGGCCAATTGTACCCGAAGCAAAGGATCTTATAGGTTGTCTACTTATCTACAAAATTTCCTCCACATGGTTCATCATGACAAGATATCAAGATATCATACATCTCGTCCTCATTGACACACCTGTGAATAGTCAAGTCAGGTCCAGTGAAAAAGAGGTCTCCTTTTACCCAATAGTAATTAACATTTTTCTAATAATTATTTTCTTTTGACTAGATGAAAACTAGGGGGCAACTTTCTTGCAGCGAGGTAGTTGGCCATATTTCCAAACCAAGGTTTTTTAACAGAGATAGAAAACAAATTTTCATCGGGAAATTTATCATTAATAGGAAAATCCTCACCTGCATGGTTAAGCCTAGATAGGAAATCAGCTACCTGATTTTCTTTTCCAAGCCTGTCCAATACCGTGACATCAAATTTCCTGCAGCAACAAAATAAACCTAGTAATCATGCCATTAGTGACTGATTTTTTCATGAGATATCGAATAGAAAAATGATTAGTATGTACAAAAACTTCATAACCAGTGATGTAATGTCTAAACTTATTAATAGCATAAATTACAACAAGGAATTCTTTCTCAGTTACGGTGTAATTCAATTATGCAGGAGTTAATTTTTTACTAACAAAATAAATAGCATGGGTTATGAGATTTTTCTTTTAGCCCAATACCGCTCCTATAGATGAATCAGAGGCATTAGTGGAAATATGAAAGGGCAATTTCCAATATGGGCCTCTCAAGACGGTGCTGAAGAAATTTTTTCCTTGAGTGCATTGAATGCAGCTTGACACTCACCACTCTAATGAAATTCATATTCTTTAGTAAATAATTTAAACAATGGCGAAGCTATCTTTTTAAAATTATCAACAAACCTTCTGTAGTAACCTGCATGTCCAAGGAAACTTCGAACTCCCTTTTGACTAGTTGGTGGGGATAAATTTTCAATTACTTCAATCTTAGTTGGATCAACTTTAATTCCTGCAACAGAAACATGATGACCCAAAACAATACCTTCAGTCATAATCATGAAACATTTTTCATTACTCAATGAAAGATTAGTTTCTCTACATCTCTGCAAAACTCTCCTAAGATTATGTAGAGCTTCTTCAAAAGTATCACCCATTACTATAAAATCGTCCATGTAAACCTCTATGCAATCATGCAAAAGATCAGAGAAAATACCAAGTATCACCCTTTGAAATGTGGTTGGTGCGTTGCATAAACCAAATGGTAGTACCTTATATGCATAGGTTCCCTAGGGACATGTGAATGTTGTCTTCTCCTGGTCCTCTAGAGCTATCCTAATTTGGTTGTACCCACTAACCTGACGCAGCAAAGCGGCATCTTACCCACAGTATGCATATAAAATTGCATGTCACCTATGTCCTAAGATTAATCACCTGATGCATGGTGAAAACCTTCACAATTCAAGGTTTAATTCTCTTAATTAAATGCTTAAGCGGAAATGTTTAATTTGACTATCCATAGTCTAACCTTTAATTAACCTTTGAGTAGAACCTTATTCAACCCTTCATAATCTTTGGTTAATTCTTATTATGAGTGCATATTAGCCATACCCTTTTAACTTTGGTTTTAATCACCCACGCTTATCAAACTTACCATGGTCTTAAATACTTTTGTTAAAACTCAACTTAACCCAAATTACATTAAACCTGCATATTTCTATTATAATTCCCATATAATAGAAATACTTCATAAACCATACTTAACCTTACCTTTCCGCCCTTCTTCAAACATTTGCACATATATCGATGCTCTCCTTATCACGTTCAACATCCACCGTTGATCTCATTCCTTCAATCCAATGGCTACCGTGTTGTCTGCTTACTTCTTCAGATTGACTCTTTAACGCATTAAATCTCCACCGTATATGTAGGTTTTAACCCCGTACAAAAATTACCTGCATACAAATTCTAAAACACCAAAAATAAACAATGCGAGAGAATAACACATAAAATACATATACACAGAGATTTTTCCCTAGATCCCAAAACTGAAACTACCAGCTTGATTTTTCATTATGTTCCTTTCAATGTTATAATACATATTTATACATGCTGAAGCATCCAATACCATGGACCGAAAACCATTGCGTCCAATACCATGGACCAAAAACCATCACGTCCAAAAACATGTGCAAAAAACATGCACAAAACCATAGGTGGGTCCGCCCAAACTAACATAGGGTCCAAAACCAAAATTTTTAACCCCCTGTGACCTCCCCCCCTCTAACCCCGGTTAACTACATGGGCTTAGTTGTGGAAAAAATATAACACAACCCAACAGTATATTCCTCCTACCTCAATCCAATGGTGATTGTGTAATCTCGCACATATTACATGCATGACTGATATTCGACTGGGAGGACGTGAGAAAAGTGGTTTTCTCTCTCCACCATGTGCTACGTGTCGCTCACTTAGGATAATTGAGTGAACTTGTAGAAATACCATTTACCGCTTTGTGGGCACACGAGAAACTGCTCACCGCTTGCGTAGACCACTCTGTCCTTCCGCTAACACGTGGCTTAATCTCCGCCGCTCAGCTTCTTGACTTTATTCTGTGCGACTTAATCTTAGCCGTCTATCGCACACAAGCTCATCCATTGATTTGACTAATCCAATGGTTCTTGTGCTCAGTCACTTCATTTCTTTGTGCCTTTCCTTTCTTCGTCTTTATGCGACTTCTCAGTGTTCTGGTTTATTTGCTCGAATCGCCTATATTATTTTTCATGCACCTATCCTTTTTGAACTTGTTCAATCACTTTTGATGACTGCACTCCTCCTCTGTGCAATGTCCTCTCTCTGTTCTTTTGTGGTTTAGGCGTTCTCTAGCTTTCTGGTCTTTGGTTGCTCTACAACGCAACTTCCTCCTAAACTTAGGTCTGTGTACTCTTAAATGCTATCACTCCTGGGCTTCCACTTTGATCCTTCAATCATATTCAATGATCCAACACGATCCTTCATCCTCTTCTCTGCATTCTGCTTTAATTCCACCTGCATATATTTACTATGTAGAAACTCTAATTCACACACAATTTATCATTCGATTACTCAATCCACACTTACACAATTCAAAATTAATTCTCTGTATATATATAAACGAATGATTACATAATGAATTCCTTCTCTCTGGCCTGATTTTCTAATCAACGGCCTTTTCCTTCTCTCTGCCCGTAGGCTTACAAAAAAATCTAACTCACTAACTAACTAACTAGCTAACTCTTTTTATGCCTTTTAGGCTTACATTTATACAAAAGGATTCTATAACCAATTCCTGGTTTAGATCCATAACCTTCTCAACAAAATCCTAAAATCTCTTCTTTGTCCCTAAGGGTCCTCTCTAGTTCTACAAAATAATGAAACCAATTCCTATTCTAAGATTTACAATTAATTCCCAAATCTCTCAATCTCTCAAATATCCTAATTCTCTCGTGTTCTCCAACATTTGAGAACATTTACAAAATGCCTCACAATATCTAATTAATTCCTATTCTTAATATCTCTCATTAAAATCACTCAAAAACCTTAATAATTACATTAATTTAATACTCAGGAAACCAACTTCCTTAAAACACAAGACCCCCTATGTCTACTAAAATACAATGATATTTCTAAGCCGAATGCTCCTCCATCAGACTCCCAAGGTAGAAAACATTCATGATCTCCTGATCATGTGTTATCATATGTTGATAGAAAAACCTCTAGGGTCCCAAAATTTAGTTTATAGTTGTCTGAATGCTCTGCACCTTTGCTATTGTTGTATGTCTACTATCTTCTATTTCATCTTCCTCTCCTTGTCAATCAGTTTCAAGTTCTAATTGATCACTCTTCCTATTGTTGTCGATCTTCTCCATCTGGATTGTTTCATCATTAACTACCATAGTTCTTCAATCTCTATCTCCAACATATCCTTGGGCTGGTACATACTTTGCCATGTACTGCTAACTCTTTCTCTTTGCTTCAGGTTGTTGTTGTTGTCCACTAACTCTTCAAACTGCTGTTCATTATCTTCTCTTTGAAGTTGTCGCATTTTTACTACTGCCCTTTCATCCTTACCCTCTTTCTCTTTCTACATTGAATCCCGACTTTCCAGCATTCTTTCCAACAACATAATATCTTTGTACCATGGATTAAATACTTCCACATAATCTTCCTCTTCCATATTTACTTTGTTGTTCATCTGTGCCAAATTTCCTCTAGCATCTGCAACAAAATGTGCACTCACAAAAAAATTATTAAAATAAAAAACATAAGGCCTCAGTGCTTCTTCTTCCTTTGTCAACATTTCAGTATGCTGCTATGATTTTTCCTCCTCTATCAGCACATCAGTATGCTAATTCAACCTCTTTAAGGAATTCTCTAAAGTACTCTCAAGATTGTTAGCAAATCTCTCTTCCACACCATCTGCTTCAATGTTGTTTCTCTGCCCTTGTCTACTATAATGAACTCCTTCTTTAGCAATCACACTGTCATACTCTGAGTTTTCCAACAAATATTATAGCAATTCAGTTTCTCTGTGACACTTCATAAGCACTTCATCATCACTTATAATTCCTATATTTGTACATAAATTCTCAGTTTGAAAATTACAAGGTTCAATAGTCTCAACTGTTGCTTCACATATCAGCTCTTCAGACTGAATTTCATCTCTTCCTTTCACAAGAAATTGTTCCTGTGTTGTAACAACTTCAAACATCAATGCATTACTAAAGTCTTTTTGTTGTAATGATTCATTATTTTTCCCATTTAAGAGACATTATCCATCCTTCTTTACTTCAGAGTATTTATCTTTTGAAAGATACTCTTCCATACTTTTGATAGTCTTAAGAGATTTCTTATCCTCTGCAAAACTTGTAATCACATCAAAATTATTAGATTCAAATATACAAGGTTTTACATCCTCCTGTTGATCCGAATTTGTCCAACAGTTCAGAAAATCATCAATAATTCCTTCCTCAGCAAAGTAAACTTCTTTTTGTCTTGAATTCTCAAGATCTTCCATAGATCTCCAGTCTTCATCTTCACCCAGAACTTCACCCTGTTCTGCTTCACAAATGGAAACATCCATTTCCAACTCAGCTTCTCTGAGTTCTTCCACCAGCCACTTCACTTGCTTCTGTTGTAGCCTTCTCTATAACTTAAGACCACTTCACTGCCTTTTTCCTCAAGACCCACCCTTGTCTTTGGTTTTCCTCTAGTATCATCCTTAATACATTGAGTTGTTATTTTAACTCCACAATCTTTTTGTCAACCTCCTCTTGACTCATTCTCTTGCCATTTGCCTTGGCATCCTCCTTCTTCACCTTTCTTCTGCTGTGTTCTTCCTCAAAACCTTTACTATGACTATCAGTAGTCATTTTCTCCTTTATATTCATGAGCTCCTTTCTCACTTACTATGAGCTATACTAAAGCCTCTGCAACAGCAAGTCCTCCCTGCTGCCACTTACCTCACTAAGATTTCCTCTATACTTGGTCTTTTGGCAAGCACTGGCTCTCTATCTCTGGAACCTCTTTGAGCACTTCTCTCTGCTCCTTCTAGGCTTCAACTCATCTGCACCTTTTAAGAAAACAAATTTCCTCTTGTATTTCAATCACAAATGAAATACTAGGTTCTGGCCACCTCTTATTTCACTCAGAAAGTCTTACCAGTTTTCTTCATCCCTTAGAAATTCTACTCACATCCTCTGTGGAATTTCTTTTATGATCTTTCTGCGAGCTACAACAAGACCTCTACAATAACAAGTCTCCTTCTTGCTACACATGCCTCACTAAGCTTCTCTCCTCTGAGCTCAGTATTTTGGCATCTCTCTGGTTCTTTCCTCTGGAACCAATTGATCACTTCTTGCTCTAGGTCGCTGCAAACCTTCCCACCTTCTTATGCTTCTACCTGTGCAACAATATAAAGACCACAAACTCTCCAATATTCAGACCAAATTAAAACAAAAACATATCATCTCACCTTCAAGATCTATGCATGATCTTGTTCTACCATTCACCTGCACTTTGAATGGATTGTTCTCTGTTTCTTCGCATATACAAATTCTGTTACACTTTATCTTTGTGTGCCTACTGTTTGTCAGATTTAAAATCTGGTCTCCTCTTGCCTGCATACACACCTTCAAAACATAACTTTGTTCTAAGTTTCTCAAAGAACTTTTAGACACAGAATCTCCTTATTCTTCTCTGATACCAAAAATAATGCAGCCTAGTTGCATCTTACCCATAGTATGCATATAAAATTGCATGTCACCTATGTCCCAAGATTAATCACCTAATCCATGGTGAAAACCTTCACAATTCAAGGTTTAATGCTCTTAATTAAATTCTTAAGCAAAAATGTTTCATTTAACTACCATAGTCTAATCTTTAATTAACCTTTGAGCGGAACCTTATTCAACCCTTCATAATATTTGGTTAATTCTTATTACCCTTGCATATTAGCCATACCATTTTAACTCTGGTTTTAATCACCCGTGCTTATCAAATTTACCATAGTCTTAAATACTTTGGTTAAAATTAAACTTAACCCAAATTACATTAAACCCGCATATTTCTATTATAATTCCCATATAATAGAAATACTTCATAAACCATACTTAACCTTACCTTTGCACCCTTCTTCAAACCTTTGCACATATATCGATTCTCTCCTTATCGCGTTCAACCTCCACCGTTGATTTCATTCCTTCAATCCAACGGCTATCGTGTCGTCCGCTTACTTCTTCCTATTGACTCTCTAACACATTAAATCTCCACCTTATATTCCTCCTACCTCAATCCAACGGTGATCACGCAATCTCATGCAGATTACATGCACGACCGATATTTGGACTGAGAGCACATGAGAAAAGAATTTTTCTCTCTCCACCGTGTACTACGTTTCGCTCACTTAGGCTAATCACGTGAACTCGTAGAAATACCATATACCGCTTTGAGGGAGCGCGAGAAACTACTTACCACTTGTGTAGACCACTCCATCCTTCCGCTAACACATGGCTTAATCTCCATTGCTCAACTTCTTGACTTTATTCTGCACGACTTAATCTTAGCTGTTTATCGCAAACAAGCTCGTCTGTTGATCTGACTGATCCAAAGGTTCCTATGCTTGGTCACTTCATTTATTCATGCCTTTCCATCTTCGTCTTTATGCGACTTCTCAGTGTTATGGTTTATTCGCCTGACTCACTTATATTATTCTTCATGCACCTATCCTTTCTGAAATTGTTCAATCACTTCCGACCACTGCACGCCTCCTCTGTGCACTGCCCTCTCTTTGTTCTTCTGTGTTTTAGGTGTTCTCCAGGTTTTTGGTCTTTGGTTGTTTTGCAACACAAATTCCTCCTAAACTTACTTCTGTGTACTCTTAAACGTTTTCAGTCTTGGGCTTCCACTTTGATCCTTCAATCTTATTCAACGATCCAACACTATCCTTCATCCTCTTCTCTGTGTTCTTCTTTAATTCCACCTACATACATATACTATGTAGAAACTCTAATTCACACACAATTTATCGTTCGATTACTCAATCAACACTTACACAATTAGAATTAATTATGTGTATATATAAACAAATGATTACATAATGAATTCCTTCTCTCTAGCCTGATTTTCTAATTAGTGGCCTTTTCCTTCCCTTTTCCCGTAGGCTTACAGTTAAACTCTAACTCACTAACTAACTAACTAGCTAACTCTTTCTATGCCTTTCAGGCTTACATTTATACAAAAGGATTCTATAACCAATTCCTGGTTTAGATCCATAACCTTCTAAAAAAATCCTAAAATCTCTTCTTTATCCCTAAGGATCCTCTCTAGTTCCACAAAATCCCAATTCCTAATCCAAGATTTACAATTGATTCCCAAATCTCTCAATCTCTCAACTATCCTATTCTCTCCTGTTCTCCAACATTCGAGAACATTTACAATATGCCTCACAATATCTAATTAATTCCTATTCTTAATATCTCTTATTAAAACCACTCAAAAACCTTAATAATTACATTAATTTAATACTCAGGAAACCAACTTCCTTAAAACACAAGACCCCCTATGTCTACTAAAATACAATGATATTTTTGAGCCGAATGCTCTTGCATCAGAACCCATCAAGGAAAGAAAAATACCTCTTCCCTGCTAGAGTGTCCAGCACTTGGTCTATAAAAGGCAAAGGAAAGTGATCTTTTAATATATCTTTATTTAGTTCCCTGTAATCCACACACACTTTCCATTTACCATTATTTTTAGGGATGATAAACAATGTGGATGCCCACTCGTTGTCTAAAATAGGATAAATGCACCCTACATTTAACAATTTCTACAACTCATTTTTTACAATTTTCCTCAAAGCAGGGTTCATTCTCCTTTGTGGTTGTCTCACAGGCTTGGCATTTCCCTCTTTGTATATATCATGAATGCATGTATTCGGGTGAATACCCCTCATGTCTATGTATTCCCAAGAAAATGTATCTGGAAATTCTTTCAACGTCTGAATTAATTGCTCCTCTTTTTCAGAAGTCAAGGCAGAATTGATATTTAGGGTTCTTCTAGAATAAATTTCAATTACCTTTTGAGTGGCGAAGAAATAGTATAACCAATGCACATGCAAGTACATATTAAAACTGAAGTCGACTTTTTTGAAGATGCATTGAGTTTTTTTCTTCCATTTAGTTCCCTTGACTCGGTATTTGTTTATTTGTTTAGGGACCCTTTCCATTGTACAGATGATATCTATCCAGATGAAGATATGGAAATGAATAATAGCCAACGAATTCCCATTATTGTGCAATTTCACATCGATCAGAATGTCCACGATTCCTTCTGTTTCATCTTATGCAAAAACCCACATAAAATTCGCCAATTTCTGTAACCAGACAATAACCTCATCAATAACTCTACCATTTAGAGGTGTTCCCACTAAATTTCTCATCAGCAAATGCGATTTGACAAACGAAGATATCTAAAAAACAAAGGCCTGTAGACATTTGAATGACTTACATCGTGCAAAATGGATCCAAAATATGGATGAAGTTTTGGATTTCTTAAATGGTTGTGGTGTGACCACCCTTGTCCAACTTCGAAAGTTGATTCTTTGTAACCCTCTTCTCCTCTTGTTAAGATCAGAAAGCAACCTGAAGTTTAAGCTCATCATCCATAGGACTATAATGAATGAAGACGATATCTCCAAACTAGTTATTAGTAATTCACGAATATTTAATACTACAGAGGATAAGCTTAAATCTATGATTTCATTTTTAAAGATTGGATGTTGATGGTAAAGAATTATCACATTTAGTGGTGAAGCAACCACTTTTGTTGACAACTTTAGAGGAAAAAGTTATTGAGTCATTTAAATAGGCTGACAATCTCCAGTTTAAGCAGGGATCAAAGCCCTTTTGTAACTACAATGCGTGTGTTCTTGGGAGCTAGGAAAGAAAAATGGAACAAAAACTGTGCTGTTTGAACAGTTTCGGTTTCTGGAAAGAAAATTTTCGAAATTATGTAGTCGAGAGCCACAGATTCTGGGGCTTTTATAGAAAAAATTGAGACAAAATGTAGATTTTTTTTTTGGCCAACTCTATGGCACTTCCATTGGCTAATGTTGTGAAATATCCAAATCTATTTTTGTTTAGCTTGGTGAAGGGGATAATTCTTCGTTACAGAGTCATGGACGCATGTAAGTCTTGCAGGCATTTTTGGCTTGACAGAAAACGCTTTCTTGGAGAAATACGTTAATAAGAACGCTGAATCTTCATATATGTGGGATATTTACAAGGGTGGGAAAGCTGGATAGTTGATCATTGATGAGGAGACAGATAGTGACCGTGTCTCAATCAAAGGGATTCATGGAATTTCTGAAAGTTTGAGAGGATCTTCAAGATGAATTTTCCTCTGCATGAATTGATCAAATGTACATGATCCTAAAGACTCAAACTCTCTTGATCCATGGACATATAACATGCACATTACTGACACTTGACTGACAACTGAATTTAATTTTCTGAACAACTCAAACTACTAACTCCTCTTAACTCATGCATGCCGGTAGTTATCTCCACAATTCCATGACACTTGATTGGCAGCTGAATTCAATTTTCTGAACAAATCAAACTAATAACTAATATTAACTCATTTAATTATCTCCAACAATTCATTAAATTATTGTTCCTATTAATTGATATTGCATTCTTCCAAATCTCCCACAACAATGTCCCAAGGGTCTCAATGCAGAAATGAGGTGCCTTTCATACTCATCTTGGAAATACTACTTTCAAATTACTGGAGTTTGAACATGGTGACCAAAGCTGAAGAATGTTTGATGGTTGGGTTGGGAAATCAAGGACTGATACAGTTTCGGGAGATGTCAGAACGAAAATACGTAAATTCTACAATTATTGTGAATGGATAAGGGAAAATTTACTTGGTCCATAGTCTTTATTCATAAGTTTTTGCGTGTTTGTGATGGTACAAGGGATGGTTAGAGAGGTCATCTAGCTAGCTAAATCATTTTTATGACAGTGTTCATGCATATATGCTATTAAACTTCAACATCCTCAAAATTATATTATATATCTGGTTGTTTGTTCACTTGTTTGTTGATGAGTACTGAAATAGCTACCGTTTTTCATCCTTATTCATGACACGTTTCCTCCTGTTACATTTTGTTGATGAGCACTGAAGAAGCAACGCTTTTTCAATCCTTATTTGTTATTCGTACTATGCAAGTAGGGCAACTTATATCAGAATTTCTTATTGATGAAAACAATTTTAATTTTAGCTGGTTTTTATTTTAAAAAATGATTATTTTTCCCATTTTCCACTTTTCAAACTCTTTCCAAGTTGTTACCATACTTGATTTTTTCAAACATCAATTATAGATAATATGTTTTAGTATTTTCATGTTTTCCTATACAAGCTCCTTCTTGCTTGAGGGCTTTGTGACGTTGGAAATATAAGATCCTTCCAAAATTCTCCCACATTCAACTGCTCCAAAATACAATTGCGCAAGCTTCCCAAGGTAAAAGTGAGCCAACATATTTATAATATTAGGCTAAAGAGCCATAAATTTACGAGGGATTGTCCATATAGTTGAAGAAATTTTACATTCCCACACAACCCTCACCAGAAATGCATATGCCTCTCATCCAACGACATATAACTATCATATATCCAGTAGTGTACATCAACTTAGCTAAAAATACTCTTGCACTATATTGATGGCATACATGCCCCTTGGACATGACAACTTAAAAAAAGGATTCTTGCATTTCATAGTTCACTATATAGTATACCATGTTAATGCGAGTGAGTTTTTCCAAATTTCTCCCAAGAATAACAAAGATAAAAATAACTATTTCCATAGAGTTGCCTTGTCCTCTACAATATTCCCTCATTAGCAGGATTGTTAATAAGTTAAAAAACCTAGTCGTGCATGGGACCATAGGTCTCAAGGGTTCAACATAGCTTTAATACCAAGTGTAGGGACCAACCCTATATATATATATATATATATATTTTAAAACTGAAAATACAACCATAAGAAGATAGCATTGGGAACTCAAAATATTGAGCATTATATAAAAATTTTGCGAATTTCACTTCATTGAACATATCATCAAATTTACATATTATTAACTAAAACCATAATGAATTTATACAAAATAATATTATAACAACATAGGTACCGTTCACCAGGAGACAAGATTCAAACTTGACTTGCCGCTATTTTTCCTCCTTTGTTGTCGGTCGCCTCCAACTGTGAATGTCGGCGTGCTTAATCCAAATGCAATGACCCACCGGTTGACCTCCCAGAATACTGCTTGGGTACTCTCCTTCCCCATGGTCCCCCGAGCTGTAATGGTGCTGTACAACGGCAGAATGTATTAGCTGGTAGAGGAGAGCACTCTTTGGCTCAAGAGTCCCCTCCCTAAAGTCCTCTACCACACCAAACTTACTATAGCTCATAGTCTCTACTCTGACATAGTCTCATCCATCCAATAGTAGGGTAAAGAAAAAGTCCCTTCTCCCATGGTTTTCCCCTTCTTTCATAGGAGTCCTCATAGGTTACACTTGGAATTTCATGCATAATTAATTATTTTTTATTATTCAATAGTTTGATTATTCACCCACCCATGTGTTACTCTCTCATCAAGGGTCTCCAAACTTATTAACTTAAATTTTAATTTAAAACTAATATTTTTCCTCACCTCAACAAGATTCTTATTTCTCCTTCTAGTTGTCCCTTGATCCCCCTTTTTACTCCTTAATTTTTGTTCATTACTAAAGTCAATTGATAAGTCAAGATTTGATCCCCTATCTACTCCCTAATTTAACTCAAGTTATCTCTTAGATAGATATTCTTATGTTGGTTGTTGCCACATGGAGGTTCTCTAAATTTCTCTAAAATTGAATTTATTAATCTTATTTTAATTCACCATCCTCATCCCTTAATTAGGTTTAACTATTTTAGGATTAATATTTATCGTTACATTTATGTCCCTCTTTCCCCTTTTTACCTAATTAAACTACATTATCTACCTAATATTTTCCAACATGGGAAAGACAGAGTTTTTAAGGTAAAATATTTTATTTCTTCTTATGATCCTCTTAACCCAAGTTTTATTCTTGATTTAATTACCTCAGTTTCCAACATCATTTACTGTTGTTGTGAATTTACCTGGTTTTCGTATCTTGATTATATTTATTAATCTATTTATTTTTAATGATTCCAAGGGTGCCAAGTTTGGTCGTTCCCTTCAAGAACTTCCCTTGAAGTTACAAGGGTGTCACGCCTAACAAGTTTATTTGTGATTCCAAGGGTGCCAAGTTCGTCATGCCCTTCAAGAAATTCCCTTGAAGTTCTAAGGGTTGCATGCCTAACAGTTTATTTGTGATACCAAGGGTGCCAAGTTGGTTGTGCCCTTAAAGAAATTCCCTTGAAGTTCCAAGGTTTCCATGCCACTTTCCCTTCAATTATAAAGACCACTATCATCTCTTATGTTGCTTGATATAGTGAGACTAATGGTGTCGAAGATCAAGGAATCCGCCTTGATGTGCACCCCCCGTTAAAATCCTCATGAGCGACCCAACTTTGGGACCTGCCCTCATGAAATCATCACCTTCAAGGCGAAGGTATTTCAACCTTTCCAGCCCAAGTCATGGTGGGAGTGCTAGTGGGTGAGATCAGGGACACTGCCCCACCCCTCTCATGTAGTTCCATCCAATTGTACAACCCCATCACCCATATGTGAGTCATTCTGTCACGCAACAAATCTGTTCCTACAAGCATTGACATGTCATCATAATTGTTATGAAACCAGCTCAAGAAAAGATAGAAAAGATAGATCAACGCCTTAGAATTCAGCCTCTTCGAGGAGGAAACCTCCTTTACATTACATAAATGAACAATTCTTGGATGATTCAAATGAAAAAACCTCCTTTCTATATATAGGAGTCTAAGGAGTCACAATATAATCCAGCCGACCTAACAATAATAATATAAAGCCACAAAAATAACAATAGAGGGATTCTATGGGGCACAGTAATAACGATATGGGGGCAATAGGGGCACAACAATATTAATAAGGGGTATAACTATAATAGTAATGGGGTAATCACTAGTATTATGTAGACCCAACATGCCCCTCTCCTTCAAAAAAGTGTTGTCCTCAACGCTTGAGTAGTTCTGGATACTTCTGCATAAAATTCTCATCCTCCCATGTGGAATCTTCAGCGGATAAGTTCTTCCACTTGATAAGATACTCTGAAATTGATCGATTTCGTAGCTGTCGAGTTCTTGTCTCTGTGACTGCTTCCGGTTCCAATATAATTTTTCCTTCCTCGTCAAGTTCTGGCAATATTGTTTGAACTGGGAGCTTGTTGCCTATAACCTTCTTTAAATATGAAACATGGAAAACTGGGTGCACTCGGGAAGCTGCAGGAAGCTCCAATTTGTAGGCCATAGTACCAATCTTTTGCAAAACCTTGTACAGACCATAATACTTTTGTGATAATTTATTATCCTTCTTAGCTTGCTTGAGGGAAATTTGCTTATATGGTTGTATCCGTAGGAATACCCAATCACCTACATCAAAACTTCTTTCACTGCGATGTTGATCTGCCTGTTGTTTCATTCTATTCTGTGCCAACACGAGGTTATCCTTTAAGAGTTGGAGGACTTGTTGTTGATGTTCAATGTGATGTTCCACTGCCTGAACCTTAGAATTTTCTCTTAAATATGATGTGATGGATGGTGGTTGATACCCATAAAGTGCCATAAATGGGGTCATTTTTGTTGCTGTATGGAAGGAAGTGTTATACCACCATTTAGCCAGAGGCAACCATTTGAACCATTGTGTCTGTTTATCAGATACAAAGCAACGAAGACATCCTTCCAAACATTTGTTTACTATCTCAGTTTTCCCATCAGATTGAGGATGATAAGATGAGCTATGAGCTAACTGAGTACCAAGAAAATAAAATGATTCTGTCCAAAAATTTCCAGTGAAAATGGGATCTTTGTCGCTTATAATAATATTTGGGTTTCCATGTAGCTTTTGAATTGTTTCCATAAATGCAATAGCAACTATACCAGATTTAATTGGATGAGATAATGCACACAAGTGTTCACACTTGGTAAGTCTATCAACTACCACCATGATGACACTCTTTCCTTTGGACTTGGGTAAACCTGTGATAAAATCCATTGAAACCTCCTCCCAACGTTGACTTGGAATGGATAAAGGTTGTAATAGACTCGGGGCCTTAATTGTTTCAACTTTATTTTGTTGGCAAACCAAACATTCCACCACAAACTTTTGAATATCAGATTTAAGGCAATCCCAAAAAAATCGTTCCTAACCATATGGTAAGTTTTTTTAAATCCTAAGTTCCCTCCTAAGGGAGAGGTGTGCAATTCCCTAAGAATATTTTTTTTGAGTTGGGAATTCTTACATATGTATAAGCGATCTTTGTACCATAACAAATCATTTTTCCAGCTAAATATATCATATGTATTGGGATCTTGTTGTAACTTTTGAATGAGGGCCCACACTTCTTCGTCATTCTTCCATTCATCCCTTGCTTCGCTTATCCAATCTGGTTGGATAATAGAAATGGCACAAAGCAATGCTTCCACATCCTCATCCTTTCTTGAGAGTGCATCTGCAACAACATTTTGCTTCCCTTTTTTGTAGATGATTTCAAAGTCATAGCCCAACATCTTTGTGACCCATTTTTGTTTCTCTTCTGAAGATAATCTTTGTTCTAAAAAGTATTTAAGACTATCATGATCCATTTTTACCTTGAAGTGTCTTCCCATTAGGTAAGGTCGTCATTTATTAAGTGCATATAGTATTGCCAACATTTCTTTCTCATAAATATCTTTGTGTAAATACTTTCCTTTAATTGGATGACTTTCGAAAGCAATGGGTCTTTCTTCTTGCATTAAAATAGCACCAATTCCATTTCCCAATGTAGCACATTCCATAATAAAGGTTTTTGTGAAGTCTGGCATAGTTAAGACCGGTGCTTTGCACATTGCCTCTTTAAGATGCTCAAAGGCCTTCGTTTCTTCTGGAGTCAATGAAAATGCATATTTCTTCAATAATGTTGTTAGAGGTGTTGTTATTCTCCAATAATTCTTAACAAACTTACGACAATACCCCATCAACCCAAGAAATCCTCACAAATGCTTTATGGATGTGGGGATTTTCCATTCCTTAATGGCTTTAATTTTTGATAGGGACTACATTAACACCTTCATGAGATACAATATGACCCAGATATTCCACCTCTTGTACTCCAAAGAAACATTTGGAGCTTTTTTCATATAATTGTTTCTCCTCCAATAGTTTGAGCACCCTATTAACATGTTGAACATGATCCTTCCAAGACTTGATGTAGATTAGTATATCATCAAAAAATACTAACACAAAATTTCTAAGGAAGGGTTTGAAAATGGATTCATCAAAACTTGAAATGTAGAAGGTGCATTACAAAGGCCAAAGGGCATGACCAAAAATTCATAATGACCCTCATGAATTCTAAACTTTGTCTTCAGAAATGTCTTTAGTCTTCATTCTGATTTGATGATATCTTGAATGAAGATCCAACTTGGTGAAGTAAATTGATCCATGCAATTCATCCAATAATTCATCAATGACAAGAATGGGAAATTCATCTTTAATAGTGAGTTTGTTGAGATCCCTATAATCCAGACGCATGCGCCATGATCCATCCTTCTTGTGCACCAATACTGCTGGAGCAAAGAAATAACTTTGACTAGATTGAATTATACCTTCCTCTAGCATTTATGCAACCATAAGTTCAATTTCACTTTGTTGGGCATATGGATATCTGTAAGGCTTGATGTTTGGGGGAACACTTCTTGGAACCAAATGAATAGCATGATCATGATCAAAAATAGGTGGGACGCCTTTGGTAGTTTCAAATACCTTGGAATGATTGTCCAAGACTTTTAGAGATATGGAGAAATAGATGATTTCGATGTGGGAACCTCTAGCGAACACAATTGTGCAATTACGCCTCGTTTTTATTTCTTTAGAAGCTTTTTCATGTCATTAGAGATGATTATATTTCTTGGTTTCCATGCGATACCCCTTAATTCAACTTCCTTTCCTTCCGAAAAAAAAAATCAAGAAAATTTCTTGAAAAGTAAAAGCTATCGTACCCAAAGATTGTAGCCATTGGACTCCTAGTACAACATCAACACCACCCATTGGAATTGAAAGCATTGGACTATTCAATACATGTTCTCCCATGGATAGCTTGATATTATGGCACTTTCCAAAGAAATTTATGGTTCCCCCATTTGAAACCATAACTTGACACTCTCGTGCTAGATATAGGAAGAAATTCAATTCCATGGCTATCTTACAATGAATAAAATTATGGGTACTGCCCGAATCAAACAACATTATTACCTTAAATTTATTCTTTATATGTCCTTCTATCTTGAGAGATTGAGGAGTGGTAATTCTGGCCAATGCATTACAAGATACGGTCGAATTCATTTCTTCTTTCTCTAGGGTTTGTTCCTAGGGTATATCCTCTTCTTTTGACATTTCTTGTTCCTTTTCTTCCTCCTCTTCACAATTTGTGTAAAATAATTCCTTCTCAACACACTTATGACCTTTAGTGTATTTGTTATCACAACTATAACAAATCCATTTTTTTTTCTTCCAATTATTGTGGTGTCAACCTTGTAGATTGTGGAAGGCTAGGGGTAACAACACTTCCATATTTGTGAGTGGTAGACTTCCTTGTTGCCATAATTTTACTTTCAATTTTTCTTGTCAACCTGAATGCCTTCTCCAATGAATCAAGTTCCCGAAGGAAAACTTCATGTTGGATGTTATCCTTTAAAGTCCCTATGAACGCATCAATCATATGCTCCTCTAGAATATATTTTACCCTTATATTCAATTTTTTGAAGTCCTCAATGTGCTCCACCATTGAAACCTTTTGTTTGAGATTTATCAATTGGATAAAAAAGGTGTTGCTTTTTGTATCCTCATAATGTGCTATCATTTATTCCGTAAAAAATGCTCAAGTGAAAATTTGTTTACGAGAGAAAAGCCATCGATACCATACAAAATAATTGGGTTCAAAATATAAAGTTGCAATGCGTACCTTTTGTGTGTTTTGTACATTATGGAGATTGAAATATTGCTCCATCTGTAGTATCCATGTTATGGGATCCTTGCCATCAAACTTCCTCATATCGATCTTTGGAACATGGTGGGTCTTCAATCCAATGTTAAACTCTATGAAATCATGATTAACATTTCGTTTGTTCTCATCATGATTTTCCTTTACTACCCTTTTATCAGTAGTAAGCATTTATTGTAGCAGCTTTGTCAAATCTATCTTCAAGTCTTCCATTTGCCTTTAAGTTTTGCTTCTATACCATCCATCTTAGCTTCCATGCCATCCATTTTAGCTTCCATTCCATCTATCTTAGCTTCCACGCCATTCATCTTAGCTTCCATGTCTTTCTTTAAACCATCCATCTTAGCTTATGTTACTTTTTGTGAGAGTGAAAATTGTTGCACTTGGTCTCGTAATTTTGATATATCATGTTGCATTTCTTCCTCTTCTTCATGATTCATGGTAGATATTTCAAGTTTCTTACTAGGTGTTTCAATTTTTATTCCTTTTGGGCATCAACTAATGATAATTGTGTCTCAATATGCCCTTTGAATCACTTCAAAGTAATTTTGCAAACCAAACTTATGGAAAATTTAAAAAAACTACACACTGTTTTTTTGCTTTGTAGGAGCTCGATATTGAATCTATTGTGTCTCTATAATTTTGGATCTCCAAGGTCTGAAATTGTGTCTTGTGGTACCCCTTTGCATCCTCTTTCTAACCCCACCAATCTAATCAATATTGGATTCTTCAAGAAAGAGTTATGACAAATCTCCCACAATGACCTGATTATAGATTGGTTCAGTAAAGCGGACTTGTACGACCTTCCATGTGTCACTGTTTCGACCTTCGTACCTGAAAATGGTACACAGAAAACAAAATTCATTCCTATTTTTGTAACATATTATGAAATGTCAATCTGATGCTCAGAGAGAAAGTTATGACGATTTTCCCAAGGTCACTTGTTTGGGATGTAATTCGGAAGCCTTCAAAAACCCTAACTTCCTTGGATCATATCTCCGAAAATATAGCACTAAAAGGTCTGAAATTCGGACCCATGGTGCATAACGATTTCATCTTAAATGGTTTTCCGGTCAGCTTCTAAAACATCATAGAAAAATAGTTATAGCAAAAATTCCATGATACCTGTTTGGAGCAGCGAAACCCTAGAATCCAAGCTCTTATACCAAATGCTATGCAACCAGCTCACAAAATAGAAGAAAAGATAGATCAACAACTTCAAAATCAACCTCTTAAAGGGGGAAACCTCCTTTAAATTACACAAATAAATAATTCTTGGATGGTACAAATGACAAGACCTCCTTTATATATATAGGAGTCTAAGGGGTCACAATATAATCAGAGCCGACATAACAATAATAATGTAAGGGCACAACAATAACAATAGTGGGCTTCTATGGGGAACAATAGTAACAATATGGGTACAACATGGGCACAACAATAACAATAAGAGTTATAATGACAATAATAATAATGGAATACACAAGTATTATAGGGACCTGACAAAGCAAGTAAAATTTGACGAAACAACATGCATTGTTTGCTATAAAAGTAGAAGCATGTAGCGGACTAGAAAAAAAAAGATGAAGTCCTTCAACCAAAGTGCATGTTGCTTTTTGTGTTTTTATTCTGTAGGGAAAATTCCTAGTCGTAAATACAAGATGTTGTGTGGCATCTACAACACCAATTGATATTTAGATTTGGGACGCAATCGAGATAATATGCTCGAAGTTGCCTGTTTTCATCCCTTTCATGTACATGGATGAGGACATGTATGAAAGCTTTAATATTTTTAAGTAGTTGGAGAGTTGGGCACATCTGGTATAGAGGCATAGTACAAGAACTTAGGAAGTGTGCATGTATATCCAAAATATAAGCCTCTTGTTCATGTATCTGATGGAAAATTGTGTAGAGCTGAGAAACATATTGTACATCCATCTTTTTGTGCAAGCAAAGGGAAAGTGTGTAAGGTAACATGTATAAATTCACTAATTGAAAGGATAAGCATAGAAGAAAAAATATTAGCAACCTTTTGAAAGTGAAAGTATATTAGAAATAGAATAGGTAAAAAAAACATAGAGATTTGAAGGTGTTAACATGAGAGAATATATGAAACATTTGCAAGTGAAATGAAAATGAAGGAAAGTAACCAAAAAGAGAAGGTCTTCAAGTAGTTTAATTCACAGATTTGGAGGCAAGGTATGTTTCTTATTTTTTCTTGTGAAGTATGTAAGGTTTTCTTGCAGCTGTGTGTATCGCGTGAAAGAGAAAGATGAAGGGATGCAAATATCATTCAATGATCTCTCTAGATATGGTTGTGAATGTTAGGCCCTGGGAATCAATGTTGCCAATGTCGATTGTTTCCTTTTGTAGTGTCATGCCTTGTGATTTATGGATTGTTAGGGCCCATGCCATGGAAAGGGGCATTTGTCTACGAGAACGCCTTGTTACAGGGGAGATGGGCACATACTTTGGATTTGAGGCATCCCATGTTGGACCTTTGTAGTGAATGAAATCAACCACAACAAATGATGAGAGTTCTGGAGGCCAAGAACCAAGTGCGTAATAAATAGCAGTAACTTTCCGAGTGAACTATTCACGAGGCCTGCAATTAGTAGGTTTAATTTTTTGAGCATGTTTTTATTGTGCAGCACAACAAATTCATTAGTTGCATAGAGGTGCATAGAATTGGTGAATGTTTTTAGCTCGTCTTCTGGAAGATTGGATTTTGAACGTGCCATGAGAAGTTTTCAATCATCCAATGTGGGGGGCTGCATTGCAAAGGTTGGAGAGGAGTTCGTGAAATGAAATATACTCAAGACTTGTATGTTGTTGGTGAAATATTGTGGAAAGTGTGACAACAGTATCGAAGCTGCACCAAATAACATTTTCGTGAGACATTCCTACATACATTGGCATATCTTTAACAAGTGGAAATTGTCTGAGGTCCCTCATAAGGATTATAGATCAGCCACCAATTGGCTTGTTTCTATTGGATGGGAATGCCTCTCGTAATCATTCATCAATTTGAGCAAGCATTTTAGGACCAATGAAGCTCATTTCATCAATAAAAATGTATTTGACATGCCGATGTTTTTCTTGAAGGTTTAATAAGGATTTACCTTCCAAAGGTTGCATAGAGGAGACAGGGAGGTGAAGGTCAGAGTGTATGGTTAGGGCATTTATGTGGAATTCTGCAACACCGGTTGGAGAAAGCAAGAGTAGTGGGTTTTTTCGATTGGTAGAGTTGGTTAGGAAGGCATTTTTCAGGCAATCAATTAGGAAAGACTTGTCAGTGCCAACAGTTTCTTGAATGATCATCCTTAACAGTGCGGTGGAGCCACTGTTGGAGAAGTGGGATAAAATGATATTGAATGTCGTGTTGGCTTGAGGACAAGGAGGAAAGAGAATGTGGATTTGGAGAGGGAATTTGGTGGAGTGTTGTGGAAGAGCGGTTGAATTATATGAAGCAAATGGCCATTTCTTGCAAGTGTGAAGGGATAAGAGAGTGGTCCCAATTATGGGTTGCATCGAAGTCATGATGGGCAAGCATGTCAAGCTCATTAAGGAGGATGTTGTTACCTGGGTGGAGTTGAGAGAGGAATTTCCATTCTTCCATGTCTATGGTGGGGGATGGGGGGGGGTGCATTTCATCAGGAGAGTGATCATCAGAGTCAGAGAGGGGTGGTTCTAAAGGAGCTCGTTGAACATGCCATGCTTGATACGTGTTGCTAATTTGTTCCCAATGTGAAACAATTGCCTCATCGGTTTCGCTAATGTCGCCAAGAAATCTACGGAAAGGGAAGTACAAGAGTAGTTCACTCCAGCAAAAGTCTACATAGCATGATGAATCTTTAACTGGGATTGAGGTGTACCGAGGAACGACTTGCACAACCATGGGAGGGAAAATGTGTTTCCATGGTGATGTCTTCTGACGGGAGGAGAATGACTAGGACTACGCGACTTCAATAAGAGGCAATAACTCAAGTGCATGAGGTATTTGCATGTATGAGGTGATGAAGGTTTTTGTTGGAAGATGGTCATCCCAGTTGTTTGAAACACATCTGAAAATGTTTTTTTAATCTTGAGGGAGAAATAGAACGACTGCAATAGGTTAGTGGGATTTTTTGGAGCATGTGACATGTTCCTTGTGCACCAATGTCCCTATCAGCAACCATTTCGTTCAGGATTTTGCGGACGACAAACATAGTAGGATCATCTGAGGGGGAACTATGAGAAAGTCGTGCGAGAATTTGGTGTAACTTTTAGGCATTGCCTCTACTTTCACCACATACTTTTAAATGTAGTTCAATGCACCATGGTGTGACAAAATCAGTTGGAAGTCAATGTTGGCCCTCAAAATTGCAAGAATATGAGAGTTGTGCACATTTAGCTTGTCAACATTTCTAGCAGGAGTGTACATTTTTTGACCAGAAGCATCGAGGCGTGTAGATGAATACCAATTTGTGCCTTTGGACGTAGTTCAAAAGTTCCTCATAGTCTTGGAGTTCATTTGATGCAAAGATTTCATTTGTCATAGGAGGAAGGGATCGCGTATAGATGAGTGACGCATTCTAGGAGTCCTATTTTGGAGAGGTCGAGGGTTCCAAGTAGTGATGTAGGTATCGAAAAATTCTTTGGCCACACGAACGTATGTAATGCTAGCCCAGTTGAGGGCATCCATATCAGGTGCATTTTCAAACCATAGGAACCCATGTATATGTGCAGAGCCTCTATGCACATTCATACCTTAGCAACTAAGATGAGAAAAAGTAAGAGGGATACATGAAAGGAAAAGTAAAAAAAGTAAAGAAGGGAAACCAATGGTATATTCATACCTACACCAAAAATCCTTTACAAGGAATCCTTTTAGTAGGACCTCTTTTAAGAATATTGTGAATCTGCAATGGATGTATTGAGATGCACGATGCGGGTTTGCAACAATGTTTTGGATTCTCCATCGAGTTTGATCTTGTGCATTGGATGGAGGATTGGAAGGCATGGCCATATGCAATTCATGCCATTTGGTATCAGTTGCACTTAGTGTGAAGAAGAAGGTAGGGTTACCTTGTTGAATGATCATGTCACTGAGCTCCCCTCTAGCCCTGGTCCAAAAAGAGTGACTCTCGCACAGGGATGAGACGAAGTGCATAATCTGGTCTGGAATTGTCGAAGGTGGAAGTTGCTAAAGGTGGAGGTGAAGGTTTGTTACAGTTGCCGGTAAGGTATTTGAAAGGTCCCTTTTAATGAAGATAGAAGCAATTGCCTAGCTACGATGTCGCATGATAAGGTTGTATAGGTAATAGTGAAACCTAGGATGTTGGCCAAAGTGATTGTCATGGAAGCGCATTAGATGGAAAGTGTATTCTTGCATATCAAATTTTGCAATTCTTGGTTGGTTAATCATGGAAATTCCGGTGGGGAAGAGGGTGGGGAAGGCCATGGAGAAGAGGCCCTCTATGTTGTATTCATTGACTGGAGAAAGGCCAATGATGGGCCATTGAAGTGAATGGGTGGGTGTGGAATTGGAGGATTCTATGTAGGTAAGTATTTCATCAATTTCTATATGAGAATTTGGTAGAGTTGCAACAAAGGAGGATGGTTGAAGGTCAGACGAGTTTGGGTGGAGAAGTTCATGATCAAGATTTTCAGAGAGGGCTTCTTGGGGTCCAAGGGAGTTGGGGGAGAGATGGTGCAACATACCAGAAATGTCTGAAGGGGAAACAGGCAAAGAGGAAAGCGCAAGCGGGTTAAGTTGAACATATTTGTAGTATGGGTCATTTGCTATGTGGTCATTGTTGGTTTCATTACAAAAATGATATCTATTTCTGAGAGCATGTGGGGAAGGGAGGTGACAATGTTAGTTATATCTTGAGGGAAGCTAATAGTATGGTCGAAATATTTGAATTTCCCTCCACGTGCATGTGTCACTTAAAGAACAGGGTTGACACGGGCAATGAGCATCTCTTCAACTTGAGTTAGGAAAGAGAGGACATGGGGTTGGTTGCCTGGGTCCATGTTGTTTGAGGAGGAGAAACGATGGAGAGTTCGCTCAGAGGCACAATGGGAACAAACAACGTTGCCAGATTTTATTTTTTGTTTTCATGGATGGGTAAGCTTCATGACAAGTGGAACAAACTTGTATGGGGTTAAGTGCATCAATCCTTTCATGAAAGTGACGATGTGCATGATGGAGATGGTTGTTGTGGAATTGTTGAGAAGTTGAAGAGGAAACCACATGGGGGGATGATTTCACATGGAAAGTGGGAGGTGACGAAAGGGAAGTGATTGGAATTGATTGGGTGGCGAGTGGACATGGAAGGGAAATCAAAAGAGTTTGGGTGGATGGTAGGGGAGGGAGACAAATCTGGGAAGGAATAGGAGTTCGGTTTGGGTTGGTTTGAGAGGGAAGGTTGGATTGACGATTGTTGTAGAGAAGATGATGGCGTGCATTTATTCTATCCTTGTTAAGTACGTAGTGGCATCATTGTTGTTCCTTCTGCACACTATTCTCTGGGGTGGTTTGCATAGCTTCTCAAACAAGAAAAGTTTTTTCAACATTAGAGGTGTAAGTGAATTAGGAGAAAAGGCAAGTTAAGCATGCATAAGAAGGTTTTTTTTGTGTTTGTTTTTTTTATGTGTTTTGTTTTTCATTACAAAGCATAGTAGCATATATATGGTGTGCATTTGACCATAATTATAAGCATTAGGTGTGTATTATTTTTCATACTGAGCATATCATATTCATGTGTGCATTCGCAAAGAAGCTTAAACGATGAGAAAGGATAGAAGATATAGAATAATATATTACAAGTGAGAAAATGGCCATTTATGCACACGGGAAAAAAACGAGTGGCTTCCCATTTGTTCATGATAACCGTTACAATTGGGAGATGGCGTGTATAGTTACGAGAAAGCATTACAGAAGTAGGAATCATTGTTGAAGATGAGTTTTAAAGAAAAGGTAGATATATAAGTGCAAACGACAGGGTTGGCAAGGTGCAAAAGGGAAAGGGAGGATTAATGAGAGAGAAGGGTGGGAAAGGAACTGGAAATAGAAAAAGGGAAGGGCATTGTAACAGCCCTTGTGAAAATTCCATGTAAAAATATATAAATACCAGGGATGATGGGACATGTATTCTAAGCTAAATGGTGGGCAGGACATACTAGTGTGTGTTCATTGGTTGTTTATGGCTAAGGAAATTGGAAAAGGAAATGGCTAAGGCATTAAAGAGACAAAAAGGTATTTTGGCACAATTATTTATGAAAATAATGGAAATTAGGAGAAAAGGAAGGTGAAGGGTCACATATTGCTCGTGACGAGGAAATTGAAAGAAAATAATGAAAATGAAGAAAATAGAGGCCTCATTAATAAAAAGGCTTCTGAGTATCAGTGGGAAAGACTTGGTCAGTTTAGCTTTGAAGATCTCTCATTATTCTCTCTCTCTCTCTCTCTCTCTCTCTCTCTCTCTCATACTCATGGAGACTTAGAGTTTTCTTGGAACACTCTTGGAGGGTGTGGTGTACTTGGATTATGGAGCAAGAAGGCAAAGGAAGAACAGGAAAGAGAAAGAAGGCATCAACATCAACAACTACATCAGATTTTCTTGCAGGTATTGAGTTGCATGTATGATTTATTCACTAGTTTTGGCATGCATGGCACATGCATGTGGTTTCTTGATTGTGATATATCATTGGCATGGAGAATTGCCTAGATCGACAATGGATTTCCTAGCCTTGCCATTTCTTGGATAGCCATGGTGATTGTGGGTTTACTTTCATTACCTTGTTTTTGTTGGTTCTCATGTCTCCTTAGCTTGGCTTGAGTTATTAGTCCTGGAAGCCTTGGTTGAACAAATACTCTTGAAGCCCTATAACAGCTTGGGTTGAGTTACTAGTACTGGAAGCCCTGTTGGAAAAACGCTCTGGAAGCCCTGTAACAGCTTGGGTTGAGTTACTAGTCCTGGAAGCCCTAGTTGGAAAAACGCTCTTGAAGCCCTTGGTGGGTTGAGTTACTAGTCCTGGAAGCCTTGGTTGGGAAAACACTCTGGAAGCGCTGTATAAGTTGTGGGTTGAGTTACTAGTTATGGAAGCCTTGGTTGGACAAAAGCTCTGGAAGCCCTATATAAGTTGTGGGTTGAGTTACTAGTTCTGGAATCCTTGGTTGGGCAAACACTCTGGAAGCCCTGGAAGGCTTGGATGGAGACCAAACTGATGATGGTTTTTGCTGATGTCCAACAGTGAGGTGGAATCATTGTTTGATCGGTTGAGGTGGGTGGCCTCTAGAAGCCCTGGATGAGTTTTGATTGATGTGTTCTATGAGATCCCACATTCATTCTTGGAATATGGCATGAGGGTGATTGGCTGAAGAGGGAATTGGCTCAGCCAATCTATGGTCGGGTGGAACGTGGTAGTACCATCTCCGGTTGGTTTATTGCATTTATTAATGAAAAAATTCATTCCCTTGATTTTCATGTGAAAATGTAATGATGTATATGGATTTTTATGGCTGATATGTTTATTGTATTTATGTTCCTATTATGTTGTTTATATGAACATTTACCCTGGAGGTTGTTACAGAGTGGTATCAGAGCTTCCAGGTTCAAACACTTGGACTCGAAGGGCTCTATCATAAGTGAAATGAAGAACAAAGGTTAAATTTTAGACCTTTCTATCATATCTGTTATAACTTTTCTTCTGTGGCATATTAGAAGTTAAAAATTTGTCCATATTGAAGGTAAATCCCACTGATAATGTGGTAAAAATTTCATATCTTGGTTCGTAATACTTTAGGAATTATGATCTAAGGAAGATGACTTTCCTAAATTCACCTTTAAACAAGTCATGTTCGAATTTCTACAATAACTCATCTTGTCTAGGCTTTCAGAAGCTAAACTGTTGAAAAGTGTGCAACAAGAAATGCTAAAAATAGAACTGCTATAAATAGCCTGGCTATAAATAGCAATTCAACCATTGGAGGTCTTAGCAACAATGGGTAAAAAGTGAAAGTGTTAAAAATAGCTTTTTTGAAAATAGCATTTCGGGATCTCTTCTTATTTTAGTCAGTCCCTGGACTAAACATAGGAAGTAAAATTCGAATTTGATATCAACAGCAGTTTGAAAATTTATTAATTAATTCATCTTGAGTTAATTAGTTAAGGAAAATCAAACTTGAAGTCTATGTGGGGACATGCAACAGTTTCTCCATTAATTGAGGAATTTAACCTTCAGTTAAAGAGATAAGGATGAGTTGTAATATTGAGTTGTAATCAGTTGACTTAGTTTAATTTAGTCAAGTCCAGTTAGATTAATTTAACAGTTTGTTAAATTAATGAGAGTTCAGTTAGTTAATGCTTGCATGCATGTAACTACTGTATTTCAAATAACTGAGTATTCACTCATGGATAACTCATGCATGTTAGTTCAGTCAAAGACCCAGTTGAGATCAGATGGAGGGACAATGTACTATAAATTGCTAGGATATTCCTTGGTGAATATTCCTTGCATGCAGAAGGAATATTATTCCTTATGGATTGCGCAGTTGGACCTGAGGTTACAGTGAGTGTGATGAGGCCAATTCACACATGTGATATCATTGGACCCCAATCAAAACTGCGCAAGGAAATAGGAGGCTTGGAGGGCTTGAGGAAGATATATTCTATGTCTATTGAGTCTGTGAGCTGTTTTTTTTTGAGTACATAGAGAGCGAGATAGCTTGAGAGCTGATTCTTTTTGTAACTTGAACAATATTTCCACTTGTATGATAATACAGAGTTGGAGGTTTTAGGTGGTGCTTTCCCTAGTGATATATCTTCTGTGTTATGGTTGATTACTTCTCATTCTCAGTTATATCTGGTCATGCTTGATGTTGCTCATGTTCGATTAGCTTCCACTTATATTGTTTGTAGAGTAGATCAAGTGTTTTACTTTAGTACATTGCATTAACCAGGTGATCTACAGTGGGAAATTGGACATTGGTATCAGAGCAAAGGTGATCAAGGA